>SRSI01000013.1:0-1200000 GCA_005656395.1 Strongyloides papillosus
ATATATAAATGGTGATTATTAATGTTTTATGTCTAGAAAATTTTATAAAAATTATATTATAAATTGATTGAATCCATATAAGTATATTCTGCTGGATCTCCAAAGTAATAATCATGAATCAACTAGATGTTTGAAGTTTTTTTTTATTTGTTTTTAATTAATTTTTTACGTGATATATACTTTTTAACCTGACTTAAATAATGTTTTTAATGCACCAAACAAAGATTAACAATATTAATCATATTTAATAAATTACAATTTGTTCAAGATTTTTTCTTTGAATATCCAATATTTTATCAACAATGTCAATTCTTGTCTATTGGGTCATGGGAAACATTCTACGATCTTTTACAAGTTGAAGTAAATCTTCCTACAGACAAAGTTAAAATGAATGTTTAACTGTGAATGAATCTGGAGTTTGGACCTAATGGAAGTTTTCTTACAATGTAAATCAAAATGAAGAAATCCAGCTGTTTTTGATGTGTACATTTCACAATTAACTCTTATCTTGGAATCAACTGAATATTCTGAAATCTAAGAAATATGCTCTTATCTATTATTCCTTGAACTTGAAATCGGAAGCTTTGGATCTATATCCATTCTCCAAGAAATTTCTGCCTAATATTTTAGAATGCAAGGAATCAAAAAAATTCTTCAGAGGAACACCAAAATGTGGATATGTTTCTGCTTTGTACTCATGCTTTATTTGATTCAAAATGTCAAGTTTCTACTTCAAAAAGGATACGTTGAAAATTCTTTTAGAAAAATTCTCAGTTATAATTAGTAATAGGGCATATATTTATGCTGGCTGGACGACTAAAATGGACACTCATCCAGTAAATTAACAAATTTTGTCATGAATTGGCCTCAACACGAAAATTAAAATAATAAATTACAACATAAACATAATATTATTAATAATAAAACATATTTTGTTGACATTCTGGTGATGCTAAATCCATATATGGATCAAAAAAATTTCTTATTCACAACGAAAATACAAAAATAAAAGTGTAAATTTTCTATCTTTTGTACTAGTAGAACAAGAGGTAATGGGAGTAGAACAGTTAGTCACTGGATGAGTATCATCCTCTCGGCTGGACAAATCAAATCTATTGGCTTATCAATATCGTCAATTTATCAAAACTTATTATTACTTTGAGAAGAAATAATATTACTAATTGAAATTTCTGCTGACTTCGGTACTTTCAATGATTTCCTTGTATATTCCGCTTTTGATGAATTACAAGAATGCTGGCTAGATGATTTCATTACATTTTCTGAAGGTTTATGCAACAATAGCCCCAACAATTGTTCAGTTATCGGAGATTATTCTACTGTCTCATATGTTGTTTCCAAGTTGTTGAAAAGATAATCAATTCTCTATGCATTTGAAATGACATCATGATCATCATAGGATGTTATTGAAAAAAAGTCAAACTTGAAGACATTCTGTGATAAGATTGACAATGACTACATAGTTTGTATAACTATGACTGAAGAAGCTAAATTTGGACTCATAATCGCCAATATCAATGTCTATGTTGACTTCTGCAATTAAAGAGAGGAAACACGTTTACTTAATCAAACCTGGAGAATGAGGAACTATCGAAGAATTATGTTCATGATAATATGTAAAAGATATATAATTAAATAAATGTTAAAATTTATTTTTTATTGAATAAAAATTAGAATGAATCATCTTTTAAATGTAAATTAAATTGGACTTCTCGTAAATTATAGTTCTTTTTTAGATTATTTCTTACTCAATGAATCTATTTTCGTGAACGAACAAAATATCCATCAGCACCATCTTCATTGCTGTCATCAATAAACTAGAAAATTATATGAAAAATTAAATAATACTCACAGGTATATTATCGGTATTCAAAGTAGCAGTTGTAGCAATAGTGAGAGCAAGAATTATAGCACTAATAAATTTCATTCTTCAAATTATGTTCATAACATTGTATTATAGTCTTCTTAAATACCATTTCAATCAGGATTTTTTGGTTCAACAAATTTGAAGAACTTACAAAAAATAACTTATAAATATTATCAGTTTTAAATAAATTGTTTTTAATGTGTGTTTAATATTACAGATAATTTATACTAATACAAAATCATATTGATATAAGCAAAGTATTATAAATAATATTTATTTGTATTTATAGGATAATGTTTGTACTATCATTTACTCTTGTTTTACCAGTCAATTTTAAATATTTCTTTATAAATTTTTTAGATTTCAAAACTTTTTTTTTAAAATTTAACGTTTCAATAGCTTAATGTATAATTTAACACAATTATCATCGTTAACGAGGACTATCTGTGATACCAAAATTTAAAAATTATTTCTATAATTTTTATCAAAATTTATCCTTACAGGATAAATTATATATTTTTTTAAAAATAATTAAATTTTATGACCATTAAATTTATTACTACAATCTTTATTTCGAATTTAAAAATAGGAATGTCTACAAATTAAATTGTTATAAAGATTGAAACATCTGTATAGGAATATGTAACAATGCTATATATTTATAAAGTTTGTTTTTCACAATATATATTAATTAATTTAACAAACATTAATTCAAAGCAAATGAATTCATTACTAATTTGAAAACAAAAAATTTTAAAAATAAGTGGAACATTTTTGAATTGAAAAAGTATTTATTAAATATTTATCTTGCGTTTCTTTGATAAATTTTCTTATTAAATACAAACCTTTTATAGAAATGGTACAGATAAAATTGATAATTATCTAAAACTGAATATATATATAGTGCTGGAATTTTTTAGGAACATTTAGTGAAAATAGCCCTGGGTCACGAATCCGTGGCGCAACGGTAGCGCGTCCGACTCCAGATCGGAAGGCTGCGTGTTCAAATCACGTCGGGTTCATCACGTTTTGCTTTCTGATCTATAGTACTCTACAATTTCATATACGATGTGCTGCATTCTTTTTCAAATAGCGTAACATTCTTGCTTTTTAATTAAACTCGTTTGCAAGTTTTATGCTCTTTTCAAGGCTACAAAAAAAACAATTTATCAAATACTTACTCATCTTCGATTTTGGAAATATAAATGTTTCATAACAATAAAATTATTAAATATTTTTTTAAATTACATTTTTAAACAATATCGCAATATATAAAGCCTAAATTATCATCGCTCATTAAGTAATTTATACAACTTCATTTAACTAATTTTATAAAAACACATTTGACAAACATTATTTAAGATAAAAGACATTACGTGGAAGGGTTAAAATATTAAATTAAGGTTATATATAAAAGGTAGTGGTTTTATATAGTGATGTTTTAAAAGTTTTGTCATTTGTATTTGATATGTTTATTTGTAAAATTATTATTTTTATTTTTTGTATTGTTGTTTCTTTTTTTACTTTACAAACAACATCTTTAGATTGCTCTAAAGCACCAACACCAGCATTGAAAATCATTTGCGGTCAAATTCAAAGATGGGATGAAGGTTCAAGAAAGAGTCCGCAATTGACTCCAAGTATCGCATTACCACCAGCTATCCCTGGACAACCAGCTCCAATGATTGCTGCTGAAATCGCTCCTATTGCTAGAACAGCTGCTCAATGTATGGATCTTGGATGCTTATGTTCTTTTCTTGGTGGAAATGGTAATGCTGGAAGTAACAATTGTGCCTTATCTAATGGACAACAACTAAATAAAGCATTAAGAAAAGAATTAAGAATGCTAACTACAGAAGAAAGGCAACGTTATCATGCGGCAGTACAAAAATTAAAGGCTAACGGTGATTATACTAATTTTGCTCAGATACATGCACAATTTTCTTCAAGTGGCGGAGCTCATAGCGGACCGGCATTTCTTCCATGGCATAGAGAATTTCTAAAGAGGTATGAGATTGCCTTAAGGCAAATAGATCCTTCTGTTGCTTTACCATATTGGGATTCAACATTAGAAAGTGAACTTCCAACACCTGCTGATTCAATATTATTTACTGACATATTTGCTGGTACTACAGATGCTCAAGGTAATGTTGTAACAGGGCCTTTCAAGGGATTCTCTACAACAAGTGGAGCACCAAATTTTAAAAGAAGAGTTGGAGCCCAAGGTAGTGTCTTTAAAGATTCAGAAGTTAATTATATACTACAGCAAACAAAAGTAGACCAAGTTTTATCGTTTACAGCACCACAACAAGGATGTCCAGCACAAATTCAATGGAATGCTTTAGAGTATACCCACGGAAATGTTCATATTTTTGTTGGAGGTGATATGTTCGAAACATCCACTGCGGGTAATGATCCAATATTTTGGAACCATCATTCATTTATTGATCTTATTTGGGAGCTGTGGAGACAAAGTAAACAGAACAGACTTGATAGAGAACAATCTTACCCACAAGATATGCAACAATGTTCTTCAGCTAATCATTTTGCCTCTGGTCTCATGAGACCTTTTGAACCATGGAGAAATATTGATGGATTGAATAACAAATATACTGATAATTTGTATGAATTTGCTCCTAGACCAACGTGTTCTCCAGCAACCCCTACATGTGGTAGTGAATTTTTATTCTGTAAAATTACTAATAATTTTGGTAAATGTACTGCAAAAATTAGACCAACAGGAAATTGTGTAGGTTTAGAGAGCATAAAAGAAGCTTGCTATCAAAGTCAATGTATTAATGGAAAGTGTGTTTCAAGTGTACCAAATCCAATAACAACACCTAAACCAGCAGTCCTACCAACACGTCCACCACCATTTGTTAGAGTAACTAAATTGCTTCAATGAAAACGAGTGTTGTAGTACATGGGCGAGAAATGGAGAATGCCAAAGAAATGGACCTTATATGAATGCTTGGTGTGCAGCTTCATGTAATAAATGTAAATTTAACTATGATATCAATGCTGAATGTTCAGATAGGCATATGAATTGCGGATTATGGTCAAGATCAGGTGAATGCCAGAAAAACCTATTGTGGATGACAGAAAATTGCAGAAAAAGTTGTAATCAATGTGGCATTACAAGAGCAGAAAAATGTAGCGGTGGAAGGGGTACTGTAACTACACCAAGAACACCTGTAGTAAGTAATGGAAGAGATCCGCAAGATAGAAGTGCTTGTAAATCAGTAGGATGCTTTAATGAAAATATTTGTTGTCCTGTTTGGGGTATAATGGGTGAATGTGCGAGAAAATCCTTTTTGGATGTCATGTAATTGCAGGTAAATAACTTCTTTTTACATTATATATATCTTTTTTCATAGAGTTTCATGTGGTTTTTGTGTTCCAAATGACTATTATTATGGAAGTTGTAATGATTATCATCGTCAATGCCAAGATTGGGCTAGTAAAGGTGAATGCCAAAGAAATCCTTGGATGATGGAAAATTGCCGTTTTTCATGTCAATCATGTTACAGTCAATTTGAATTACGATCAATGTGTCGTAGTGGTTCTAGACCAATAGGTGGCTTCGTTAGTTGGGGACGTGGTATGAATTGGGGGATGGGATTTGGTTTAAGGAAAGCTAGATCTTTTAATGACACTTCTTTTGACGAATATTAATAAAAGAATAAAAAAGTTTTATTTTAAAATAATATTTTTAAAGTCCATTTGCCTTAATTATCTCTTTGTAAATAGCAACGGAATCTTTTGGTGTTCTTGTTTTATTGGGTGAAGCAAAATCAACGTGGAAAAGGCCAAATCTTGTTCCATAACCTTCATGCCATTCAAAGTTATCCATTAAACTCCATAAAGTGTATCCTTTGACATTAACTCCTTCAGTAATAGCATCATGTAAAGAACTAATATGTCCTTTGATGTACTTTTGTCTGCTGACATCAACATTTCCTTCACTTGCCTTATCCATGCAACCATTTTCAGTTATGTAGATTTTGATGTTTCCGTATTTTTTCTTTATTAATAATAAAGAATCTTTGAAAAGTTCCGGTGCATCACGTATCCAACCATCGCCTGCTTGTGGGTATTTAGTGTCTGTAGTTAGAGTAAAATTGAAATCATTTGAAAATTGACCAGTAACACCAGGAACTACATTTCTTCCTTTGAAAGCAATAAGTGGCGAATAGTAGTTGAAACCAAGGAAATCAGCAGAATCTTTTAATAAAGCTTTTTCTTTATCGGTAAACTGCCTTAATGTAGTATCGCTATCACCTCGCTCTTTTCTCATTTCTTCATGTACTTTTTTAACATACTCTGGATAATCACCGTTCTTTCCGAAAATTGGTTCAGCAAAAATACCAAACGAAGAATCAAAGACATTTTCAACAATATCTGTTTCAGAAGGATTTCCTGGTGTTTATACCAAAATGAAACTAATGTAATTCCAACCTCTCCTTTCTGTTGTTTTTTGTACTTATATCTGTAAAGTCGAAAAGCTCTAGCATGAGCTAGCAATAGATTGTAGGTAGATTGATATATTGTCCAATGTGAGTGTTTCATTAAACCCACCTGGAGCCATATCAACAAAACCTTTTGAATATCCAAATGAAACCGTGCAATATGGTTCATTAAAAGTAATCCATTTTTTGACACGATCACCAAAAGTTTTGAAGCAAAAATCTGCATATTTTACAAACCAATTTTGAAAATTGTCATTTAAGAAACCTCCTTTGTAATGTAAGGCATTTGGTAAATCCCAATGATATAGTGTTACCATTGGTTCAATGTTATTTTCAAGAAGTTTATCAATTAATTTGTTGTAGTAATCAACTCCAGCTTTGTTAACTTACCAACACCTGTAGGGAAGATTCTTGGCCATGAGAGTGAAAAACGGTAAAATTGTACTCCAATTTGTTTAAGCATATTTATATCGCCATCAATCTTATGATAAGAGTCACAAGCAACATCACCAGTATCATTATTTTGGATTTTATTTGGAAGTCTTACAAAGTCATCCCAGATAGATTTCCCTTTCCTAAGAACCAGAAGAAATTATCAATAAATTAGTAAAGTTACCATCTTCAAAAGCGGCTCCCTCAATTTGGTAGGAAGATGTTGCCGTACCCCATATAAAATTTTTTGGAAATATTTTTAACTTATTATCATCCATGTTAATAGTATCACTAAATGTATTATTAGATTGTACAAAGTTTTATATTTATAATGATAATATATAAACCGGTAATTAATAAAAAATTCATTGCCCTTGATATGAAATTATCGGTAACGTTATGATCTTTACTTTATCAGTATCGCAAAATTTTTTTATTGTTTTCCAAAAATATTAATGAATAATTTACACAGAAAGAAAAAAAAGGGAAAAGTTTCGACAAATCTATCTAAACTGCCATAAAAATTCTCACACTGCTAAAAAATCACCATTTATTCAAATTTTAAAATATTAAGTGACAGGAAAAATTTTTTAAACAGTGCAAAATACTAGATTGACGCAAAATTTTGCTATTTTTTTCTACGAAAAAATATATGTTGTAAATTTTGAAATAATGTATCTTTTATTTATATTAATGTTTTCGATACAATACTCATCTTAGGTTCTAATTTTTTCTAATATACTATGAAATGCGTAGTTAGAATTCAATTTCGTGTAAAGTTGTCGAGTTTTAACAAAAATTATTTTTCTAAACAATCTACTTGCAGAAATAAGTTTAAAAATTAAAAGGATTCATAATAATAATGACCAAAGGCCAAAAACTATTATTTAACCACATAAAGCATTAATAATTGAAAATATTATTTTAGCATTTGTTCCTATATTAAGTTTAAATATGTAGAAATATTTTTGACTCTAGATAAAAATCCATATAATTTTATAACTTTTCATAAATTTGATTTTTAAATAGGACCTTTAAAGTTGTAAAAATAATTTATAGCCTTCAGAAGAGTGTAATTTTATGAAAAAGTATAATTTATAATTCAAACTATTAAAATTTATTAATAAAAATGTTGTGGTATGTTCATAAATGCTATTTATAAAAGCATTTATAATCTTAAATAAAATTAAATTCTAATCTTGTATTTAAAAAATGTATTGTAGAAAAAGTCTAAGTTTTTAAATAACAGTAATACATTAAAAATAGAAACTTACTTTAATAACTCGTTAATTATTGTTTTAATTTTTATGTACGATACTATTGTGATAAAATTAGTCGCAAATCAAGAAAGTTCAAATTTTTTTAGCTAGAAATAATTCATTACTCTTTTACGCAAAAATTTTTCCTTACCTTTTTGTGCGTAAATGTAAATATAATTCTACTTTGGAGGTATTAAATTTCATAAATTAAATTGTTTTTTATTCTTAATTAAACTTTGTTTAGTTCAATTTAATGTTAAGATATTTAGAAGGAATATTGACTTTATTAAACATTAAAATTTAACAGATAAGATATAACCTGTTATTAATGGTAAATTTAAAGTGTAAAGTTAGAAATTAATGAACATTCTTTACAAATGTTAACTCAAAGTTATAATAACAACGTCTAGATTGTTCTGAATAATTTTTTGTCCTCGTTAAGACAATAACAGATTTGTTGATAATAAAATATTGTTTTAAGCTCTATTTAAATTAGATAATAAACTTTGGTATCTGTATATTATCATAGTCCGTTTTAATCTTTGATTAATATGTTTATTACATTGTAAGGAAATCTTATCATTACTTTTAAAAACAATTTTGAAAGTATGGAATAACAAAAAAATTTAGATAATCATGGGGCAACTTCCAATAACACGAATTTAAAGCGATCATTTTATTAATACAACACAAAATAATTTTCTTATACTGACCGAAGTGTAATATTTTGATTTCTCTAAATAATTTTAATGCAGTGGGTGACTAATATACTGGTAATAAAATAGTTTTTAGAATAAATATCTTTTGGTAGTTTATGTTATGTATAAAAAAGTAAGATTTACAAAAGAGTGGAAGCTCCATCCCGGGCTCGAACCGAGGACCTCTCGATTAGAAGTCGAGTGCTCTATCCAACTGAGCTAATGGAGCTGTCTCGGGCCTTTTGTTATAGAGGGAATTTTTGAGGTAAAAATAGTACATTTCTGTTATCATAAAATTTAAACAAATCAAATAAATAGTTAGAATTAAGAAAAACAACTAAGAATTACAATACACCTAAAATGCATCGATAAAAGACGAGTAAATGACTTTAAAAACACGATTTTATGAATCCAAAACAAGGAATGGGTTATTTTTGAAGAATAAAAAAGGATTCTTGACGAGAGAGGGATTCGAACCCTCGCATCCGAAGATACCAGTGCCTTAAAACTGGCGCCTTAGACCGCTCGGCCATCTCGCCATGGATAGAAGCAGATTTTTGGGTTTGACCAAATTTTTGTTAATACACGATGATTTTTAAGATGCAAATAAAGTTTTTGCATTCATTTTAGTATATAACAAAAAATTACATATAATTATTACATTATTGAGTCATTCTGGTAACTTTTTACCTCACAATGTTAAAGAAAAGTACATCTATATATATGTTAGAAATTTGTTTTACCGGTCTTACTTGATTTTTTCTTTTGATTTAAAAATTATGGTTAATTAAATAACTATTCTAAAATAGAAAAAAACTTTCACTTAATCACAAACAAATATTTCATAATTTGTGTACAATCACAAGATATTTGTGTTATTCTAATAATATTTAAATTATAGTTTGTATAGCTACATTCATAAGACATTTTTGTATGTTTTTCAATTTTTTTAAACCTAAAAAATTATTATAAAAATAAAATTAAAGAATTCTGCTCTCCACTATTGCTACAACTGCTACTTGAATACCGATAATATACCAGTGAGTATTATTTAATGTTTCATATAATTTTTAGTTTATTGGTGACAGTAGTGAAGATGATGTTGATGGATATTTTGGTTCGTTTATCAAAATAAATTCATTGAGTAAGAAATAATCTAAAAAAGAACTATAATTTACGAGAAATCCAATTTCATTTACATTTAAAAAATGATTTATTCTAACTTTTATTCAATCAAAAATAAATTTTAATATTTATTTAGCACGCAGCAACTCTCTTCGCTACTTGTCCGCACGGCTTGTAGTTTTTGAAAAAATATTTAGAATTCTAGAAAAATTAAAAATCTTTGTTTTATAATAAGCATACTTGAAAATTCCAAGAAATATATCTTTGTATTTTAAATATTAATAATTATTATTAAAATTTTATAGGTTTTTTGAATGTAAAAAATTTACAAAACATGTTTTATTAAAATTTTTTTATTACATATTCTCATGATTTTAAAATCATTTAAGATTCTAAGCTTGAATAATCTTTCTACACAAATTTTTAGTATAGAAAAAAAATTAAGAAAATGTTTATAAATTAAATTTCTAATTATATGGGTGTTTTTAAGTTATTAAATATGATAGAATTTAAAATACAGATTAGTTTAAGTTGGTTAACTTTTAAAGTATTAGTAATATTGAGGTTGATCATAAGTATTTCATGGTTATTGTACCTTAAAATGATACAATTTTTGCGATTGTTATTTTATCATTTTGCATTTGATAACATATAAAGAATACTTTTACATTTTTTATGTATAAATTTTTGTTTTATATTTTTAATATAAAAACTTTTTAAAATGTGTTGTGAAAAATTAAAATTTTGAATGTATTCAAAATGAGTAAAAAGATTCTTCGTAAGTTGAAAAAGATAAAAATAAATCAACACCATTACTCAGACACTTTTCGTATTGAATAAATTTATATTAGACTTTAAAAAGCTTAAAATATATTTACATTGAAGTATTGGTGATTTTTTTAATCAAACTATTGTAAAATTTAACTTTCCAAATGTATTGGTGCACAATTCAAACTTAGAAATTTTAGGTAAATTTTTTTGTGATTTTTACAAAGCATAGCAAAACTGTTAGATATTTTTACATTTTCTAAAAAATAAGTGTGTGCATGGCCGTATCAAAAATTTCCAAACATTTCTTTAAAACTTATAATATACATAACTAAATTGCAGTAGTTGGAAACAATTTTAGTATAGATAATTTTAACATAAAAAGATTTGGAGAAAAAAATCCATTATATTCTAGAATAATTGTATTTAAATAAAATTTTGTTAAATCTTAAAAGGCCAAATATAATATGATTTTAATTTTTTACCATATCTTAATAATTGTCATATATTGCAGTGATTAAAAAAATTTTAATCGGCACAAAAATTACATTTAATTAAATAAAAGCCAATTTTTTCACCTATCCTATTTGCTATATTCTTAGGAATATAAATTAATATTTAGAATTGTTTAAAACAATTAGTCCAATGACTTTTATGAATCATTGTTTTTAACCTTCTTTAAAAAAACCAGTTATTCTTATAATTTTTTAATTTAGGGGCTCACAAATATCATGATTGTTTTCACTAAAATAGACGTATCTCAAGAACAAAGATTCAGGTGAAACTACAATTTATTTTTTCTATTCACCATATAAAAATACATTTTTATATTAACTCTACAGTGCTCAATGTATCAAATTTTATACATTTGATTATTTTATTAATAAATGCAAGTATATTTCAAATGTAGTCTTTAATAAAGGTTAATTTCACTGCAAAAGATCAATGTAGACATTATTTTCAATTAAAATGATCAAAGTAAGTGTTATTTTCAATCCAAAAAATCAATGTAAGCTTTACAATCAAATGTATCAAATTTGATATATTGCGCATTGTAGGGTTAA
This sequence comes from Strongyloides papillosus, assembly GCA_005656395.1. NCBI lineage: Eukaryota > Metazoa > Nematoda > Chromadorea > Rhabditida > Strongyloididae > Strongyloides > Strongyloides papillosus. Next base: position 11,701 of record SRSI01000013.1, read on the forward strand.
TAGAAAGAAGTACATAAAACGAAAATAATTTTAAGAGGTAAACTTTTCCTCTAATATATAGGGTAATTTTTGACGACTTATCTATTTCCAAGATTTAGACTTTTTTTTGGTAACTTTTGTTGTTTTCATGTAATAAGCATTAGAAATTACGTCTATATGTGAAATTTCGAATAAAAAAAATCATTATTGAAGGAAAAATGGAGGTACCAATTTTTAAAATTTGGTACTTAATGAGATGTATCTCAAGAACGGTTAGTGGGATTAAGACGATCTAAATGTCATTCGATAGAGAATTCAATCCCACATATATTTTGTAAACATTTAATAATGAAAAAAATTCATGTTTGTATACTTTTTTTCAAAAACTTAAAAATTAAGAAGAAAAATTGACTTATTTGTTTTTGACTGACTCAAGGATGAAAAGAGATAAATTAACAGTAATATCTTAAAATGTTCGCAACAAATTTCTCTAGGGAAGAAATTCAAGATATTTTTACAAAATTAACGTATTTAAACTTTTTTTCTTCCTTGAAACTAAAAAATAGAACTTTTTTTTAAAAATTAAAAAATCACTTTTTTCTTTGTATCTCAAGAACGGCAAAATGAAACAACATGATATAAATATTATTCGATAAAGAATTTAATTCTACATAAAAGTTGTAAAAATACTTTACTATAAAGTTTCATCTTGATATACTTTTTTTTTAAAAAACACAAAAAAATTTTTTTTTCAAAAAATTTCAGTCACGAATTTATGATACTTAAAGTTTCTCAATTTTCTTGTAATTATACTTAAAATGTAAGTTAAAAAGAAACTTTGATTAACTTTTTTTCAGTTTCCTTTTCTGAATCCTGATATATAATTTAAAAATGTAAGAATTTAGGTTTTTTTTTGGTCATTTTCAAAAAAGTTCAAAATCTTAAGAATGAAACTTGAAATTTTAACTTTTTTTTATTTTTATATTATTAGCATCTAAAACTATATATGCTTGTACAATTTCTGATAAAACAAATAACTTTAAGGGGTCAAGAATAACATACCAAAACAGATTAGGTGGCTGTATCTCAAGAACGGAACTTCATATTAAGATAATTTTGCGTTTTTTGAAATCGGCACATAAAGTTACATATATTAAGATATAAAAAAGTTCTAATATCGGAAATAATTTACACACCTTCGTTATTCCTATAATATATGTTAGGATTTAAAAAAAATTGATATATTTTCTTTTTTCACTAGAATTATTGTAAAAAATGGTAAAGTTTTGACTATTCATAACTTTCTTCAAACCCAATTACATTTAGTGGCACTATACTGATTTGATAGAGCTTCGCTTACTCTATCAAAATATTGTAATAATGTTTTATAAAATTATTTGATAAAAATTTTACTGCTAAAAAACATCAAAATTTTGGAAAAAATCAAGATTTTTGACTTTTATTTAAAGCTTTAACATAGTTGCTGTACTTCAATTTTCTTGTAATCTTTGGATTTAGTACAAAAGACTTTGTACTTTCAGAATCTACAACAATTTTTAAAAAATTTTTCCAAACAAAGAAGTTACATTTAGCGGAAGTCGAAAAATGCACCCAATTTTTGAAAGCCTACAACTCCACCCAGAATCCACATTCCGTTGTGAAATCTACATAATTATCATCATATGTATCTCAGCTACAAAATGAGCATAATACTATATTTGTAGCTTACCTACACGCAGAGCTACATATGCAAACATCTGGGGAGTCTTACGTGGGCCACCTTGTATAATAGAAAAAAAATATTTTTTAAGAGTATTATTCTAACTGTTGTTTTAATCATTACTATAGCTTATTTTTTTACTAACTTTAATTCTACTTAGTCAAGTATTAACTTTTCTAATTAAACTATATTTTTTTATAATTGAGTTTTCCTCACTGTAAAAGGTACTCTCAAACTTGAGACACCTTTGTCAACTTTCTCATGACACTCTCAAATTTGAGAAGAACTGGTGCCCAAATCAGGTGTGCTCACAAAATATTTCTTCCATAATTTTAATTAAATATTGAGATATAATTAGCATAAGGATTATATTTTTAAAAATATTTTAATTTGATGGAATTTCTTGCCATCCAAAATAATTTCTTCTACTTCAATTTAAGAGAAAAATCGCAATAATGTTCTATTTCCAGTCAACAATACTTATTAAGCAAATTACTTTAGGTTGTTATAAAATTGATAAAATACAACATAAGGAAGTTTCTTTCAAATGCCTTCCAAACCACGGATTTCAAAAGTTGTCAAAAAATTAAAATTTTCAAAGAATACTAATTCTTTCACCTTTCTAGTCAAGACATACATATAAAGAAATGTTATGCAATAAAAGGTTAACAAAAGGCGCCTACTTTGTCTATAAACGACAATCACTAAAGAAACTTCATGGAAGAATTCATAAACAGTTTAAATGACGGAGATGAAGCATATTGTCTTCATGAAGGGAAATACTATAAAATTAAAGTTCTTTCTGTAACTGGAACGGGAACCGATAAAAGCTTTAATAATTCACTACGATGTAGGTTATTTGACAGATAAAAGTGCTGCTACGGATAATATTTCAGGGTTGGAATTCTAGGCATGATGAAAAGATATCATTTCATCAGGCTTTAAGTAGGATTAGTTCAACGTACTCCAAGACTGAACCAATAATAACAGAATTAAAGCAAGCAAAGATCATTGCTGAACCAATAGATGAGTTAATTGACAAAGAGAGTCTATCAATGGAACTTTAATTGGCTTATGCCATGTTTGGAGAAAATAAAAGTAGTAGTGAAGATGAAGAGGGACCTTCAAAAGAGTCTGGTGAAAGTGTACCTAAACTAGCTAAATATGATTCAACAGCATCTCAGTCTTGGAACGGGGTATTTTTCTGGAATTTGCCCAAATATTTCTTATTTTTGAATGATTTTCCTTTTCACGAGAATTTTGTTTGTAACGAAGATAGAGCTTTTTCAAAGGGATGAGAGAAATGCATTTTGATGGTATGATTAAATATTTCAAGATGGATATTATTAAAGACAATGAAGATGATATAATCAATCATTTAGAATGTCCACATTGTTCTTATACATGTAACAAAGAAAATATGCCTTCGACATTGAAAGAACAAATAACGAGTAATTTGTTATATATTCCAAAAAGTTTAAGGAAAGTAGTAAAAAAAAGTATTAAATTTAAAGAAGAGTTTGGGAGATATTAAACTACCAACAAGATATCCTATCTTCAGAATATTGTATGATTTCTACAACGAAGAAATTCGACAGAAAATTATCCAAAATACTACAGTATGTCCTTTGTATCAATATGTGGTCTCAACAGTTAAAGGTATATTCAAGAAAATAATGGTACTTCGATATTTGTTTGATGTCTACCTTCCAACAAGACTTCTCCTCCGACATGAATGTATCCAACTTACAGATAGATACCACTTTAACTTCTTGTCTTCCTTACTCGAGCAAAGATGTTACATAGAATATTCAAGATTGTATGACTAAGAACATTTTATTAGGTTTTTTTTTCATTAAGGCAGACCGGATCTAGTAAAAGAGTTAGAGAAAAAACAATGTAAACGGGAAAGTATTTGTTCTGATGAGGAAGACCTAGAAAATGAAGAAGTCGATGAGGAAGAGGGCGAAGACGATGTCTCAGAGTGTTCTGTGAGCACCTTAGAAAGTATAGTTGATGATCCCACTGAAACTCCTGGATTATTTATCTTATGTCAAAAGATACTTAACTTTTTGTTTGAAAAGAAAGATTTGTGTTCTTTAAAAGCCGAAGAATATACATTCCTTGACCCTTACATGGTTCGTGAAATTGATGATGCTACACCTTCTCAGGGAAAAGAAACAAAGAATTTAAACCATCTGTTTTTTAGAAGGTTTTTACATCTAGAGTTGTTTCTTTGTTACAAAAATTAACGTCTTGGAACGATTGCTTCTTTTAAGTATATAATTGGGGAAGTGTCACCATAAAGGTATTTACTATTGAATTACCACTAGAATCATTTTATTTTCTTGATTATCGTATGTATTTTTAGAAAAAGTGGAAAGAAATCTAAAGTTGGAAAGCAGCGTAAGGATAATTTCTATCACTTAGCCAATGAAACAGGTAAGTTCTACTTTTAATTGTATTCTTACTATTTATTTTTTTACGTTACAGATCTCGTGCTGCATTTAAGTTACTTCAACATAATAAACGTTTTGAGTTCCTCCAAAATTCAAGAGCTTTAGTCGATTTGTGTGCTGCACCAGGAGGATGGCTTCAAGTTGCTTCACAAACTATGCTACCATCATCCATATGTATAGAAGTTGATTTAGATCCTATTAAGCCAGTAAAGAATTGTATTACTTTCCAAGGAGATATTACTCATGAATCAACCAGACAAAGAATCAGAAGGGAATTAAATACTTGGTTAGCTGATACTGTTATCCACGATGGTGCTCCAAATGTGGGTATGAATTGGATTCATGATGCATTTCAACAGAATTGCTTGGTATTGATGGCTTTGAAATTAGCTACACAAGTCTTGAAGAAGAATGGTTATTTTGTTACAAAAGTTTTCAGATCCGCAGACCATCAATCACTGGTTGGAGTTTTTGATAAGCTATTTAGAGCTGTTCATATCTGGAAACCTGCTGCATCACGTTTAGAGTCTGCTGAGATTTTCATGGTCTGTGAAGGATATAAAAAGCCAGCAAAGGTTCCTCCAGAGTTGTTAGATCCAAAACAAGTTGATGAAGATTTGATGGGAGAAACTTTAAAGAATCAGATTATTAGTAGAAAGTCGAAGAAAATTAAAGCCCTTGGATATGATTCAAATAATATTACTCAGTATAATGAGGTTAAATTATCAGATTATTTGTCTAGTGCTGATCACATATTAACAATTGCTAAGGCTTCACGAATTGTCATTGATGACCCACGATGGGAATCTGATCCTTTGACAACAGATACAATTAAGGAATTGGTAAATGATATTAAACTTTTGGGACCATCTGACTTGAGAGTTATTTTTAAATGGAGAAGAGCTATTTTAGACAAGATTGCTAAGGAAAAGAAGGAAAGTGAGGAATCTGAACAGCCTCACGAACTCACAGAGGAGGAGAAAGCTGAACTTGAGAAACAAGAGGTTAACAAGCAAATCGAAGCTTTGGTTAGTGAAGAAAAAGCTGCTGATAAAAGAAAGAGAAGACGTGAAAATAGAATGAAAAGTAAATTTGAAGAGGCCAAGAAACTTGATATGGTTCATGAGGGTGATGCAATGATGCTTTCAGATGATGTTAACCTTTTCAGTTTAGCAAAGATTCGCAAGAAAATTGACCTTCAAAAGATTGTTGATGTTAATGCTCCTATGCCTGAGGTTGAAAGTGACAAAGAAGATGATGGTATTAAGGTAATGGATTCTGATGACGACGTTGCTCAATATGCTTCTGGAGATGATGATGAAGATCTTGAAAATGGGGCATGGGAGACATTAAAGGAAAAAGATAATGATAAAGAGGAAGATAAGGAGGAAGATGATCTTTCTGATAATGAGTTACTACATACAGATGAGACTGGACTAACTAAGGAACAAAGGAAAGCTGCTCGCGCATCTACATGGCTTAACAGAGATGGTATTTCTGAGTTGTTGAATAATGAAGACGATGATGAAGATATTGAAGCTGTAGAAAAGGTTGCTCCATCTCAAACTCCAATCGTTGACTTTGAAAAGTCATCTCGTGGAAAAAGAAAACTTATTTTCAAAGATCAAGATGCATGGAGTGATGATGAAAAAGAGACATTTGGAGATGAGGGAAAAATTTACCACAGTGACGATGAAACTAAGTTCTTTGGAGAAGATGATAGAATAGCTAAAAGATCAACAGATGAAGAGAAAGGACCGAAATCTAAGAAAATTAAGCTTACTCCACAGCAATTGGCATTGGGTGAAGAACTTATATATTCCTCAAAGAGACGTTCACAACTAGAAGATTGGTCTTGGAACAGATATACTAATAATGATACTAATTTACCGGATTGGTTCGTTAAAGAAGAAAAGAAACATTGTGTTAAGCCTCTACCAGTTACTAAAGAACAGGTACAATACTATAAGAATAAGGCTAAAGAAATAAATGTTCGTACTATAAAGAAGGTTGCCGAAGCCAAAGCTCGTAAGAAACGTAGAATGGAAATGCGTATGGAGAAGGCTAAGAAGCATGCTGAAAATATATTAGGAAATGAAACATTAGAACATGCTGAAAAAGTCAAAGAACTTCAGAAGACATATAAGAAGGCCATGAAGAAGGAACGTCGTCGTGTTCAATTATGTGTTATGACTAAAGGAAAACGTGGTAAAGTTAATAGACCTCGTGGTCCATACAAATGTGTTGATGCTCGTTTGAAGAAAGACATGAGAGCCGAGAAAGTTCGTAAAACACGTGAAAAAAAGCATGGAAAGGTTAAAGTTAAGGCTAGTAATAAGAATAGTAAGAAGCGTTAAAAACATTTTATTGTTATCATTTTTTTTATTGTTATAATAATTGTATGGATTTTTTTGTTTTTTTTGTTTGTATTGTAAGCTCTGTATATTAAAATGTTTGTTTTGTTTCTTTATTGCTTTTTACTATCTTAAATTCTATCTATAACTTTCAAAAATTTTAACTTTGATGAATTATTTAAATATGAAGAATCATCAATATTGGTTTCAATATTTTTTAAAGTGTTTTCATCTGTACGGTTGGAATCGTTATTGGTAGTAAATTCTTGAGAAACAGGAGGATAACTTTCAATGGAATCAATTCAAAGTAATGAGTCAGAATGATTATGTAATATTCTTTTCCCACTACTTATAACTAAGACATTTGATAGTTTAGGAGGAAAAAGATTGTAGAAAATATCAAGGAAAAATGTGCATTTTTCAACAGTTTCAAAGGATTCTATGCAATATTTCACTTTTTCTTCAGGATTGTGCTTTAACTTTTCATAGTCTTCAATAACAAAGAAATGACAGAAAATAACAAGTAGAAATGATAAGGTTAATTGAAAAACCATAAAACAAATAGATATTAACCAGATAAAGTTTTGAAGGAAAGTTGGAAACATTTGGAAGTAACTTTTTGTGGGGAAAAATAATAAATAACTAAAAAATCTGATTGCTATAATTGATATTGGTAGTAACACTTTTTGATGCCCCATTACATTGATTATTGTTTTTTTAATCATTCTATTGAAAACACCGTGAGATGATCTTTCAATTAAACTAAATCGAATAGAAAAAAGTAGAAGTATAAGATACTTTTTTGCTAATTCTTTTAGTAAAATATTTGTACTGTGATGGTATTCTTTGAATGAGTAAATAAAAAAATGCCATGTATATAGTAAAGTCTTGGTGTATAAAGTTGTAGTGATGAAATTGAACTTATCAAACCATTTAGTAAATGATAACTGATTTTTTAATTGAATATTATACTGAAAATAAAGTTTTGATTATGTATTATATTTGTGAAAACTTACAAATAAATATAGTACATAGAAAATGATTTCAATGGTTCCAAAAATTGTAAAAACAAGTGGTGGAAGTATAGTGGCAAAATAAAGTGGAATAAGCAGGTTCAGATAGATTAGGAGAAAATCAAAGTAACTTCCATGTTTTTTTATTAATCTATTATCAATAAAATTCATGACGTATGGATGTTTTATTAAATCCCATCTATTAGAGCTTAAAAAATTTTCTAATATATCTTTGCTTAAAATGTTTTCACTGTAATCAAAGATGTGTATAACGTCACTTCCATGTTTTTTCATTCTTGTCTTGGAATCAAGAAGTTCTTTTGAAATGTCAGTCACAGAACTTTCTGGATCAGTTGTTTGTGTGGTGATAAAGTTTCCAAGTAAAGAATCATAAGGAATATCTTCTTTAGCACTTATATTTTGATTTGAAAGGACATTTGACATGTCAGATGAATTGCATTTTTCAGAAAAAGGTAGATTTTTAATAGATTCATTTGAAAGCGAATCATCGTAAGTTTTTTTTGAGTTCAGAAAAGCTTTTAAGACGGCGTCGATATCAGTTTGTGAGCAGAGGACTGAATTATTCAAAGATTCTTCAAGCAATTTACCTCTATATATATTTCTACCATTTGTTTTATCTTTTTCTGAATCTAAAAATTTAATCAATACATCATCAACATCATTTTGAGAATAAGATGGTTTTTTGTTTGAAGATTTTTCTTTTGTATTTTTCTTGAATCCTGTGGTTGCATTATTTATGCCTTTTTGACGACTATTAAGATTTCTATTATCAAAATAAAGTTGTGAATATCTAGTCTTTGCGAAAGGAATAGTATTAAGATTACGAAAATCATTCGTTTTCCCAAGATTTATTTTAGAATCTAAAAATTTGGTTGATATACTATTATTGGATTTCATAAAATGGGAATGAGTATTGGATGAATACTCTGATAAGACACTGATATTCTTATTTACTTGAGATAGTCCTAGAAAATATTGTCTTCTTGAATTTTGAAGATTATCCATTTTCTCTGTTGTAAAATAAATAGTTTTAAATTAATGTTTCATTATCATGAAGTGATGGAAATGCAATACAATTAATACAATTTGTTCACTTTAATTTAGAAGAATAGAAATAGTTATATACTTTGCAAACAATAATGAAATTGTTAATTAATCTTTTTTAAATTATTGGTCAAAACAACCGCGTTTTCTGTTAGAAAATGCTATAACAGATGATTTTTTCCAAACTACATTTTCAAATGACAAACATTTCGTTTTCACTATAAGAAATTTAAATATAAATTTATTTTAAAATTATTAGATTATAAATATGCAATTTAAAAATGAGTTTTTAACAATATGAATCTTCTAATATTACTACTCTTTTTAATTAAATTTGGAGATTGTTTTTTATCTATGAAAATTTATCAGACAGGTAAGCATGAAAAACATTTTGAAAGTTATTTGTGTGATTCCAGAACAATGTGATCTAAAATATCTACAATTTATGAATACATCAATAGAAAGGGTTGAAATTAAAATAATAAGTGTTTTGAATGAAAATGAAAGAAAAATAAAATTAAAAGAATTGTGGGAAGGTAATATAATTATTGACACATCATTGGATCCTAGTACAACATCAATATCTTATTCGTACGTAAATGAAAACAAAATATCGTTAATAGTTGGATTTGATGATTATCAAGAAAATATCATTTGTATTGGTTTATTACCAAAGCAAATATATTTAAATTATAATTTTACACTAGATTTTTATGGTGAAAAAAGTTTCCTATTGGATGAAGATGATAGCGTTGTTATACCGAAAAAAATTAAACTACATTATAATGAATACATATCATATCGGGACGAAACTTTTTTGATAATAATGGTATCTATCTTTGGATGCTTCCTTATTATACTATTTGTTCTTTTCTGTAGAAAAGGAAAAACAAACGATATAAATGATAATGACATTCTTCTTAATAAAGAATTATTTAAGTATGATGGTGACTTCAAAAAATTGGTATCAAATCGTTATAAAATTCTTAAAAGAGAAAAATATCCTTCTGATCATGAGATAATTGATCTTCCCAAATGGAAATCCAAAAGATTATTATTAAAGGGTATGAGAGAAAATAAATTACGTGTGAAAAGACATCGTCATAAGGCTGAAAATATAAGAGTAAGAAAAGTTAAGAAAAGTCAAGATGATATTGTTAAGAGAGGTAATTTGATTTCCAATGAAAAAGCTAAAAATAAAGACTCAAATCTGGAGATCCGTGGGCCAACAAATTTTTCTGACTATAAGGCTATCTTGAAGAACAATAAAAAGAAAAAAGTTTAATACTCTTTAGATTTTAATTACTTGTATTATATTATTAATTTATTGTAACAGAGATAAAATTCAAATTCATTATTTTGATTCTAGAAATTTCTACCTTAATTTATCTTTATTCAAAATTTTATTATTACATTAAGGATAACCAAAATCAATTTTGTAATTAAAACATTAGAAAACTTTACTTTCAACCTTCTAATTTCTTGTTCTTAGATTAAGAATATCTCTAGATATAATTATTGCGTTATATTGTCATGAAAATAATATATCAAATTATAATGTGATATTGAGTATTATTATTTTTTTAAACTAAAGATTGATTTTTCAATTAGTGATAGTGATTAACTAGCTCTGAAAGATAACAATAGATAGTCAATTATATAAAATTAATTGCAAAGTAACCTTTTCCTAGTAAACTAAGTTAATGATAAAGAGAAATCAAAGAGGTAAACAAATTTTGTCTTGTTAAATTAACAATAACAAAATAGCAAAAAAAGTTTTTGAAGAACAATAAATTATATATTGGTTTAAATATTTGATGGAAGTTAAAAGATCAAATATTCAAGAAATTTAATATGTTTAACAATATTTTAAAATTACAACAAAGTTATTGATTAATGCTACTCGAAATTTGTAAATATTAACAGAATAAAAACTATATATTTTTAAATTGTGAAATGAATTCTTAAAAAAAATTTAAGATGACATGTTATTATTTAACTGTTTATAATTCGTTTTATTTTTTTTGTTATCTGGGAGTAGACGTTGGAATTTCTTTAACCAATGTTCATCGTTATACATCATTTCATTTGTAATTTTTCCTTTGTACTCCAGTATTTCTGATGTGAGTGTCAAACTTTTAAGCAACAAATTTTCTTTGGAGGAACAGAGTTTCTTTCGATAGTCTATTTGACTTTCTGAAATATCAGTGCATTTATTATCGATATTAGAATTTGAACCTTGTTCCCCAATTTTATTGTTTTTTCTATATAAATTAATTTTGACAGGAGATTCAAATAGGCTATATGAAGATATTTCTTTAACATTTATAACTAAAACGTTATTTGTTTGTGTTGATGTAAACATCCAACCGATAGGGTTTAAAATCTTGCATGTTTCTATCATTTCAAGACATTCTAAAGAATGATTTATCTTTTCATTTAATAATAAGCTACCAAAGTTATTCCTTAATTTACAAAAGTTTCTTAGATCAAAAGCAAAAAAGGCATTTAGAGATTGAATTATTAGAAATATCTCCATTAGAATTAAATATATAAATATTGACCACAGTACTTTTTTCAATATCTCATTTGAATTTAATGTTTCTATGTTGATTATATTCTTGATAATAATTGCAATCAATGCTGCAACAACAGTTGGAATAAAAAGTAGAGATTTTCCAAACAGTGGCATAACAACCCTCTTGATTAACTTCATATATCTACCATAAAAAGATTTACTTATAATATAGAGGCAATTTATAAAAATTGATAATATTAAAATTATGAAAAATGAACATTTTAAAACTATTTTTGTTCCCTCAATGTAATCATTGATTGTAGGCATAATTATATTCCATATTAGAAGTACTATCATAGTATGAACTAGAATACTTGAATAGTGTGATAACGAGAAACGATCTGTTAAATCTTTTTGTTTGTAAAAGCTAAGGAAAAATCTAAAAATCTAAAAAACATTATTTTGTATTCTTGAGCTCAAAATATTATATACTTACCATATATTCGAAAAGAAAGAGAACAAAACTTTTAAGAAGGAGGTTTTGGAAAATATTTGAATCCATAAAAATATATGCATACAGAAGCATAAGAAAAAAGATATACGTGATGATATGTAAAAAATACACTTCAGGTATATATATTATGTTTTCATTTAGAAAATTAAGAATATAAGGATGTTTCAACAAATCCCATTTTTTCTCTTCTTGAAGTTTTTTTAATGTATGCCTATTCAATACTTCTGATTGGCATTCTGGATTTCTGATATCTTCTCTGTAGTCAAATATATATATGATTCTTTCTTTTAATTTTTTGATTCTAGTTCTTGAATTAAGGAACTTTTTTGATATGTTATTTTCAATGTTTTGTGATACTTGAGATGTTGAAATTGATGATAAGTATGATGTCTCGTCAAAAATTTTATTTGGTAATTGTTGTTCTTTTAACTCATAAAGTGTATCCATGTCTTCTAAAATATATATAAAATAGATTGAATTAGTAAAAATGTTAGTAAATTTGATAAGCTATATCAAATTACTAATTTTATTATGACAAAAGTAGACACAAGATAATTAATAATATTGTCATATTTAAAATGGAATACATCTTAATAACAGACTACATAGAAAAATTACTACTAAATTAATATAATATTTGTTGATCTAGATTATATGTACTTATATCTATTTCTCATATATTTAATATTATTTAAAATATTATTTCTGATAATACTAGTAAATATAAATCTTTGAGATAAGTAACTACCATTGTATAATTCCAAGCTTTCATTTACTTTTGATGGCATATTTGAGATAAATTTGATTGTTCTACGGCAAATTTTATTATTTTGTTACTTATCATATTTTTATAGAGGGTAGACCACGTAAGATTTCACACATTTTCGCATTATTAACTTTGTTTATTTTGGAGGTGCAAATATGATATTATTATTCATTGTGTAGCCAAAAGATTCAATATTTAACACTAAGGCATTTTGAAAATATTATTTTTTTATATATTTTGTCATTATTTATCAGTATTCCATATTCTATTACATAGATAATAATTTAAGGAATATTTTTGTGCATATCATTAATCAGAACATGAAGAATTTTTATGATTCACACTACGGGTATAGGTGGCTTCAGTAATGGGTTCTGTACTATGTGGAACAATATCCATCATTAAGAATCCACCCTACCGACAATTCCTATTGTCTCACCATCTATGAGGCTCTACGAGTAAGTCTGTAGATTTAGATGGCTCTAAGGATGGCTTCTGAACTGTAGGGAACAACTATCATCAATAGAAACTTGTCCTACTGACAACTCCCTACCTTCTAGCTTGTAAAATTCCAGGAATTTATCCTACAGGTGAAAACCAGCCCAACAATGGTATCTGTACAACATAAAGAGGGTTCGCCTTTGAAATCTACTCTGTAGCAAGCTTCAGAAGAGCAGGATTACTTTGGTTTACCCTCATCAATAAAGGTACATCTACTAAGCCTAAAATACTACTAACAGATATTTATCATACGCGGAAGGTAGTTAGGTATGCTGAAACACCGTTTCTTTAATTTTCAGGTATGTATTTGTACTGGGAGTAGATAAAAGTCGTTTTATTCATTAATAATATTTATTTCTCCTTATGCAATATAAAATTTTAGTATTGAACTACTTGTATTGTTTATATATATAGTAATTTAATAAATAATTTTGGTAAAATTTTTTATGCTCTATCTACTAGAACTAATTTAATGGAAGTCTATTTAAAGATTCAAGAGGTATGGAGAAGTTTCAAGTCATAAATGTAAAAAAAATTAAATATGATTTATTTTGAGTATATTAATAAAGACCTCTATTATACTTATTTAAATATTAATGGATATTGTTATAGAGTTTCGTGATACATCGAATAAAGTTTATTTTTCAGATTTCTACAAAATATTTTTTGAGTTATTATAGTTTTTATGCAGTACACTAATAACACCAAAGTGTACTTAGTTTTTTAAGTATACATAAACAAATTCTCAGTAAATATTGGAAAATATTAATGAATTCTACTGTGAAATTTCACACTCTATCGATGAAGCACATTTAAATGGATTCTGATATTTAATTCTTGTGATATGAATAGATCATGTTTTAAAAAAAATTGTTATAAGTGAACAAATTACTTCTTTTTATATATTGTTTTCTCAAGCTTTTAACATTACGCTTCTTAAATTAAGCGAAATATTTTGGTGTAAAACTTCAAGATCATAAAAAAATATTTAAAAATTGTATCTTTATCTATATTAGATTCTTTTTAATTAAAAATAAATGCTTAGAAGTTCTGAGAAATAAAAAATTCATAATAAAGTATATTAATAAAGTTTTATTTACTTAATTTTCTTTTTGTAGTAAATATAGTACGATCATTAAATGATTGTACAAATAAAATTGATTCTTGAAGAATTTTTGTAGAATCTTTTACATTTTATTTGGTAAATGAAAAATCAACTTTTGTTTATACAGTTCATTTCCAAGTTTTATTGATCACCTACATATTTATCATATCATATAAATTTGGAACTTGGAATTTATTAATAAATAAAGTGACAAATAGAACAAAAGTTGCAAAGTATAATCTTCATATGACTTCGATGTGTGATAACTTGTTTATTGGAATAAAAAAAATATCTAGCTGCAATATTCGTTGTAAATTTTATTATTTGTACACGCATATTTGCTTAATTTTTATCACAGTTGTCGTGAATTTTGTTGTTTCAAGTAAACAATAATCCAGTAGTTTTTCTAATTAAAGAATAAATATTTGTACTTAAATTGCTTATTACTATTACCTTTTTTTAAAGTTATTTAGTGATAAGAAGTATTAAAATAAATAGTAAATTGGTATATAAAGAAGTCGAAAATTTTAATAAGACATCAAATTTCATTTGGTATTATTTTAACTTCAAAGAATTATGAACTCAAAAATTATTATTGCTCTTGTTGCTATTATCATTGCTTCAGTATCTGGACAATATTACTACCCATCTGCTTATAGTGGATACTATCCAGGATATGCTGGATATACTGGGTATGCTGGATATGCTGGTTATGCTGGTTATTATCCATCTGCTTTTTCATCTTTATACTACGGATATGGAAGCAACAAAGGAAATACTAATGATAATACTCAAAACTCGAATCCACAAGTTAAGCTTACAAACAACCAATAAAATGTTTTGTACAATTTGTTTATAATTTTTTTAACATAAATAAATTTTTTTTTAATTTTTAGTCTACTTTATCTAAGGGTGAGATATTAAAAAGCTTCAGGTTGTGTCAATTTGTATGGATAAACGAATATTTTGACAAACTTTCTTAGGTGAATATAAAATGTATTTTAAATTAAAGCTAAGAATATTGTAATATTTGTGAAAAAAAGACAAAGTAAGTGATAAAATACTTTGAAATTGAAAATAATACATTACCAACTTTATTTTTTTATTCATTTTTACTTTAGAAGCTTCTATATCAACAATTATTCATAGAATTTGAACCATTTAATTTAAAATCGTAGTTTACAATTACTGTTTAATGTAAATAAAAGATTTCAATTGTTAAATAAATGATAATGAAGCATTAATTATTCTCACATTAATGATATATAAAAACTAAAAGGATTAATATTTTTCGAAAAATATTAAAAATAACTAATTCAAGAACAGTTATTTAAAAGTTAAATATTAAAAGATTGTAAGTTAAGGTCATTAAGTGAGTTATGAAGCAATAATTTAAATGAGTTAATAATAAATAAAGATTAGCATAAATGAACTGAAAGTTAGATAAATTCATATTTTCATTAACGAATGTTATAATATTTTTACTAAAATATAATTAATCTTTTAATAATCATATTAGTTTATTATTTTCTCATTTCGGTTATCAAATAATACAATTTTCTAAAATTACAACAATTTCTGCTATTATTCTTGGAATGAATAATTTAGTAAGTAGACTTTTTTTAAGATGATGGGGTTAATCACATATGGCGTTCAATGATATTAAAGGATGAAGGTCGGTGTATTCATAGTGATTGTTCTTGCATCTAATACTAGTCACTGTTTAACTTTTTTTTTAATTCTTAGATTTCAGAAAGATAAGTGCATACTTTTTCTTATTTTTTTTAAATAAAAATTTTTAATGACTATTAATGGGAGACATTTTTATTAAATAATCTAAGATATAAATAGAAATATTACATATATAAATTTAAATATAATTTATAAATATTTATATTTTATCACCACATTCCCCCTTCTAAACCTTGTATGATCCAACTTTGCTTTTAACTGATCTATCCGGTAACATTCTTTTCTCACTTGTAGTAGAACCAATACTTTTACTAAATATCTTTTTTGTACCAACATTTTGCTTTAATTGTGATGTGTGCACTAACTTATTTTTAACTGTAGGAGTCTGGACATAATATAAATTTGATCCAGCTATTCCATTAACTTTACCATGCTCCCAATTTTTTTCAGATTTATAATCTCTTACGTATACTTCTTCTCCTTCCTTAAATTTTTCTTTTAACTCCTTATTGATAATAGGCTTCATTGGCTCTTCTCTTAAAGCATCTAGATTTGAACGAATTCTTCTTCCAAATAATAATTCAGATGGAGATTCTTTCCCTTTCCCATGTGGCATTATGCGAAAATTAAATAAAAAACGATCCAAAGCTTCATCAAGACTCAATCCTGTCTCAACTAATTTCTTCATAGAGACTTTAAAAGTCTTAACTAACCGCTCACAATGACCATTTGACATTGGGTGAAAAACTGGTGTACGAATGTGACTAACTCTTCTCTTCTCCAAAAATGTTTCCATCTCATTACTAATGAAATTTCTACCATTATCTGATACCGACTGTACTGGATTTCCATGAAGTGAAAAAATTTGACGCAGGACTACGATAACATCTCTTGATTCTGTTCTTCCCATCTTAACAACATGTGGAAATTTTGAATAGGAATCAGTAACCAATAACCACATAAACCCAAGAAATGGTCCAGCAAAATCAATGTGTACACGCTGCCAAGGTTTTTCAGTCTTTTGCCAAGAGTGAAGATCTTCATTAGTCTTTGTATCTCCATAAAGCTGACAACTTTCACACCCTTTTGTCATAAGTTCAATGCTTTCTGAAATTCCAGGCCAAAAACAGTAACTCCTTGCCAATAACTTAACCTTTGTCGCACCAAAATGACCATCATGTAAAAGCGTTAATACTTTCTCTCGAAGCGACTCAGGAATGACCACGCAAATATTACGAAACAATACATCATTGACAACAGATAGTTCATTTTGAAAGATTTGATATTTCTTTATCTCCTCATTCTTTATATATTGGGGAAAAGATGTCAAGACCAACTGTATAACTGCTGAAATAATACTATCTTTCTGCTGTTCTTTTTTAATTATTTCTAAATCTAATGGACAATCATCAACTATTTTTTCTATAACTTCTTCCATTTCTCTATCCTCTGGCATAACTTCGGGTGATGGCAAACGACTCAAACAATCAGCTTTAGCGAATTGTTTCGTATTAACATATTCAATATCATATTGGTAGCGTCTCAATATAATATTCCAACGGTCAACTCTTTTTATTACAGTGATAGGTAAGTTTGCCTTTTCCTGAAAAATATACGTTAACGGTTTAGAGTCAGTTTGGAGAATGAATCTCTTTAACATCAGATAATCAGAAAATTTTGTAACTCCAAAGATTATAGCAGCGGCTTCTTTATCCAATTGACTCCAATTACGTTGACTTTGGGAAAAGGTCTTACTAGCATGTCCTAACGGTCTTTCTTTATTCTTATCATCACGCATTAACAATACAGCACCCAGACCATATTCGCTAGCATCTGTAGCTAGAACTAACAACTGAGAACCATCATAATGTGACAACATAGTAATTTCCATCAACTCTTTTTTCAAATTCTGGAAACAATTTTCATGGACACTATCCCATCTGAACACTGTACCTTTTTTGATCAACTCATATAATGGCTTAGCTTTCAACGTTGCATTTTTAATATAGTCAGAGTAATGCATACATTTACCAATAAAAGTATGGACTTCAGCTTGATTCTGAGGTCTCCTCATGCTTACTATACCTTGAATCTTTTCAGGATTGGGCTTCCTCCCTTCTTTACTCAACAAATGTCCCAAAAATACCACCTGTTCTTTAAGAATCTCTAACTTTTTTGCATTCACAACAAGACCCATTTCATCAAGTTTCTGAAATACGGAATCTAAACGACGAAGTAAATCTGGTTTTGAACATCCAGCTACAATTATGTCATCAAAATAACAGCTTACCATCTCCATGTTACCAAAACCTTCATACATATGATGCTGAAATATTGCAGGAGCCGAAGCAACACCTGGTTGTAATCGTTTAACAGCCATAAGACCTTCTGGAGTAGCTACTGTTAGAATTTCCATACTTTCCTCATCCATGTGCAATTGATTAAATGCATTCTTTAAATCTATCTTAGCAAATAGAGAACCACCAGAAACTTTATTCATCGCCTCAACCAAACTTGAAATAGGAAATTGTTCTACCTGTAGTTGGGGGTTTACAGTTTTAGAGTAATCACCGCAGAGTCTAATAGATCCGTCCGGCTTTGGAACAGACACCAATGGTGATGCCCATCTTGAAGTACGAACAGGTTTAAATATATTAGCTGAAATTAAACGCTGAATTTCATCTTTAATTGGTTTTCTCAGTGCAAGTGGATGATTACGAACAGGTACAAATTTTGGAACTGCATCCGGTTTAAGATATAATTTAGCACTAAGATTTGACCCATCAGATCTTTCCGTATTAAACAGTCTTGGATACTTCTCAATAAATTCTCTAACTATGAAATCTGTTGAATCATTAATCTCATCAATTGTTTCATAGAAGATTCTGTTTAGATCAAGTCTTAACGCACTTATAATGTCCCTTCCTATTAGGCATTTTTCCTTAGAGAAAACACGTAATTCTATGACAGCCTTTTTTCCTTGAGCTTCAACATTAGCAACAAAACTTCCAAGAATCTCTAAACCATTACCGTTCACATCAATCAACTCTCCTAAACCTTTAGTCTTAAGCTTAGGTGAACCAATACTTGTCCAAATTTCTTTTGAGACAATGGATCTGTCGGCACCAGTGTCCAGTTTTCCTTTAATCTGACGACCATTTATTTTTATGACAAAACATTTTTCAATATTACTTTTACATTCAACCATATCCATTTCTATACCAAACATAGATTGTCTTTCATCATCGTCATCTTCACAATATTCAATTTCTTTTATCTTATTTTCAAATTTCTTTCCATTTTTCTCTTTGCATACATACTTTAGATGACCTTTTCGCTTACATTGGTTACAAATAGCGTCTTTCATACGACATCTTTCTCGTGAATGCCCATTTCTGCCACAACACTGACATCTTATACCTTTAGAACTTACATACGCTATAACATTATTTATTTTTGGATTCGCAGCTTCATATCCTCTACTAAGTTCTACCAATCTTTCTATACTAACATTTTCCTCTTTACTAGCAATTATAAACTTCTTTGCACCTTCGTCTCTCAGCCCATTGACAAAAACAGTACAAATAAAACCATCTTTACCACCTTCCCATTTATCAAGATCACACTCTCTAGCCTTAGAACATAACCGGGAAGCAAACTGTCTAACATCTTCATCTACTTTCTGTTTCGAATTCATTAACTCTAATCTTGATACCATAGCACAACCTTTTTTTCTACCATATAAATCATTAAGAATTTCATTTAGTTTGACAAGTGACGTGTCCTTTAATTTGACAGGTTCCAACTTGGCTTTCACTTCAGCGAAAGCTTTTGGGCCCATGTCTCTTATAAGAACAAGTCTTTGCTGAGCTTCATCTGTAATACCAGCCATAGCTAAAGCGACATCAAGTCTTTCCAGCCAGTCCTCAATCCTCTCTTTGGCAGCATCGAATTCACCAATACCTTGAACCATTTTCCCTGTAGCCATGTTTGATAAAACAGTTCCTCCTGGCAATTCAGCTGTTCCTGTACTTGACTGCGACACCTTTGATTCTTGAGTCCCAAACGCCACTTTAATGACTATTAATGGGAGACATTTTTATTAAATAATCTAAGATATAAATAGAAATATTACATATATAAATTTAAATATAATTTATAAATATTTATATTTTATCACCACAAAATTATTATCCTATTTGTTTTTTTAATTCAAACTAATATCATTTGTTTTTTTTGTGTAATAAAATTTAATTTTACATTTATATTATAAAAACATTATATTTTTTTTATAATAATAAACAACACGAATGAAAAAAATCAAGAAAAATGTTATTTAAAAGTTTTAAAGATAATCTTTAAAAAAATGTTTATTATTTTCTTTAAAGTATACACAGAGAAAAAAAAAGGACACAGGTTAGCATAAAATGTAATAAATTTGTCCCACCAAATAAAATTCAAATTTTCTTTATTTGCGACTAATTTTATCACAATTATTTTGTACATGAAAAATTAAAACAATAATTAGTGAATTATTAAAATAAGTTTCTCTTTTTTTAGTATACTATTTTTATTTTAGAACATAAGTTGTTTTCTACAATACATTTTAAAATACAAGGTTAAAATTTAATTCTATGTAAAATTGCAAACACTTTTATAAAAAAAACATTTTTAATATATTACAGTACATTTTTTAAATATTTTTCAATCGTTTGAATTATTATAAATTGTATTTTATGAACTTTTCACATTTGATGCTCTAAATTGTTTTCATAATGTCTTTTGAACCCCAGAATTTAAGAGTTATCTACATCAAATGTGCTACATCTTATGACATTTTCCGCCATCTTTTTTATCAATTTGCGCCATTTTTGTCATTTTTGCTACATCTTTTTGACCAATTTGCGCCATCTTCTTTCAGACGGTGGACATTTGCTTGTCCATGGTTACTCATATTTTTTCCTTTTTTTTAATGTCATTTCGCTTGATCATATGTGACCACGGGCAAGTTGATTTCCATCGTCTCTTTTTTAACTTAATTAGGGTAGGAGTCGCTGTAAAGTGCGTTGCCGTGTATGAACTGAATCCAATGGAATAATCAAAAAATAAGTTAGTAAAAAATAAAAAAGAATACTTTTTCGCTTGCCCATATTATGTATTTTCTTAAAAAAACCATTTTTGTTACCCAATAGACAAGCGAAAGTCACTTTTTCCAATTCAATTCCACTTTATTTTAATAATATTATTTTACTCTTTAACATACCTAAATTATGTTGAAGAATATTTTATTTGGTATGAAGGATACATGTCGCAAAAATGTACTAAGATGGTGCAAATTGCTAAAAAAGATGGCACAAAATGTACAAAGATAGCACAAATTGGTCAAAAAGATGATGCAAAATGTCATAAGAGTAAATATTTTATTGGGGATAATGTAATTCTAAAAATAAGTGTAATGTAATAATAATATAAAACAATATGTGTAAAAATCTATGATATAAATTATTATTTTATTTCTTTTTTTTGTCTATTTATACTTATTATTTACGTTCTTTTCTAGCCATCAATCGTTGTGACATGGCTTGTCATTTAAGATGTAGCAAATTTTACAAAAATGTAGCATATTTAATGTAGTTGACTGTCAAATTCCATTTTCCATGTCTTTTAAAGATCACCTTTAAAAATAAGACTTATGAAAAGTTATAAAATAATGTAGATTTTTATTTATAGTAAAAAAAATAACTTTTACATATTTTAATTTAAAATAAAAACGAATACTAAAATAATATTTTTAAATAATAATACTTTGTGTGAGTAAATAATTACTGCTTTTCTTTATTATTGTTGTGAAATTTTTAAACTTATTGTCGTTAATAGATTGTTTAGAATAATGATCTTTATTAAAACATCAATAATTTTACACGAAATTGACTTTTAATAGCATATTTTATAAGATAAAAAAACAAGTTAAGATCAAAATGGGCATAATGTCATAAAAAATATCAAAATTAAAAAAAGTCACATTAATTTAAAAAGTTAAACATATATATCTTTGTAAAAAAAACGACAAAATGTATGCGACAACCCAATATTTTGTGTTGTTTAAAAATTTTTGATATTGCTTGATAATTTTAAAATTTGAATAATATTCAATTTTTTAAAATGGTGGGACATTTTTTTGCATTATAGATAGATTTGTCAAAATTTGTTCTTTTTTTTCTGTGTGTAGTAAAATTAATATATTTTGATAAAAATATTAAAATTAATGTCTGTACAAAGTATTTAAAAATTAAATTTTATGCAGTTCCCCACTAAATTTATAAATATGTTAATATTTCTTAATTTATCTCTTATCTTCTGTTAATTAAAACAATATTACAACTAATATTAATGAGTGAAGAGAGGCAATTAGTTATATTTTTAATTTTTATCTATTTAACTTCGAGCATCTACTGATAAATATCATTATTATTACTAAAAAAAATGAAGCTAGTTTGTTGTCTTCTGGTTGTAATTATTCTTAATGCAAATAATATTTTTAGTTATTCATGTACAATCTGTAATAAAATTGAATGCTATCAAGAAAGATGTAATCAAAAATGTAAAAAATATGATGAAAATATGGTTGGTCAATGTGTCAAAATGGAAAGATTCATAGGAAGAATATATTTTGTTAGTGATTGTGTATGTAATTATCCGTATGAATAGATTTTTTAAATATATTGGAAAAGGAAACAAATTTGTTTTAAAATTATTTATTGTTATATAAGTACAACAATCGTGTGCATCAATCACTAAAAAACATTTTTACTTTTATAAGTAATTATTCTTTAAGTTTTATTTATCATTAATTTGCATCATTTATTATTGGTAATTTAAAAAAATCCAACATTATCATACAATAAAAGTTAATTAATAATTTTATCAATGTATTTTTTAATTCTTTTTATTATAATTTATGTCTTTTATACTTTTCAAATTAAATATATCCGGAAAATGAAAACAAACGCTATTCGTGAAAAAAAAATATATGGTAAATGAAGAAATTAGTTAAAATTTTTCCTAATTAGTATTTAAAAGAAAAAAAATCCAATAATTCTATATTTAATAATGACAAGAATTTTATTATATAAGAATATCACTATTTTACACCAAATTTTTTGCATTTTATACCTTCTTTATTCCTTTTTAGCTTTATTTAGTCTTATAATTATTTTCATCGTTTTACTTATTTCGTTGAAAGAATATTACCGAATACAAAAAACCTTTTAACAATTGTACAAATTGTTCTATCTCTTGTTATCATTTTTACTTGTAATTGTATCTTTGGTTAAAGGATTTTTAGTAATTTTGAATATTACCTTATTTAATTGTTTTAACAATAAAAACAATATAATTTTTTTATTTAAATTTCTTATCATTGTCTAGATATTTCTTATGGTTTTTTTGATTCCATTTTAATTCATTTTTTTATTTATACTTTTTTGCTTTATAATTATTGTTTAATCCATTATACTCCTAATTTTGTGATGTTTATAAAAAAATTTACATAAAAATATTAATATATATTATATGACTTCAAAGTCATTATGGAATATAAAAGGTTAATTTAAATATTTCCAGATTTGTAAATTTTTAAATTTGTTGAAAATCATTTGATCTAATGATGAATGCTTCTGATGGTACAATAAATTACAATGGACAAATCCTACCAACAGAAATTGAAGATATAGATGAACCATATAATTTTAATGGTGATCGTCCTTCTAATTACTTGGCAATGAATAATGAAACATTTAATGATGATTATATGCATCACATTTACACCAATTTACAGGAGGAAAATCAAAGGGATAATGTTTTTGAAAATTTCGAGGATAACTCATTATTTAATTGTCAATCTTTTTTATCAAACTCAAATACTCTATCTGATTCTGGAGTTGATTCACCATCCATAGATGCTACCTTAATACCTATACCATTAGAGTATGAAGATAAAAATTTCCCTTACTATACAAATCAATCAAGCATAGAGGTTTTATCATCAAATAATATCATTACTTTGTACGACAGCCCAAAAAGTATTGATGAAAAAGGTTTGAATATTCATCGAAATGATAAAATTAGGTTTAGTAAGAATAAAAAACTTGTAAATATGAATGGTAATTTACAAAAAAGTGATACAGCAAATGGTGTAACTTCTGAAAACAATTTGAATATCACTAGTAGAGGGATTCAAAAAATTAGTAATTCAAAGAGCAGTAAGTTTATTTATGGTGAAATTTAATTCCATTTTTTGAAAATGAAATTCTATGATATAACTTTAAAATATGTTTAACTATTTAATAGTAATTCTAATTTAATTTCAGACGATCCAAAATGTTTTGAATATAATGGTGATAGTATCAAAAAAGTTAACAATATATCAGCATCGTCAAATTCATATAATGATAGAAGTAGTAGTAGTGGTAAATTTCCTCCACTTATATTAACAGAGGAAGAAAAGAAACTGTGCGCCAAGGAGGGTGTTCATTTTCCTGAATATTACCCTTTAACAAAAAATGAAGAAAAAGAATTAAAAAGAATTAGAAGAAAAATAAGGAATAAAAAATCTGCTCAAGAAAGTAGGAAAAGAAAGCAGGTTTGATAAATTTTTATCTAATGATTAATATTATTATTTTTTCATTTATCAAATTGTAGGATTACATCAAAGCATTGGAGGAAAGGGTCTACGAATATGAATACGAGAATAAGCGATTGAAATATAGACTTGAATGTTCAAATAATGAAAATCAAAAGATTATTCTACAATTGCGTAAATTACAATCAGTTGTCAATAAGGATAGTAAAAATAATACTCACTTATCAACTTGTTTAGCTGTTATGGTTCTCTCCGTTTGTTTCTTTGTAGGGCATTGTTATTTATCAGTATCAGAAAATAATACAAATAGGAATAATGATAATCTAAAGGAAATAAGATTTACAGGTAGAGCATTGTTTTTAGGATCTGTATTAAAAAGCAATTTATCATCACAACCTTCAACTGATGCAGATTATCCTGTTCCATGTAAAAAATTTTGTTGTTAATTAAAAAAAAAGTTGTTGATCTATGGTAACTGTTTAGTACAGTTAAAGATACCTAAGTGTGGTTGATATTTTTCAGTCACTCCTAAAAGACTAAATTTTTATTAGTTCTATATGTTTATGATTGTTTGTAGAAAACTTAATGTTGATGTTAAAAAAATAAAATTAATATAAAAATTTTTTATTTTACATAGTCATAAAACTTTCGTGTCCACTAATGAGATGAATTTAAATATTATAATAACATATCAATGATACCATTTTTATGGGTAACTCATGAAAGATTATTTTTCATTAGGCATATTAATATCAAGATATTTTATCAACACTGACTTTTTACATAACGTTTGGCTATTTTTTGGTTATCTTTCTTGAACTTTGCTACACCTTAATTGATAAGGATAGGTTAAATTTAAGTATATATACTATTATAATAAAGTTAAAGGATATTATTAAAAAAAGTTATTTATATTCAGGCTACAGCATATTTATACTAAAAGAAAAATGATTGCTTCAAGGTGTGTTAGTAGTATCAAAACACCAAAATATTACAACAAATTATCTTCATCAAATGTATTGAATGATCAACTGAATAATATTAATAATAAAAATGATTTATTAATTGTTGATTTATCACATTGTGGATTATATTTATTACCTAATAAAATAGGTAAACAGTCACATATAGTTAAACACCTTGTTTTAGATGGAAATATACTAGATGAACATTTTCTTAAAAATCATTACTTTCCAAATTTAGAAAGTTTATCATTAAATTCGAATAATGTAAGTAATTCATGTTTGTTAATCCTAATAAATAATTATAGATAAAAGATGTTGGTATTCTTCTACATATATTATATAGACAAACACCAAATATAAGGTTTCTAAGTTTAATTGATAATCCTGGTTGGCCACATCCATTAAAACATTCAAAAAATACGGTTTTGTATAGAAAATATTGTAAAATGGCAGCTAATTTTTTTCCAGAACTTTTATTTTTGGATACCCATAAACTTTGCAAATGATTATGTTCATTAAATATATCTTAATATAATTAAAAATAAATTTTATGTAAAAGAGCTTTATCTATCAAGTAAACGTATTCTCAAAGGATTAATCTTACGCGTTCAGATAATAATCATAATTTTTACAAAAATCATAATTATTTTCAGTTTTAAATGATTTTTTCCAATAATAATATTCAGAATTGTTTTAATTTTCATTTAACTGAAAAAAAGAATTATTTTACATAAGAATCTTTTAATAAATTAAATTATTATGTTTAAAACAAAACTTTTGAGAGGGTCTTGAAAAAAAGTGTACAATAAAACTTTTAAAATATTTCTTTAAAATATACTATTTTTAGTTCTAAAATGTGCTATATTACACATAAGTATACTTCAAAACACATAAAAATGCCGTTATAACGCAATAGAAATAATTTTTCAAGTTTTCCTATTAAAACTAAATTTCATAAATCCTGTTCTTGTAATAAGATGTACATAGAAAGTTTGTCTATTTATAGTTTTGAATAATAAACTAATATTGCAGTTTACCTTTTTAGAAAAGAAAAATGTTTAATTTTCATCTCTTTTTTTTAAAATTTATAGAAAGGACATTAAAGTGTATCGAACTTTTTTTAACAACTCCAATTGTCGGTAATCTTAAGTTTCATAATAATATCAAAGTGATCATGTTACCCTCTTTGTATATCTTTTACCAAAGTTGATTAGAAAGATGTATTGATGATTCGAAGATGTTTCAATATTTTAATTATTATCACTATAAACAATGAAAAGGTAGTAGCGAGAGAAAATTTCTTTATTTTTGTTAAACTGCTCTTATCGGAGTATTCTCAAGAGCATGGTGGAAGAATATATGCCCGGAATGTTTGGAGTTTATTGAAAGTATTCTAAATGTAAATAAATGCCATAATAATATTATCAAGATACCTTATTTATATTTGATACATTGACAACTGTATTTGTTTTTCGTTTTTAAACATAATAAATCAATGCCTTTTTTGCTTTTTTCAAGTGTAGCTTAATATGGGCCACAAGTTTCCTGATGGCCTACATTTTAAATTAATTGTCTATTTTTGTTTTTTTTATTTCCTTATAGTTTAGAATACTGTTGCTTTGGTTTTTATTTTTAGAATTGTGATTGCGGTTGAAATGAGGAAGGATAGCTATGAACTATACAAAAGTTTTCGAAAAATTAATTTTGGAATCAAATACTGGAAACGTTAGTGAATCTAAGACTTTAGAAGATTAATATGTAGGAAATATTTATCCTCACGAAGCTAGTGGTGAAAAGTCTGTTGAATAAGATGATGATTATAAACTAGGATGGAGTAGGAATATTAGTCGGAACAACTATTGGATAATCCAGAATGTGAATAAATACAGATATTCTGGTTATATATAAAAATCGGTATGATTTTTTGATCAGTTCTTTAATATCTATGTTATCACATTTATTATTTAAAAAACCAATTGATTTCAATGTCCTTCACAAGAAAAATACTTACGATATGTGGCTAATGCCAAAAATACTTTTGTATTAATTGGTTCAACAAGGTCCGCATACTGACATTCATATAACGATACCAGAAGAGAAATTTGAAAAGTTTAGTGAAATGTAGGACGTATATCACAATGATATGATTTTGTGTTATATTGGTCAAACTACGATTTAATTCTATAACAAATTTCTTTCTTAAAAATAAAGCTATTTAATTTTAAGATTTTTACTTAAAAATTTGGAATGTACATATAAATTAAGTGTAGATTATAATGATATTTTCATTTTTAAAAAACGGCATATATAAAAAAAGTTTCTTTATGTCATTTTTGAAAACAAACTGTTGCTTTTTATATAATGAAAACTATAACATTTGAAAAATATCGTATTTGAAATATTCAATTTTTATTATCATCAATTTATCTAAAAAATTAGGCGCTATAACTTTTAAATATTGTTTTTTAGAAATCTTTTTATGTATAAAAATGATATCTAATCATTTATTAAGTATTAACAAATACGTAAGGTATGTTATTAGAATATAAAAATTATAAAATAATAATTAAATTTTAAAATTTAAACCTTATTCAAAGTTTACTTATTATAACAAATATCACAGTAAAAAATTGTCAAACTCAAATAAAGTTTATTTGTATTAACAATTTTGTTAATTATTTCTATAAATACCTTAATAATAGTATAAAGTTAGTATTCCTTAACTACGGTTAAAGGGGACAAGAGGCTAAATTTTTTAGTAGGTTGATATACTTACTTGTGCACGAAATTACAATACCAAAATATTTAAAGTTTTTTAGTCATATTTTTTTAAATTAATAAATTATTAACAAAGAGGAACATTTTAATAGCTTTCTACGTTGTAAAAACTAATTTTATCCTATTTAGTAAAAAATGTTATTTGATTAGTATTTAATAATTTAATGCTTTAAAATTTTTCCAATATAATTGTAATCTTTTTTAAAATTATCAGGTAAAATTATTACATAGAAAAGATTTTAAAAATTAATAATAATTATAGTATCAGGGGCAAAATATGTTAAAAATAGAAGACAATAAAAATTGAATATTTTCAAATATAATGTAAACGATTTCTCTTTAAATTTACAAGTGCGTAGAAGAAAAGATGGGTTTTGAATGGTATAGGAGTCGTTGTCTAAAAAGTAACAGTTTTTTTTTCAAAAACAAAAGTATTATGAGAATCTGCACATTATTCATATGTACCTCTTAGATTTAAAGTAAAAGTATTAAAATTAAAGAGTTTTTATCACTACTGGAAAAATTAGTTTTAGGGTAAAAAAATGCAGTTTGTCCCGAATAATAAATTCATATTGATGTGAGTTTTTTAAATTATTTGACAGTAAAAAACTATTGAAAAACAACCAAAATGTTTAGAAAATGCTGATAAAAATGGGTAAAGATTAATGAAATTAAAATAATTTTTTGTAGAGAAGTGGACAGTTCAAGAGCGGTCTCAGCGTTGATGGTTAAGTGGTATAATTCTCGCCTGCCACGCGGGAGTCCCGGGTTCGATTCCCGGTCAACGCATCTTGTTTTTCATTTTCTCCTTTAATATAAGATTTTCTTTTATTTATTATTATTTTTGTATATTTATTCAAAGAAATTATTGAATTTTCGTAAATAGAAATTTAGGTTGCCCCAAGTTTGTCTTCAGATGTATCACAAAATCTTGCAATAAAGTTAAGTGCTAGGTATTTGATACTTTTTTTATCCGAAAATTACAAACTCATGATTAATATAAAATTATTTTTTAAAATTACCCCAAATGGGTTGGGTTCTTTTCAACCTAACATAGATTTGTGTAGTATGAATAAAGAAATTATACTTAAATTTTAGAATTCTTACATTTAGATATTTGTAAATTCAAATATCTCACATTAAGATGCCAAAAAAAAATATTTTTTGCCTAACAATGTCTTCCTTTAGTGAAATTTCACGTTTGGCTTATTCATGGTTACTGAAGACTTCAGTAAATAGTCTTATGTCTCAATATGAGCTTAGTATTTGCAATCATGGTTTCATATCTTCGATATTTTCAACAACTAGTGTCAGTAATGCTGAAAAGGAAAGATTGTGTTACTGGAGGTAATAGTATATTGATACCGATGAGACAAAAACGGGTAAACAGAATTACAATCGGGAACATTGAGTATATTGAGTTTGAATTGTAGAAGATTTTAAAAAACGAAGAAACAACGGTCTTCGCTGTTCCCGCTGAAAAAAGGTATAGTTAAACACATCTTGAAGTTAATAAGAGGCACGTTAAAACTAGCTCCATCATAAACACTTATTTACGGAAAATTACGAAGGAATTGAGAAAAAATTGTAATCGGAGTACAGTACGGTAAACAATACACACCGCTAACGCGTAGTATTAAAAACGGGATTTTGCAAAAATGACGCTTTTCCGCGTCGTTTTTGTTAAATCTCATATCTTCGAGGCGCACCGTAAAAGTAATATTAAAATTTTTTCTATTGTTATTTTTATTAAAAATTAGATATTATGCTTTTTTAAAAATTTAAAAATTTCAATTTTGAAGGTGTTTTTCACCTCAAAAAATACCCAAAAATGGCACTTTTTGGGACTTTGCAGAGGCTACCACGAGATTTCAAAAAATATGAGATAGATCTCATTCGATTTCTAAACTTCTTATCTACAACATATTTTTTTTTCAAAGGAGGTTTTATGGCTCGGAAAGAAGTTATGAGGCAAAAAGTAAGTTTACCTCAAAAAGTACCAAATTTTAAATGATAAGGTTCGAAAAACATAATTTTTTTAGTATTTTTACATAATTTTAAATAATTAGTATAAAAAAGTAAAAAAAAAATGAAAAAATTCTAAAAATATTACCAATTTTTAAAGTCATGGCAATTATTCGTTGTTCTCACTAAAAAAACTTTTTTTTCATTGTTTTGTGGTATTATAAGTTATATAATGAAAACAAATTGAGTAATTCTTAAGCCAAGTATAAAAACTTTTAGTGTCTTGCTCACTGAAATAACAAAAAGTCCCATAATCACCAATAAATTCAACCAAATGATCAACCAAATATATAATATTTTAGCAATATATTAAATTCTCTAGTAACAGTTGAATTCTTGTAGAGATTCTTCAAACTTTCAATATAGATATTCAAAACATTTTGTTAATTCATCAGTAGTGCATAATTACATCTTATATAAAAGATCCTAAGGCTTTTAGAAAGTTCATTTCTTTTTTTTGTTTGTACATTAGCATGTTTAGATTGAGACAGCTGGTTTTAGATCTTAATAAAGCGAATTTTTTTTACAGGCATATTGAGATAGGTAAATAAATCAAATAGTTAAAATAAATTAATTGTTTATGCCTTTATAGCTAACAATTGTTAGCATTTTTAGTCAAAAATCTCTTTGTTTTAATAAAGAGCCTGTTGGCATTTTTTACATGTTTAATGTTTGCTTTTTTTATTTATTTGCATTCTTCAAAAGTTTTATAATATATATTTTTAATTTTAAGTATGTCTTATAACTTTAACAGTTAATTTTTTATCATTTTTACAGTAAAATTTGGTACCTTTTGAGGTAAACTTACTTTTTGCCTCATAACTTTTTTCCGAGCCATAAAACCTCCTTTGAAAAAAAAATATGTTGTAGATAAGAAGTTTAGGAATCGAATGAGACCTATCTCATATTTTTTGAAAATTCGTGGTAGCCTCTGCAAAGTCCCAAAAAGTGCCATTTTTGGGTATTTTTTGAGGTGAAAACCACCTTTAAAATTGAAATTTTTAAATTTTTAAAAAAGCATAATACATAATTTTTAATAAAAATAACAATACAAAATGTTTGAATATCACTTTTACGGTGCGCCCTAAAGTTATAAAAATGCTCCTCCTCCCGCCAAAATGTGCGAAAAAGCATAAAATCCGGTCATCTTACCGGTGTGAATAATGTCGGTTTCGAGAATTCAAAAAGTGGTGTTCATATAGACAACATTAAAGAACATGGTCACTTAGGGTCGGGCAAATAAAAAAATAACTTATGGCTAGCGCTTCATAAAGTTTTGCAAGTTGTCGTTTACATTAAACAACTAGGCATTTTTATATTTTTTAAAACCTACAAAAACTAATTAAAATTTAATAAAATTAATTTATTTTCTATCATTATACATTATAATAACAGCACCAAAATAATTTACAAATAACTTTGCATAATTTAAAAAATTTTTATAAATAAAAATATATTTATAATCATAAATAGGGAAAATGAACAAAACGGATGAAACAGAATTTTAGAAAATAGTTTTAAAGAGGTTTCCTTCCATTAAAACATTACAAACAGCTAAAACAGTAAGTAAAATATAATTTAAATTGGTTCATTTTAACATCATTTTGTCTTTGTAGGGTATGTCCCCAAGATTTTTAACGTTAACTAATAAGGGTTGAGAAAATCTAGAGATTGCCATTTCATTATTAGGTAGTTTAGTTGCCCTAAAACCCTGTCTAATATTTGTTACAATTAATGATGATTAATTTGCATAAATCGTAATTAAAACCCCATGTTATACTATAATTATTACAGGTGGCTACGATTTTAATTTATTGAATTATTGTATCAGTTGTATTTTACCTAAAATATAGTCCACTAATAAAATAATATCCTATAAATTTTCACTAGTACATTAAAAAGCTTTATTTCACAAAAAATAGAACACCTATTATAAAATTTAACATTTGTTTATATACTGTTTAGTCAATACTAGAAAATTCGTGATTATTCATTTTGCGTAATGGAATAACTTTTTAAATCGAAATTATTATTGTGTTTAGGATGTAAAACTTTAAACTGGTAAAGATTATAAAGCGTATTTTTAAAGTTAGTGTTTGAATAAGACTAGAAACATTGTGTTATACCACATAGGAAAAGACAAATTTGTTTATCGCATTCGAAAAGTAGGGTGAGATACCGACTATGTAATGTAACATTACTAAGTAAAATTAAAAATCTATATTCTGTAATAGTTTTGAAACTATCTACGATCTTGACAGAACTCAAATCTGCAATTTTCTGCTCCAAAGACAGACGCCTTAATCATTATGTTACACAATCAAGCGCCTGGGGGCACACCTTAACAAACTAGATAGAAACTTGCCAAAATTATTGACTCATGTTTGGCTTATATAGATATTTTTAAGGTTTCTTTTTAAACATTTATATATATGTTTTAAAGCATATTCTTGAAGTAAAAACTTTTTTCAATGTTATAACTTCTCTCAAAAGAATAATATTGCATTTTTGAATCATTTTATTTAGGTAAATCAAATAAATTTTCTAATAAAAGTTTATCATTGTTTTTAAAAAAATAAATATTATGTAACTAATCCGTATTCAGTATTAATTTTATTAAAAAAATAATAATTCTCTGTATTATAAATACTTATTTCAAATAGTAAAATTCTGTAAATTGATATTTTTTACATTGTCGTTAAAAATAATGTGCAAATTTTATTCACATAAAAATAATTTTTGTTTAATTAGAAAGTATATTTTTTAAAAGACATGTAGAAACTACAAAGAGTGCAAAACAATTATTGCTTGATATGACAAGTTATTTTTATATGTACTCTCTTGATGTTAAATAAAGTTTAAGAATTTAAATTAAATAACTTTCTTTGAAAAAATATGTCTTTTTAACTATAAAAAAACAAATTGTTATACATTACTTGTGTAATGTATGGAGCACCATCAAATTTAGAATATAAACAAAATTATTTTTTATTATTAGTCATAGATAATCCAAGAGAGTTGAGATAAGTATACTTTTTCAAAATAATAATGCTTTATTTTTGGCCTTCTCTTATTAACAAAAGCTTGTGTCTAAGTTTTCATTATCATTTCATAATACTAATCAATTGCGTTATTTGGCACTAAAAAGTATGATTTTTTAAATTAACTATAGAGAATATTAGATACACGCAAAAGGAAGTGATACATAAATCTGTGTAAAATGCAATTTGTCTTATTTAATAAAATCTAAATTTTTTCGACTTGCGAATAATTTTATCGTAAGTATTTTGTTTACTAAAATTAAAAAATTATTTGAAGATTAATAAAATAATCATTAACTTTTTATAATATTTTTTATCTTGAAACTTAAGTTGTTATTTACAATATATTTTAAAATACCAAATTAAAATTCATTTTAAGTAAAATTATAAATGCTTTCATAAAGAGCATTTATTAACATATTACAATATTTGTATTAATAAGTTTCAATAGTTTGAGTTACTATAATCCATATTCTTTTTACAGATTTATACTCATCTGAAAACCCAAGATTTTTTTATAATGTCTTTCAGATCATTTTCCCAAATCAAACATATGAAAAGTTATATTAATTTCAAATGTAAAACATATATATATTTGTAAAAAAACGGCAAAATGTATGCAAACTATAATATTTCTCGTTGTTTAAAATATTTTTATTGTCGTTTGATATTCATAAAATTTAATTTTTTTAACAGACGTGGCATTTTATGAAAAATTGTCAAAATTTGTCGCATTATTTGTGTGTAAATTGTCACGTATAACTCTTAAAATAACAAAAAAACGTTCAAAATTTCAAAAACATCCATACAGATTAAATTCTATTCGAGAGATTTTACGCTCTTTTATTCATGAAGTTAAAGTTGCTTTCTCAACGAGGTACACCTGATTGGCCACCAATTCTTCACAAATTTGAGAGTGTCATGGGAAAATTGACAAAGATGTCTCAAACTTGAGAGTACTCCTAATAGGGAAAAAGAAAAAACATTCTTCCAACAAGGCAAAAATTAAATAATTAATAGTTTATCAAATAAAAGAATATAAGTTATGAAAATAATAAAAAAAAATTGATAAAGTATAAAAAATAAAAATCAGGGAAATTTGTTTTTCAAATTTTAATAATTGGGCATCATATATTATTTACTTGCTAGCCAATCACGATATGTACGAGGGAAAATTTCATGATTTGCCACCATATATTTGCTTGGTGGACAATCATGATATATACACGGAAAATCTTATGATCGGCAACCATATAAATTTATTCGGTAGCCAATCAGATACGACTCTTCTCAACGGGATCATCCTAACTAGCCAAATTAAAACGCGTCAAAACTCTTGACTGAAATTTAGCTTATATAGTGTTTTTATATAGTTTTAGCATTTTTTTTATACTTTTAAGGGTTATTTATGATAATTTATATTATCATTACTATATTTATCTTAAAAACCACGTGATTAATAGAATAATAATTGTATGATATGCTTTATCAGTTATTCATTTTTGTTTTAAACACATTTTTTATTAAATTTAAAAAGATTTTTGTTAAAAGTGAACTACCAACTTAATTTCTATGGATAAACTTAAAAATATCACTTCATACACTTTTTATCTTTTTAACAAAATGTTTATTGTAAGAAGAATTCTTTGATAAAATGAATGTTAAAAATATATTTTATGTATTATATATAAGTTTATGAAGTCATTTTTTATAAAATAATCTTGTTCTCTAAAACATTGTGTCTTTTACTATGGGTATTACAATTAAAGATGTCATTAAATGTATTAATATACATTTGATAAATTGTACCACATTTAGAAAAAAATATTATTTTTACTTTTACAAGAATTTTTATTTGCATTTATCTAGACAAAATGATCGAAAAATTGAATATTATCATTCTGAGTTAAGCTATGGTATTGAAAATAAAATTTATTCCCGAGAATAAGCCTTAAAATGTACATAAAATGTTAAGATTCTTAAAAAAACATTCATATAAATTAAATTCTAGTCAAGAGTTTTGACGCGTTTTAATTTGGCTAGTTAAGGTGTACTCTTTCTCAACGATTTCGTGGTGTAGTCGGTTATCACATCTGTCTAACACACAGAAGGTCGGCGGTTCGAATCCGCCCGAAATCAGTCCCTTTTGACATTTAAAATGTAGCTGTGGTTTTTAAAAACTAAAGAGAAATAAAACAATTAAACTTTTCTTTACTTATTTAAACCGTTTTTATAATAACAAAATAGATAAATATTTTTGAAATGTAAATTTTCACTAAAAAAAATTTTACTTTTTGTTATTTATATCATAAAATTTTAATAATATTGTGGGACATAAATGCTACTAATATGTACCACCTAAACGAATGAGTTGATTTAATCTTTCTTGTCAAATGTAAGAATATATTGTTAAAAATTTCTAGCTACCGGAATATGTATAAAAAATATAAATTACATACTTGAGAATTTTAATAGCATACCAAAGTTCTAAAAAAGCAAAAAATTTACATTTAATAAAATCTAGTTATTTGAAGTTTATACATTTTTAAACAATAATTGATTGCGATTAAAAAATAGTTCCGACCATACAACATCTCTTTTCAAAGAACATAGAACTGTAAAGAGGTAATATTTTATTGTATTAATTTTTATATAGTATTTAAAGCATAGATAGGTACTAGTAAGTAGAAATGATTTATCATTAGTAAATAAATGTTTTATGATTGTCTTAAAAAAATTTTTTAAAGATAAAAACACAAATGCTGCTTTTGTGAAATATTTTTGGAGGAAAAAATGCCACGAGCCGGGATCGAACCGGCGACATTTAGATCTTCAGTCTAACGCTCTCCCAACTGAGCTATCATGGCTGTCGACGAGTCGTATCTGATTGGTCACCGAATAAAATTATATGATGGCCAATCATTAGATTTTCGGTGTATATGTCATGATTGGCCACCAAGCAAATATATGCTGGCAAATCATGAAATTTTCCTTCGTACATATCGTGATTGGCTAGCAAGTAAATAATATATGATGCCCAATTATTGAAATTTGAAAAACAAATTTCCCTGATTTTTATTTTTTATAGGTTTTCAATTTTTTTATTATTATCATAACTTATATTCTTTCCTTTTATTTGATAAACTATTAATTATTTAATTTTTGCCTTGTTGGAAGATATTTCTTCTTCTTCCATATTAGGAGTACTCTCAAATTTGACAACAATTGGTGGCCTATCAGGTGTACCTCCTGTCGACTACGATACTTACTTTTCTATAACTGCAATTATTTTTTGCTTAGGTTGTCAAATAAGTTTATTTATAAAAATTTCTTTACAAATATAATAAATTATGTGAGAAACTATTTCTTTAAGAATAATTTCATAAAATATTTGCCCCAGCAAAATTATTTGAAAGTAAGATACACACAAAAAAAATTGGACACACATTTTCGTAAAATGTAATAAATTTGTCATATCTAATAAAATTTGAATTTTCTTGATTTGCGATAAATTTAACGCAATTATTTTGTACAAAAAATTAAGGCAATAATTAAAATTAGTTTTTATTTTATATTTTATTGTTTTTATTTTAAAACTTAAGTTATTTTTTACAATGCATTTTAAAGTACAATATTAGAATTTTATATAAGATTATTAATGCTTTTAAAAAGTACATTTTTGGCATATGATAGTATTTTTTTTGAATATTCTTCAATGGTTTGAATAACTATGAACAAGATTTTTATAAAAAGTTATATTCATCTGATGACTCAACTTTTTTATACTGTTTTTCAAGATCATCTTTAGAAGTCAAACTGATTAAAAGTTTTAAAACATTATACGTTTTTTTCATAGTAAAAAAATTTTTAAATATTTTTATTTAAATAAGAAAAATAGCAAGTACTAAGATAATATTTTCAATAAACATTACTTTGTATGGTTAGATAATTACCACTCTTTCTTATTGTTGTTGTAAAATTTCTAAATTTTTAAATTTACTGGTGTTAACGGGTTGTTTAAAAGAGTGATTTTTGTTAAAACGTTAACAACTTTACACGAAATTGACTTCTGATAACTCACTTCATAATATATTATAAAAACAAATTAGATTCTAAAATAGGTGTAATATTTTTAAAATTTCTAAGATTAAATAAATGTTCCATTACTTCAAAATACTAAAAGTATATATTTTTGTAAAAAAACGACCAAATTTATGCGAAAATCTAACATTTTGCGTCATTTAAAACATTTTTGTTGTCACCTGATATTTTTAAAATTTGAATAAATTTTGACATTTCAAAGTGTTTGGACATTTTATTGCATTTTATGTAATAGTGTCAAAATTTGTCCCATTTTTTTTGTTTGCAGAACAGTGAAAATTAAAGTTTTCTTCAACAATAGTTATGAAATTGATAAAATTACCATTATTGTTAAGCAAATTTTATCTATAATCTTGTTTTAACTATTTATATATTAAAGAGACATTCTGTTATCACGAAGTATTTAATAGTGTTTTTGTAAAAATTATTTGATTAAAAATTTATTAATTTATTTTAATTAATCTCTTTCTAAGAATTAAATTACTTTAGTTGCAATCCATAAATGAAATAATATTCAGAAATCGTTACAAAAAGGTGTATTGAGCTTTATAAATGTATTATTAAGCAATAATATTTATAAACTAGTGTAACTAAAAAGCATTAATAGAAATTAAATAATAATTAATAAGTTCAAAATGGCATTTTAAAAATAGGCAGGCTATTCTTCTAATTAATTATAAATCCAATCCTACGAAGAAATTAAAATATTGTTGATTGTTTTTTTCTACATTTTATTTTAAAATGTTTTTGTGTATCATAATTTTGTAAGCAAAATATCACATAAATTATGTTGATGTTATTTAAATATCTTTATATATATACATTTTTAAAAGCTTAATTTCTATTGCAAGATGTTATATATTATTTATAAAATAATAGTTTTCTATATGTTTAAAATTGTTCACTAGTTTTTCTTCGCCTTGTTTGCAATGTACAATCAAAATTTAAAAAAATCACACCAAATGTTAAATTTCAGAAGATTGACAATGACGTTTTTCATAAATATGCTAGCATAGAAGTATTATTAAGATGCAGAGGTCCTCTGTGAATCCGTGGCGCAACGGTAGCGCGTCCGACTCCAGATCGGAAGGCTGCGTGTTCAAATCACGTCGGGTTCATTACTTTTACTGTTAATGGGAAAATAAGTTCTACTTATTTTTGATTACTAAGAAGCTCTGTTTTTAACCTAATTAAGTGCGATAGTAGAAATATTTTTTCAAAAATACTTATTTGTATAACTAAAATAAGGGAAATTTTAATATTTAAAAATTTATATTATGCAATAACAATAAATATAAAAATATTTTTAAAGCAATTTTAAATATATAGTAAAATATGTTAAAGAAAGTCAAATATTTTTTTATTTATCAAACATTCTTTAAGACATGAAATATATAAACTGATATCAGCGGCAATTATCATATAAAATGAAAGCATATTAGCAAATTATTTATACTAAGTAACCGTATATAACATTGTAAAAGTAAACCTTTTTATTTAGTAAAAAATATTTAATATTATTTGTGTTTATTTTATTTCTAAATCTATTCAATATAGTTCTCCTTTAATTAAGGACAATTCTTGGCAAATTACAGCTTTATAGAGTAAAATTATGATTATTCAACATTATGTTCCTAAATAGTTGAAAATTTAACGAAATTATTATTACAAATAAACATATTTTACCATACTAATTTTGTAATTTAGTAAGAATAGTTAGAAACTGTCATACAATTTGTATTTGGTGATATCAAGAAAAACAAATTACGTTATTTTATATTAGTAGCAAAAAAATCTCAAACTAGATTTATTTAAGATTTAATATTTTATGAGACATGGATATAATTATAAAGTTAAACGTTTTATTAGTTATGAAACGACAAAGTCTTTAAAAATAGAAAGTACTTTTTTATTTTAAACTGATTTTTATAAAGAAAATTATTTCTAAAGAAAAGGACAATGCCGCATACAGGGTTTGAACCTGTGACCTTCTCTTTACGAGAGAGACGCTCTGCCACTGAGCTAAGACGGCGAAACCCGCATCTCTTATATTTTAACAAAGCAATATTCAAATTTTAGTTATCCTTTAAAATTTTCTTTCTCATTTTTTATATTTATAGTATTCTACAAAATTATAAAACGTTTTTCAAATTAAATCTATTTGCAAATTTTTTTAGATGGTATACTTAAAAAAATTTGAAAAATATTTTATGTTGGATATTTTGATTTAAAGTCGTTGTGGCTGCATGGTGTAGTCATTCATAAATAGATAAAAACAGAAATAATTTAATGAAATAATTTTATTTATTTATTAATAACAATACAATTAGAGGAATATTAGAGTATAGTTTAGTTATTTAAATAGGACATTTTAGGGACTTGTGGTTTGTATTTTGGGTTTCCTTTTTATAGGGCACTAGGGCCCACCCATTCTTGACCTTTGGTTCCAAAACATTTGGACTTAATCCTCTTTAATTGCAATTTTCCATCCTTTTGATTAAATTTTGTTTGTTTCCCTCCAGTTTAATTAATTTCAAATACCTTGTTTTTGTTTTGATTATTATTTTAATTAAATTTTAATTTTTCTGTTTACTGATGATCTTTGATCATCGTGATAACTCATAATTTTTGATCATTTCGAAGTATATTTACTTTATCTAGAAACATCAAAATAAATAAAAGACACGTATTTTATATAATTAATTACAAGATAAATCTTATAGAAATAATCACTTAGAATGTAGCCTATTACAACTTTTTGATGTAACTTACTTCTATACTAATTACTTTCTATTTAGGCGTCAAACATCTCTTAACATAAGACTCATAATTTACCTAGAACTCACACTCAAATTGGAAACACAACATTAAGTAATAATATTAAATACGATTATATAGTATTAAAGTTACAAGAAAACAGTAGCTAGTAACAATGACGATCCAGTAACTAGCATTACTTAAAATGTCAGATAAAGTGTTCTCGAATATTTCCAAGCCATGTATTTTTACTTTAGTATATACTGAGGAAAATATATCTGCGGATGTTTGCGGTTGTAAATTTTTTTATGTTTGTGAACAGATTTTTGCGGTTGATAGAAATTTGACTTATTTAAATTGATATTTCTGCGGATATTTTATTTATAAATAAAAAATATCTAATGTTACAACGAAATTATAGTAATTTGCGGTTTCTAGGCACAAAATGTTTTTAAGTGTACCTGTTATATTTACAATATTTGAGTTTTAATAGAAATTACGTAAGCTTTTGTATTTTTAAAAAAATCTTGAATAAAATAATGTTATTTAAATCAAATTTGTTTTATAAAAGAGTTATCAGATAATTTATGTTAAAGGAATATCTCTGAAACACACTTACAACAAATGTAATGGTAAATTATCTAAATTTAGAATAATTTTAAAACACAGCTTTTGATATATTTTTAAGAAAGAAATAATCATTAGAGAATATTTTTGTAGTTTCGACAACATATCAAATTTTAAATATAAAAAATTACTAAAATAGTTTAACTTATACAATTTTCTTCACATTTATTATTATAAAATATTTGTCAAAGATATTGTATAAAATATTCATTATATGGAAAATTATAGTTATGTGTTAATAGCATTTGCAAGTTTAATTGACTATTTCTCTAAAAATATTTTACAGGAAGAAAAGTATAAATGGCATTATATTTTTCTATGTGTTTTACTGATTATAATAAACCAGAACGTAGTCTTCACTTAAAAGTGATATTTTAAAAATTATGAGTTTGATGTGGTAAATTCTTTGTCTAAAATGTGCGTTTTAGAGAAATGCACTTTTTTTTCAAGATGATGATTTAGTATCATTACAAAAAGTAAGAAATCACCACTTTGGGGGTGAGAATTTTGTTTTGAATGATTTGTAATCTTCCCCACGAAGTGCAGGTCTGATTTCTGGTATATGAAATGTTTTATGAAAAACAACACTTAAGGAATTTCTTACACATGAAGTATTTTTTAACTTATTTTGCACAATTTATACAAAATTGATTGTGCTTTTATACATTTCGAATAGTATTAATAAAACTAAAAAAATGAATTTGACATGTTTCAACTTTTTAACACTTAGCTATTAGTTGTGAAAGTATATGCACTTTTCAAAAATCTATAAAAAGTCTTTCTAGTATCAACTGTATATTATTGTGCTGGACAATTGACATAAAAATATAGAAAGAAAATTTCATAACAAAATTCTGATCAATTGAAAAACTTTGCAATAAGTAGAATATACTTGACTATCAAGTTTGGCTGTTTTAATTTTACTTGTACTATATATATAAGTGAACAACGATGGTATTTCAATACTTTTGTTTATATTGTTTTTAATAACCATTTTTGCTTTATTTGAAGACTCAAGAAATGATTGCATAATTATTTTTAAATAATAATCGATCTGTTTAGCTACATCTTACCAATAGAACAATTCAAATTAGTATAAGTATGGAAAAAAAATTAAATAATTCCTTACTAACTAAATTAGTTATAATCAACTAAAAACTAAATACATTTCTTTAAGGTTTAAAAGTATTTTCACAGAGAAAGGTTATATATTTTGTCTTGAAAGATTTTACTTCTTTATAAAATTAGAAAAGTCAATTTTTAAAGCAAAGCAATATTAACATAGCGTCAAAAAATACATCTATTGATAATTGACTCATAAAAATTAATAAAGCTATAAAAACATGTTTTTAAATTATTTATTTTTAAAATTGATTAAATTTAAAGACAGGCATGAAAAAACCAAAATTAATTTTATTTGTTATATTTATTATGGATATAATAAAGCAATATATATAATTTTAATCCTTGTAGTTAAAAAGTGTATTTAAATGTTGCAAATGTTAGTTTTAGAAAGTACAGATTTTTTCGGATTTAGCGGTCTACCACGGCGGTGGCAAGTCATTTCTCCAATATTTTGCACCAAAAAGGCAAAACATTATTCCAAGATAATAATTTTTACTTATATTTATTGAAAAAAGAAGTTGATTATTAAATTAATGATAAATAAGTAATAGTAAACAAGAGTTATAAGTACAATTGATATCACTATTTTGTGAATTGTGGAAAATGTGTATTTTTAAATGTATTTTTGATAATTTTATACAAGTGTATGTATAAATTATTATAAATTTGAATTAGCTGTTATTTTTTGGTAGTATATAGTGTATAAAATTATATAGTTCAATTATTAATGGGATTTTTTATATAATTTTAAATGTAATGAATAAAATAAAAACAATTATCTACTAATATTTTTTAAAAACAGCAATAACAACTTGATCTTGAGGAAATTCAAAACAGATAGAACATAAAGAGTCGTTTAATTGTACCCATGATTTCTCTGAAGAAACATATGCCGTATAATGTTGATTATGATATGTAATAGCTCCACAAATTATATATGGAGTACCGACAAAATCATAAACTTTTCTTCTTTCTATTTCTACAGCAGCATCGTTAAATATAGAACTTGAATTTCTATCAATATGTACAAACATATATTGAGGGACTTTTTTCATTTGTATATGTTCATTAAAATTAGTTTTATTTAAACAATTTCTACATAAAACTTGATTACATTCATACTTAACATCAAAATATGCCTTAATAAGATTTTCAATTTTAACATATCCTGGAGCAGGTTGAGGGATACTGACTCTTAAAAATAAACTTTGAAATGAATAATGAGTTTCATTTTTACATAAATTACAACAGCGTTTAACATTAAGTAAACACTTCACTAAATTGTTACGGTTTTTTTTGCATACTTCCAATTGCAATTCTTCATTTAATTTATCAAAGAAAACTTCCGTAAAATTACAAAAATCATACATTTTCGGAGGGACAAAAAATTGTAATATTTTTTCATTTAAATAAAAAGATTGAGGGTCAACAGGTAGTGGATTTTTTTTGTATTCGTTGTAGAAATTTATAAAATTAACTCTCAATTCATTTTTTGACGTAGAATTTTCATGCTTAAGAATGTTAATTATTTCATCTATTTTGATAATCACCTGTATACCTGAATTTGCAAAACAATTTAGACCACTATTAATAATACCATTTATATTTGCATGCTTTAATGATTGTGGAATCTTACGAAGAGGATAAACAATTGGTGTTTGTTCATTTTCGAGAGAATGTTGCTGCGTACTTGGATCAAAAACTTTACAAATATTATCTTCTAAGTTACCATTATAAAGAGATAATGTACCATCAAGATTAGCTATTATTTCTTCACGAAGAACTAAACGTGACAAAGCATCAAGATAATTCTCAGTTGTTATTTCTTTACTATCGTAATTATCTTGGAGTTCATTTATTCTATCATTTAGCAACCGATATGTACGACGTTTAAGAGAAGGAAAATAACGAGATGAATTAAGTTGTAGACGAACAATTTTAAGTTCAACTTCATCAAGATATTCTCTAAGTCTGGACATTGCTTTTTCTATAGTAACGGTATTTGAAACACCAAATCTCTTTACTGTAGAATGGAAAGATTCTGCAACATTTGTGGAACGTCAACTTTTTCTATATTTACAAAGTGAAGATAGTAAAATATTTGAATAAATCCACTGT
The DNA here is from genome assembly GCA_005656395.1 of Strongyloides papillosus. Classification (NCBI taxonomy): domain Eukaryota; kingdom Metazoa; phylum Nematoda; class Chromadorea; order Rhabditida; family Strongyloididae; genus Strongyloides; species Strongyloides papillosus. The sequence goes on from SRSI01000013.1 coordinate 55,565, forward strand.
TTTTGAAAATAATCAAAAAATTTCTTAACTTTTTCAACTACTACATCTTCTAAATCTCCAGAATTGCATATATCATCAAGATCCAATTTAATTTTCTTGTACACTTCAGTAATCTCTTTTTCTGGGAGAAATACTAATGAAAAAACACGATGAATATAAACACCAAGAATTTTTTCGTGCCTTTTTTTAGGATTCTTCCAAGAGAGATAATCTTTCGTCAAACCAAGACTATTTATTTCACGAAAAAGAGCATTGCTGTAATGAAAGAAGCAAAGACTAATTTTCTCCTGTGGTATTTCAAAAGTATTCTTTACTGAATTAATTGCAGCATACTCACGATCAACAATCCATTCATCAGGTGAAAGAATAGCTTTGTGCTCAATATAGAGAATTCTTTTTAAATAAGAAAAAGCTTCTGTATAAACTGCTTCAGAACTACCTTTTAAAAATAACATAGCCAATGGAAGCCATATATCTCTTTTTTCTCCGTTACTACATTCTTTTTCTAATTTTCCATGTATCGTATATAATTGAGCATAGTAACTTTTATTGACCAACGAATAGCATCCATCAGATAATAAAATTTTACATTCTTTTAACTTTTCCAGCATTGTAGAACTTGAAAACATAATAAAATTTTTTGACAAAATTACATCTTCAATTATTGGTCCTAAACCATTCGAAGTATCTCCAGGAAAACGTAGTAGTGGAAATTTAACTGTAGAACTTGAATTTATTGTATAGCGAATGTAACTATAAAAATCATTCCTATTCATACCATTTAATTGATGATAACGATTGCACATATTTCTTAACTTTGAAGAGTCAATAACATGTTTAAAAATATCATGCAAATGTATTCCCCAATTTTCACATAATTGCTTTGTTGAAAATTTAATCCTAGTATAATTTAGTTGAAAGTCAGGAATCAAATTTTCTACTAAATGCTTTATCAATTCTTCAATTTCTTTACTCATTAACTTTACAAATTTAATTGGAAAGCAGTTAGAACAGTGAAATTTATTTCTACCAGGTTTTAACACTTTTTCACTTGATCCATACTCTTGAAAAATAGTGTATGTTTGTCCTTTTTGATTTATATTTGTAGAATCTTCAACAACAGTACAGCCACTACAACGATAATAAAAAAACGTTACATTTTTAGATTCATTCGTACCATGACACGTATAAGCATATCCTTCTAGTTCTAATATATCAGCTTCAGGATTATATCTATAACAAAAAGAAATAAGAAAAAAAAATTTGTCTCTCACATAACTCTCTTCAAATTCAACCGATTTTTATGGGTAGATAGCCAAAAGATGTGTTTTTTTCTAACTAGAGGGGCTAAATTAGTTTCAAAAACTTTTGGCCAAATTTTAGACAAATTATTTTTAAAAAACATCGTTTTTTTGGCAAATTTTTAGCATAGATTTGACCACGGGTTAACGGTATTTCAAAATATATAAGATACAATGGTATATATATCATTTGAAAGGTCTAATTCCAGAATAGTGCGGAAACACACTACTATGGAATTATATTAAACAGTGGTCAAGTTATGGTCCAAAGAGTGATGATCATTTTGAAAAAAAATCTTAAATGTTTAATAGCTACAACTTAGTCGTAACTTGACAAAAACAAACAAAATAGTATCTATTTAATAGATCTAAGTCTAACTTAAAAAAAATAAGTCTAACGAAGTTTATAGCTCAACTACGAAAGAAGTTATATTAATTTGAATGTCAACTTTTTTGCCTTTTTTCTATTTTTATTGTAAAAATCAATTTTGTTCCAGACATAACTCTTTCCAAACTTGATCAATTTTTATGGTTAAATAGTCATTTGATGTATTTTTTTTCAACTTAGGGGGGAAAGTAAATCACAAAACTTTTGGTCCATAACTGATCAAATTATATTTAAAAAACTTCACTTTTTAGAACACGTTTTTGCATAGTTTTGTTCCAAAAATAACTCTTTTTAAAGTTAATGAAATTTTATGATTTCTTACTCATTTGAAAGGTACAAGTCAGGAATAAGGGGGAAACACAATAACATTAAGATTGATAAATAATTGGCTAAGATATGGGGCAAAAAGTAATGACTATTTTTTTAATAAAAATTAAAAAGTTAAATAGTTATTACTTTAAAGAAACTTATAAAAATCAAATAGACAAGATTTTCATTAAATAGATCTAGGTCTAACTTAAAAAATAAAACTATTGCGAAGTTTATAGCTTATCTACAAAATGATTTATGCCAATTTTAGTGTCATTTTTCTTGCTTTTTTCTATTTTTTCTGCAAAAATCAATTTTGTTCCAGACATAACTCTTTTCAAACTTGATCAATTTTTATGGTTAAATAGTCATTTGATGTATTTTTTTTCAACTTAGGGGGGATAGTGTATCTCAAAACTTTTAGTCCATAACTGGCCAAATTATTTTTAGAAAACATCGCTTTTAAAACACATTTTTGCATAGTTTTGTTCCAGAAATAAATCTTATCAAAGTTAATAAACTTTTATGCTTTACGACTCATTTGAAAGATACTAACATATAATAAGGAAGAAACACAGCAGTATTAAGATTAATAGCGAATTAGTTAAGTTATGGGTCAACAAGTGATGACTATTTTTTTGGTAAAAATTAAAGTGTTAAATAGCTATTACTTAATGGAATCTCTATAAAATTAAATAAATATAGTTTCTTTTATATAGATTTAAATCTAACTTAAAAAGTCAAACTATTGCGAAATTTATTGCTTATTTGCGGAACGGATTATACTAATTTTAGTGACAATTTTCTCATATTTTCTTCATTTTTTACACAAATATCGGTTTTGTTTTCAGCATAACTGTATTCAAACTTGATTAATTTTTATGGTTTAATATTCAGTAATTGTATTATTTTCTAACTTAAGGGGAGAAAATAGCTTTTAAAGTTTTAGCAAAATTTTATTTTGTCTGGATAATAAAACAAGAAGATAGAAGGTATAATAAACACGTTTTTTATTAATCAAAAAGATAGTACAAAGTATCGTGGCCACCTATAGGGTTTTAGAAAGTTATAAGATTTTAAAAAACATAGAACTTACTAATACTATACTATAAATTTTTCTCAGGAAATACCTCTCCGAGAATTTTAATTAATTACCCCTATGGTAATCTAAAATTTATAAATTAGTAAAAACAAAATTATCTAACATGGTATTATATTAAAATAGTTATATAAAATATATTTTGAGATAACGAAATATCTAAGTGATGACGATTGTGAAATGATGAAATAGTTTTTTCATGTCATCATGTATCGAAATTTCTAGAATCTTTTACCCTCTTTTAGCTTTTTGTCTTTTATTGCTTATAGGTATTTTGTCTCTTGAAGGTATGAGATCTTTTTTCTCTTCAAGAGAAATATAATCCTTCTTTTTTAACTAAAATTGACAAAGTCATCTTTTAAAAATACCAATTTTTTGAATACGTTTCGTTAAGGTTTGTTCTAGAAATAATTCTTTTCAAAATTAATAAAAAATTTTGTTTTATGACTTATCTAGAAGGTACAAATATGGAATAAAAAGGAAATTCAATATTAAAAATGTTAATAAAAAATTAGTTATGTTATCAATCAAAAGATGATAATCATTTTTGTTAGTAAAAATAAAATTTTCCTAATGCTTTAATCTTAATAATGGTTGTTTAAAGTAACAAAAACTAAATTTAAAATATAGTTCAAAGCCTAACTTTAAATTTGAAACTATAACGAAGTTTTTAGCTTTAAAACGATAAAACTTATTTAAGGTATTAATTTTTTGCTATTTCTCATTTTACAATTGTAAAATTAAGGTAAATATGTAGTTAATAGAAAAATGATATTAAATCGTTTATATTAATCTTAAAAATATAATAGAAGATCAATTAAATATTTATTTGGAATGATTCAAACATTCATTTTTATTCACCCTTTAGATATTAATAAAATTCTTTTTGTTTCGTAATTTTTTTATTAAACTAAACATTTTCAATAAATGTAGACGTTATAAGATGATTCTCACAATCAGAAATATTTCTTATATTATAACAATGTATTTTCGGTTATCTTTTTTCTCCAGAAATTTGTAATTTAATAAAACAATTTTTTTATACAGATACTTTGATTAATGATTTTGTATAAAAATTCTTTATAAAAAAATATGCTCTGCGGACCAGCTCTGACCTGCCGAAGGCGGGTCTAAGGCTGGTTATATTAAATAAAACCTTATTTAAGTTGTCATTACCTAGATTGGCAACCCATTACGATATTCTGATAGAAGAAGTTGTGATTTAATTATATTTCTCGATCTTCTTCAAAATGTTTACATTATTGGTTAAGAAAAGGTGAGTACTTTTTGAACACTAGTAAAAAAACTAAATAATCTTGAAGCTTTAAATTTGGGCACTAAAATGTTGTGATTGCTTTTGAGGAACTTTGTCAAAAACAAAAAGCAACAGAATATTATAAAAATAACATAAAATATCATATGAAATGTATTTTGAAAAAGAATGAGAATTAGTGGAGCACTGTAACTTCATCACTTTTAAATGCTAATAATAATATAATTCATACCTATATTTAAAGATTTTTAAAAATGACAAATATTGATTGTGAATTACATTATAAAAACACTTTTATAATAATTAAAGAACTCTACAAAATTAAAACAAAGTTGAATATACAATGAAGAAAAAAATATTCATCTGTATCGGATTTGAAAATAGATTGACACTTTCTTGCAGAAATATTAGGAAGTATTTTGTTTGTTATGATAACTGGTGACATTACAGGGTATTAGAAAAGAGAATTGAAAGGACAACAAATTCTACCCGCATTTTTTTAATATAGAAAAATCTTACAGCATATAAAGAAATAGTTGAATATCAATTCATTAAATGCTTTGAATTATATCATTTGTGTGCAGATATAATCACTTATTTAAAAATATTCATGTCTATTTGACCAATCTTTTTGTTTTTATATTTTAAAAAATCTATTAGTTAACATTAAGCAAGTAGTTGATTTTTTGAAATTCAATTATTCAAGAACAATGTATTTACAAAATTCATTTTAAGATTATGAGTTAGTTTTATTCATATATGGATATTAAAGACCTTCTAATAAGTAAAAAGAAATTTACTATATTGAAATATGTTTAATAATAAAAAAGAAATCTTATTTGACTGATTTTTATAACATTTCTTCATCATATAATAAACTTTCTATACCAAAAAGAAATAAGGAAAAAAATTTTGTCTTTAACATAACTCTCTTCAAATTTAACCGATTTTGATGGGTAAATAGTCAAAAGATGTGTTTTTTTCTAACTTAGGGGGCAAAATGGGTCTTAAATGTTTTGGGTCATAATTGGCCAAGTTATTTTCAAAAAACACCCTTTTTTAAGGCCTTTTTTACATAGTTTTGTTACACGACTAACTCTCCTCAAAAATAACAAAATAAATTGCTTTATATCTCATTCGAAAGGTAAAATTCTAGAATAGTTCGCAAGCTTAGTGATATTAGATTTAATTTATAATTGGCCGAGTTATGGCCCAAAGAGTGGTGACCATTTTGAAAAAACATCTTAAAAGTTAAATAGTCATAACTCAGTCATAACTTAACGAAAACAAACAAAATGGTATCTATTATATAGATCTATGTCTAACTTAAAAAATATGGGTCTAACGAATTTTTTAGCTCAACTACGAAAGAAGTTATATAAATTTGAATGTCAATTTTTTTGCCTTTTTTCTATTTTTATTGTAAAAATCAATTTTGTTCCAGACATAACTCTTTCCAAACTTGATCAATTTTTATGGTTAAATAGTCATTTGATGTATTTTTTTTCAACTTAGGGGGGAAAGTAAATCACAAAACTTTTGGTCCATAACTGATCAAATTATATTTAAAAAACTTCACTTTTTAGAACACGTTTTTGCATAGTTTTGTTCCAAAAATAACTCTTTTTAAAGTTAATGAAATTTTTTGGTCTATCACTCATTTGAGAGATACAACTTCAGAATAGTGCGGAAACACAACACCATTTGAATTGATAAAGAATTGGCTAAGATATGGATCAATTAGTGATGACCATTTTTTTGGTAAAAATTAAAAAGTTAAATAGCTATTACTTAAAGGAAACTTTATAAAATAAAATAACTATGGTTTGCTTATATAGATTTAAGTCTAACTTAGAAAATGAGACTATTGTGAAGTTTACAGCTTATCTAGAAAACGATTTATTCCAATTTTAGTGTCATTTTTCTTGCTTTTTTCTGCTTTTATTGTAAAAATCAATTTTGTTCCAGACATAACTCTTTTCAAACTTGATCAAATTTTATGGTCAAATAGTCATTTGATGTATTTTTTTTCAACTTACACTCAAAAAAATAATTTACAACAAAAAGCGTAATATAAAGCATGTGTCGTAATGGGAGTCAAAAAGTTGTAAATTACAACATTTGCAGTATATTACGACATATTATACAGCAATGTGTCTTCAAAAAACAAACATTGTCTTTATATAAGACAAGTTGTATTAAATTGGAAAATTATGTTGTATTATTTTATTAGTATCATTTAATAAACTTTTATATTTATAATGTATAAAATTATTTGTTCGATTTGTGGCTCAAAATCTATATTATTTAACAATATCCCTGAATTTAAATAACATGTACATACAAATCATTAGTGTGGTAGAGTAACAATACCTGGTTTAACGTCACAGCTAAGGTACAAATAAGAAAATACCAAGTAAATCATATTAATTTTGTTATAAAAACATATATTTTAGCTATGTATAAAGGAATGAAGTATTTAAAAAACATAATTTGTTTGTGAATTTTATTGAATAATAAATGTCTTTGAATAAATACAAATATTATTCCTGATAACTTTTATATTATTGGCATTTTCAACCTAACTTAAATTTTTATAGGAGTTATCAATGATATTAAGTATTTTAAAAAAACACAAATCGTCAACAACATTTACTAAGTTTTTATACTACTGGTTAGATATAGATTTTTTAAATAATAAACTACTAACAGTAACCAATTTTTTAAGTGTTTAAAGTATTTACCTTTTTTGCCATTCATTATTCTTTTGCTGTATTAAAAATCATATTTTTAGGTGTAATTATCGCATTTGATCGTTCAAACTATACACGATACCTTTAGATATACACAAATTCAAGAAAGGTCAAGACACACCTGTCTCTCAAGGTGTATTTTAGTCTTTGTTTTTGTATTATAGTGTTGGATAAAGCACACTTTTACACTAGCATTTTACCGAAATGTGCACATTTTGTCACATGTATTTTTATACCTGTATATCGGTAATGTTTTTATTTAACATTTTTTAATGTTATTTTTATAGATACTATTTTCTCCAGTACCTTAGAGCCTGGTTGAAGTTGTTAACAGATAAGTTTGGATCATTTATTTTATCATATAATTAGTTTGTTTTTAGATAAAATATTCTTCATCAGAACAGGAAGAAAAGGTTTAAAGTAATGACTGTGTAAGTATTTTTTACTTAAATAATTATACTTTTATATTTACAGATATCATATGCACCTTTTTGATAGTTAGCTGGACATTTAGAAGATAAGTTGAATAATTTTTTTCATTATTTAAATATTCTGTTTTTAGATACAATTATACCACAGTACAAGAATACCATTGGAAGCAGATTAAATTGTAAGTTTAAGTTGTGCTTCTATTGTAATAAATTATTAATTTTTAGATCTCGAAGCAACAACCTAACAATCGTAAGTTTTTTTACTATAAAATTAATTTTGTTCAATTTCTAATGTATTTTTAACTTGTAATAAAATTTTTTTATATTTATATGTGTATTTTGTATAGGAAAATATAAAAATTTGCAATTTTTACATGTGTTTTATCCTTAGCTGTATACAGCTATTGTAAAAATAAATTACGCCTTACATATTGTTAGTATATAATACAAGATTGTCTTATATTACGACAAATTTGTAAAACGTCTATTTGTCGTTATTTACAGACAAAAAATGATATAAACTACGTTATGTCTTAATATACGACAATTTTGTCAAAAAGCAAAAATTTTGACAAATTGTATTCACATTACGACAAATTTTTTTTTGAGTGTAGTGCGGAAAATAGATTTCAAAACTTTTGGTCCACAAGTGGCTAAATTATGTTTAAAAAGTACTACATTTTTAGACACATATTAGCATAGTTTTGTTCCGAAAATAAATCTTTCCAAAGTCGATGAAATTTTATAGTTCACGACTCATTTGAAAGATACAACTCAGGAATAAGAAGGAAACTTAATATTAAAAGAATTGACTATAAGTCGTCTAAGTTATCGACCAAATTTTGTACATGATTTCTTTCAAATATTTATGATAAAATATATAATATATGGATATTCAAATTATTTATTGTATAACTGATATAAAATTTAACTAAATTAGATAAATATTGTAATTTTTATCCATCAAAAATTTATATAAGAGTTGCTTTTTTCTGATTTCATCCATAAAATTTTATATATAAAATATATTGAATATATTATGTCAAAGATGTTTTTGGCATTTTCTCAAAATTTTACTATATAAATTAATTAAGAATTAGAAATTTTTGTTAATCAAAAATATGTGATAAATTTATATTGAAATTTTCAAGATGTCATTTATTTACTTTGTAGGAATTTTATTTAATTATTAATTTGATAATGTTTAGTTATTTAGTAGTAATATCTTGCTATAATTAAGAGTTTCTATAATTTATTTGTTATTTTTAAATATAAGTTTTTTATACCAATATTTAAAATAATTATTTTTCAAGTTTTCTCTACGTTATTTTATATCCATATTTATTTTACAAACTATTCTTATTATTTATTCTTTTTAAAATTATTTTAAATTGTTAATTTATTGTTTCTGTTAATATTGTTAAGTTTATTTTATTAATTTTAATAGATTTATTAATATACTATATTGGTTAATTCTTATAAAATTTCTTCGGTATTTTTTTGTTTAGGTATGTCATTCAAAAAAAAGTGATTTTTTGTTTTAAAATTATACTTAAGTTTCATTTTTATTAAAAACACTTTAAAAAGAATGTTTATATAATTTATAAGGAATTAGCTTTATTAATTTTTGCTAGAGAAAGCACACATGCTACAATATTATGCAATACTTAATAATATAATATTCTATGTCATTTTTCATACAATAAATTTAGAGAGAGTATTATTTAGCTTATTTCTAGCTATTTTTAGTGTCTATTATTTCTTTATTAGTGATCCCTCTTTATTTAAATTATGAAAGGTGTAAGCATTAAATTCAGAGTCCTCAACGTTACATTTACTACTAACTTTAAAATAGCTAAGATCTTGATCCTTAGATTTACCAGACTTGAAGAACCTCAAATATAAGAGTACATTGTCGAATTCTTCTCAATAATAAATCCCATTAGCAGCCATCATGGTTTTGAAATCTCTACTTACCATTGTGTTAATGAATGGTTCACAACCTCTATTAAAAAGGTCACTAAATTTCCATAAAAAATGGTTAATTTTCCTCAATAAAATTATCACAATTTAGTTAAAGTTATCTTATTCATATGAATTTTCTTTCATTATCACTAATAAAGTGTTATACTAGGATTTTAAAACACAATAAATTATTAAAAAATTATTTTGTCTATGTAGAAATTTAAAATTAATGACGACTTTTTTAAGATTACACTACCAGAATAACCGGGATGCTTTATCAGTTATTGTTTCTTCCAAATTAACAAAAAATTTAATTTTTTTCACATTCTCGATAAGAAAATATTATATTATTAATAAGTACCTTATTTTAACATGTAATATTTTTTTAACCAATAAGTCTTAAATTTAAGAATGGCTCTATCGAAAATAAAAAATACCATTTTTATTATTATCGTTCTTATAATTAGATTTTTTACTTTACGTTGTTATTATATTGTACTAATTTTTTAATTTCAGATAGAAAAAAAACAGGAGAAAATGGAATTCGTCAACAATTTATTGAAAAAAGTCAATAAAATTGACATTCCAAAAACTTCAATTTGTGATTTTACTGATTCAGTAAATCATAATTTTGGACATGATTTCGTTCAATCGAAGCATGTCGTTATTTTGAATGGAGACGTTAAATCGTCACATATTTTTGTAACTAATGAAATCGTTCAATCGATTATGATTAAAAACAATAGTGAAATTATTAAATTGATTAAAACTATAAAAAATAAAAAAAGTTGTGCTGGAGGCATGGTAATTAAAAATGATTACGTGCCAATAAATTCCAATAGTGCAACTTTTTGTAAAATTTTGCGGGCCGATATGTGCCAAGCAGCTTTAGGACAGAACAATCAATGTGTTGCAATGTCATCTGCAGCATTGATTATGGCATGTATCAAACCACCAAAAAATTGGGAAAAATTTGATATAAATAATGTTCTAAATCAAGGAAATATTCTGTACGAAAGATGCGTTAATCTTTTGCGCAGTAAAAATGATAGAATGGATCCTAGAGGTTATTTATTAGTAACCAACATTATACGAGAAACAATTTTGTTTAATCGTAAAGTAAGTTTTAGCACAGCTTCGTGCTATTCATTTGCGGGAAGAGGGAAGAAGGTTAAAAGAGACGAAATCGCTTTTGGTTTCGTTTCTCTTTCAGAAGCATTAAATAGAATAGTAAACGAGCACATGTTTCTAATCTTGATTGCTAATGAAAGAGCTTCTTCAATAGTACACCATGATGAAGTATTCTTCCTATTTGATCCACATACTATGGATCAATATGGAAGGTATTGCTCAAATGGTGTTTCGTGTATGCTAATGTTTAACACATTAGGAGATTTGATTGAACATTTACAAGCTAATCAAGTTTGTAATAATTCAATATTTGACCTTAATGGTGTAAATATTAGTGTTGAAAATATATCAGATGTTAATTCTGATATCTCAGCAACTAAAAAATGTGTAAAGGATAGGCTATCAAAAATAGTCAAAAAAGAACCTTTACATTTATCTAAAAATAATAAAAATAAAAAAGTCGACTAATTTAAATGAAAAAATATCTTTATTAAAAATTAGATATGATAAGTGTAAAAGACTAAGTGAAAAAAAGAAAATACAAGTACAGTTAAATAGATTAGAAAAAAGATCTATAGATACTGTTAAAGAAAATTGTATTGAGACTTTAAAATTAAATGAGGTATTTGATAATAATCTCAAAAAAGGTTTTGATTTAGAAAAAAACGAACCAATGGAGATTGATATTTGTCAAAAAAATATATCGCAAATTCTAATGGATTTTGATGTAGACATTGATTCTACATTAAAAGGAATTATTGAAGTTGAAAATAAAATTAATAAATGCAAAAGAGCAAATGAAAAAAAAAACTTCAGGTACATTTAAATAGATTACATAAGAAAATGTCAACAGAAACTGTTAAAACAGAATCTAATGACATTTTAAGTATAATTGAATGTGATCTAAATAAAAATGTTACAATAAGTAATGAACAGTCAATGGAAGTTGACATATCTCAAAATAATATATCTAAAAATTCAATTAACTTTAATGTCGATTTTAAAAATAATATTGAACAATTAGGTTCAATTAATAGGAACATTAAAATTTATAAAAGAAAAACTAGAAAATTTGATATGAAATTATCGAGATTTAAAAAAAATCTACCAAAAGATTTCTTAAATGTTAAAGGCATTAATAAAAGAAATAAAAAACAGAATAACATTTCTTTAGTTAATGATATATTAGTAAATGTTGCTAATTTAAATATCACTAGAAAATTAAAAAATAAAGAAAAGATAAAGAAAAGGTTATCAAGATTATCAAGTAACATTATAAAATGTGATGATGTATATTTAGATAAAAATTGTCAGGTAGATTACATAGTTGAAGCTCTTGAATCAGTCCAAGAAACCAAAGATTCTACCGAAAAAAGACAAAAAAGCAAAAAGTGTTTGAAAAAACAAAAACTTTTTCCAGCTAGAGATGAGGAACTTATCCCAGATGAGCATTATTTGGGTCTCCTTTATACTGGCTGTGAACATTGCCAAGCGATGTTCTATGAAAAAGAAAGGAAATATAAACAATGCTGTTAATTTGGGGGAGTTAAAGAATATGAAAGATTATTTAATAACTTTCCTAAATTTATAAAAGATTTGTTTATAGGTGAAGATGAAGAAAGTATATACTTTAAAAAGCATTGTAGGCGAATTAATAACAAATTTGCCTTTGCGAGTTATACCGGTCAACAAAGAGATTTTAAAACACCAGGGCCTCCAACATTTGTGTTGCATGGTGAAGCTAAACGTGTAATAAACACAGCTGTACCTAAAAATAAAGATAATTTGTCTTATGGACAACTATATTTTTACGGACCTGATGTTGCTGAAGATATTAGAAATAAAAATGTTAACGCATTCAATGAGATATCAGTTATTAGTAATCTTACTCATATAATTTCCAAAATAAATATGTTAGCATTATCATATAAACATTTTGGTGATTATATTCGTGAGCAAGAACTAAAACATAAAAATGAGAATAAAGCTGTGCCAATGTATAAATTGGTTTTGAGACCTCCAGCAAATAAGAACGATAGAGTTCGTAATTTGCCAGAGGTAACAGAAATAGCAGTTATATTTCAAAGTGAAGATGGAGAAGTTCCTGATTATAATGTTTTGTTATGTAATAAAACAGGAAAATTGGAAACTTTGAGTCATTACAGTCCTTTAAAAGACCCTGCAACATATCTATTGTTCTTTCCAACAGGAGCTTTTGGATGGGAAGAGAAAAAAACATATAAAAAAAATAATGAGCAAAGATCTCTAACGAAATTGGTTTATTACCAAAATCTTATTGCTGTGAGACTATCATTTAATCCTTTACATCATGGAGGATTATTATTTCAACTATTTGTTGTTGATGCTTACACAGCAATAGAAAGAGATCGTCTAAATTATGTTATTAAGCTTAATAAAGAGCTTAAGCAAAAAAACAATAAACATATAGAAGATCTTCTTGAAGATTATCTTATTGGCGATGAAGATAATGAAGAAGCTGCAAAAAAAAGTGAGAGAATAAAACTTTTTAGCAGTTACATTGGTTCAAGAAGATTCATGCATTTAGGCTATCAAGACGGTATGGCTATTGTTAGGAAATTTGGGAAACCAGATTTCTTTATTACAATGACCACAAACCCAAATTGGAGAGAGATTACAGAAAATCTTTATCCGGGGCAACTACCGAATGATCGCCATGACTTAATTGCAAGAGTGTTTAAGCATAAATCTGATGCTTTAATACATGACTTGAAGGAAAACAAAATAATGGGCAATGTAGTTTATTTACAGTCAACCATTGAGTTTCAGAAAAGATCTTTACCACATATTCACATATTGGTAAAAGTTTCAAAAGAAGACTTCAGATTAACATCTGATCAGGTAGATGAATGTGTCAAAGCAGAATTCTCTGATAAAGAAAAAAATCCACGTCTCTTTGAAATTGTCACTAAAACAATGGTACATTCGAGATGTGATATTTCGAAAACAAAAGTACCCTGTTGGGATGAAGCAAAAAATAATTGCACTAAAAAATTCCCAGAACAGTACCATAAAGTAACTTCCATTACTTCTAAAGGTAAAGTTAACATTAAAAGATCTTTTAATCCCTTATTAGATATTACCGATAGATTTGGTAACAAAGTAAATAACGATTTTTGTGTAACATATAATCCTTATTTGAGCTTGAAATACAATTCACATATTAATGTTAAAATTTGTGAAAGTGTTTTAAGTCCTAAATATTTATTTAAATACACACATAAATCCAATGGTGATAAGATTGCTGCAGATGTAGTTGAAACCGTTGAATCGAAAGATGAGGTTAAACTTCATATTGATGGTAGATATGTAGGACCATTAGAAGCAGTTTGGAGAATAATGGAGTATCCAATACTTTATAAAGATTGGACTGTTGTAAGATTAGCAGTTCACTTGATAAATGAGGATTGTACAGTTGCCGATGAAATGAATAATGGCAATAATAATTGTTTCAAAGCGGAAAAAGATTATAAATCTACATTATTAGCATTTTATAATCTTAATAAAAACGATATTAATGCTAGAAGGTATCTCTATAATGAGATACCGGAGTATTATTGGTTTGACTTAAAAACCAGAGAATGGAAATTAAGACATCGCCAAAGACGTACAATAGGTAGAATATTTACTGTATCACCTATGAATGTCGAATTATTTTCACTTCGCCAACTTTTGCTTCATGTACCTGGAGCAACATGTGAAGGTGATTTGAAAAATGTTAATGGTGTTCAATGGCCCTCATTTAGAGATGCTGCCATATCAAGAGGCTTACTTGATACTGAAGACAATTACAATGAATTGTTTGAAGAAGGACGTGAAAGCGCGATGCCTAACATGCTTCGTAATTACTTCGGTCTCATGATTTGCTATTGGCCATCTTTTACAAGACATTATGATACCTTCATTAGGTTTAAAAATTACTTAATTGAAGATTATCTAATGAAATATAATAGTAATGAAGAAAGGGCTAAAGCTCAAGCCATTTTTGATATTAGAAATGTTCTACAATCTAATAACTTTAATGGCTATACTGATTTACGCGAAGTCAATTTTGATATTATAGAAATTGATTACGTTGAGGATAAAGATGTTCTAAAAAGGTTAGGTGACGAAAATTTAAAATCAGCTAACGAAGAACAGAGAGACTTTATTAATAGGATATTAAATATCATCGTTAATAATTTACCAGATAAACGTTGCTTCTTTTTAGAAGGACCTGCAGGAACAGGTAAGACATTCGTCTACACAACGTTATATTATTTGATTAGAGCTGAAGAAAAGATAGTACTTAATTGTGCTTCAACAGGTATTGCGGCTACTCTTCTTAGAAATGGACAAACAGTTCATTCTATGTTTTCAGTGCCAATTACCTTATTTGACAGTAATTTTAGGCTATCCAAGCTAAATAAATTACGTACTACTATGCTTGAGAAAGCTTCACTTATAATAATTGATGAAGCACCTATGCTTAGCAAGTATGTAATTGATTATCTTGATCAGCAACTAAAAAAAGTTTGCAAAAATGATCTTCCATTTGGTGGAAAAGTCATTATATGTGGCGGTGATTTTAGGCAAACATTGCCTATCCTACCAAATTCTACAAGGCATCAAAATGTTTTGTTCTCAATTAAGTTTAGCCCTCTTTGGAACGTTCACTTTGAGACAGTGAAACTTACCAGAAACATGAGGGTTAAAGAGGACGAGATAGATTTTGCCAAGTGGATTTTAGAAATTGGTGATGACGCTCTTCAAAAAAATGAAGATGGCGAAGTAGATATACCACTAAATATCCAATCAACTGGAAATTTAGTGAACGATATCTTTGGAGCTAAAAATGAAAGCATATTAGAAAAATCTAATTATGCAATTCTTGCTCCAACAAATACTATTGTAGAGTCTATTAATAACGAAGTATTAAATACTCTACCAGGCGATGTAGAAAAAATATTTTCAGCCGATTCGATTAGAAAAGATTCGGATACAAATGAAAATTACTACAACATGCCTATTGAAAACTTAAATCAGTTGACACCTAGCGGTTTACCACCACATGTGTTGAATCTCAAGGTTAATGCCGTAATTATTGTTCTTCGTAATTTAAACATTAAAGAAGGACTTTGTAACGGCACAAGATTAAGAGTTATAAAAATTAATAAAAGAATCTTGACATGTATTCATTTGTCAGGGTTAAATAAAGATAAAACTGTTCTTATACCTAGAATAGTTTTATATAGTTCTGAAGGAGAATATCCTTTTACACTAGCAAGGAAACAGTTTCCTGTAAGACTTGCCTTTGCTATGACTATCAATAAAAGTCAGGGGCAAATATTAAGTAAAGTTGGTGTAGATTTAACAACACCAGTATTTTCACATGGACAATTGTATGTTGCTTTTTCACGTGTAAAAAGTCCTGATTGTCTATTTATAAAAACAGAATCTGATAAAGCGAAGAATATTGTTTATACCGAAATATTTAATGCATAGATTCTGATCAAATAGTAGAAAAACAGAACACAAGTAACTTCAAGGAAGAAGAACAAATGGAGGACCAACAACAATGAAGCAGGAAGATTTTTTTAACATTTTAAATAAATGATTTTTTTTAATTGCAACTTTTTTTAACATTTTTAAATAAATGATTGTTTTTTTAATTGTACTTTTTTATTTCTTTGAATGACAAATTGTTCTTATACAAATATCTTATAATAATTTATTATTAAAATCTTTTTAAAAAATATGCTCTGCGGACCAGACGTGACCTGCCGAAGGCAGGTCTAAGGCTGGTTTTATAAAAATTTTATTTCTACTGTTACGAAAAGATGTTAAATTTGAAATAAAACTGCCTTCATCAACTATGTAATTAAAGTCAAGAACATCAAATAAAATTCTTTTGCTTTTATAGTTAATTGAATGGCCATTATTATTTTCATCACTTGAAGATCTATCTAACATATTTTCAGTTGATATGTTTTCGCTATTTACATCAACTGCAGTTACGGAAATCTTATTTTTATACTCTTCATATCTTGTTGATGTATCTTCATCTTCTTCTATCAAAACCACTAATTTTTGAAGATTATTTTTTATTGCTTTGTAACCTTTTTTACAATTTATTTTATCAAGTTCTATTTCCAATTCACTTACATTAACTTGTACATTGTTTTGTGATGCCTAAATATTTTGTAAAATTTTAAATTTTATATTAAACATACTTTAAGAACAAAAGAAAAAAATAACTCTTCTTCAATTGAATTGGGACGAGGAAAATTTAAAGAATTTGTTGAACTTGATGGAAAAACTTTACTAACTATTTGAAAATAATTATTTGATTTTTGGAGAATGAGCATACTATAAGGGCAATTTCTTGAGTAGTCATTTGAGATGCAATTTAATAAGCTGTATAAGTACCCATTATCATAAATACAAAGATTTACTTTAAGTGATTTTACTATGTGAGCTTCAAGTTCAAGAATATTTATATCATTGACATCTACATTAAGTATATCACTCTTTAGGGAATTCAAACCAAGATCCAAAAAAAGAAGATTTACCCTAATAACATATCATCATTAAATTTAATATTTTTACTACTATCACTTACAATTTTTCATTTGAATTATCAAAAAATATATGTTTAAAAACAGACAATATATTTAAAAACTTTTCTTTTTTAACCTCTACTTTTACTAAGTAATTAGATTTCATTCTATACATGCCCATTGTTCTAAATGAATTATTCTTACAAACAAATAAGTTTTTATTTTTTTGAAAAAAAATGGATGTGGACAGTACTTCCGAGATTGACGGTAAAACTGAACCTACAAATGATAAAGACAATTTATTTCCTAAGTGGTCAATAGATGGAAGCTTATAGTTATCAAGATATTTTGATTCAACAACTTCAAGAAATCCTTGTACATTCATAATTAAGTATCTAGAAAAATATAAATTAACACCTTTTTATAACATAAATTAAAATAGTTATAATATTAGTACACTTTAATTCAATTATAACTATCTTTCTTTTTAGTTTATCGATAAATGGTAGCCAATTATTTAATGACTACCTTTTGATATAAGCTATTTATTATATGTGGCGAAGAATTATATATAATCTTTCTTTAATTTACTTGGTAAAAGAGTACATGTGACAATCATTTTTCTTTAGATCAAATTTTAATAAGCATATAAATTAAATATTATTTTATTTAATAAGATAGGTATTTTCCCATGTATAAAGATTAATTAATGTATTTGATATTGTCCATTATATGAAAGAGATTATTATTTGGAAATGTTCGCGGCAATAATTTTGGTTGGAATAACGTTTTGCCTTTTTGGTGCAAAATATTGAAGAAAAGCCTTGCCACCACCACGGCTCAATGGTCTAGTGGTATGATGGTAGCACGTCAATCTTACAATGCGTTTTTTGCCAAAAATCACACAGTGATTTTTTACCATACTTCGTGTCAGGATTATGTTTTATTAAAATAAAGGCGGCACGTCGTTTCACCACTGGTTTGTATGGAAATTATGAACAAGCTCTGACGTCTATTTTGCATTTTTCGACACCTGTTTTAACATTATTATATGCAAAAATATGTGATAAAATTACTTCGTATTGTATACAATAGTGTATAAAAATGCAAAATAGAAGTATAAGAGGTTAATGCAATTAATAAATTGTTTTATATAGTACTACTGATATTATTAAATATATTTTAATAATCAAAGGATGATTAATTAATATTTTAATAAAGTTACATAAATTACTACGCTGAAAATTATTTATATACTTTGATTTAAATTTATAGCAATGGCAATAATAAATTAGTAATTTTTAACAATAAATATATTAATAAATTAAAAGAATATTTTTATATACAAATGTGGAAATTATTATAAAATATTTTTTATTAAAATAGTAAACATTAAATTAAAAAAATAAACAATTAAAATATATATTACACTTTATGACCTAATTGCATTGTGTTTGGATTGTACTTTTCTTTTTCTTAAATTACTGATCGTTGTTGATAGTGATTTGGCTTTTTCATTTAAACATGGCAGGAATAGTGTTAATGTTTCCAATAACACCCAGAAAAAGAAGAGTGCAATAGAAAAAATTATTTTGAATGAAAATCCAATAGCTTCCAAAACTTTATCCAATTCAAATGTCTTCAAATAAAAATAGTCAACAGCTAATGATATTGTAATTCCAAATACAAACAGAAATTCAGCTCCAATACAAATGCAAAATTTGTATTTCCGTAATGTATGACCAAACCATTTAGTAGACAATTTTGTAAATATAAAACTCATTCGAAATGTTGACTAAAAATTCTTATTTACGACTAGAAAACAATAATTTCTACAATATTGAGGAACATAAAAAATTTATATACAGTAAACAGCATGAATCTGCTGCAGAATTTCTTTCATCCATATTCAATCAACTTCAAAGCCGTACTCTAGACTTAATGGAATGTCTTATTTATAAAAAAGAAAACATTTTAATCTGCGCACCTTGTAAAACTAGCTGGATAATAAGTGAAATCGAAGCAACTATATTGAACATAAATATCAATGATACTAATAACAAAATGAATATGAACAATGCGATAAAAAAATGTTGGAAAATGAAATAGTTGCTCGTAAATGCCTACTATGCAACAAGATTTCAAAAAACATGACTAAGAAAAGAGTTAAAAGGAAATATCCAAAATATCTATTTGTGGAACTAACAAAAAATATCATGGATGAAGATTCTGAAAGTATGAGCATTGACTTCATATCTTCAAAAGATTCTGTATATATAAATGAATTCTTCACACCAAATACGCCGTATAAACTGAAAGGATTTATTGCATACGAGAGATTTGGACGTAGAACAGGGCATTATGTAACTTATGTACTTTATGAAGATAAATGGCATTGCCTTAAGATAGTCAAAAGCCTAAAGAAATAGATGAAAACGAATTGCCTACAGAAAGATCCACTGTTTTACTTTATGAAATGAAATAATAATAATTAATTATTTATTTTTTATGACAGATTAATAAAAGTTTTTCTTCTATTTTGTTTTTTATGATAAATACCATTTTCTTATTCAAAAATATATCTACAATTTCTTCTAAATTCAACAATTTCTTTTGTGTTCATAAAATTCATTATAATTGTTAATATAGAGCTTTGATTGTGATGTTATTCTTAATTTTGTAATAGATGTTTTATAGTATCATTATATTTATGAAAATATAATTTCCTTAATTTTTTTATTGTTTGTTATATTAAATTAAAGTTAATATCTTCATAATACATTAATATATAATATTTTTATCATAAAAATTGACATCTTTAAAGGTTTGCATCATTTTAAAATTTCGTGTTATTACATAATTCATATATAATAAAAGGCTAAATATGTTAATAAGATAAGAAAATGTGCTATAACTATGATATTAACACGGTTAAGGTACATTACAATACAAAATACTCATTGTTAATATATATTTTTCCAATGTCAAAAAATGCAAAATAGCCAGTGGTGAATCGACGGGCGGCCTAATTTGCTTTTTCTCTAGGTCTCACAACGATTTCTAAATTTTGTTGGAGGTTAAAATCCGAAATAGTGTAAGCATTTTTTTTATATTCTTTTGGATTTAGTTTATGATAGCACTGCATTTATCACACTCCCCATCCCTTTGAAATAAAAAATAAACGTTAGTAAAAGGAATTTAATTATTTATCAGGAAAAATTTATATTTTAACATATTTTTTTTAAAAAAAAGTGCCTATTACTTCAAAAGAAGGCCATTAAAATAAATTATAAATCCAAATACCATTTAAATAATTAACTATTAATAATAAATATTACTCTAAATTGTAAAATACACCAGCATATGGAACACTTATCCAACAAAAACAGGGAAATCGTTGTAGGAGTACAAGGCCGGAAAAAAGCAAATTAGCCGTTACGTATATAGGGAATTTTTCATATAAATTCTTGATGAATATACGTGCATCCGGTATTATCATTAAAAAAAGTTTTAAGACATTTTGTTGGAGAAAAGCACCTCTTTTGTATATATTTTTTAAATCATCGTCTCAAGATGACAAACTAGTATATGCATAAAAATCGATAAAATCATCACCTTGAGGTTATGCTTTCCCTCTGAGTGTTGACTCAATGGTAGTAGCGTCGGTCTTGTAAACCGAAGGTGCTGGTTCAATCCCAGCATGCGGTAGTTCGCATTTTGTTAAAACAAAAAGAAGTACTATCTAAACATTTGCTAATAATTTTCTATTTTCTAAAAAGCTTAAAGAAGTCATCATGAATTTTCATTAAATAATTTCTTTAAAAAGTTGAGCTAGGCTTAAATAGATTTAATTAAATTATAAAAACAGTATAAATAAATTGAAGATAATATAATTGTAACAAATTTGTTTGTAAAATATTTATAATATTTAAAAAAATCTTAATATATTAAAAAATGCTACTATATTCACTTTATATGAACAATTGATTATATCCTTTATGATTGTGCAATATTATTTTATCAAACGATTAATTAAAATTTTTGCCTTTTACAAAGAAATATTTTTAAATTATTATTACTCTAGAACAAAACTTTTTAGTATTCTGTTTAAGTATTATAAATTAATAACGATCAACAAAAAAACGTAAATTAAATCTATAGGTATTTACATAGATATCTTTATTTATAAAATTGAGCAGTAAAGCGTTAATCATGAACAAAATTTATAGTGAATCCATTTTATTTATTCACCAATGGGTTTATTTCTATAAACATCCTTTATTTTAAATTTAAATATCTAAAATTGAATCATTAATGTCGATTAAAATAAAATAAAAGAAATCTTATTTTTGCGTACTTTGTAGAAATTCTTCGTCTTTTAAAAACTGTGATGAAAATAAAAATAATAATGTACTTGCTAGTAAAATTCCTAAGTTTCCATTTAAAAATTATTAAAAAAAACTTGTTCAAAAAATACTTAAGCAAAATATTTATATAATTTTAATAACAATTTAGAGCATGATTATCTCAACAAGGAACTTTTTTTAGAGAAGCATTTTGAATTGACTAAATTTACTATTTTGACATAATATTTACTGTTTCAAACTCTAGAATAGACAGTTTTATTTGTGATACTAAATACAAATTTTTTAATTATTGCTAAGAAGTTATTAACTGAGAATAATGTTATTTTATCAATTACTAAAAAATGAATGTGTTTATGTAATTAGTCATTTCTCCAAAAACCGTCTGTCTTTTGAAATGGTGGAATAAATTTGTTAATAAGTATACACATATTTTTTTTGAAATTTTATTTTTAACTGAGGTAATGTTTAAATTATAATTTTTTAATCAAATATTGATTCATAAAACAATAGTTGATTTTATTAGTAAATTTATATTTTTTTTATATGATTATATAGTAGTTGATTTAATCTTTTAAGTTAAATTAAAAAATCTGCAATAAATGCGGAACATGAATGCTTTAATTTTTATGGTATTATAAGTTTTTGTATGTTTGTAAAGTTATTGAAAAATAATAAAATGTTAGCTAAAAAGCCCGTTGGTAAAAATAGATGAGAAAAAGTCATAATCAATGCTTTTTACAATTTGTACATAAAATATATCAAAATTTTACATAAACTAAAAGTAAAGGCAAAAGAGTGGGCTCAACCGGTGATCGAAACCGGGGCCTCTCGCATCCAAAGCGAGAATCATACCAGGGTACACGTCAATCTTTCAAAAATTTTTGTCAAAAAACGCAATCTAGACGATTGTGTGATTTTTGACAAAAAAATGCAATCTAGGATTTTATATAATAGTAATATATACCATTTCCCGGTCAAATTCAACATTTTCCCAACCGAATTCAACATTTTCCTATTCAATTTCAACATTTTTCCATTCAAATTCAACATTTTCCTATTCAAATTCAACATTTTCCCATTCAAAAACAACATTTTTTTATTCAATTTCGACACTTCATAATCATCTTCTTAAAGATTAATTTTAATTTTTTTAGTTATAAGGTATGTTTTTTAAAATATTATATATTAATATAAAATTATATAAAACTTTTAATAAATTTTTAATTTATAAAAAGCATACAATTTTAAAAATTAATAAATTTGATTTCATTTATGGCAATAGGGAAGTTCAGCAGCACAATTTGTAATATTTTTTGTAATGTATCTAAAGTACCCACTACAATCAGTTGATGTAATATTATTTATCTCAGACATTATTACATCTGATAAAACTCCATTATCATTATTTCTTAATCTTGATCTAACGCAGTTTTTAATCTTAGAAAATGCATTTTCAATAGGATTAAGCATGTATGAATATGGTGAAAAAAATTTAAAGTTAAAATTAAACATGCTTGTAATTCTTTCAATTTCATCGCGTTTACTTCTTCATTAAAGTAAAATTTACAAGAAAGAGTACTTAATTTTATAAAAATTACATTTTTTACCTTTAAAAAATTAAAAATAAAAGTAAATTGAAGCATTGTTGAAATTGAATAATAAAATGTTGAAATTGAATAAGAAAATGTTGAATTTGAATAATAAAATGTTGAAATTGAATAGGAAAATGTTGAATTCGGTTGGGAAAATGTTGAATTTGACCGGGAAATGGTATATATACATAATATATACTACCATTATACAAAATACCAAATTGCCCCAGCCTCAGTAACTAAAACTGAAACTGGGTTTTATAAACCAACGACATAGTAAAAGTACCTACCCCACACCTATTTCATTTCATTCACTTATAATTTTTATGTCACTTTAAATAAAATGAAAATGATCTAATAATGATTAATATATACATTTTTTCAATAAAATATAAAGTGATAAATTGTATAACTTATAAAAATATACTTTATTTTGATCATATTTGGTATAAAGAAAATTTTTAAAACACAAATTGTATTTAACAATAATAATTGTATTAGTGTTACATATTTTTATTTAATATGAGTATTCTATTTTCCAATGTACAAACATATCCAGTACATATATTAACAAAGAAATCGTTTTTAGAATTTTATAACCTTAAAATTGGTGTTTCAGTCTCAAAAAGTATATATTTCACAAGATAATAACTTTGTTATCATTATTACGATGTAGTAAAAAATCCGTACTTCAAATTGGTAAAATCTAAAGTAATTATACTTGATATTTATATTTTATTAATAACTATCTTGCAAAATATTAAAAAACATCTTTTAGGTTTATGGCATTACTTTTGTTAACATTATTTATGATGCAGTAAAAATCCTATGTTTTCAGAATAGTAAAAATTTAGATTAATTTTGTTGCAATGTTTAAATTGAATAATAATTATCTTAAAAAGTAAAAAAATGTTTTTCTATTTCAAATATTACCATATTTTTTAGTTTAAAATAATTTGGTTAACGTTTTTCATTGCACAGCGGAAATATATATTTCAAATTTAGAAAATATACAATATTTATGTTTAAAAATTAAGTTATATAAACAATTTACTTATTAATTAATAGAAATTTATCTTATATCTTAATTATTAGTTTATACATAGATTACCAAAATAACATAAAATATCTTTTATATTCCAAATGTTACTATATGAATTTAATTTACCAATAAAACAACAATAACATAAGTAATACATTAAATGATAAAAAAAATACTAAAAAATCATGTTATTTTTGTTTATAATGAAAGAAATTTACATTGATGTTTTATTTTGGCCGCCCATCGATTCACCACTGGCTATTTTGCATTTTTTGACATTGGAAAAATATATATTAACAATGAGTATTTTGTATTGTAATGTACCTTAACCGTGTTAATATCATAGTTATGGCACATTTTCTTATCTTATTAACATATTTAGCCTTTTATTATATATGAATTATGTAATAACACGAAATTTTAAAATGATGCAAA
This sequence comes from Strongyloides papillosus, assembly GCA_005656395.1. Classification (NCBI taxonomy): domain Eukaryota; kingdom Metazoa; phylum Nematoda; class Chromadorea; order Rhabditida; family Strongyloididae; genus Strongyloides; species Strongyloides papillosus. The sequence continues at coordinate 80,229 of SRSI01000013.1, forward strand.
CCTTTAAAGATGTCAATTTTTATGATAAAAATATTATATATTAATGTATTATGAAGATATTAACTTTAATTTAATATAACAAACAATAAAAAAATTAAGGAAATTATATTTTCATAAATATAATGATACTATAAAACATCTATTACAAAATTAAGAATAACATCACAATCAAAGCTCTATATTAACAATTATAATGAATTTTATGAACACAAAAGAAATTGTTGAATTTAGAAGAAATTGTAGATATATTTTTGAATAAGAAAATGGTATTTATCATAAAAAACAAAATAGAAGAAAAACTTTTATTAATCTGTCATAAAAAATAAATAATTAATTATTATTATTTCATTTCATAAAGTAAAACAGTGGATCTTTCTGTAGGCAATTCGTTTTCATCTATTTCTTTAGGCTTTTGACTATCTTAAGGCAATGCCATTTATCTTCATAAAGTACATAAGTTACATAATGCCCTGTTCTACGTCCAAATCTCTCGTATGCAATAAATCCTTTCAGTTTATACGGCGTATTTGGTGTGAAGAATTCATTTATATATACAGAATCTTTTGAAGATATGAAGTCAATGCTCATACTTTCAGAATCTTCATCCATGATATTTTTTGTTAGTTCCACAAATAGATATTTTGGATATTTCCTTTTAACTCTTTTCTTAGTCATGTTTTTTGAAATCTTGTTGCATAGTAGGCATTTACGAGCAACTATTTCATTTTCCAACATTTTTTTATCGCATTGTTCATATTCATTTTGTTATTAGTATCATTGATATTTATGTTCAATATAGTTGCTTCGATTTCACTTATTATCCAGCTAGTTTTACAAGGTGCGCAGATTAAAATGTTTTCTTTTTTATAAATAAGACATTCCATTAAGTCTAGAGTACGGCTTTGAAGTTGATTGAATATGGATGAAAGAAATTCTGCAGCAGATTCATGCTGTTTACTGTATATAAATTTTTTATGTTCCTCAATATTGTAGAAATTATTGTTTTCTAGTCGTAAATAAGAATTTTTAGTCAACATTTCGAATGAGTTTTATATTTACAAAATTGTCTACTAAATGGTTTGGTCATACATTACGGAAATACAAATTTTGCATTTGTATTGGAGCTGAATTTCTGTTTGTATTTGGAATTACAATATCATTAGCTGTTGACTATTTTTATTTGAAGACATTTGAATTGGATAAAGTTTTGGAAGCTATTGGATTTTCATTCAAAATAATTTTTTCTATTGCACTCTTCTTTTTCTGGGTGTTATTGGAAACATTAACACTATTCCTGCCATGTTTAAATGAAAAAGCCAAATCACTATCAACAACGATCAGTAATTTAAGAAAAAGAAAAGTACAATCCAAACACAATGCAATTAGGTCATAAAGTGTAATATATATTTTAATTGTTTATTTTTTTAATTTAATGTTTACTATTTTAATAAAAAATATTTTATAATAATTTCCACATTTGTATATAAAAATATTCTTTTAATTTATTAATATATTTATTGTTAAAAATTACTAATTTATTATTGCCATTGCTATAAATTTAAATCAAAGTATATAAATAATTTTCAGCGTAGTAATTTATGTAACTTTATTAAAATATTAATTAATCATCCTTTGATTATTAAAATATATTTAATAATATCAGTAGTACTATATAAAACAATTTATTAATTGCATTAACCTCTTATACTTCTATTTTGCATTTTTATACACTGCACGATGTCTATTTTGCATTTTTATACATCGTACAATGTCTATTTTGCATTTTTATACACTATTGTATACAATACGAAGTAATTTTATCACATATTTTTGCATATTATAATGTTAAAACAGGTGTCGAAAAATGCAAAATAGACGTCAGAGCTTGTTCATAATTTCCATACAAACCAGTGGTGAAACGACGTGCCGCCGCAAATTAGCTCTTGGTGAACTAACGTGTCCTCATAATACCGGAGGGACATTACTTTACCAAAAGCTATTTTACTTTTTTTTCTTGACGAGACCATCATAAAATTTTAGTCAGAAAATATATGTATGAAAAAATAACATCTAATGAATATGTATTAATTAATTTGAAATAATAACTAATTTCATTCAAAACTAATAAGACAATTTTTGAGAAAAATGCATTTTGTTTATATAGAAAAAGAAATTCTTCTGTTCTAGAAAAAATACACATTTACTAAGCATAAAAATAGTATCGGTTAAAATCAAACAAACAAATAGCGTTATTATTTTGTAAAATACATAATTTTTCGATGCTGGAATTTAAGACTCGCTTTTAAAAATTAAACATTAAAATTCAAACTTTATAGAATTGTAAAATAATTTACTTATTTTTCAATTGCATTATAAATTATATAAAGAAAATTTGTAAAACAATTACTATAGTTCAATATATACATAGTACATTAAATAATCAACTATAATATTGTAGAATATTAATAGTAAAATAAATTAATCAATTCTAAATTAGATTAATATCTTTATTTATCAAATATTAGGTTGGTGCAAAAGTTCTGTCGTTTTTTTCAATATCACTTTCTATCATCAAAAAAGTATAATCACAATCGACAAAAAATTAAGTCGTTAAAATAGATAGATTGTACCACTTCTTTACTTTAAAATTTGCATAACAGCAAATTGTTATATTATCTATGCTACATTTTCTTTTGCTAAACATGAAGACAGTCAAAAGTCATTTTTGACATTATGTCTTCTAAGAGCTCTAACTAAGACAAATGACAACTGATGCTTCTAAAAATTTATGTGTAGCATTGGGAAGATGTGTAGTAAATGTTGAAACTATATAAAAATCGTTCTTAAAGATTTAAGACAAAGAAGTGAATCTTGAAGATGGAGCATCCATTTGTATGGCTTCAGCTTCCAATGAAGATTTTTTGAGATTCTATCAATTCCAAACTACTTTTAATGACCTTTAATGTAAAATGCTATCAAAATTAGACAAGAAATATCTAAAAAAATTACAAAATTCAGAAAATGATAAAAAAGTTGTTCTTCAGTATGACGACATATATCATTGAAGACTCGGAAAAATCTGGATGAGAGAAGCTATGAATTTCTCTTGCACACAACATATTCTCCAGATGTTTCTCTATCTATTCACTATCTACTCTTATCTCTACATAAATTCTAGAATGGTAGACACTTCTGTAAAGTTAATGAAGTAATTATTGATTTTTTTGAAACTTTCTTCAAAAAGGTTAAGAAATTCTTCAAATCTGGAATCGGTAAGGTAGCTACTAATTGAAGACAAGTTGTTGATAATAATGGATTGTATATTACAAATTAAGTAATTTTCATATAAAAATTATAACCTTCTAAAGTTTCGGCTAAAAAAACGACAGAACTTTTGCACCAACCTAATACAATTCAATTTTTCAAAAAATTACTTTTACATCTTGATTTCAGAATTTTTTATAAAAAGTTCTACATGACTAGATGTTTTTTGCAAAATTGTAGCAGAAGGAATTTTTTTTACTTTAAATGCTACAAAATACATTTAAATGTGTATATTCATGTATACCTATTATTAAAATATTATTTTATCGCTGAAGAAGTAGCTAAATAGAAATTTGGTGAAGTGTACTTTTTCTAAACATTTTCTCTTTCCGCTAAAATTTTTTTCATGGTATGAACACGAAAAAAAAGCAAAATAGCTTTTACACATATAGTGAAATCTACATAATAGTTTCTTGGTGAAGTAACGTGTCGCCGTAATTCAAAGAGAAAAATCTCCGGGTGTGAAAGAGTTAAAAATAATTAGAATTCTGGATATAATTGTAATTAAAAAATTTAAACAATGATTACATATATTGATTTAAATATCGATTAGTTTCTGCACAGAGCATTTATAAAACCGATATTTATTGCTGGTAGAATAAATATAATTTTAAAAAATTTACTAAAAATAAAATAATAATTTTTAACAAATTCTTTTTATATAGCTTTATCTGTGTTTTATACAAAGAATAGTTTTTTTATTAAGATAAAAAACTTGTCATAAAGTTTTTTTAAATGTATAGTTTAATAAACAATTTTATTTGATCTTTTTTCGTAAAAAATATATTATTCGGATCATATTATTTTTAAATATTAGAGTATGAATACTTGTAACGGTTTTGGTATAATATGAAGAATATGATAACCATATGAAGACATTTTGCAATGTTTTTTCATAATAAAATTATTAAAATGGTTTAAAGCAAATGGTTCCCCACATTCAACTTCAATGCATTGTTAACAACAATAGTTTGTTTTTGGTTGAAATAATTGCACATACTAGTTCACAAGCTGATTTATATTTTGTGTAAATCATATTTATTAGACAACTTTGTGTAGTTTTAGATTCAAATGTTATTTCAACTGAACATTATATAGAAAATAGGAATTTGGTAATAGCTTCGTTACAAACAGAAGTTTTATTCTATTAGCAACCTACAACAAATTGTTTGTACGTTTTTCTGACAATTTGAAATAATAAGAGCATGTATGTTAAGAAGCAGATCCACAATCTTTGTAATGTTTGTTCTCTGATATTTGGTTATAGTTATTGCTAATTGTGTTTATATTTGTTTCAAAGTAATTTTAATGTCACATTTGTATTCTAAGATTGAATAAAGTTATTACTAAAATTTCCAGATAGTTTTGTATAGGACATAGTGTATGCGATGTTTGAAATTATGAACATAAATGCTATCGGTAAATTAAGTATTTAAATGTAGTATAAAAGATGAAAACACAAAGTTTTCACATTTTTTTTTCAGAATGGTTTATCTGGTTAATAAGCGAAACTCAAATTATACGGCTTAAAAACTAGAAAATTAATAAAACGTGTAATTTTAGAATTAACCACAGAATGATATACATAAAGTAAAAAATCTCATCGATCTTTATTGTTTGATTTAATGAAAATCCAAAGTACTTTTTATGTTTATTTAGTTATAAGAATGAATTTTTATAGCATCATTTATTGTTACTATAAAATAAGTTGTTTATGGTCCTATACACGATTAACTGAAGCAACTATACAGAAGCAAAATTGGTAATAAATTTCTTAGTTACTATGTTTTAAAAAGAGCTATTACTTTGCAATATATTTTATGAAATAGATCTTTAAATAACAATTATGAAAAATTATATATTTTGTATATTCATATAAATCAATTGTTGCTGAAGAACTTTAAAAATAATTTTGATTGAATAAAAGTAGTAAATTTTGTTTAATTATTTTATTAGTGCAAAAATGTTGTTGTAGACATTAAAATATATTTAGAAAGATTTAAAATAGTGGTAATTATATAAGATAATATTTTTTAATCAATAATTTTTTTACTACATTTTTTTAAAAATTAATTTTAGAAAAATTGCTATAAACAGACAAATTATTAAGCATTATTTTTTGTGTAAAATGATAGATATTAAAACACTAATGATGGCACCACTTTTAGAAAAATTGACAGAATATTTTATAATTAAAAAGTTTTCAACGTGTTCATTGCTTATTTTTTGTATATAAAACTCTATTGAAAGTAAAAAAAAAGTACATTTATAATAAAAATTGAACTTTTGTGTTAACTATGTGCTTTTTTTATATAACTTTATATTATCAACTGATTATATCAATCTTTGTTTTCAATTTATTCCTAAACTAAGTTGTTTTTATATCATATTCTTATTAGTTTATATAGCACATAAAATGTTTATAGAATTATTAGATCATATTTACTCGTAAATATAAATTATTTTCACTTTTATTAGCTAGATAAATTTTAAAAGTTGATATACTTGAAATTATTAAATATCGAAAGCATTCAAATTTTATAATATGAAAAAATGTTGTAATTGTTCTTGACATGCTCTACATGATAATTTCGAAAAATAATTTTTGTTAGAAAAAATTTTTTGAAATTAAAAGTTATTTAATTTAAAATGTCATTTTAATTTAAAATAAAAAATTTTAAAATCATTTTTAGAGGTAGTTAAAAAATTAATTAAAAAAGTACTTAAATTAAAAAAAATATTATTCTAACTTTTGTTTTAAATAACAAAAAACATTAGAAATCATAGAGTTTTTATCATATTTAGAGATTAATATTTTTTATCGTTTAAAAAAAAAATTAAGTCTTTTAAATAAAATAAAAATATTTTAATGTTACGATATAAATAATAAACTGTTTTTTCTGAAGACAAATAACTTGAATATATATAGTTGGAACTTATCTTTTAAGTATATTAAAATTTAATTTTATTGCTGTTTCAATTAAAATAATAATGAATTGAATTCAGAAAGATGGCATATTTTGTAATTTTTAAATTTGAAATATAAAGTAACGTCATATACTACTATTGTTATTTATCATGCTTAAAACATGATTTCTGTAGTATTAATAAACAAAAAATCAAACATAATTTTTCAACATCAAAAATTAATTTTTGAAACTATTTATTGTATTATTGATATTATACATAACTATTGTTTGTATTAAATCCTATAAATACTAAAAAAATTTCATATTATAATACATCAATTCATCATAATGAAACAATTATCCCTTATTTTATTCTTTGCTTTATTGTACATCATACAAAATGTAGGTTTTCAATATTAAAATTAATATTTTTTTAAGACAATTGAAGCAAAATCATCAAAACCCAGTAAAAAGCCTTCAAAAAATCAACGACTACCGGCTTATGTTAAATGTTCACCAATTAAATATTATCTTCAAGATGATGATATAATCTACTATGCTAAATCTGCTATCGAATTTATAGAACATAGCACATTTTTAAAGTTTTCGGAACAAAAAAAGAAAATTAACGATGTAGGCATAAATTTTTACTATAATAATAAGGAAGATAAAGTAGAGCTATCATATGACAGTAAAAAACCTACAATTGTTAATTTGACAAAGAATACTTATAATTCTAAATATTTGGCAAAATTCTATGTTGGCTATGCTTTAGGATTAATCCCAGAAATTGCACGAAAAGATAGAGATGCTAACGTCGAAATTTTTCCAAAAAATATTTTAGCTAAATATAAGGAATTTTATGATAAAAAAAAAGAATATCCCGAATCTTATTATACCACAGATTTTGACTATTCATCAATGATGATGTTTAATTCTTCTTTTGGAAGTATTGAAAAGGGAAAGCGTACGTTTAGATCCAAATTTGATTCATCTTATGAAAAACAAATTGGCGGATTAGGCTTATATTCTTTCAATGATTATAAACGTTTAAATGTTTTGTACTGTAATGATAAATGCAAAAAAGCACCAAAATGCCAAAATAGGGGCTATTATGGTAGCAACTGTGACACATGCAAATGTGTCTATCCTTTTGCAGGAAAATCTTGTAAATCTTATTCTAAGAAAATTGGAACTTGTGAAGAATCATTCTTAAAAGCATATTCAAAACCAAAAACTAAAACATTTAAAAAATATACAGGAGAATGCTACTATATTATAAAAGCAAAAAATAGTAGAAAGAAAGTAAAATTAACTATTGTAAACTTTAAAGGTGTTGGCCAATATAAACTCGAAGTCAAATATCGTAAAGACAAAGGTGCAGCTGGATTACTCATAACCCGTGACGTTAAAAATATTGTGTTCCCTTCATTATCTAGTAGTGTAATAGTAACTTATCATACCTACAATACCAGTAATGCGTTGACAATAAAATATCAAGCTAAGTAAAAAAATACTAAATTTATCTTTAAATAATTTAAAAATTTTACTACCCTTTTGAACATAAAATATAATATTTTATTTCTTTATTATTATTTTGTTCATATGAAAAAAATTAAACTACAGCAGAGTAAAATAATTTGCAACTTTGAGATCTTCAGTAGGTATAATAAGTTTAATTAATATAATCAGCCTTGTAGACACTTCTAAATTTCAACTTTGATCAAGATAAGAAAAGTTTTAATCATAACATGTATAAGATATGAATTAACTTAAATATGACTGCTGCGGCAAACATGATGTTTGACAAAAAAATAACTATTATATATATAACATGTCTTTATTGTGTCTTTAGTTCTTTTAATATAAACTTTATAAATTACTCATTATTATTTATAAGGTGTTGTAAACACCACAATGACGTAGTGTGACATATAAAAATTGATTTATAATTTTGCAATAAAGCATAAAAAAATAATTTAATAATATGAAACATCATTATTTTATTTTAAGTTGTTTTTCTTGTTCATCAAGAATAATATAATGTTACATAGATATAATAGTTCCTTATAAATTGTAACTTTTATACCTACTATTGTTGGTTTAATTGTAAGCAAATGTATATAAGTAATTTTAAATTATTTATAAAGTTTCATACATAATCATAGATTTATAACAAATATATTTGATTACAATAACTATTTTTCCATCAATTTTCAAAATAAAGTTTTTAAGATGTTAGTAATAAAATTTAAAATAAGTATAGATAAAATAAGAAAATTTTTTAAATATGATATAAAATTAGCAATTGATTAGTTAAATTAAAAAATAGAAATATTATTTTTCTAAAAACATTCGAAAATTGTACAAAAGGCTTTAAACTATTGTGTATATTTCATTAATATTGATTAACATTTACTAATGATGTTAAAAAAATTTGAGGAATTGTTTTCAAATAACAATTTACAATGTTTATTACTTTATACTTCTTGATGTAAAAGCTTTTTTTGTGATTAAAGACGAAATTTATAACAAGTATTGATATGAACTTAAAAACTATTTATTTTTAAAATCTACTCTTATTATATGTGATAGTCATCGTTTTTTACACATAGTACGTGACATTATAAGAAATAAAAAACTATTAGATATATAACAATTATTGTTTATAGAAAATAGCGTTGTTTTATCATTTTAACTTTATTTAGAAACTCATAACAGATAGAAATAAGTAAAAAAACTTTTTCTAGTGCTAAATTTTTTTTTACATTTTTATGTATTAAATTTTAACAATGATGTAGAAATATATCTTTATTGTAATTATTAAATTTTTACCATAATTATTTATTTTTTGTATAACTTCATATTATGAAAATAGTCGTAATAAACGTCAAGTATCAAAATGTTTTCTTTATAATGAAATTATCATATTCTTACTAATTTATATAATATTAAAAATTCTTACAAAACGTTTTTAATGATGAAGATGCTATGTATTTGATCTTTAAGCACCTAACATAATAATTTCATAAATGATGTTCTTTTATAAGAAATTTCTTTATATTAAGTAAATACAGTGTTTCTATATTTAACTTGTCATTTAAATTTTATAGAGATTTTGAAATAATCTTGGTAAAAAATAATACATAAAATTTCAATATAAAAAATACTAAAATTATAACATTTAAGAGTTATCAGACGACATTTTAGTTCTAATAATAAGCATGTCATACTATCAAACTTATTATCTTAAATTTAAAACAAATTTTTTTTATTCCCCTATAAATTAAAAAATTAATCATGCTGACTATTAATTTTTTAAAATATAATAGGCAAAATAGTTAAAAGATATTATGAAATAAATAAATTATTTCCAATCATATCATTTATTTTTTTAAGATTCAGTTTAAATGTATTTTAGTCATAATTATATACAGGATGTCTCAAATAGGTCTGAAAGATTCTAAACGTTAATAACTTTTCTATTTTTTAATCAATTTCAAAAATTCTTTTTTTAAAATAACAATTGAAGGTAGAAATTTTTGGCTGTATAATTTTTTTGTAAAATTTTTTTTTGCTGCAGGCTTCTTTTAATTTAATGACCACTTTTTAAGTCAAAATTTTTATTACCTTAAAAAAAACAACTTGTAATAGTGTTGAAAATTACATCTTAATTTATTCCACAGCTTCAAACCCCCTTTTAACCAGTAAACAAAAGCTTTTAAAAAAAAATTTTTTTACTAATAATCTTTTGATAAGCATCATTGTTAAACAAGCCATTTAGAAATCTTAATTGAATCAAGATAAACGTTTTGGAAGCTTTTTAAACACAAGATGATATATCTTTGATCATTATTCTAAATTTTTAGTCATAAAATAGTATAACTTTGACATGTAAAACGGTCAATTACTAGAAAAAAGTTTGCAGCAAAAAAAAATTTTGCAAAAAAAATTATATAGCCAAAAATTTCTCGCTTTGCTCGATATTTTGCAAAAAAAAATTTTAATTTCATCAAGAAATAGAAAAGTTATTAACGTTTAGAATCTTTCAGACCTATTTGGGACACCCTGTATTTAACAAAAATTCTAACAAAATCTTGATAATTTATATTCGAAATATTGAGTAATATTTTATTACTATAAGCATAGGGAAATAATCGTTAATGGTTAATGTTATAATTAACTAAGCTGAAATTCATTTTTTTTTAGAAAATTTTTATGAATTATTATTTGAATATATAGCATCTCGATTAAAAAAATTTTTGTAATATAATTGTTACGAATTCTTATAAATTATAAAGGTTTGTAATTTGGTCATATTTTGCGTACTAAAAAAATTTCGTTTACACATTACATAAGAGATAAAAGTCGAATAAACTTGTCAAACAATAATTTTTTTTAATAAAGTAGATTCATTGTCAATGTTTTTGTTCATTAAAAATTGATTTTTGACCAAATATTAGGTTGTTCAATTGAAAATGTCGCTTTTTGACAGTCAATTTTAAAATGTCATAACCCAGTCAAAAATTAATATTTTTATTTCAAATAAATACCGTTAGAATCAGCACATTGTTGCCAACGTGATACAAGTTTATTTATGCCATTTGAAAAAAAATTCCGGTCTCTAGAATCCAAAAACTCCAAGAGATCATTTTTCAGATCATCAGATTTGGTGAATTTCTTCTACCGCAAATAAAGCTCTAATTCCTTGAATTAATGATAATCTGTTGGAGACAAGTTCGCTGAATAAGGAGAATGCGGAAGAGTTTCATATTCCAATTCTTTAAGCTTCTGCACCGTCGTTTTTGAAACGTGAGGTTTAGCATTATCATGGAATAATATTGGACCTCTTTTGTTGACCAATGCAGGCTTTAGAACAGATAATTTCTTGCGCATTTCTTCTTTTTCCTTACAGTATTTGACTGCAGTCATAGTTTCTCTAGGATTTAGATACTTATGATGGATGATTCTATCACAATTTTACCAAATAACTAGGATTACTTTCTTATTTGAATGCCTGAGTTTCGGGAAGTTTTTAGGTCTCTCATTTTTCCTCACTCATTGCGATGACCTTTTACAATTGTCAAACATGATCCATTCTTCATCGCACGTTACAATTCTTTTTAAAAATGGGTCATTTTTGTTCCTGTGAATCAAAAAATAACAAGTTTACATGCTTCTAAAACATTGGTCGAGAGTATACTCATGGGGTATGTAAGAATCCATTATTTTTTTCATATTTATGGGTTTTAAGTAGTTGGATACAGTTCCAACACTGACATTTAATTCCCCTGTGAGCTCCCGAACAGTTATTCTTGGATTATGTTCCACCATTCTTTTTATTTTTTCGTTCTCAAGAACATTTATTTCATGAAAACCCTTTTTTCTTTGAAGACTTATATTTCTATTGCGGAATTTTTGGAAACAACGATGTATGATTCGTTTGTTAGTGGATCTTTGACCAAATGCTTTTTTTTTTCTTTGAAGTTTTGGTTGCTGCTTGGTAAAGTTTGAACTCGTACAAGTAAATTGGTCGGAAATCAATTTTTGACGTAACTTTTTTTTAGAGTAATAGCAACTTTTTAATAATTTCGAACAAAATGCAAAAAGATGACAATGATAATCCTCGATTTGTTCTACAAGATGGTATATATCTTCTAGCGATACGTAAACGTATAAGAAAGTTATGATAATTTAAAATTTGATAATCTAAAAAGCGACATTTTAAATTGAACAACCTAATATGTTGAATTATTGAAATTAAAAACAAAAAAAGACAAATTCTGACAAATCTTGATATAGTATTTATCTATTAAATTTTAAAATATACTATGATATTTTAATAAATTCCTGTTAAAACATTTAATATTTTGCTAAAAATTAACTTCTAATCTTCTATCCTGAAATGCATTACAGTAAACAACATAGATTTTAGGTTAAAAATAATACCTTAAAAAGTACCGACTTATTTTAATAATTTTTCATTTATTGTTTTATATTTAATGTGCTATTTTTTCGCAATAAAATTAATCACAATCAAGAAAATTTGAATTTTGTTAAGTTGAACAATGTAACTATAGTTTACATATGGATGTGTCCCATTGTAATTTTGTGTGAGGACTTTTGAAGTAGTTTATTTCGAAAAAAAGAAATTAATGTTGATTTTGAAAACAATAAAAACGAGTTTCATGTTAAAAACTAAGAAGAAATATGCTTGAAACTTTATGAAAATCCCAACACTTGTAACATCATAAAAATAAAACACCAAACACTAAAAATTTTGAATACCACAAACACCACATATAGAAAACAGTAAACAATTTGGAAATAAAATACAAGCTAAATCAATTTAAAAAATACTAACTTCTATATAATAAAAAACAACGTGAGTACAGCAATATTGTTAGCATTTTAGAAAAAAAAATTATATCATGAAATCTTTGAATTCAATAAAAGATATGTGTACACTTGCTTTTACAGAAAGAAGGTAAATAAAGATATATATACTACCAGAAAAAATAAAGGCTATGTTTGTTTCAACAAAAAGAAATGTTGTATTGAAAATGATGAGTACAGTCCATGTGAATTCAAATTCAGTTATTTCTATGGTTTCTGATGAAAAAATTCTTGATTTTATAAAAGACTCATTGATTACTGGCAAAAAAGCAAAAAATTTATTTTTTTTGGCAATGAATTTAATAATGCTATTAATGTTTTAGAATGAATATTATTTTAATTAATGAAGAACTCATTTTTTGAAAATAAAAATTATAAAAAAAACTTCTAAAAAATTTTTATAAAAATTCGTTAAAGAATAAAGAAATTTCCGGGTATTTTGATGAAGAAGAGTACAGTACAAGCTCTAGAAGAGAAACCTTTTAGTAAGAAAAATCTCTACCTAGTTACTTTAAAACATATTTTCGATTTTTTTTTTCAATTCGATACAAAAGAACCTCTTAATAAAAAATCTATTGATAAAAACATTTCTAAATAACCATGATGACAAAGAAAGTTATATACAATTTCGCATATATTTTAACGTTTCAATAATCTCTTAGTCAACTTGAGGCATGAATAAACTTAAAAATTTTTTTAAATTGATCTTTTCGAGAGTCATGAAAATATATATGGTCATTTAAATTAGATTAATGTTTTGATCTTAGTAATAATAAAGTTAGTGATTATGATAGTGATGAAGAAATTATTCAAGAAATAAAAAAAGATAGAGTTTTTTTAGAATCTATACTATTTAAAAATTTATACCAAAAATTTTAAAATAGAGCATTGTCTTCCTCCTATAACTTGTTTAGAAGATAAAATAGTAAATCATATCACTAATTACAGTTCTCAATCCAAGATCACGGATTACTTCAGAAAATGTTTCTAAAGATAAATAATTATAATTTTACTATATTTTATAGTAATTTGTTTTTATTTTATATGGAATATTTTTATCATTTAACTTTGCCTGATAAATATTTACATAATTTTTAGATTTTAGTTGCCATTTTTAATAGTATATTAAATGACCTCTTAATAAGTAAAGCCTCTACATAGTTATCAAATCCCTCAGTACCGGCAAGGAGTTCATTTGGAGGTTACACTGCAATCTAATTTTTTTAATAAAAATGATTGCAACGTATAGTAATATATTTCCAATTATAATTATTAAATATCTATATCTTCTCATCGTTAGCAACATATTTTATTTTTACTAATAAAAAATGAAATATAAAAATTATGTAGTTTGAATACAACTGTGATTCTTTTTTTGTCTCAACTTGTACATTTTTAAAATATCACTTAAAAAGTGTCATAATTATAGTTATTAAAATAGTTAAGCTTATTTTTAATTTGTCACTTGAATTGTTATGTTTAATAATCTCATCTTGTAAAAATTCTAATTTCATAATATTACAATTATCCCAATTACAAAGACATAAAACGTAATTTCCCTTATATTCAATAAAACATCTTGGTATGGTAGCATTATGCTAGAAAATAGTATATAATTATAAAAAATTTTAACAATATTTGCTTACCATATTTTCAATACCATTAACTGGATCTGTTGTGCACCCTAATGTCTTGTTAAAATTTGCATCATCTTTACGATAGCACAGTCCACTACATTCAACAGTGCGATATTCAAACTTAATACGATCATTTAAATGTTTTGAAGTGTCGTGTAATGTTTGGCATTTAATAGCTGAAGCATAGTAAATGTTAAAAATAAAACTAATCACAATTAATATATAAAAGTTAAAATTCATTTTGTTTTATGAATATTTTTTAACAAATGTAATTTTTATATTTATACCATAAAAAAATTCAAAAACCTACATTAATTCTCATATTTATCATAAAACTTTGTTTGTAAGCATTTTCTATAACCTTGTAGAAAAAAACTCTCATATATTTTTCACATAAGCAAAATTTTTATAAATATTACACACAAAAGAAATGAGAAATATTTTGACAAATCTATCTAAAATGCAATCAAAATTCCCACCTGTTAAAAAAATCAACATTTATTTAAATTTTAAAATTATCAAGCGACAGAAAATATTTTTTAAACGACGAAAAATACTAAGTTTTCGCAATATTTTGCTGTTTTTTAACAAAATTATATATGTTTTATATTTTAAGTAATGTAACTTTTATTTAATCTTAACGTTTTTGATAAAACGCTAATCTTAGGATATACTTTTTTTCTAGTGTACATAAAATACGCTGTTGTAATTCAATTTCGTGTAAAGTCGTTAAGTTTTAGCAAAAATAATTGTCCTAAACAATTCTCTAGCAACAATAAATATAAAAAATACATTATAATAATAACGAAAAGCCAAAAATTATTATTTAACTACACAAAACATTAGTAATTAAAAATATTATTTTAGTATTTGTTCATATATAAACTTTAAATATGTAGAAGATATTTTTTACTATAGATAAAAATTATTATAATTTTATAACTTTTTATAGATTTGATTTTTAAATGGGACCTTTAAAGTACCAAAAACATTTTTACCTTCAGAAGAGTGTAACTTCATAAAAAAAGTATAATTTATAATAATTCAAACTACTTAAACTTATTAACAAAAATATTGTGATATGTTAATAAAAGCTCTTTATGAAAGCATTTATAATCTTACATAAAATTAAATTCTAATCTAATATTTAAAAAAGTATTGTAGAAGACAATCTAAGTTTTAAAATAACAATAATATAATAAAAAATAGAAATTTATTTTAATAATTACTTAATTATTGCTTAATTTTTATGTATAATATAATTGCGATAAAATTAGTCGCAAATTAAGAAAATTCAAATTTAATAGGTGGAAAAAATTCATTACATTTTACGCAAACACGCTTCCATTTTTTTGTGTGTAATCATTTATTCATATATATATATATTGTTTTGAAGGAACATTGATTTTATTGTATATAACTTGAAAAAAAAGTATTAATTTTGCAGAAAATGTTTTTAAATTCTTGCTTTATTCAGAAGAAATGAAATTATTATCATAAACAAAATGATTCTTAGAAAATTTTTGCTTTACAGTTTATGCATAAATTTACGTATGCTAGAAAACTATAAATATATGTAAAATACTTATATTAATGTAGCCTTTTGTTGAATATTTTTATATCACTAAAATATAAAATATATATTTCAAATCATAGCTAAAAGGGTTTTTAATCGTTATACAATATTGAATTATCTTTAGTTTTAAATAATTATTTTTACTATAGAATTAACTTTGAATGAATTTGAATAAATACTTTTCATTAATTTAAAATATTAAATTTTATTTTCAGATTAAGCTAATTTGTAATTTAAAACTTAAAGCATTAAAGAATAGCATATTAAAACAGATAGATCTTAAATCTTTAGGCAAGTCTAACTAGTCAACGGCTGCGGTCTCTGTTCTGAGAGGTATTTTTAAAATCCATTCACAGTCAATTAATACCTCTTTAAGACCAAAAAAATTTTATGTTTATTAATGTTCTATCAATTATCATACTTGTATGATTGACATATTGCCAAACTTTTCTTTTTTAGATAAAGAATAGGTTTAGTTCTTTGAATCGAAGTACTAAGATGGTATCATGTCCATTAATTGCTAGGAAAACATTATGGATATGAAAGAAACTTTTTATTTTGAACAACTATTTCACTAAAAAATGTGATTAAAGGTATTTTGAATGCAAATTCGGAATGTAACACTTCACAACTAGCAAACATTAATCTTTACGCAACTTACATTCATTTTTTAAACAATGTTAAGTAGTTTTGAGTCGTAGCTTATTCTGAACGCAGAATGTTTGACAATAGATAAAAATCATTATGTTCTTGTAATCATTAACAACATCTTAAAGTTTGTTTTTGCACGTTTGACGAAAAATCAAAAAGTGTTAACAACTATCGGAATTTTTAAATAGTGCCTACTTTTATTTGTTTTGCTAAAGTTCTTGGATTAGACAGTACTGCTAATTTTAAATCTCAAGTACTCGTCCAATATCTTGAAGACAATTGAACAAGTCAATATCTTAGTCCACATACAATCATAACTCAAGTGGATTAATTGAACGTTAAAATACAAAAATTAGTAAATTTCTTTGTCTCTCTAAAAAACAATCTTTCTATGACATCATATTGCAAAGAATTATGAATAAAATCATTCTAGACATACTACAACTAAAGCTATTCAAGCTAAAATTTTTATGAACATTCTAGTAAATTTATAGGTTAAATATACATAAATGATCAAATATTTGGATATATTGATATATTAAATGACCACAACAATCTAATAACAATGCAACTAATTTATTAAAAAAATACTACCTGGTGAATCTATTGTTTAGAAACGTATTGTGAGACACACAGATATTTGAACAAAAACGAAAAATAAATCTTAATTCGATAGTCTTATAAAATAATTCAACATATTTACAGAGATACGTACGAATCTATTAAAAGTATTAAGTTAGTAATAACAACTACCAAATTTCAAAACGTTTTTGTGTCGTTTCTGAAAAGATATGTTAATTTTCATACCGAATGATTACCTGAATTTCATTAATTTTTTATTTCATACTTTCTCTTAAATTCATCATTCTTCTATAATATCTTTAAACTTTTATTTTAAGTTTACGCGTATTTTCCATTTTTTGTATGTTCTCTATCACTATGTTTATATTAAAAAACTTGAAAATATTTTGTTAGATTAGTGAAGAATGATTGTTTTCTTCTTAGGACTCTATTAAGGGTGAATATAAATACCCTAAAAATGATGATCTTGCAGTTTTGGCTTTTACTAACTAGGCGGAAAACCCAATACATATTGGGGTAAGTAATTAATTCATTTCTCATTTTTTATTATTATTATTGTATTATAGTTTAATTAACTAAATAAATCTTTATTTTTACTATTCGCTTTATTAACAGGTGTAGGTACCAACATATTTATTTCGCTGATTTTTGCATGAGACATAATTTATTTTAAAATAAGATGCTATTTATAAAACAATAATTTGAATATTTAATTAAAATTAGCATCTAACACCACTTTTTTTAACTTTTGATATCCGCAGCATCATCTTTCAATAGTTTATTAAGTAATTCTTTAAACTCTTGAGATCTTGTTACTGCCGTGTTAAGATCACAAGGCCATTCCATGTCTTTGTCCACTATTCCCGCAGCGTAACATTTTCCAAACAGGTCAACCATTACATTTAACACTATTTTTGAGTGGGCACTTACATGAATAATTCTTGTCTCTCCCCTTTTTTCTTGGAATGAGCTCCAGAGATTAGGAAAGGCTGTTACAACATAATTACACTGACTAGAAGAGCATACAAATCCGTTGTCACTTAAAAGTAAACCCTTTTTTAAATTAGCTCGAAGGAATTCCAGACCTTTAACAGCAGCTTCTAATTCCAATTTTTGTGTGCTCGTGTTACCATGAACTTTTTTGCTTTGAATTTTTACCTGAGTACCATTTGTTGCAACAATTCCCCAACCTTTACTTGTGTGGTTGTTGATGTTAGCTTCAGCTGCATCTGATGCTACAATCCAATCATCCACGAAGTCTTTAGTAATTCTATCAACCTCGGATTGGTTAACACATCTATCTGGTAGGTAGTTTATTGGGTCATTGTCATCATTCAACGGCGCAGCAGCAGTAGTTGTACTTTCTGCACATAGTTGCCGTTAGATATTTCTAATAATAGGGCATTTTGAAATTATTTTCTTCCTTTTATATGGCAAAATATGGCAAAAAATAATTTATTTGATAATTATTATAAATATAAACAAATTTTTATAAAAAAATTATGTATTTACTAAAGAAGATACTTTTTTTAAAAAACCACTTTTATTTTTCATATACTCGTAAAATTCTATGCAGCTCATTCTTGAATTGCTTTTTGTGTAAAGTATTGACTTAATACTTTCTTTTGAGAGCCTATTTCTTGAGCTTCGTAACTGATGAGTTAATAAGCTGAAGCATCTTTCTACTGAAGCACTTGATGGGAAAATTGATATTATTGATAGCATGATTTTTTTAAAAATGACAAAATTGTTATTTCTAAGTAAGTAACTCCATTTTTCTAAACAAGTACGAGAAAAAAATCCAGAGTCATTTTTTTTTAATATAACAAGTATTGAATTTAATTCAGTATATTTATCAAAAAGAGCGTTATTGTCACAACAAAATTGTTCTAGACTTTTCATAATTATAGTGCCCATACCAGTTAAATCGGACTCCAAAATCATCCAGTCTAGTTTGTCAAATTTTTCAAATAAATCACGGTTCCAAAGTTTGATATAATTGACTGAACTTTCGATGAAATTCTAAAATTTTAATATACATATTTAGTTTTGTAACTTACTTTAAAAGATAGATTGATTCTTTCTCTTTCCTCTGAATCTATTTCTTTCATAAATTTTGCTACATTACTTCCGTAGTAATTTTCATTCATGCGGGCTTCTAATTTATATATTAAATTTTTCAACTTTTTGTAAACGTCAAGTATTGTCAA
Organism: Strongyloides papillosus; assembly: GCA_005656395.1. Classification (NCBI taxonomy): domain Eukaryota; kingdom Metazoa; phylum Nematoda; class Chromadorea; order Rhabditida; family Strongyloididae; genus Strongyloides; species Strongyloides papillosus. The sequence continues at coordinate 99,514 of SRSI01000013.1, forward strand.
CTCTTCTTTTTGAAAATATTCAATTGCACCATTAAATAATGGTAATATATTTGATAAGAATAGAAAATAAACTTTAATGTTTTTATTGGTGAAAGTTTTTTTTAAAAAAACAGACTCAGAAGATAGAAAATATGATTCTAAACCATCCCACATTTGAACAATTTTTTGAATTAATTTTTGAAGCGTCAACCATCTAGTCTTACCATGACTAGGTAAAGTACCATATTGACATTCTTCACCTGAAATCCAATTACAGATCTCTTCAAGTTTGTTACATCTGTTTGAACTGTTTGCAAAATGTGACCATATTTTAAGTGATATTACTTCAACATCACATTCAAATGCATCTTGGGCATTTTGTGCAGCGTTATGAAGAATATGTGCTGGACAACCTATCCCATAAAGAGATTCATTAAACTCTAAAACTATATAGTATATTTATAAACAAAACATACCTTTAAGTTTATAATATACATTGTTTTGACCATTTCTTTTAGCTCCTCCGAAATTCATATTTGTATTATCAGCACTAATAGAAATAAAATTTTGTTTTGGAAGATTTTCAATGTTTTTTTGAATTATTGAACAAATGATATCTGAATTTTCAACATCAAGAAACTCAATGGCCAAAAGTTTCGTTTTAACATCTTGACAATCTTCTCAATAACGAATTAATATGAGAAATATTTTTAAATTGCTAATTGATGTTGAATCAATTGATAAGGAGAATGGAATATTGAGCTCCTTCAATTCTTCTAATATTTTGTTAGAAAATATTTCAGGCAAAACTTTATTAATGACAGCAGCAGCTTTTGTCCTTTTCATTTTATAATTTTTGGCTATTTCAGAATCACTGAATATTTTTTTAAAAAGTTCAGAACTACAATCAGATATTTTGAAAGAGAGACCTTGAAATACTATGTGGAAAGAATAGCATAATTCAGCAAGACTTTCAGAATCATTACTTTGGTTCGAATTTCTAAGTAAAGTAGATAAGCAGACTGTTTGATTAACACTTTTTTTATTTTCCAAATGTGATGTGCAAGCAATATGTTTTTTTATCGCTTTTTCTCCCATTTTTGAAAGCTTTAAATCTTTACCACAGTATGAACAATTAAAATACAATTCACCATTTTTTGACTTATTTATCCCATCATACTTTGAATAACACTCTTTATATTTTGAAATACCACCCTTATTACTGCAATAATTACTACTTTTATTTTTTTCATCCAATAAATTTGAAGACTCGTCTGAATAAGACATTATAACAAGTGAATGATTAAAAAAACAACTTAAAAAAACTATTAATTTTTTCTAATTGGTACAAAGTTACCCTTTCCTATAAAGAGATAGATTTTTTTTTTAAAAGTATGGCTTTTCCCAAAAATTTTAAAAATAAGGATGGCGATACGGCAAGCCCACAATAATATGGCGTTTGCCATAAAAATAGGGCGAAACGGTAACCCTGTTTGTGAATCATCCTGTTAAAGTTTATTGATGCTTTTTCAAAATTTATGTATTCTTATTTATTAAGTTTTTTTTACATGCCATAACTTTTTCATTAGGTTACTTTCAATAGAAAAAAATTTAAATTTTATTAAAAAATAAAAAAGTTATTAAAATTTAAAATGTGTCGATATGAAATTAAATATACTATGTAGTAATTATAAATTAACATGTAAATTTTTAAAAAATTATGTATGTTATTATGTGTACCACAAAATAAATTTATTAAATAAATTCACATCACTGTTTATAAAAAAGAAAGAAAAACTAAAAATATACAAAATCATCTTATTTACAGGGTTATTTGGAAATATGTCGCAAGTATTTAAAAATATGTCCCCTTCGTTTAAAAAATATATCCGTGCTATATTAAAATATATCGTCACTATTTGGAAATATATACTTAGTATTTCAAAATATATATTCAACGCTTGTTGAAAGCATTCATTTCTTAACGTTTAATACTGCTGTTTGAAGTGTGATTTTTTTTCAATAGATTTTGTACTGTCAAATAATAAAAATCATTGTCGTTTAAGGATTTTAAAATGTCATCTTGGTTTCTTTTTTCACTTATACAATATTTTGGTGAAACACCAAGTATATATAGAAGGATTTTAGCTGTATATCATCAATTTACTCAGAAAAAAAATTTATGCAAGGTAAGTTAACAATATATTTATTTCACTGTATTTTATTTAACGTTATAGACTTTGTTTTTATATTTCTATAATGTCTGAAGGTGGTGCTGATTCTAGAAAACATCGAACAACTGTTACTAAGAAAAGTTGGAGATGATCCAAAATTTATCAAAAAAAAATTTTTCTAAGAAGGATATCAGTCTCATAACTGGGCTCTCAATTTCAACAGTAAATAAGAATTTGGTCAAAATTTTTAATTGTTCTGAAAATGACCAACCAATTGAATCGGTCATTCAACAAAAAGGAAGAAAAAAAGTTGACAGGAGCCTAATTTATGACAAAATAGCAGAAATAGTTCAATGTGATAATTCATTAACACAAAGGGGAATTCAGGAAAAATGAAAGGAGGAAAACGTTCATCTTGCTCAATATCAAATTAGTTTATTTTTGAAGGAGATGAAGATTACCAGAAAAAGACTTAAGAAGAAGCCCGCAACAATAGTAAGTCCTCAGTTAATTGAAGTAAGAAAAAATTATGCACGTACTGTCCGTGGGATTCCTGGTCATTATTTACTATTTCTGTACGAAACTGGATTTAATTTACACACTACAAACAACTATGGCTACAGTCCTGTAAATATTGATGCTTATCGTCTTTTTCCTGCAAATAGACAAAGAAACGTTAGCCTGATGGCAATTATCAGTACAAATGGAGTATTACATCATAAGTGTCTTGTTGGGTCGTATAATGCAGAAAGTTTTGTCGAGTTTCTTGATGAATTTTTTACTAAGTTCAATAATGGTGAATACAACAATCATACAATTATCATGGATAATGTTAAATTTCACCATTCACAAATCACCAAAAATTATTTAAATCAAAAAAATTCACGTTATCAATTTTTACCAGCTTATAGTCCAGCTCTAAATCCTATTGAGGAAGTTTTTAGTACACTCAAAGCCCGTTATTGTTCAGTACCAGGGCGAGTAACAAATCAAAATCAAATTATTTCAAGAGTGGATCAAGTAATCGAAAAAATGAACGAAGAACTTCAATTTTCTAACTACTATCAACATATGCGGGTTTTTTCGGATCAGGCATTTTCTGGAATAGCATTTATTTAAGTTTACTTTTTTTATTGTAAATAATTAATTTATTTTTTTTAAAAAATATAATGAAAAAAGTTAAGGATATATTAATAAATACTTGCGATATATTTCCAAATAATCCTGTAAAATTGACGGAAAACGTATGATTTTAATTTTTTAACCAACAAATTAATAGGTATATAAAATTTTACAATTAACTGGCATAATATTGAAGACACGTATAATATAAAACTAATAACGTTTAAATTAAAAAAACATTTAATTGCTCGTAAAAATGCATTTTGTTTTAAAGCGTTATGGTTCTTGGTTGTTGGATTATATGTAGCGGTAAGTTAAGAAATATTTTATTTAAATAAAACAAAATATAATTAACAATGATTTTATTTAAAGAAGTTATAAAATAATAACTGCTTTTTGATACTTATTTCCTTGGGTTTTATACTAACTTTGTTGGGGGCGTTTACTCTTATTTCTTTTTGTATTAAAAATGTGTATATATATAAATATATATATTTTTTTTTTCATTCGATTTCGCCTCCCTTCCTCAATTTTCAATCACCGGTTGAAACTTTTAGTTTTGAATTTGGTGTGGTCTCTTCATGTCTCTCGTTGGAGTAGACCTCCCTGCATTTTTATCTATCCCTTTCTCTTTGTGTTATTATATATTAATTACTATTTAGTGATAAAAATTTTTCATTTGAATTCTATTTAGAAATTCCGTTATGTAAGCCATTTGATCATTAATTTCTAGTGTTTTCAGATGATGCTGGGTAAATGAATCTAAGGGGGAGTCTCAACTGGAGGAAAAGTATTTCCCATGAATATTAATTTGTAAGTTGAGTTTTATTAATTTCTATATAATTTCGATTTTCCTTTTTAGGATGGCTATTGACAATTACTAGTGTTGGGGGAGGACTATCACTAACAGTTTTACATATATATGTTGATGGTGTTTCACAATTTTTATTATATTTTACTGTTTCAACTATTCTTTGATCTGTTGATGATGGTGGTGAAGATTATCTTGGTAAGTTTTCTTTTATTATATAAGGTTGTGAGTAAATTCTTTATTTTTCAGGTAATATCTAGGATTTCTCATCAACTAAACTCCCAATTTATACTGGACATTGTAAGTTGGTCAAACTTTCTTTCTTCATGACTCTTTTCCAGAATTTTTTTTTGTTTGATAGTTCGTATTATGTAACAAGGATATAGTAACCACAAAGTACAGGTAATGTTTCTACTCTTCGAGAGTAAAAACCCATTCTTTTTTGTATTTAATTTATTAAATTAAATTTATTTCGAATTTATCTTTTAGTTTTTTCTTTTTGAATATCCATCTAACGTTTTACTTTTTTAGTAATATAAACATCATTGATAATGGGCATTGAGTGTGTAGCAGCCGATGGTTTTGAAGACCAAGCGAAGATCTGTGAGACTGAGTGCCAGGAATCTTTCGATCGTTATGACTTGGCATGGAATTTATTAATAGCAATAATCTCTCTCTTTCTCAAGTGTATTTGGAGCTGTCTTGTTCCAGTAATCACTGATTATTTGTGGCCGAATATACCACCAACCGAAACTCCATCTGAAACTCCTCCAACTGAAATAATGTCCACTATAACTTAACCAAGTGACCGTCTGTCAAATGGAGAAGATTTAGATGATCTTGAATAGATGTCCGACTTCCAAAATGTGTTACATTCTAGAACAAGAGATTACATTATATCTTTTGAGGAACATTAAGTGTGAATTTTTTTTTCACTTGTTAATGAATTTCATTGTTGTTATCATTTATTTTTTTTAAATTTTCTTTTACTCCTGTTAATAAATTTCATTGTTGTTGAATACCTATTACTTCTTTTTTTAGTATATACGTGTAAGGCAGAAGAAGACTTTGTTTTATGATTAATTTTTGTATGTTATAATAAATTTTGGCAGTATAAAAGTATGCTCTTATATAATGGGTATTATTGTCATAAAGAAAAAATAATTTTTAGATAAGTATATAGAAGGTATGAGTTTTACAATAATATAGTATTTTGATTTGATATTGGAAAATGCAGGAAATTTTACAATAATATGTTTGATTATAAGGGGGAAATTTAATAAGAATTAAAAGTTTAGAGTTTTTAGCCTCTTATTCAGCGAGAGATCTATTCTAATGGGGTAATAATTGAAGTACAACAATTTTTTAGAGTGTTTGTTAAAGATTACTCATATGGGATACAAAAAAAATGTAATTATATATATAAGTATATACAGGGTGTCCAGAAAGTCATCACCCTATTTTGATACGATGTAACTTTTTTTTTGTTATATTTACCTACGATATTATAGTCATTGTAAAGCTTAAGTCGTGCTAAGTGTTTTGATTAAAAAATATTGTAACATAATTAATTTTAACAGGAGTTATTAACATTTGCATGATGCCAATTTTTTCTAATGAAAATGTTTAGTGTTTTTTAACTTTTAAACAGATTAAATCTTTTATAAACATGATGTTTGTTTACATTATTTATGTTATTTTAAAGTGAAACTTATTTATCTAACATTTTTCAAAATTGATGAAATTGGAATACTTTTAAATGTGTGTAAAAAAACCTATAAATACCATTAAAAAAACACTTTTTCCATTGCATAAATAAAAGTTGCATCTGCTTTTCAAAGAATTTATATTAAAAAGCGTAATTTGGAATATTTTTTTATAAAATAAATATAAATTCTACTAGTAATTATAAATTATTTCTATTTTTTCTAACACTGTTTGCAATTTCTGCACAAAACTTCAAATATAGCCAATTTGAATGAACAATATTTGTCAAAGGTTATTGCGTAAACAATTTATCAATTATTCTTACACAAAAATGCTTTAAAAAATATTTTAAAATGAGATATGCTCCAACTCGTCAGACAATAAAAAATATTGTTAAACGTTTTAATAAACATGGATCTGTAGGTGATGTCCATCGTCGGGGAAGACCTCGTATAATATCCTCAATTGAAAATATTGAAAGAATAAAAAAAATGTATTAGCAGATAAAGATGTTTCAGTAAGAAAAAATGCCCAACAATTATGGGGAAAGGGTAAACTCAACACGGTGTGTCATGACACATTTTGCCGCGTGGGAAAATTTCGCCGCATGTTTATAAAAGTTTAGATTTATATTCAAATTTCATAAATAAATTCTCGTATATAAGTTAAATGTTTTTCAAAATCTTTAAAATAAAGTCAATTGATATAATTAATTTTAAATTTTTTTTTAAATAAAAAAATTCTGGTAACAATAAATGAACGCCGCGCGGTAACATATATCGCACAATATAGTCGCATGTTGAGTTTATCCCAAGCCCAATTATGTATGGCCAGGTCAACTCTCCATAATGTAATAAAGCATAAAATTAAGTTTTTCTCCTACAAATCACAAGATGCACAAGAATTATTACCTGTTGATAAAAATCAAAGAAAAGAATATGCTACAAAAATTAAAGAATTAGTTGAGAAAGATTGTAATTTTATTGATAAATTAATAATGGATGACGAAACAAATTTCTATTTAAATGGTTTTGTAAATAAACGAAATTACAGACATTGGAATCTAAAAAATCCTAGAAGAATTAATAAGAGAAAAGTGAAGGCAAAAAAGGTTACAGTATGATGTGGTATATCATCAAAAAAAAATTTGGACCATATTTTTTCGAAGATAAAAAAGGTGATTCAGTAACAATAAATAGTCAACGATATTGTGATATGTTAGAAAATTTCGTGGCTTTTGAGTTAGAATCATTTCCAAAAGATACATGGTTCCAGCAATATGGAGCTTCATCACATACTGCTGCCAGAACTATTAAATTATTTAAAAAAATTTGGTAATCGGATAATATCAAGAAATCTATCTGTAAATTGGCCATCGAGATCCCCAGATTTAACAACACTCGATTTTTTTTATAGAAGTATCTAAAAAATCGAGTATATCGAAATAATCCTCGAACAATAAGCCAATTAAAACTTAATATTAAAAATGCAATAAAATCTGTTACAATTGATACTTTAGCTAGATTTATGAATAGTGTTATTGAAAGGGCGAAACTCGTGGAGGAAGAAAAAGGTGACCATCTTAAGAAAATAATATTTCATAATTAATATTTATGGAAATTACAAAATTAATAATTTTAACTATTTTTAATCGTCCTTATAATACTAGCGATTAAATACACAAAAACGTGAAATTATTACTAATTGCGCATGATAAAAAAAACTCAATATTTATATTTTTAAAAATGTCTAAAGGTATTCCAATTTCATCAATTTTGAAATATGCTAGATAAATAAGTTTCATTTTAAAATAACATAAATAATGTAAACAAACATCATGTTTATAAAAGATTTAATCTGTTTAAAGTTAAAAAACACTAAACATTTTCATTAGAAAAAATTGGCATCATGCAAATGTTAATAACTCCTGTTAAAATTAATTATGTTACAATATTTTTAATCAAAACATTTAGCACGACTTAAGCTTTACAATGACTATAATATCGTAGATAAATATAACAAACAAAAAAAGTTACATCGTATCAAAATGGGGTGATGACTTTCTGAACACCCTTCAGTACATAGAATATTATAAATACTTCGTTTTAACATTATTTTTGATAAAAAAATTGGTAATTTTATAATCCAAATTATAAATAAATATTTAATATAGCGATTTTCAATTAAAAAAACAAATTATTAAAAAAATGGCACATAGGAAAAAAAAATAAATGTATTACTAATGTTTTAAAAGGAAATTTATTTTGAATACAATAAAAGGTTTATTTATTTATTGATATATTTATTTATTATTTATAATTCAATTATCAATTACCTTTAATTATTATAATTATTAAAATTATTAATATAAATACATTATCTTTTATAACATGGAATAATATATACAAATTTTATGTCATCAAAAAGGAGAAATTTGCCGACCACTCGGTATTGCAAATGAAGATTGTTAATTATAACTGAGGTTTAGAAATGAGAGCTTGAATTATCAAATTAATAAAAATGTGTATCTTTAGACATTTAAAGATGTAGAAGAATTTTTGGTGATTATGTTAGCGACCAACATTTAGTAAGAAAGCATTTTACTTATTTCATTTCAAAGTGTCTATGTCTTACTCAAGTACTTACGTCACCAGGAACTTTTGTAAATTGCCGTGTATCTTATGATATAATTAAATATCTAACATTGATTGTTTTTCATAATTTCTTACTTATAAATACTAACATAAAATATAATTTCACACTCTCGTAGTCAACTAACATTAATCTTCTCGCAGTATAGAGCGGGATTAGCTTTCTCATATTTATTGATTAACATTTTAGTTTTCCATTTCCTTATCTTGTAAAATTAAGTTGTAGTTTATCTCTTACTCTTGAAACATTCTGATTGAAGTTAATTTAATTAATTTATCTCTACGGGTTTCTTTAAATTACTTTCGTTGGAAAATAATCTAATATATTAGGTTGTCGCAAAAGTTCTGTCGTTTTTTTTTGACAGAAATTCTAGAACGTTATAATTTTAAAAAGAAATATGTCTAATTTACTATATATTATCGAATATAATCTGTAACTAGTCTTCATTTAGTACACATCTTATTGATTCCAGATGTAAAGAATTTTCCAACCTTTTTGAAGAAAGTTTTAAAAAAACAAATATTTGCTTCACCAACTTTACTGAAATATCTACCATTCTAGAAGTTATATAGAAATAAGAGTAAGTAGTGTTTAGATAAAGAAACATCTGAGAGTAAGTTGTGTGCAGATAGAAATTCATAACTTCTCTTATCCAGATTTTTTCGAGTCTTCAATGTCATATATCGTCATATTGAAGAACAACATTTTTGTTATTTTTCAAATTTCGTAATTTTTTTTAGATATTTCTTGTCTAATTTTGATAGCATTTTACATATAAGATCTTTAAAAGTAGTTTGGAATTGATAGAATCTCAAAAAAATCTTCATTGGAAGCTGAGGCCATACAAATGGATGCTTCATCTTCAAGATTCACCTCTTTGTTTTAATTCTTTGAGAACGATCTTTATATAGTCTCAATATTCGCTACATTTACCCCAATGCTACACATAAATTTTTAAAAGCATTAGTTGTCATTTGTCTTAGTTAGAGCTCTTAGAAAATATAGTGTCAAAAATTACTTCTGACCACATCCACTTTTAGCAAAAGAAAATGTAGCATAGACGGTGTAACAAATTGTGATTATACGAATTATAAAGTTAAGAAGTGGTACTATCTAATTATTAAAATAGCTTAATTTTACATCAATTGTAATCATACTTTTTTGATAATTAAAAATGACCATAAAAAAACAACAGAACTTATGCAACAACTTTATATAAAGCATTAGTAAGATGTCAGATAAAAAATAATACTGTAAAAAATTTCTGTTAAGTAATACATTGTCATTAAATACAAAACAATTTTATAGTTTTTCTTACCAGTTATTTGTTATCTGTAAAAATTTCATTTAAAATAGATAAAATTTACATATATTACTAGAATGCGAGTTTTTAATAATAAATTTGAATTCTATTTTAATTGCTTTTATTACAATATAAACTTAAAATATAGTTGCATTACTTTCTAGAGAATTTTCGAATTCAGTAGTATTTAATTTATCAGAAAAAACATCATCTTTCCCTGCATTTTGTCTCGATAGAGTAAAAGCATTTTCAACTATTTCATCTTCTATTTGCTCTATCGATTTATTTTGTCCTTTTATGATAAAATTTTCCATAAACTTAGATATATGTCCAAATGGTTTTAAATGATATATTAAATAATCAAGTGCATACATTCCATGTCCATCAATATAATGAAAAGAAATCGCGAAATCACTACAACATGTTGGTCCTTGATCTAGTGGATAGTAAGTATATTTCCAGATCCAAAAAGTTGGATCTATTTTGTCAACGTTAACGTGATCTTCTGGAGAAAACGGTAAAAACCGGTGTTGTCCTCCAGAATCTCTTGAATCTCCAGCAACAACCCCTACATTTTCTAAACATTTACCCATTTTAACATCTTCTTCTCCAACATCCTCACTTTTACATTTCTTTGAATTTAACAAACCTTCAGTTACAAATTTTTTTAACGCCTGCTTGCTTAAAATATAACCTGCACCACCAGACATATAACCTTGCTTTGCATACGGTTTAAATTTACATCCAAAATAGATTGGTTGAGAAGGGGAATGAGACATCAACAAAAAACGCAAATTTTCCATGATAACATACGTGTCATCATCAGCTTTTAAAAACCAATCATAATCATTATAGTAATTATTATAAATATACTTAAATGCAGCTTCTGTTTTTCTCCATAAATGTTCTCTTCCTTCAGTTATATTCAAATTAATTGATGGTAAAGATGAATCGTCTACGGATGACATAAAAATATATTTGTTACATCTTTTAGCCCATGTGGCTTTAACATGAATAGCCCGTGTTTTGTGATTACTTTCTTTTGTTAAAATATAACAAAAAATTTTTATACGTCTAGCAATTTTTTCTACAATTCTTAAACTTCCTAAATTATAAAAAATTTAATATATACATTTTTAAATTAAAATTTACTATGTGCTTGAGCAGTTTTATTTTCATAAAAAAGGAAAGAACCTTCTGGAGCAAACTTATTACCCAATATTTTAATCTGACTGACATTAAAAGACTCAGAATTCGAAATATATTTTTTAACGGGAAAAACTTCTGCGTCATTTTTGGTTGACAAATTAAATAAATAAATAATTGTTATAATTGTACCCAGTAATACACCACTAAAATACAAAAGAAACAATCGAGTTTTTTTGTTTAATGACATTTTATTTGACTATTCTTAAACATAGATTTTTAATAAGATTTTTAGATTTCCTATTTTCATGGTAAGCCTCGATGAGACACCAATTTATGATAAACTATTTATAAAAGGATAAAATAATACGTAAAGATTAATTAATCGGAATATGGAAAATACGTTAATGGATAAAAATCTTTAATTAAATAGTATTAATGTTATCAGTGGGTGTTAGTGTAGGCACACTACCTGTCTAGCATATTAAATAATAATATTTGCTCAATAACATAAAATATAACTAAATTTTGTTATTTAAAGTTAGTCTAAAGTACAATACATTAATAACATAGTAGACTGAAAATAATAATGCACAAAATTTCTGTTTAAATAATACATGACCATCAAAAACAAAATAATGGCAATAATAAAAGACATTCATATGTATACCTCTGCATTTCTACCATTTACAGTTGATCACAAGTAAGTGACAAACGGATAACAAAAAAAATTTTATTGTTTTAAAATATTTGTACAAAAAATTTAGAGAGAAAATTAAAAAAAAATTAATTGATTTTTCTTTTTTTTCATAAAATATTATGAAATATATTTCTTTATTTAAGATTTATGAGTGATATTGTGACTTTTACGTCTACGTTTGACTTTTTATGGTTTATGCAAAGAAGTTTTTTTAAATATATACGATCATTAATAATAGACTTTATTTATTTAATATCTGAGTATTTTAGTACCCATTTGTCAACTTGTTTTAATTACACCTAAATAATATCCCTAAGTTGAAATTTATTTGATTTTGTAGAGTGTTCATCAAATTGACTATCAGTGACAATTCGCTCTAATACTTCATTTTCTATGATACGAAAAAAAATTTGTTAGCTTTAATTCTTAATATGACAGAAAAGCTAAGAAAAGTGCATTTAGATTTTTTTAAATGTTACGCGAACAGATAAAGTGACTCCAATTTGTGTAGATTTAAAATGTTTTGCTTCATTATTCTCTGAAAATTGAATTTTAATTTATATAAACGCATATTAATTGTATTTAAAGATATCTTAACTATACTTTATGACTTGCTATTATAATGAATACTAAAATCTAAGCAAAACCCAAATTCTTTAGATAGTTAAAATAATTTGTTGGTTACCAAAAAATATTTCATTATCTAAACGTAAAGAGTGAGGAGAGCTAAATACATATAAAAAGCCTTTTATGAATGATTTATCAACATCAATACACGATGTTAAACGTATATAAACTAAAATGGTTAAACAGCTGCCTGTATTATAATAGAGAAAATAAAACTTAAATCTTCAGCAGAAGTTTAACGAGACTAAAAATATCTATAATAATTACTTCCATATTTTATTTTACTAGTAGTTTTCTTTTAGCATCAGTACTAAGATAAAGATTAATTCGTTTAAATTCAAAACAAGATTCTGTAATTGTTAATAAGTCTTTTTCAATAACAAGATAGATCATTTTTTATTTATAAAATCGGAAATATTTTTATATTAACAAGATATACTACACACAGAAAAAAAAAGGACACAGGTTTGCATAAAATGTAGTAAATTTGTCCCACCAAATAAAATTCAAATTTTCTTTATTTGCGACTAATTTTATCACAATTATTTTGTACATGAAAAATTAAAACAATAATTAATGAATTATTAAAATAAGTTTCTATTTTTCTAGTATACTATTTTTATTTTAGAACATAAGTTGTTTTCTACAATACATTTCAAAATACAAGGTTGGAATTTAATTATATGTAAAATTACAAACACTTTTATAAAAAAAAACATTTTTAACATATTACAGTACATTTTTTAAATACTTTTCAATCGTTTGAATTATTATAAATTGTATTTTATAAAATTTTCACGTTTGATGCTCTAAATTGTTTTCATAATGTCTTTTGAACCCCAGAATTTAAGAGTTATCTACATCAAATATGCTACATCTTATGACATTTTGCGCCATCTTTTTTTATCTATTTGCATCATTTTTATCATTTTTGCTACATCTTTTTGACCAATTTGCGCCATCTTTTTTCATACGGTAGACATTAACTTGTCCATGGTTACTCATATTTTTTCTACTTTTTTATTGTCATTTCGCTTAATCATAGGTAACCAAGGGCAAGTTGATTTCCATCGTCTCTTTTTTAACTTAATTAGGGTAGGGGTCGCTGTAAAGTGCGTTGTCGTGTGTGAACTGAATCTAATGGAATAATCAAAAAATAAGTTAGTAAAAAATAAAAAAGAATGCTTTTTCGCTTGCCCATATTATGTATGTTTCTTAAAAAAACCATTTTTGTTACCCAATAGACAAGCGAAAGTCACTTTTTCCAATTCAATTGCACTTTATATTAATAATATTATTTTACTCTTTAACATACCTTAATTATGTTGAAGAATATTTTATTTGGTACGAAAGATACATGTCGCAAAAATGTACTAAGATGGTGCAAATTGCTAAAAAAGATGGCGCAAAATGTCATAAGATGTAGCAAATTTTACAAATATGTAGCATATTTAAATGTAGTTGACTGTCAAATTTCATTTTCCATGTCTTTTAAAGATCATCTTTAAAAATCAAACTTATGAAAAGTTATAAAATAATATAGATTTTTATTTATAGTAAAAAAAATAACTTTTACATATTTTAATTTAAAATAAAAACGAATACTAAAATAATATTTTTAAATAATAATACTTTGTGTGAGTAAATAATTGCTGCTTTTCTTTATTATTGTTGTAAAATTTTTAAACTTATTGTCGTTAATAGATTGTTTAAAATAATGGTTTTTATTAAAACATCAATAATTTTACACGAAATTGACTTTTAATAGGATATTTTATAAAATAAAAAAACAAGTTAAGATCTAAATGAGCATAATGTCATAAAAAATATCAAAATTAAAAAAAGTCACATTAATTTAAAAAGTTAAACATATATATCTTTGTAAAAAAACGACAAAATGTATGCGACAACCCAATATTTTGTGTTGTTTAAAAATTTTTGATATTGCTTGATAATTTTAAAATTTGAATAATATTCAATTTTTTAAAATGGTGGGACATTTTTTTGCATTATAGATAGATTTGTCAAAATTTGTCCTTTTTTTTTTCTGTGTGTATTTTCTGTATGAAAAGAGTGTAGAATCTGTTCATAATTTTTTAGCCTTTTATTTACAATAGGATTATTATGAGAGACTATTTTAAGATACATACAAGATTGTGTATCATAAAGTAGTATTGTTTCACTACGTTTATAGGAAGATTCTATGTTTAATTTTGCTGTAAAGTCAAGTATACGTTTCATTTCTAGAGCACGTTTATTCATTTATAAGCTTAGAAGAGTTTTATAAAAAATTATTAAATAGACAGTTAATGTAGATAAAAAATCTTTTCAATGTCACAATTAATGTAATATTCTTTGATATCTAGAAAAATAGTTTTTAATAGAACGTTCTCTTACAAGATTGCACTTACTAAAATATTGAAATGGTAATAATGAAGGATAGATTTTCTGTAATAGAACTGCCTCAGTGACATCAGCTGAATTGTCAAATTCTAAATAACAATCTTTGATCCAATGGGTATTTGAAAAATATATTGAGTTTAAAGTTTTGTGTTTATAATATAAAATACTTGCAAGTGATCGGAAGAAAAATTAAACAAAACACTTTTTTTAATAAACATTTATTGGTTTTGAAATATTTCAGTATAGATAATGCTATATGATAATTAACAATATTATTATAATTTTATTTATACTATTTTAAATTAAAAAGTTTGTTTTTTAAAAAAATTAGTTAAGTATTTACTTTAAAACGGATTTTGGTGCTAAACTCATAGCTCTAGCTAAGAGCAAAGGCAACAACAGGTTTTTTAATTATTTGTAAATCTTTAATATTGTAACCAACAAAAATAATCATTTTAAACCATTACTTTATTAGTTTCAAATTAAACGAAGGATTAAATTATGTTCTATGCATTACAATTATTTTACAAGATCAAAATAATTTCTTTATGAATTTCAAAATATAAGAATGTTATAGTTCCACAATAAAACTGATTTTTATACAAAGATATTTTAATGCCATTATTAGAAAATAAAAACATTACGTCATCTAGTAATACAGTCAATATTACTATAGATTAAGAAGAACCTACTAAGTCGTATACAAATAAAATGATACCAAATTTAGGTGGAGAATAATTTGCAATGACAAGTTGTAAAAGATTATGTAGACCTTCAGTGAAAACACAAATAGCATTTATATAATTGAATGACATTCGAATGAATTGCTAAAATTCTTGGTCTTTTAAACGTTGAAAATATGGTCATTTGAATGGCTCTATTAAACTAGTCTAGAAACTTCTAATAAACTCTAAAAATAAAATATATTTTTACTTTTGTTAATTTGAAAATAATATTTTCTTATTTAGATAAATATGTCGGTTTTTTGTCTATAATAATATTTAAAATACGAAAATTACCACATATTTTTCCCTCAAAGGACTTCTTTTTTTATAGCCAGTACAAAATTAGAAATAAATTTAGAATTTGTAATTCTGAGATCATATAATTCATCAGTTAATGTATTAATTTGTTATTGAACATTGGGATTATAATGATATCTTATTATTTTAGGTAACTCATTATTGGATATAATAGTATGAAAAGTTAATGGAAAAAAGTATTGTACGTATATCTTTAGAGTGTTTTAAAGATACGAAATCATATCTTGTTTTAAATTTACCATTTAATTCAATATTTACATTTCGTATTAAATGTAGAACGAAAACTTTACTTAAAAACAATTTTGTTACCACTAATATTTCAATAGGAGATAGTGCTCATACAATAGTATGTCTCTTTCAAAAATGTTCTTTTTTTAATATTACATTTTTTGGCAACTTTTAAGAAGAAAATTTTGTTATTATATATCAAAATAGATTACATTTTTTTTTATTTTAATTAAAAAAATGGATTTTCACTCTAAAAAGAAGATTTATCAATCATAAGTAAAAAACATATAAAAAAATAAGGGAAATTTACTTTTACAAATTGAATATAACAGCATTTGGTGATCTTTTTAATGTTTTTTTAGATTTGTGAGACCTTCATGATATAAATATTTAAGATTAAATAAAACAATTTCAGATTATTAATATTTCATGTTATTTTCTACGTTTCTTGATTTAAAAACTTTAACAATTCAATTTTATTTAGATATTTCATTTCTGTAAATTTTGTTAATATTCCATGTGCATTACCGTAATTTTTGTTAACATTTTTATACAATTTTGAATGAAGCCTTTCCAAAATGTTATTGATTCTAACTTAATAATGGAATCCCCGGACTAAAAACTTTTCGAAAATATTGATTCTTCTAATATCCAAGTTTGGTAGACATACTAAAAAAATCTACAACAATAACATTTTTATTTTCGTATCACTGACAAAATAATTTTTTTTCTTTATCAATTTCTTCATGCAGTATTAATGCTTTTGTGACGTTCACTGTTTTTTTGAATATTATTAGCATTTAGTCTATTAGAAAAATCGACTAATCTTCTACTTTGAATTTTCCTCTACAGCGATATAATTAATGACGAAACAGTCTTTTACACTACTTACTGAGAAATTTGTTTAAAGTAACAATAGCCGCTTTTTCATAATCTACTTGAATCACTTGGGAACTAAATTTGATATCATTTTTTGACATTGAATTTTTTACAAAATTGAAAAAGTTATTGAAGTCGGATTATTTTTATTTTTGGGGAAATCCAAAAGTTAATGAAAAAATTGAAATTAAAAATAGCCACATATTGTTTAAACTTGATATTTCTTCTTAAGTAAAATTGTTAACTATTTCTAAATTTTTAGATTTGAAAGATGATTCTGGGCTGTGATAATTGATTTTTTATTGCTATTGATGAACCATATGTTTTGCTATAATTAACTAAAACTGAATATTTTCTCTAAATGAAATAACATCATTAGATATTATTGAGGTATCGTCTGCATATAATATCATTTTGTATTGATGATCCTAAATAGCCAATTTGTTGTTTAGTTTACAATTAATAAGTCTTTTAATATCTTCTAAACTAATAATAAAGAGAACAGCGCTCAACGAGCACCTTGTTTCAGTTCTTTTTCTATGTTTATCCATTTTCCAAGAACATTAGCTTTAAAATCAGAGTAAAGATCTACAATAATTTTTATTAATTGAGATTCAAAACCAAAAAGTGCTAATATTTCTGTAATATTTAAATATAAATATTTATAAATGCTAATTAATAATTTTATTATGATAATTTTAATTATATTATTTTCTATTTAAAAAGCATGTTTTTTATAATAAATCAGTTTAGTCTTCACTGAAATAAATGGATTTTGGTGCTAAACTCATAGCCTTAGCTATGAGCAAAGGTTACAACATGGAGGTTCCACCGATTGAATCAATCAAAACAGAGTCTGCAGATGCACAACAACGAGGAATGTTCTTGGCGAATATATGTGATGCTACAGGCGAAATTGATCTGAACAAATTACTGATGCAAATAAAGACATGTAACCCACAGAACAGTCCAACTCTCGCTGAACACATGCCTCTTATCTTCACTCTTGCATACAAGTATGGATGCTTAAAGAGAAGAATGAAAGATGGTACAAAATGTTCTAGCAAAGAAAAAGTCGATTTACCAGTTCTTCAACCTTATGATGACAAGAATCCTCGTGAATTTTTAGAAAAGTTTGAAATGCGTTATGGCGTGTTAGAAACAACTTCGCAACACCAACTTTTTAAAGAATATCTATCAGGAGGAGCTCTTATTGCTTATAAAGCATTGAAAATTGAGGATTACAATAATTTCAAAGAATTTGCTGATGCATGGATAGAAAACTACAAGCCCAACTTTTTAAATAAGAGGAGAGAAATTATCTTGGAGCAATTACTGATCAACAATAGTAGAAAGGCAGATTCACCAATACAATACATCAACCGTCTTCAAGAATGGATTAACGAACTATCTGAACTTCGTCATTTGCCAAATTCAGAAATTGCTAAGTATTGGTTGGCCGCTGCAAAAGGATTAAAACGTTACGATGAAATCTTCGACTACTACTGTTCATCAAATAGAGAAAATTCTTTATTGAAAGCTAAAGTCTTGGCAGCATTAAAGAAAGAAACTCAACGTGATCCTACCTATAAAAAAGAGAATACTGGTCCATCAACTACAAAAAAAGATTTTCGTAAAAAAGTAAACTTAATTGAATGTGATAAACCCATAGATATTAGTGATGATGATAATAAAATCTTAAATGTTTATCGCCTTGTCTTAAATGGTAAAAAAAGTGTAGTTGTATATAATGTACAAGGTAAAGAAAGTAATTGTCTTCTAGATTCAGGAGCTGAAGTTTCACTCATTACAATCTCTAAAGTGAAAGAAATACATCCACTTCCAGTCATTAAGAAAAATCCTCGTATCATAGTTAGCGACGTGCAAAATCAACCTTTACATCTTCTTGGATCAGTAGAACTATTAGTAGAAGATATTTTGGTGTCCATGTTAGTTGTACAATCACTAAATAACATCGATGCTATTTTAGGAACTAATGCACTATCAAAATCTCCTGTACTTCAATCCAAATTACAAAAATTATGGTCCGTGAATAATATAAGTCCGGATACAACTGTTGAGAAATTATTGTCAAATTATGATGTAGTTGCTTCCTCAGGGTTTCATAAACCATCGTCAAAAATCCCACCAATTACTTTTGAACTACTTGATGGAAAACCTGTACAACAGAAATCTCGTCCAATTCCAGTAGCAGTTTTTCAAGATCTGCAAGTACAAATAAAAGAAATGGAACAGATGGGCGTAATAGTTGAAAGTGAGAGTCCATACAACTCACCTATCCTTCCTGTTAAGAAACCAGATGGTTTCTATCCGTATGTGCCTGGATTTTGTTAAAGTTAATCAACATATACGTTATAAAAATTTACCGTTACCGTTGATTGACAATATTTTTGTACAGTTGGAAAACAAATCGGTTTTTAGCACAATGGATCTTAATAAAGAATATTGGCAGTTGAAACTTTCTCCAGAAGCTCAAGTGATCACAGCTTTTAATTTTGGAGTAAAACACTACCAGTTTGTTGTTCTACCTTCTGGGTTATCAGTAGCCCCTGGGATTTTCCAAAAAATCATGCAAATGGTTCTCAAGCCTGTTTTAGAAAAATATCCTACTGATGTCTACATTTATATCGATGACATTTTAGTTGCCACTTCTTCTACAACTTTACACCTTCAAATATTAAATGAAATCTTCCAATTACTACAAAAATACGAACTAAAATTGAATCTTAAGAAATCAAAATTTTTACAAAAAGAGGTTAGTTACTTAGGTATGAGACTTACTTCTTCCGGTCTTGCTATGTCCCCAGAAAAATTAAGAAAGGTAATGGACTTTCCAATACCACAAAATAAGAAAACATTGTTGTCATTCCTTGGTCTTGCAAACTTCCTACGTCGATTTTTAAAGAATTATACAATTGATTCAAAACCATTATATGACCTTTCCACTCAACGAACCTTCACCTGGACTGAACAAGCTCTGGAAAGCTTCCAGAAAGTAAAGAAGAGTCTTCTTGAAGCCCCCATTCTAACCGCACCTAACTTTGCTAAAGCTCTAGATGAATCTTGGCCATTCTTCCTGGTAACGGATGCTAGCAAAATTGGAATAGGCGCAGTTTTACTTCAAAAGGTGAACGGAGACATGAAAATTATTGCCATGTTTAATCGATCTTTACATGGGAGTGAAAAGAACTACCCCCCTACCGACTTGGAAGCATTAGCAATTTCAGCAGCATTGACACACATGAATTTGATTTTGTACGGAGTTCCTGTAACCATTATAACGGACCACCAATGCCTGACGTACATTTTTTCTAAACTAAATCTTTCAACACGTCTGAATAAATGGAAACTTCATATGCAACAGTATCGTATTAAAACAATTAAATATATGGAAGGAAAGTCCAACTTCATAGCGGACTATCTATCCAGATGTTTAAAGGTAGTTGAAACTGGTAATGCTGAACAATTTCCGGCTATTCAAATATGTTCAATAAATAGATCTTTCAACTGGGACTTTTTCCCGTCTAGGCCAGAATGGCAAGAACTTCAACAACGTGATGAACATATACAATTACTTTATATTTTTTTAGATGGAACAAATAAGTCAAATGATATCACAGTTTTACCAAAACACATGCAAAAATTATCAAATTTCAAAATATCACAAGATAAGTTAGTTACTACTTTAGATGGTAAGATTGTTATACCAAAGTCCACCGTTTCACATTTATGTCGTTTACTACATAAATCTCACGAAGGTTATGCTATAATGGTTGATAGAATACAAAGAAAATTTTCCTGTGTCGGATTCACTACCATTGTCAAGTCGTTTCTGAGTAATTGTTCTGCTTGCTATAAGAATAAAGAATTACGTATACCTAAAACAAATAGAAAGATAAAATACTCTTTAATGCAGAAAGCTTACGTAGATATTGGGTACAGTGAAGCTTACTCTTCATTCTTCATCACTTTGGTTGAAGCATATAGTAACTACACGTTTGCATCGTGGATTAGTAACATGCGTGCTATAACAGTCATAAAGTTTATAGATCAAATAATTCAACTTACCGGAACATTTGATATGATACAGTTCGACAATCAATCAAATTTCAGAAGTAAAGAATTAACGGACTACTTATGCTCAAAAGGAATTGAACCACATTTTTCAATACCGTTTGAACATTATACTAACGGCAAAGCCGAACGCATGGTAAAAACTTTGAAATACGATTTACAAAAAATGTACGATGACAACATCCCGAAAACTAAAGCAATCCAGAAAGTCCTAGAAAAATCTCGCCAAACCCCATATGGTAAAGATAATGAAAAATATACTCCTCTCCAACGTTTCTTTCAAGATAAAAATCGGGAACTATCAAATACTATAACCCCCGTTGAGAGTACAACTATTATACCACTTTTTCTACATGGGTATTATAGACCGAGGCCAGACATTAATGCCGATTGGGAACCATGCTACGTACTACAAAAAATTAACAATTCTGTTTACGTTATTATGGAGCCTGGAAGACGTATCACTCGTAGAACTTCTCGCTATGTCAAATTAACCTCTCAACCTTTATCTGATGAAATCGTTACCGAAGCCAAATCAAAACTGGAGGGATGTAATATTTAAATATAAATATTTATAAATGCTAATTAATAATTTTATTATGATAATTTTAATTATATTATTTTCTATTTAAAAAGCATGTTTTTTATAATAAATCAGTTTAGTCTTCACTGAAATAAATGGATTTTGGTGCTAAACTCATAGCCTTAGCTATGAGCAAAGGTTACAACAATTTCATAAATTTTCTTTCTTATAATTTTGCCAAAAGCATTAGTATAGTCTAGAAAAGTTACGTCAATTTTCCATCGATATTCATATGCCTTTGCAAAAATATTTTCAACTATAAGAATATCATCACAAGTGCTTCTATTTTTGAAGAAACCATTTGGTAAAGACCTATTTCTTTTTGAAGACGACTCTGCATGCGACTAAGAGTAAGTGATGAAAATACCTTATACACATGTGACGTCAAGCTCAATGGTCTAAAATTGGATATATCTGATTTTGATTCTTTCTTGTGTAAAAGTAGAATTGTAGAATTCTTCCATTTCTAAAGTGTTAAACAATTTTTAAGGTAAAAATTGAATCTAACAGTCATTATTTGAGTCAAAATTCTTCCACAAAATCTTAAAACATCCAAACATGTTTTATCTGGGTCAACTATTAGGTTGGTGCATATGTAACGCCCCCAGAAGGCGTTATTCAGAAAACCAATATAAATACCAAGATAAATTCATTTTACATGTCAGATGTTGAACATAGAATATATTGTACCGAGGTTCTATTAATAAAAAGTTTATTTCATATATTTCGTTTCATATCACCCGAGGATAGCACCTCGTTAAAAAAGCTTATACATAAATAATGGCCGCAAATTCTTATTACAACTTTTCATTATAAAAAATTAAAATAAATAAATTCATATTAAAACAGTCTTCATATAGAAATGTAGGGAGACTTGCCCTGATAATATTTTGCATATTACCTCGATTTTTAAATTAATTTTAAAAAAGTTATGCCCAATCTTAGAGATGTTGTCAAAAAGGGAATTACAGGTAATTTTCTTACATAAGTTCAAACTTAGATGTAATAGAGTTGAAGCATATTGAAACAAAGTGAATGTATAGGGGGAATGGTCAACTTCTGAACGCTATTTGCGTTAGTGGTTTGAGAAATTCCAAGGGGTTAATTTTGACCTCAATAACGAAGAGGGTAAAAGAGAACCCTTTACTACCAATACTCAGAATTAATGGAAGATTGTCGAGCTAAATCTAAAGCAGTGATCAAGAGAGTTAAAATATATTGACAGGAGTTTAAGAAAGTGAATGAAAAACTAAAAAAAATCATCCGACTTTAAAAATAGGAATAACTCAATATTATAGATTGATAAGATAAGATGCCATTTTTCAAAACTAGTACTAAAAAAACTTGGTGAATAAAAATATGGGGCTCTATCTTACCCTCCATACTTCCCTGATCTCTTTCTTATAATTTCCAATTTGTTTGAGCATTTGGATGTATTTTTTAAGGATAAATTGTTTAAGAATCAGGAGTCGGTAAGAAGCGATTTCAGTAACTTTCATTAAATTCAAAAGTCGTGAATCTTAAAAAACGGGGATTCAAAAGCTGTTAGAATGTTGAGAAAAATGTGCAGATTCTAACGAATATAATTATGACTACTTTACTTAACATAAACTTGAAGAAATATTGTTTTTAATTCATTTTTTCTTTCCGCGGCCATTATTTATGCACCAACCTAATATTTTAAATCTTCCCATTAAAAAAAAGTTCTAGAAACTTTATCTTCCAAAGAAAGGAAGGACTTCATTTTATTGTTATCTAGATACTTAAAATTTAAAAGAGCGGCCTTCGTCAACTTAGCATCATTATCGTCCATATTATATAGTTCATTATAAAATGGTACTACATAATTTGTCGGAATTTCATAAACTTCTCTTCTAGTCGTTAATTGTTTTCGTGCTTTATTAATCGATTGCCGTTTTTTCCAACACATTCTCAATAACGTTATTACAGTTTGTTTCTAAATCAAATGACGTTTCAATAATGCTAGATACACTTAATGTTACAATTAAAGTTTATTAAAAACTGGCGATATAAAAGTGATAATAATAATAATATAACAACTTTTACTTAAAATTGGGATTGAACATTTTTCCAAAAATCAAAAAGTCTGTCCAGGATCTAACAAATTCTTATTGGTTTTTTAAGAATGCTCAATACTAAGAATACCATACTTATACCATTTGTAGATTGTTAAATTTTCTTTTTAACTCCAGTTCATTAGTAATATTTTTTTACGACCAAACATATCCAATGTTTTATACGAATAATAACTTATTTTTGGTGTCATTTCAATTGCTTTCCTGTATACTTTTAAAATTACTTTAGTAAAGTTTATGTAATCTCTATCAATATCAAACGTTTTAGAATGAGCACACTTTTACACTCTTTAAATGAAGAAGAAACCAATTCTTTTAATAATACCTTAATGCTCTGGTCTCCATTTTTTCTGGAGAAAAAATTTTTTCTTATTTAATTTTATACACTTTGATGCTTTGCTTTTTATTGAACTTAAAAGTAGTTTGTAATCACTCAATGTAGATTGAACTTGGAGTGTGTTAAAGCATTCATATTGTTAAAAGTGGAACAAGCAGATGACAGAATATAATCCAACTGTTTGATACAATATTTATTGAATGTATAGAATTCCATTTTGTTCCAGGTCTACTTAAGATTTTTTCTTTTAGGATAAAAGAATATGTGCTAAAAAGTTATTGTTCGTCACGTAAAGCTTTTAACCTATCATCGTTAGAATTTCTTTCTCCAAAATAGATTATGTGATTAAACATGTTCTTTTCACATCCAACTTTTGCATTAAAGTCTTCCACAACAAAAGCATAACTATTATTGAGGACACGTTAACTCACCACTCGTTTATATGAGAATTTTGAACAAGCTCTGAAGCCTATTTTGCAATGGCGGCACGTCGTTTTACCACTGATTTATATAGCGCATGACAACAAGTTGTAACGGCTATTTTGCATTTTTCGACATCTGTTTTAACACTATAATATACAACAATATGGAATAAAATTACTTCATATTATATATAATAGTGTATAAAAATGCAAAATAGAATTATAAGAGTTTTATGCAATTAATAAATCTGTTTTATATAGTACTACTGATATTATTAAGTATATTTTAATAATTAAAGTATAATTAATTTATATTTTAATGAAGTTACACAAATTGCCATGGTGAAAATGATTTATATACTTTATTTGAAATTTACGGTAATAGCAATAATAAATTGATAATTTTTAACAATAAATATACTGATAAATTAAAAAAACATTTTTATATACAAATGTGGAAATTATTATAAAGTGTTTTTTATTAAAATAGTAACCATTAAATTAAAAGAATAAACAATTAAAATATAAATTACACTTTACCACCTAATTGCACTGTGTTTGAATTGTATTTTTTTTTCTTAAATTAGTAATCGTTATTGATAATGATTTGGTTTTTCATTTAATAATGGCAGGAATAGTGCTGATATTTTCAATAACACCCAGAAAAATAAGAGTACAATAGAAAAAATTATTTTTAATGAAAATCCAATAGCTTCTAAAACTTTGTCCATTTGAAATATCTTCAAATAAAAAAAGCCAATGATATTGTAGTTCCAAATACAAACAGAAATATAACTCCAATACAAATGTAAAATTTGTATTTCTGTAATGTATGTCCAAACCATCTAGTAGACAATTTTGTAAATATAAAACTCATTCAAAATGTTGCAAAAATTCTTATTTACGACTAGTAAACAATGATTTCTACAATATTGAATAACATAAGAAATTTATATATATATTAAACAACATGAATCTGCTGCAGAATTCTTTTTCTTCATACTTGATCAGTTTCAAAATCGGACTCCAGATTTAATGAAATATCTCTATTATAAAGAAGAAAATAATCTGATCTGCGAACACTGTAAAACTAGAAGAATAATGAATGAATTTGAAGCACCTATATTGAAAATAAATATCAATGATATTAATAACATGAAAGATATAAATAGTGCAATAAAAAAAATGTTGGAATATGAAATAGAAAGTGTTGCTCGTAAATGCCTACTCTACAACAAAATTTAAGGAAACATGACTAAGAAACGAATAATAAGAAAATATCCAAAATATCTATTTGTAGAACTGACAAAAAATATCATGGATAAGATCATCAGAATATGAGCATTCACTTCATATCTTCAAAAGATTCTGTGTATGTAAATAAATTTTTCACACAAAATACGCCGTATAAATTGAAAGGATCCATTGCATACGAGAGATTTGGACGTAGAACAGGGCATTTAACTTATATACGTTATGAAGATAAGTGGTATTGCTTTAATGATAGTCAAAAGCCTAAAGAAATAGATGAAAACGAATTACCTACAGAAAGGTCCACTGTTTTGCTTTATGAAATGAAACAATAATAATAAATTATTTATTTTTTATGACAGTTTAATGAAAGTTTTTCTTCTATTTTGTTTTTTTGATAAATACTATTTCCTTATTCAAAAATATATCTACAATTATTTCCAAATTCAACAGTTTATTATTGCTTTGATGACATTCACCATAATTGTTAATATAGAGCTTTGATTTAATGTTATTTTTAATTTGCGTAATAGATGTTTTATGATATCATTACATCTATATAAATATAATTTCTTTACTTTTTTTATTGTTTATTATAGTAAAATAAAGATAATGTATTAGGTTGTTCAACTGAAAATGTCGCTTTTACTGCCAGAGCTAGAAATATAAAAGATATATTTTTAGTCGAACGATATAATATTTATGGCTTTTAAGTAATTGAATACAGTTCCAACATTGATATCCAATTCATCTGCGAGTTCCTAAACAGTTATTCTTAAATTTGGTTCCACCATTCTTGTTTTCAAGAACATTTACTTCGCGAGAATTTCCCTTTCGTTGAAGACACATATCTCCATTCTAAAATTTTTGTAACCAACGTTGTATGGTCCGTTTGTTAGTAGACCCTTGGCCAATGCTTCACTAACTTTCATTGAAGTTTTCGCTTCTGATTGGCCAAGTTTGAACTTGTACAAGTAAATTGATCGAAAATCTATTTTTGACACAACATCTTTTTAAGATAATAACAACTTTATGGTAGTTGAAAACAAAATGCAAAAATATGATACTGATAGTCCTTGTTTTGCTCTACAAAAGGGTATATATCTTGTAGCGATATGTGAACGTATAAGGAAATTATCATTATTTAAAAATTGGCTATCATAAAAGCCATATTTTCAGTTGAACAATCTAATATTTATAATACATTAATATATATTTGCGCCATAAAAAAATTGCCATCTATGACAATTTGCATCGTTTTTAAAATATCGTGTTATTGCATAATTCATACATAATAAAAGGTTATATATGTTAATAAGATAAGAAAATGTGCCATAACTATAAGATTAATACAGTTAAGACACATTACAATACAAAATACTCAATGTTAATACATATTTCTCCAATGTCGAAAAATGCAAAACAGCAGTGGTGAGTTGACGGGCTCCCCTATTATTAGATATTCTTTGTCTTGTAATAAAACTATTAAATTCAATAAAGAAATTGTTATTACTATCTTCTCCAAAAAATTTAATGGAATCATAACCTATATCAATAAATTATTTTGCTTTAGATCTTTCAAAACATAACCTAATAAAATCCATTCTGGGCAATAATTCCCATTCATGTATTTTATATTTTTCTGCCAGAATTAGAATACCTACACCTGCCTCGCCATTAAATAATTCACTATGCTTTAATAGACAGTTGTTTAAATAGTGTCAATTATTTTGTATTTTTGTCTAACTTTAGTCAGTACAGTAAATGTTAATATTAAACTTAATTGCTTCATCTATGAGATTATCTACTAAATCTTTACTCAATGATCGACAGTTGTATGTGCCTATAAACATATTTGATAACAATTTCGAGTACAATGTTATAAAATACCAACAATGTAAGTTTAATAAGGTAATCTACTCAAAAAGAGTTATAATTAGCACAACAAAAAGATGACTATGTATGGAGAAGACCAATTTTATCAAATTCTCTACGATTAAGATAAGTACGTACGCTTCAAAGGGTAGATTTACTTGACTGTTGTAATAATATTAGGTTGTTCCATAAATTTCCGTAATTTTTAAAAATTTATTTTAAAAAAGATTTTTTTTAAAAATCAAAAGTAATTTAATCAATTATATATTCCTCGTCATTATTTACAACTTTTTCACGTCTTTCCATTAATTTGTTGATACCTTCACGCCAGAAATCGATGGGTCTTGACTAAAAGAATTTGTTCAGCCATGTATATAGTGCCTCTTCGTTTTCAAATGTTAAGTTCCTCATATGGTTTGCACATAAACGGAAAAGGTGATAATCCGTTGGGGCAAGGTCTGGTGAATACGGAGGATGCTAAAGAACCTCCCAATTGAACTCCTGGAGAGCGATTTTGAAAATTTTTGCTGTATGAGTCCGAGCGTTGTCGTAGAGTAGGATAACTTAGCTTAATTGATCCGATCTTTTTTTGTTGAATAGTCTAATTTACGCGATGAAATTGATCCAAATTAAGATCTTTGCCTACTGTTTGGTTATTCTCAATTATTTCTCAATGAATCACGCATTTTAATTCCAAAACACACAGATTACTTGCTTCACTCTAGAATTAAACGCATCTCTTGCTCACACCTACTGCTTCCTTTGGCTCGTGTTGACGTAGAGAAACCATTTATAATCCACGGTGACGATTCTTTACGGGAATCGATTCTCGTAGCTATGTGTCGCTTGATGCCGAGCGAGATGTTGAGAAGTAATAAAAACTATTTTTTTTTGTTTTTTTTCAGTAAGACTATAAGACAATCAAACTCGAAATTTTTGCTCAGAACCCATTGATGTAAGATGACGGGAGATTGCTTTAACAACACTGTTCATTTTTTCGGCTAGTTCTCTACATGTTTGACGGTTGTCTTTTCTCAAAAGATCTATCAAACGATCCTCGTCAAAAATAGATAGCCTATCTTTTCGTGGAGAGTCTTGAAGATCGAAATTGTCATTTATGAACTTTCCGTACCAATATTTTGCAGTGCTCCAACCCATATCATCTTCTACATACACAGAATAAATTTACCGAACGTCTTCAGATACTCTGTGGCTACGATTAAAAGCAAATAACAGCAGGTGTCGAAAGTGCTGTTTTTTGTCTACTTGGCATTACATTTTAAAGATATAAAATTAAATTAAAATTAAAAGATATGAAAACGGAATTAACAGGGTTTTGTAGAGCGGAAAAATAGCTTTCGAATGATATATATAACGCGTACGAAAAAATTAAAAAGTGCGGTAAAAAAAGCGTTTGAAAGAAATCACGGTAACTTATGGAACAACCTAATACTGTTATGTGGGAAATAGGTTAACAAACTTTGTCATAAAGAAGCTTTGGCTGATCACCCTGTGTAACACCACTTATTAACTTTTAATTTGTATAATCACAATTTGTTTCATCGTCTATGCTACATTTATTTTTGCTAAAACATAGATATAGTTAGAGGTCATTTTTGACATTGTAATTTCTACAAGCAATAACTAAAACATGACCAATTAAAGTTAGTAAAAATTTATGTAAAGAATTGGAAGAAGGTATAGTAGATGATAAAACAGTGCAAAGATTGCTTTCAAAGATTCGAGATAAAGTAATGAATCTTCGAAATCCTATCACTTAAAATTATTTTTAGTTACCACTATTGTGATATGTTATCAAAATTCAACAAGAAAAATTAGAAAAAAATGAGAAAATCCAAAAGTGGAAATTATTTGCAGGTAATAATGAATAATATTTTGCAAATTAGATAAATTCTTATTAAAATTATATACTTTTGAATTTCCTGTAAAGAAGACTGAACTTATAAACAACCCTTTACATTTAGTTAAATTAATATATAAGCAAAATTAAATACTAAATAATGTATAAATATTTTGGTTTTACGTAAAAAAAATAATAAAAATCTTTTTTAATAATCTGTCAATACATGCATGTTATCGTCATCATCTAAATTAAAAATCCACTCTAGCTTATAACCATTTATTATTAAACTTGTTTTTTAAACAATTTTTAATGAGTTTCAAGGTAAAAAAATAAAATAAATAGGCCTTTTTATCAATAAAAATGAAACCATTTTATAAAGAGAAATAAATACTTTATTAAATAAGTAAAATAAACGTGTTATTTGAAAAGTTTTATAGTTAGGTTGACAAAACGAAATAAAGGAAAGTTTTTAAAAAAGAAGTTGTTGTTTAATTTACATATAATAGTATTAATCTTCAAGTGAAAAAATCATAATTATGATAATGATAAATTTTCTTAGTAGTAAAAATAAATATTAAGGAATGTTTTATTTGTACTTTACAAACCAATAACAAATAGCTTTTTTATTAACTTTTTAATAACTTTATTAAATCATACAAAAATTTGTAGATTATTTATTAATGATAATTTTTACTGATATAAATTATTTGATATTTCGCAAAAATTACTTTTGCAAATATTGCTGCTTTCTTTGATTATTATTCTACAATTGTAAAATATTATCATTATTTTTGGATAAAGTTTATGAAGTATTCTGAAAATTAGTAGTAATCATAAAGTTTCCATCGCTTTTACAATGTAGCCTATAGCAGAATTAAGATACCAAAAATTTTGTTAGTGAAACTAAAATGATGGCACTTTTAAAAAAATTGTTTTTATTACACAAAAACACTAAAGAACTTTAAAAGTAATGCTAAAAGTCCAATTTTTTTTAAAAATGTTTAATTTAAGATGCCTTAGCTTATTTTGTATATTTATACTTTTAGAAAATTAGTTGAAATAAGACTAATTTTCACAATTAGTTTCTTTTTAACAAAATTTTAATTATTTTTTTTATTCAATGTATAGATCTTAAATAAACTTTATTTTTTAATTATAAATGAGTAAATGACAATCTTAACCGCAAAATAGCAATTTTGTACACTATTTCCTTCATTTCTGCATGAATATATTTATGCTTAAGATATCATTTATATATTAAAATTATAAACATTTGACCACCATTGCAATATTTTGGATGAAATATTCTTTTAATTTCCAAAATCTCCTGGTTTATAAATATTTTATATATATTTAAAAATTATTTATTTTATATCATTAAAATATCTTTATGTTGTTAATTAATACGTATAATTTTTTACTGAAAAGTTTTAGTATTGCAATACTAACTTTTTACTTTGGAAAAAATATACAGGGATTGTTCTAACAATAGCAATTATTTTATAGTAATTTTCTATCACTTAATTTTTTAAAAATGATAAATTTAAACAAAATTATTTTCTAATTTTTATCATCTTTATAACTAAATATTTCATACTATTATTATTAAATAATCCTGTCAAATTTATTACATGTTTAATTGGTTTTTTTATATTTATTCTTATGTTATTGTTAAAAAATATAATGAATTCAATTTATCTAGCCAACTTTAAAACTAACCAATATTTACACAACGAAAAGTTTATATAATTTTTTATCGTTTAGAAAGTCTACCAATAATATAATTATAATACAGCAGATTAATATTTCAAAGTTATTAAATATCTGTCATTTACGTCATCAAATCAAAAATTAATCATAACTATTTAATTTTTATGAAATTTAGTTCATGAATGTTGTCAAATTTTATTAACATCATTACTGTTTAATAAATCTTTGATAAATTATACTGTTATCTATAAAATTTCTATAACTGTTTTTTACAAATAGTTATTATTTATTTGATGATTAATACACTTAATATAATTATTTTTATATTTTAAACATTATTTTTGATAAAACCAATTATTTTTGTACTTTTGTTTTATTAAAAGATAAAGGTCAGATTGATTTTTAATTGTTTTGGTATATTTAAGAAATAATAAATATATGCATATTTATATCATCAAAATTGTTAAATTTATTTTTCCATCAATAATATAAAAACAATCACCAAGGTATGGGAAGGATGCCTTTAAAAAACTTTTGAACTCTTAAAGCAACACAAAAGAAGAATGTTAAAATAATATTTTTGATATTAAAGTATGACAAATGAACGAGAATACCTTGAAACAGTCAAAGGACAACAACATTTTTTCTTTGATACATTAAACAAGCTTTTTTAATAGTAGGAGTATTTTAATATAAATTTCACTATTAAATAAACCTCTCTACACTTTCGGTTGAATAAATAAGTAAATAATTTGTTTACAATAATTGAGTTAACAATAATTCCATTTGGAAAGATTTTATTTGATTAAAAAAATAAATTGAAAATTTGTTCATTAAATAAAAATGATGCATTTCGTTTAATGTAATTCTGTTTCAATTTCTATTTTTTTGATACTTAAACAATGTGACGAATGAAAACAATTTTCCAGTATTTATGTTATTTGATCATCTAAATAAATAATATTAAATATTTAAGTAGTTTGAAGAATATACACATTGTATTTAATGTTTGAAATTTTTATTATTTCTATATATAATAATTTAGGAAATTTGTTTCTTGAACACCGGTTTTCGTCATTTTTCATCTTTATCATCACAAATTTTTGTCTTATCATATTCAGAATAGTGTTTGAAAATCAAATGTTTTGTTTTATAAAAAGTTAATAAAAAATTTATCTTAAGTGGTTGATACCTGTTAAAAGTATCTTTGAAAATGAAATCATCATTTGTGTTCGGGAAGCACTTATTCTTATCATTATATGCTTTTTGCAGTTTAAAACTAGAGTAAAAAAAGTACAATTATAGTATTTCAATTTTGTTGATATTTACAATTATTATTAGTAAAGGTAGTAGGAGAGAAAAAGCTAGTCTATGAAATAAAAGAAAACAGGTGATAAATTATACATACAAACATTGATGATGTAATATACCTCTCTTTATGAATATGTTCCGATGCGGAAAGGTACATAAAAAATACTGAAGATCAATGTATTGAGACTGTTATAATTTGTTAATTTTATATGCTGATGACGAAAAATTAATAAAGATTGGTACAACTTTCTTGATATAAATTAATAACTAGTGTTTAAAGCTGAAACATAAGCAAAGTTGATTCACATTTTTTCAATGAGGCAAATCTATTTAATAACGCTTGAGTACACTCTTCCTCATTTGCTTCTTAAATATTATATAAATGATTAATTAATGCACAAAGTCGACAGTCAGCTTGATTCATGAAACATACAAAATATTTAATACTACTTTTTTTTCATTACTATAATAATGATTATTATTATTCATACGATTTTTCTATACACTACATATTAGTGTTATTTAAATATCCTTAAAAATATTAATATTCTATTTATTTTTTTATTTATTTATGATAGAAATATGTTGTAGTTGATATTAAAATATATGATCCATTTACCCTTTTGAAAATTGGTTAAACTAAAATTTAACCTGTTTTTAAACTTTAATAATTACCTTGTTTTTTTCTTATAATACAACGATAATTTTGACAACTAAATTGATATATGTATTTCATTTAATTTATCTATATATTTTGTTGGAGGACACCCTTTTATATGTCAAAAATTTCTTTTCTCTTATCTTTTTAATCAACTTTAACATAGTAAAAGATATAAAACTTGCCAAAAATAAACTTTAGCATAATGAATTTTAACCTCTCTAGTCAACATTCCGTCTCATCTTTATGATTTCTTGTTATCATACAACGATACATAATTATCAGAAATTAATTAAAAAACATAATTTATGTTTATTAAAGGAATTGAGAGCAACTACCAAGTGATTCACGAATTACATAAGCTGATCATGAAGTATAAATAACCATATCACCTTTGAAATATTAAAAAATCTTAAAAACAATTTGCTTTTATGTTTTGTAAAAATAAAGCAATAAACAAATGTTTGATTTTTTTTCACTGTAATATGATTATTTTTTTAAAATTTTTTTCTTTGCTCTTTTTTTAACAATCTATTATCAACATTACTTGTTATTAGGTACACATATAATTATCACAATATGAAAATTTACAATAAAGCTACATTATTTACTATTATTTTTATTTGTATACTTTTTACTTTACATAATGCAGCTCCAATATTGAAAAATGAACAGAATTTAGATAAAAAGTATGTTTTTTTATTTGCTTTTTTTATTATTACTTATTTTTAATATTTTGTTATAAATTTTCAGACATCTATCTTTTACTAATACAATACATATTGGAAAACACAAACACAATAAAGGTACAGGAAATGATAATTCATCGACAAATGAAGAAGAATTAAAAGAAGGTAGGAGATTAAGAAGAAATCCTGATAAAAAAGAATATCCAAGAATTTGTTATTTTTCACCAATTCAATGCTTATTTACAAGAAATAGAAAATAAGTTGAAAATCAATTGATTTATCATCTCATAAGCAAATGGCAACACAAATATATTTTCTTTCAAACATTCTTAAATATATAGGAGTTTTATATTTTTCAAAAATATGTAAAAAAGATACAAAAAAAGCCAAATCAAATTAAATAATGTAAATGTTGCAGTTATTATACTTTATCATATCTTTGATAAAATACTTTTATGGAATGGACATGGAAAATCCTGATCTCATTAAATATTTGAAGTTTCAGCCATTTATAGTTTCTTACCACCATTATTTGTATATTTTGACGTCATTTTATATTGTAAAAAACGAACTACTTTTTGGATTATATAAAAGAAGTTTTTACTCTAATATACTTTGTATAGGATAATAATATTAAAATATTCACTTAATTTGTATGGTAGAATTATAATCATCTATAATCGTTAAGCTGATGAACCTGTATCGAAGATTAAAAAATTCTTTATTGAATACTCACAAACAAATATATATGTGTTCGTCTTTTCAGTAGGTGTTGTGTAGTTACGATTGAAGCATCTTCTAAATCATAAAATATCAAATGTGTTTGTATGTCTTTGTATCTTATAAATTTATAGTTATAAATGATAGATTTTCCTTTCAAGTCATTGACACTAAAAATAATTTAAAGTGTAATAATTTTTTTTAACTTTTATATTGAAATCGAGAAAGATGTTACAAAATGAAAAGCCGATAATAAAGATAATCTTTAAAGAAAACTGACTTCATAAAAATAACTTCTTTTTTTAATAATAACTTCTCTTATTGACCTACCCTTTATACCATCAACTTGATTAACATCTTTTTTTAAGTTGTATTAATTTAAAGATTGTCTAATATCTTTAGACCCTGAGACAAGATACCTTATCTAGTTCAATAACTTTAAGAGTCTTTATAAACACATAAATTTGTATTTTTAAATTAAAAAGAAATATATAATAAAGCAACAATTCAACTTGTCCATTTTTAATGTTTCATAATTCTTTATAATTATCGTTGAGTTTGGTGGAGTTTAATTAGTGTTAAGTAATCTTATAATCTATAAACTTCAACGATAAATAGACTTATTCCAATGAATCTCAAATCATATATATTATACTTTCCATTCCATTATACCATTAGTCGTAATATCTATTTAGATAATTGTTCTTACAACTTCAATTCATTTTATATACCTTTTTAAAATATTTTTTTATATATTTTAAATGAAAATTTTGATGCTCCAATGAATTTATTGTAATTTTATAATATCAAGTTATATAAATTGAATTAAAATTACAATTAAAATAGAAAAAAGTACAATATATTACCTTTTTTGAAAACATAATTTTATATTTTTTTCAAATTATCAAATGTACCTATAATTATTAAATTGATTTAGTCTATTATAAGTTTAAAAATTTTGTATACTTTTTAATCATCATTCTTCTGCATTCAATTTTTAAATTGTTATTAAATTTATAATTTGTAATTCATTAATACTTACAAAAAAGATAGATCTCTTTTTTAGAAAGAACTCAAACATTTTGTTTTATCCATCATTACAATTACCAAATTGTAGGTAGAGAGGTGTTATAATATCATATTTTCATGATTATTTTTACTCTTACCTATTAAAATTTTTTGATAATTAGTAATATCTATATATGAAGCTTTAACCTGTTTTACTCAAGGTAATACTTATTACATTCTCCTTGTCATAATATTTTTATTAAATTTTAAAATTATAGTTCAGGTTGAATTAAAAAAATAGAAATTTTTTGTCAAAATAAGCCTATTTATTATATATGTTTACGCTTGTATTTTAATAATTTATATTAAAAAAAAGCATTGATTATGTATATTTGATATTATTCTTACAAATCAAGATTATATTTTTGTTTGTTTCTTCACAATATTATGACATTAACATTTATTTTTAAAAAATTTGAAGACTTTTGTTACAAAATTACTCATTTGTCACTAAAGTTTTGAAACACTTGTCATGACATTGTCTTATAATACATTACATAAATATTATATTTATTAGATTTATACTAAACATGTAAAAAGGTTTCGTTTAATCTTTTTACCTATGATTAGATTATTTATCTTTTTTCGCTCATAATATTTTACAACCTGCCAAAAAGGAGAGAATGTAAGTAAAATTAAATTAATATAGTTACATTAACTTAATTTAATGTATGAAATTTTTTAAATAATTGCTATTGTGTAATCTATTTAACATATGTATGTATATTTGGAAAGTTTTTATCAATCTTTTAGACATTTATTTTGATATTAAATCATATATTGGTTGTTTATCAATGGAAGAATTTTATTATTTTAATTATTTTGTGAAGTCATCAAATGATGCATTAAAAGGAATTCGCATCAATTTTTGAAAGATTTTTATGTAAAGGGTTCATAATTAATATGACCATTTTTATACGTTATCTGTTTATTTAATTTAAACTTGTTTACTTAAATACATTTGCCATTTTAAAAAGTAAAATGTTTCAAAAACACATGTATAGGTTATATATACATATTTACAAATAATAATTACATTAAATATTATCATTATTTAGTAGCTGATCTTGATCCCCAATGCGTTATCGTGGTAATTTTTTAATTAAGGTAATTATTGTAGTAATTACAAGGTATCAAACAACAATATATTTATAAAACTTTTTATCAACTATATCTTTAAAAGTGGTGTTATGATGCATTAAAAATTTGGAAAAGTCCATGTGACATTTTTGTTGTATTAAATAAGTTAACTATTAATAGGTTTATTTTTAATATGTTACGTTATCTCATCACTGTTGATTTTTATTTTCGATTTTATGTA
Source organism: Strongyloides papillosus (assembly GCA_005656395.1). Taxonomy (NCBI): domain Eukaryota; kingdom Metazoa; phylum Nematoda; class Chromadorea; order Rhabditida; family Strongyloididae; genus Strongyloides; species Strongyloides papillosus. The sequence goes on from SRSI01000013.1 coordinate 136,288, forward strand.
ATAATATTGGTACATAAATTAAAATAATTATGTAGAAGGAGTGATCTTCTATACGTCTGTACTTTAGCTAATAATATATAAAAAGAAAAATTAAATTTATGTACCTTTCATTAAACTTATAATTACATGATCATTATATTTAGAAAGAATTTTAAAAATAACATCTAAAATCATGATATTTCTAACACCTATTATTTACATTTCATGACCGTCTTTCTTATTTCTTTTATTTTTTTATTCTTTTAAATAAAACTTTATTTTATTTTCAAACATAAAATTTTAAAAATAATTTGTTATTATTTTGATCATTCAATAATATTGGTTTTATTGTAGTAAAGATATATATTACATCAGTTGAAAACTTTTACAGTAAAATCATGTTATATTATTAAATTCCTGTCCAAATTACACACACTTTGTCTCATTAAATAACTAGCTGCAAAGATTTGTATTAATTATTCTAACCATAAGACAATATATTCTCATTTAACAATTTTTTTATACTCGAAAAATTTTATAATGAATTTTGTATTTATTTTACCATCCTACAGTTAAAAAATAATAAAGCCTTCTTTTTTACACCAATTATTTTGTATTCAAACTTCCCATTTTGCAAACAATTTTTTAACCCTATTTTTGACGATAAAGTGGCAATGAGAAAATTTAAAATTAATGAGGTGATTTAGGGAGAAAATTGTTTATTGATAAGTATGAGGGTTAAAAAAAAGTTACATATAAGCCCAATTAAAACTCAATATTTCCAAATCTAGTTTCCTATACTGTTTATTTTGTTAAAAATTTTAGGTAAAAACTTTTTAAAGGTCATATTTAAGTTTTGAGAAAATATATAAAAATTATTTTATTATCATCATACCTTAAAATCTTCTCTCATTAAATTTAATATAATGGAAAATTCTCATTAGTTTTTTTGTTCATATAAAGTGTATATATAAAATAATGGTATATATTAGTCTTTTTCAAGATTCAGAAACCCACATTCCTTTTAATTATGGTAATTGTCTTTTTTATACTGTAAATTTTGTATCTAAGTGTACACTTTTAGAAAAAATTTTAGTTAAACATTTTAATCAATCCAAATTATGGTGGTATATTTTAATTTGTCAAATGATTATAAATTTTTGTACTTTTGTTCGACAAATATATGCTAATATATCTTGTATTTTTTTTTTATCATTCTAGCATCCATGTATATTTTCTTATTAGTATGAATACTTTAAATTTATTATTATCTATTTCTAGAATAAAAGCGAATTCAAGTTTATAAAAAAAGTCACTTTACTCCTGATTACTATAGAATAATAGTGATTTTCTAGTATTTTTTTGTTTTATTCTCTCTGGTCATTCCCTAACATATATATTTTTTAATCTTATTAAATATGGATACCACTAAAGAGGATACTTTAAAAAATGAAAGATTACATAGTGATAATTTTGATAATGAAAAAGCCACAAATTCACCTTCAAATACATGGAAAAATTCAATCAAATCAGGTTCAGTAAATTTAAATGATAACAATGATCAAATGTCAGATGTTTGTTCTAATCTTCCATCACGATTACCTTCTATTGCGTTAAAAGACAAAACAACAAACAATTCACAAATATCATTGCATGATGGCAATTGTAATAATAATACTTTATCAAGGAATAGTCTTCCTAACCACAATAATGATATGATTAATACTGAAAATAATCATCATCTTAAATGTAATGTCAAAGATCTCAAAATCAATGAGATGTCTCTTGATGTGCCCTCGACAAATTCTGATATGTCTTCGGTATGTTTTAAATAGTAAAAATTATTTTATTCTTTTAACATTCATAATAATTTTTAATAGTATTATTCTAACCATGTAATCAAAAAAAAACAATAATTAAATAAGATACCTTTCCCAATGACATAAATTTTGTTCAAATAACATTTTTTTACTTACTTAATATAAGATAATAAAATAGTATCTTAATGTTGTTTGTAGAAATTTTAATACTAATATTTATATTACCTTTCCAAATAACTGTTTGTTTTTTTATCTTCAATTTAATGGTATAATGTTCTTTTAATTATAATTTCCTTTAATAGACCTACACACATTAATCATTCTATTTTTTACATAAAACATTTGAGATATAAAATTTTTATATATGTTTGGCAAACTTAAACTATTGTCAAATAATTTTCTCTATTTTCCAATTAACAAACTCTTGAAACAAATAACATTAGAATAATGTTACTTTAATTCTTTTTTCTCCATATACATTCGCATCTTTAAACAAATATTATGAAAAATTAATGTTAAATATAAAAAAATGAATTGTTTGAAAAATTGTAACGATATAATATATATTGATAATACAAAAAACATGTCATTTAAAAAATTTGATTATTCTACATGAGATAGTGATAATGTTTAATTTTATTTATATTAAAATCTCTAATTTAAAGGTAGGAAAAAATATGATGCATGTATATGTAAACATTATTTTTTTTGTTTTAACTTACCATTGAAATATTTTAAATTCCTTAGTGTTAAATTAGTTTTGGTGATTAAATTTTGTGCATTTCTGTTACACTTATTTATTATTTAGTTAAATATTTTTTTTACATCTGATAACGTGTACCTCTGTTTAAATTGATTAAAAAATAATAATTCTTATCTTAGCCATTACTTCCCCAGGAGGAGAAGAAAAATTTGTGTAGACAATTATCAATGAGTGAGGATTTCTTTCTGAAACGAGTTAGGAGAAAAGATGCAAATGATGAAGAATCATTATTATCCCATCATTCATCCCTTCGGAGACCTCGTACCATTGAAGGGATTATGGCCTTTGAGTCTACCCCTGATAGCCCATCTGTAGCTGCTAACACGCCATTTATCATACCTTCTTTCTATGATTCCAATTCAGACCAGGTAACAAAAAATGAATCCTTATTTATAATTTTTAAGTTTATATCAATAGTTTTGTTCAAATATAATATAATTTTAGTTTATAAATTCTTTAATTTGCTTTGTTTTATGTTTATTAAAATTTAACCTTTATTAATAATAAAAACAACCTTTTCTTAGTTTTGCTTGTCTAAACAAATCCTTTTAATTTGTAAACATGTTTACATTTAACAATGAATTATTTTTAAAAAAAATTATTAAAATATAATTTAAATATGTTTAGGAAGAATTAGAACAAGGATCATCATGTTTATCAAGATTTTGTGCAAATATCCGTGGTGATGAAAGTTCATTAGCATTATTACTAGTACTTTATTTCTTACAAGGAATACCGCTTGGTATTATAGGTTGTATACCATTTATGTTATCAGAAAGAAATGTATCATTTACCGACCAATCATTTTTTTCATTTTCATCATATCCATTTAGTGCAAAATTACTTTGGGCACCAATTGTTGATTCATTTTATTTTAAAAGAATTGGTAGAAGAAAGACATGGCTTATACCAGTACAATTTTTTATATCAGTATATCTTTTAGTACTATCATTTTATATATCTGATTTGATACCAGAAGATCATACAAAAAGTATGACAATAAGTATTAAAGTTCTAACATTACTCTTTTTACCATTAAATTTTTTGGCAGCAACACAAGATATTGCAGTTGATGGATGGGCATTAACAATGCTATCAAGAAAGAATGTTGGTTATGCTTCAACATGTAATGTAATTGGTCAACATGCTGGTTTATTTTTAGGAAACAATGTTTTTATGTTTTTGTCATCAGAGAAGTACGCAAATAGATTTTTTAGGAGTACTAATGGAAGTGGTGGATTAATAAATTTTGCAGGTAGGTTTTATTTTATTCAGAAATAAAAAATATATTGTGATAGTAAATGAAGTGACATAAAAATTGAATAATGCCTTAGTTTAAAAAATGATTATTATTATTTATATAGTTCTTTTTATCTTCCTTTTTTTACAATTTTATATTACTTTGCCATTTTTTGTAACAACACATGTGTAGATGAGAAAGGTTTAAATATAAATTTCCATTTTATTATTTTTTTGATAGAGAATAGATATTAGTATGGAGAAATTTTTGTTATGATGTTCTTCCAAGCCAATAGAAAACATCATAGATTGTAATCTCACAACTTAAAATAATATATATGATAACTAATTAACTTTAAGTAATTACCTTGTATTCTGATACTGATCATAAACAGCACTCATACCATATCCCCCTTTTTCACTAATAATAACAGCACTCCACCAATTACCAAAACGTTCTTCAGCTTGTTGTTTCATGTATCTAGCCTGGTAACTATATTGATGTGGATAGATAGCAGCGGTCTCCAAAATTATTTCACGTAGTTTTTCTGATTTACAATTATCCGCTAAACAATCTCATTATCATATAATGAAAATATTTATAAAAAATATAGAAGAAAATTTAAACTTACGTTGAACACGACTCTCTCCAATAGGTATAGTAGACGATAGTAGGAGCAAGGTTAATAAATGAATAATAAACATAGTTACAGTTACTTTGGTTCTCAAATAATATAAAGATAGAATATGCAATGATATTAAAGCAACTAGATCATATACTAATGCCATAATATTAAAATATTTTAATGTATGTTTTGAGCTTTAAAAAAAAAGTTATTTTAATTTTATATTTATATTCATGGATAGACATTTATAAAATATATGCATAAAATTAGAGGATAATTAAAAGTTGTGGTTGATTAAATTGTATTTTGTGTAAATAATATGCCTTATATATACTAATTTGATAAATAGTAAATAAAATTGTTTCACTGGATAATTTTATTAGTAAAATATGTAATTAAAGTTTTCTTTTAATAGGTGTCTTGGGTCCTTATATAATTTTATGCTTTCAATTTATATATCTCTGTGATTTTATATATTAATAATAACATAAAGATCCCTTTTTACTGTATTTGGTAGAAGAAAAATTTTAGTTATAGAAAAAAAAAATTAAATTTGATGATTTTAAATTTTATTTATCTCTTTATTCTCTAATATAATTGAATTCATTTATATATATATTAAAGATAAAGATATATATTATATATAATGTTATTAAAAATAAAAATGTTATTTGAGTGGATTACGTTTTGTTAAATATATGTAAGAGGAAATATATATAATTTTGATAACATTTAAAAATTTTATAACAATCATAAAGATTTTGAAATAGATTTATTAAAAAATATATATATAGGTATTTACATTTGAATATTATAATATGTTGTTGTAACTTATATCACAGAAACAATATATAACAATGGTTTGTTAAATGTTAAAAGTGATTGAAGACTGATAAAATATATAATAACAATATGCCAATTTATCTCTTATTGTTTGTGTCCGTTGATGTACAGTGTGTGTAATAAAAGTTATCAAATGTTATATAGCTTATCATTCATATAACATAATACTCCTTAGGCAATGGTCAATAAATGATAATAACTTATAATCATTTTTACAATAAACATAACAATTGATAGTAAAAGCATTTTTAATATAATTAAATATTTTTTTTTCTAGAATTCCTTCTTTTTTGGGGAGCAATCTTTTTTATTACCACAACACTAGTCTTATTTTTCAAGAAGGAAGTTGATCATTCTAAAGATGATTCAGAGGTCGAGTAAGTTAAAAATATATTAACATAATAAATAATTGACCTTTTTATCACCATTTTTTTAAGACATAAGAAACATGATGTATCACTTGAATCAAATAACATTAAAAACAACAATTTAACAACAATTGCTGTTAAAGAGGATGAAGAAGAAATTGAACTTGGAGTTGGTGAGACATATTTAATGTTATTCAAAATCATCCTCCTCAAACCAATGCTTCTTTTATTATTTGTTCTATTTACAAATAAACTGTCATTTGCAGCAACATACAGTACAACATTTTTAAAACTTGTTGATGCTGGTGTAAAAAAAGAGGATATATCAATGTTAAATGTTTTCTTATCACCTTTATCATTTATCTTACCAATATTTGTTGGAAAATTCACTGTTGGAGATTACCCATTAAATTTATTATTATATGCCTATCCATTTAGACTTTGTATGAATTTTGTTTATGGAGGATTACTTTATGCAACACCATGGTTTAAAACTGAAACAGGTGAATTTCCATATTATTTTTATGGAATATGGTTAGTAGCAATGCTTATTCATGATTCATTATCAATTACTATGTTCGTTTCTATAATGGCATTTTTTGCCAAAATATCTGATCCAAAAATTGGTGGTACTTATATGACAATGCTAAATACAATATCCAATCTTGGAGGAATGATATCGTCGACATGGGTTATGTTTGTTATAGACCTTTTAACAGTTAAAAATTGTTATGTACCTGAAACAAAGGAAAATTTAGGTACATGTAAAAAGAGTGAATTGAAAAAGAGTTGTTTAGCAGCAGGAAATTCTTGTGAATATGAGATTGATGGTTATTATCTTACTGTTGGAATAGCAACAATATATGGAATTATATGGATAATAGCTTTATGGAATCGTATTAAAAGATTTCAAAAAATTCCTCGAGGAGAATGGTTGGTATTTAAAAAGAAAAATTAAATTATATATATATAACACAACAAATATCTTTAATCTTCATTTAATATTTTTTTAATGTTATTAATCACTAAAGAACATCCAAGCAAAGAGATGCTTTGAAATGGTATAATTTGATGAAAAACTTTTTTAATAATACCGAGAAAAGTTAATATATATTTTTTACTAATTTAAATGAAGAGAAATTAACAATATTATAGGTCTAGATGTCCTTATTAAAGCAAATTTTTTATATCAAAATATTTTACAACTTTTAAATAACATTTACTTTATTATTATTATTTTATCATTTATGCAACAATTAATATATTTTCAATATCTTCTATCTTAATTATAAATTTGATAGAGATGATTGTTTGTATAATTACAGATATTACATAATTAAAATTTTATTATATTTAATATGTATATATACACATTTATTTTAAAATAAAATTTAAAAAATACTTTTTGGCTTTTAATTTATTATCACTCTAAGACATGTAATTTAAATGGTTTTAAGAAAACATTGGAAGAAAAAAGTATGAAATGCAATTTTTATAAAAGAGTTAGTAAATAGAAATATTGAGTAAAAATTAGGTGATATGAAATGAGATAAACAAAAATTTTTTTGTCATTCATCATTTTTAAATATATACATTTTAAAGATATCTCTTAATGTATCTTATTTCAAAGATTAAAATTTCTCGTCATTTATTTTCATAAAGTACATTTTATTAAATTTAAAAAAAAATATAATAAACTATTTTATTTCAAAAAAATGAATATTATTTATTTATCATTATTAGCGCGCATTAATAATTTGTATAAATATGGTGCTATAAAACTATATTAAAATGTATTTAAAGATTTTAGATAAAAGACGTATCATGCTTTTTGTGGTATTATCTTTTTCCATCATTTTTATATACAATCGATACTAAATATTATGAAGAAGAAAAATTCTTATAAAATTTATGTTATAAGTGAATATATGCATACAACACAAGGAATTATTTGTAGTTTGTTATAATGCCAATAATGATATAAGTCATATCTCCTCTTTCTCATATGTTTTACTCTCCCTCATATACGTCATTGAATATTTTTATTTATGGTCTATTTTATACATACACATATATGTAAATAAATTTTAAAATGGTAGAGAGAAACTTCAAACATATATCTACATATGATTGAGTATAATTTTATTATTGTTTCAATTGATAAAATATAAGTATAATTTAAATTTTATTAAAATCTTTATGAATTTTATTATTACTGATTAAAAAACTAACTATTACGTTAAAATTTTTTATATATAAATATCTTATTCTAGGAATTTTGCTTTAATTAATTAAATATTTTTGTTAAATCCTATTTCTCGGTCAAAAAACAACAAAGTTTTAAATAATTTAATATAATGCTTAATCATCGTAAAGGCTAGTTTGTAAATATTTTAATAGAATTACATGATTATTAATATTTTTAGATGGAACTGTTATAAAAAATAATGAAAGTGATGAGGATGATGAAATAATTAGTAGGATTGATACACCAGTAATAATTGAACACATCTGTATCAATAAAAATTATTTTCATTTAGAAGGTGATAAACCATTAAGTGCTATTAACAGAACAATCCTTCCGAAAACCTTTGAAATTCCAGAGGATCAATTCAGTATATTTGGGTTTAAGAAATGCAAAAATATTGATGAAACTGAGGAAGAGAAAGAACTAAGATTACAAGCATCTGTTTCAGATGATATCTCACGAAGGAGAATGAAATGGTTAGTTCATATTGAATTTACTAATGAAAATTTAGACAAACAACTTATGTGGGGTGATATTGATTTAGATAAGATAAAAAATGGTAAATTTGAGGAAATGATTTTTACTGAAGGTATCCCACATTCATTAAGACCATTCTTATGGACAATATTAAGTGGTGGATTAAAAAAGAAAAAAAGCAGTATTTTTAGGTATGAACAAGTTTTAAAGCAGTGCATAACAAGTTTAAACGTTTCTATTAATTCACAAATAGAGAAAGATGTTTTGAGAACACTGCCTACTAATATTTGTTTTTTAAGAGAAGATTCAATTGGTACAAATAGTTTAAGGAATATTCTTAAATCAATTGCATTTCTGTATCCCGATTTAGGATATTGTCAGGGTATTGGCATGGTTGTTGGAAATATTCTACTTGTCTGTCCTGAAGAATATACCTTTTGGATAATGGCATCAATTATTGAAGATATTTTACCAACAAATTATTATTCTCATTCATTAGTTGATCTACAAATAGATCAAAAAATTATTCATCATCTCTTAAAACTCCATATTCCAGAATTATATGAATGTTTAAAAACCAGAGGGATAGATTTAAGTATGGTAACAGCAAATTGGTTTCTAACACTTTTTGCCTCCTCCTTAAGAACAGATTTTTTATTTAGAATATGGGACTTATTATTTGTTTATGGAAGTTCAATTATATTTCGTTTAATAATAAGTATGTTAAAGATAAATGAAGTTGAAATAATTACAATGTGTAGAGAAGAAGAATCATTCATCTCAACGGATATATTTAATTTTATATCTAAAATACCAAGAAATATTAAAAAAATTGATGATGTTTTGGAGATGTCCATGTCTTTTGATTATGTTATAACACCGAAAATAATTCAAGAATTAAGAATTGATTTTCAAAATGTTATAAATGAAAATTGTGGCATTTATAGAAAGATGACTAAAGAACATATACTGAAAAAACAGGCAGCTGTTTCAGCCCAATTATTTAAGTCAAAAAGTTTTATACAACAAGTTTTTCATGGTTCAAATAGTGGAGAAAAGTATGATATAAAAATGAAAAATATTAGGCAAACAGAAATGATTGTGAATTTAAAAAACGCCATTGGAAGATTAATTAAACATTTTGAAAGTTGTGGTGAAAATCATAAATTTGATAGTAAAAATGTTGTTGAATATGAATTATTTAACTATATAAAAGAGAAAGAATCATTTTTAAAGAAGAGAAGAGAGGGGAGAAAAAGAGCAAGAGCATTGTTGAATTTTAAAAGTCAAGATGATGATGAATTAGGATTTATGAAAAATGATGTCATAACAATTATCAACGATAAGGATGAGCATTGTTGGATAGGTGAAATGAAAAATCGTCGTGGTTGGTTTCCAGCTAAATTTGTTGAAATTATCAATGAGACAGGTAAAAGTTATTGTAGTTATGGTGATGAGACTATCAATGAAGATGTTTGCCGTATAATAAGAGAGCATTTTATGATTGCTATTAGTATTATATTTGAAAATGAGATAAGAAGTGAAATGAATTATCATCCATATCAATTTATTGAGGAGATAGCAAGTAACATTGTACAAAAAAATTGTAATATCATTGATAGTCGTTTGGCACTATGCAATACCTTTAAACTTGAACAAGATGAAAAAGTTTTATCACCTGAAGAGTTGTTATTCCGTTCTGTACATTATATTAATTCAACATATAATACCATATCAAGTAAACAAAAAAATAATATTAAATTTCGTAGTTTAATTGCTTTTGGTTTAAATGAGCAATGCCTTCATTTGTGGTTTGGAGCATTATGTGACAGTACATCACATGAAGGAATACGAAAAAAATACTATAAAAAAACATCGTTTATTAGATCACCAGCTTGGGTACAAATAACTTGTGAATTAAGAATTTTATCGCAAATGTCTTTTAATCTTAATGTAGATTATGAGTTATCGGAGAATGTATTAAAAAATCAATTGTATAAAGATATGAATAAGAATGTAAAGAAAAATGTTATATCAAAATTATCCTTACCAACATCTCAACAAATTTTAAATAATGGAAGTGTTAAGAAAATTACAAATGTATCAACAAACGAACCACTAAAAGAGGGTGTGCAAGATGTCCTTATCAAGCATCAATTATTTAGTTGGGATCTATGACAAATCAAATCGTGTCGTTAAATTTTAAAGAGTACTTAATATATTAATCTTTAAGAATTAATTTGGCATTATCATATTAAGAATTTAAAAAATTACATTACTTATCAGTCAAGTAATGTATAAGCATTTATATAATAAAAAAGATGAAAGTATCAATAAAAGTTTATATTTTCATTTTTATCATTTTATGTTAATTCAACAATAACCTTTGTAGTATAATTTTAAAAATAAAATTGTTCATTACAAATATTGCAAAATCTCAATAATAATTTAGAGAAAAAAAAGAATACTATTTACTAATCATTCATAAAATGACATTTTTTCTTTATATTATTGTCATATTAATAAAAAACATGAATTAGAATTTATCTTTATCACTGGTTGTAAGGGAAATCTATTCTATTTTTATTCTATCTTTAAGGTGTGGTTATTGACATAAAATCATCTTCATCTAAATATAAGCCTATAAATTGTTAACGTTTATCAGTATATCAAGCATTATCTATAATTGATATTATTTACTTATGAAAATGTTTTTATATTTTTCAATTAATGTTACTCTTAAATTGTACTTTATAAAGTTGTAATTTTTTTAGATTCAATGAAAAATAAACCAATAAATTGGTTTATGTACTTTTTTTTTACTTTATTAATCTATACGTCATTAGGAAAATCAGATGCCAATTGGTTAAAAAAGTCTTATGAAACACTCTTTAATAGCAAAATAAATGGTGAAGTCGCACAGGAAATTGTTTTAGATAGTTTAAATGATGTTGAATGCAGAAATCCATTGTTAAGAGGTTATGATTGTTCACAATATTCTTGTATAAATTTCGGACACAATTATTTAGAAACTTCATTTAGTGATGATGAAGTATCGTGTGTCTGCCCTCCAGGATCTTATGGAACACATTGTGAACCAGGTATATTTGTTATTTAAAAAAATTAGTAATTTTTTTAGTTAATTGTCCAAATAGTCAAATGACATATACTTCACCATCTGATTTATCAATGATTTCTTTTATTACATACAATTCGTTGATGAAAAAAATGGATAATAATGATAAAACAGATCCATTTATTGATGAACTTGTAAATACCCTCTCGGACTCTTCTTATGGTTACACTTCCACTACTTTTGGTGCAAGTTGTGCTAAAAAAACACCAATTTGGCAATTGACAAGTTTCGAGAAAAATAGTGCAAAATTACAAATTGGATTGAAAAATTTCGTACAATTAATGAGACGCGGAAATACATCAAGCGAATATTTTAAATTATCGGATATATATCAATTAGTTGCTGTTTCACAACCATATTCAGACGTCCATCTTTTTACAAATATGGGTATAACCGACAGTTTAAGTAACATTGATCTTTTGTTATCATTAATCAAACAAACTGCCTTAGCAAATAGAGTTAGAATTAACATTTTTGTAGTTTCACAGTTATCATCAACTGAAAGTATATATCAACAAAATAAATGGAAACCTTTAATAGAATTATCAGAAACAACAGGTGGTTTTGTTATTGCACCATATGACATTTTTAGTATATCAAATACTCAAAACTCAACAATAACTGAATGTATAAGAAAACTTTTTACTATCTTTAATAATGGAAGAAGTGTTATAAAGAGCGTTTTGAATCAAGATACTAATGAAATTCTATTACCTTTTAAACTTCCATTGGATTCACAAAATAAACGCACTGGGTATTTATTTATATCTGGAAATGATGCATTTAATGAATGTAAGTTTAATGTAAAATATTTTAAAAGATAAAAATATTACTTTTAGCATTAATAAATTTTAAGATTCCGGATGGAATTGTTGAAAATTACTTTATGTTGAATTTCTTGAAAGTTTACAAAGTATCTTTTAATGCCTCTACTACATCTCCATTTATGATAATCTCAAAAAATCTTAATATGACACTTAATTTCCAACTTTTATCCTCAATAAAAGATTCTACTATTGATCTTGGGTATGCAATCAATAACATAGTAGATTCATCTTCATCTCTCCCTATTATTGATGTACCAAATTTAGTTGTTGGAAGAAGTAGAAATTTAAAAGGAAATGTAACATTAAAATTAGTAGAAAAATCAAGTATTCAAGTTAAAACAGTAAACAATAGTAGAGATATTTCCTGTTATTTTAATTCTGTATATATGACTATAACTTCAACATCTAAAGATATACTACATTTTTCTGCTAGTAGTGATACTGATGACTACCAAGAATGGATTCCTTTCACTTTTTCTGATAGTTCACAAGTTCCCTTCATAATATCTGATATTATTTACTTGAAACAAGATGAAGTAGAGAAATATCTTTATTTATTTGATAACGGATTTATTTCAGAACTAAATTTTGATAATGTTAAAGAAGATATGAAAAAATATGACTATTTTAGTAACATCCAAATACTTTCAAATGATTTAGTACCATTATATGATGAAAAAAATGATTTGGTGGGAGGTGATAGAACAATAATTGATAGAACTACGACAACATCTGAAAACATAATAACAACAACACAATCTCCAATAGATACAACTTCACGAAAATCTTTTGGTTTAGGATTTTACTCAAGAGCAAGTCTAATTGATAAAATAATCAATAAACCTTATTCAACATCACTCATTAATAGATTAAAACAATATTTTACTAAATTTAATAACTTCTTTGATAGTTACATATTTGCATCTTTTTACAAAGTATCAAATTCAAATTCAATACAAGCAGTTGACTCCACAACTTATGGAGACTTTTTATCGGATGTAATGAATAGATTAACCACAGAGGAGCATAAAGATGATACATGTTTTAATGATGATAGTACTCAACAAGTTTTAATTAAAATTCTTCAAAATACTGCATTTGAAAGGTCTTCCGATATCTATCTTATAACTGATCAATTGTATGGTAAAGTATCCGATGATAAACAATTTGGTGATGTTGTTTTGTATAATCTTCTAAATAAATTAACTCCAAGAATTAATGTTCTTCTAATTGATAGTTTATGTTCTGAGGAGTTTAAAAATATGAATTTCACGGGTTTACAACCATATTGGGAATTAACAAAAAAAACTGGTGGTGAGATAATTAGAGTTTCAGATCCTTCATCACTTTTAAAATGGTTTACATATCTTACAAATCAAACTTCAGCGAGTTATGAAACTATATATAGTGATAATCAACCAGGAGAATATATTCAACAGAAAAATGGTTCAAATTCATTTGTTTTAACAGGTGGTCATACATATACTATTTTAGGTACCATTCAAACACAGTCAAAAACTGGTTTACCAACAACAATGTCAATTTTTGATCAAAATAATAACTCAATATGTAGTGGAAATCCGTTCCAGACAATTGAGGAAGAATTTGGTATTAGTTCATCATGTACTATACAAAACGATGGAAATTACTATGTTCAATTAGATTCAAATTATTTCCCAACTGAAACTTTCCAAGTCAGAATAGTTGAATTTAACGCTAATTTTGGATATAAATTATCATTCCTTGATTCAAATAGCAAACAATCCGATTCACCATTGTATGGTATAGAAACACCAATAAAAATTTTGTTCATTCCTTATAATGATGGTGGGTTAAATGAGAATGACTCTAATCTAACTGTAACAATATTTGATTCAACACAAAAAACTGTCTTTACTTCACAAACTACCTATAATGGAGAATATTCATACTCTACAAATAATAATTGGTTTTGTAATAATGCTAATAAAATGTACTACATTCAAATTAAATCACAAAAAGAATCAAGAATATATTCATATACATGTTTAGATACTAATGGTGGAGGATCAACTCCAGGATCGAAATGTCCACCATGGGTCAATCAAAATGATTGTACAACTCCCATTTGTAGTAATGGAGGAAAATTAATTGAAGGTGTTTGTTCATGTCCAGTTAATTATACAGGTCCTTATTGTGATCATTATATTAGTACATGTACAAATGATGATGATATCTATTATAACGATTTTACAACATCCTTAATTTTTGTTGTTGATCTACAAAACACTAAATTGGATGATCTTAAACAACAATTTAAGTATATTGAAGATAATTCTGATAATCTTGGTCAAAAAGAATACATACTTTTTACGTATAATTCAGGATCCGATGTTATACCATCAAATATGAATATTTATGTTACAAGTGAAAAGAAAAAGTTATTTTATGAATTATCACAATTAACTACAGTTTCAGGTGGTACACCAACACCAGGAGCACATGTTACTTATTTAAAAGCTGTCCTGTCAAGACAATCATCATCAAAATCAGTCCTCTTATGGAATCCACATTACTGGCAATGTGGAGATAAAATTGATATGGAACTTGTTGACTTAATCCTTAAAAAAAGTGTTGATATAAGGATAATTTATTACAATCAAATATTACAAAACTGTGAAGATACGTCTTATTATTTAATGTTAGGTAATGGATTATTTACAAAATACACAAGTAATTCAGGAACAGGAGACGATTCTTTTGGTTCTTATGTTGTAAATGGTTTGCTAAGTCCAGATAATAGTACAGGTCTTATTGTTTATGATTCCTATTATAATTACGTTACTTCCATATGCAATGAAACAATAACAACAACTATTTTTAACAATGGCATAAATCAAATTTATGTTACATTAGATGGTCTTCAAATGGATCAAAATACAATGAATAGTGCTACATTATTATCATCAAATATTTATTTTATTGATATGACAGGTTCTACAAAGATGGATATTACTTTCACCTGTGAAAAAGCAACAACAACAAGAAGAGGATATATAGTAGAAGGACAATCACCTACAAAAATAGCTTATGGTTATACCTATGTAAATACTGATTCGTTTAAAAACTATGCTCCTGTTACTTCAGTAGGCAATAATTATCTGTACTTTAATATTAAAGAATGTTTTGGTAGTGATAATGAATTTATTTCTAATTATCCAATGGTGACTAATCAATATATCTATCCAATGAATGCTTCACCAAAAGCAATACCATCATTTGTTAATAGAAGAGATATTTGTAATAATAAATGGTTAGGAGAATTACCTTGTTCCCTAGAAAACACACCTAATTCAATCTTGAAAATAAAAATTTCTGGAACCAATGATAATAAACAAGGATTTTCAAAAATAGTAACGACTGTTTGCAAAGATCAAGGTTTGTTTATAATTACAATGACATTTAGATTATATTTTTTTAGTTGACTGTAGAAATGGAGGAAGTTTTTCAAACGTCAATGGATTATGCACATGTGATCCATCATGGATTGGACAAGATTGTTCTATTCCTAAATGTTATCACGGTTACAACGTTAATAATCAGCAATGTCTTTGTGATAAAGATTGGTATGGTCCACATTGTAATAATAATTCTCCAACTCAACCAACAGGATCTTCAACAATTTCACCAACTACTACAACAGTTCCTACAACAACAGGTATGTTTATATAAGTAACAAATAGAAAATATATTTTTTTAGTTAACCCACAAGATTGTTACAGTAAATTAAATATTACTCTTGTACTGATATTTGATGAAACCAACATGTCAATTCCATTTATATCAAATGTAAGTTGTAATAATTATTCTGCTAATAATAATATAATTTTAAGTATATGAACTTTTATTCATCATTCCAACAAAATATTAAAAGTGTTGGACCTACGAAGCAGGTAAATTTAGCTGCGGAATTTGCATCACAATATTCTTTGCTTAACAGTTTTGTGGATATATCAAATATCGCATCTAATATAAATAACACAAAAAAATCTGATAGTATAAATGTAGATAGGTAAGATTTTTGTAAATAAAATAAGCTTATCAAATTATTCCTGTATTTTTAGTACATTTAACTCAGATATCGGCGACCTATTATACATGTGTCAACAACCTGCGTTTATAAATTATTGTGATCCCCAAAAAAATAAATATTTTATTATTTTTGGAGCAACGAATAAATTTAAAAATGATAATTGTGCAGCAAATAGTTTATCAGCATTAAATGGAATAAAGAGTATAATTTTTACCTATGGAGATGCTGCAGCAGATAATTCATGGTGGAATACTTGTTATAAGGTTGAAACAAATAATCTCTCTGGAGATAATATTAAAATATATGATGGATCAAATTTGACTACAGATATATTTGAAACAGCAATGCTAGATATATGTAGATTCGAAAATATTACATAAAATTCTAATATTTCTATATATAAAACAAAAAGAAATACAATGCATTTATATATTAGTTTTATTAAGAGTAATAAATATTGCTCACATATTTCTTTTTGATTATAAATTTATAAAATTGCTATTTAAAATTTCTACATATATTTGGATTAATAAATAATTATTATAAAAGTGTTTTTTTTAACTAAAAATAATTTTACTTGATAATAATAAATTTCTACATCATATTAATATAACGAGTAATATTAAAAGTATTTTTTATTCAAAAAACTTTGGAATGTGAGATTTTGATTAAATAATATTTACAATGTAGAAAATAACATGGTAAATTAGATGTTATGAAAATAACCAATAAAAATTCAATCATCTAATCACATTAATTTATTATCATATTATATGTAAGCATTACCAATTTATGATTAGTTATTATCAACAGTCTAAAAATTATCTACTAAAATATGAACTTAACTTCCGTAAATAATACTTTAAATCATTGAAATTTATTATAGCATTTGGCTCAAAATTCATTGAATACAAAAATGTACCGTTTGTTGCCGACTATATAATTACTTGAAATTTTATAACTGTTTAATTTAGCTTTTAAAATCTATAAATGTTAAAATTAATGTAATTTTATATCAAAAAGTAAAAGTTATTTCACGTTAATTATTTCCCAAAGTGTATTAGGAATAGTGAGTAATATTTCAAAAGTAAAAAATTATACATAAAGTCAAAGGCAAAAATATTTGTTTTCTCAAAGTATTAGTCGACTTTTTTTATATTAATGAAAAAATAATACATTTTGTGCAAAGATAATGGTAAATTTAATTAATCATGTCGGTAAAAATAAAATGATGGTAATAAATAAAAAGAAAAATACATTAATATATGTTCGAATATAAATTGTTCTTCTAGGATTTCTTAGGGTAAAGCAAAGCATTTAAATCTGTTATAGTTAAAATTTTTATTTAATTTTTCATACAAACTAATTAAACAATTTATCCTCATTTTAAAAAATACCATAGTTTTTTTCCTAGTGTTATAGTATTGACTTAAAATAAAAAATATTTATGGAGATTAAATGTAAATATCAAATTTGCAATTCAATTATTGAAATTAAAAATATCATACCCAATAATGAATTTTTTTAAATCCACTATTACCTGCAATACAACTAAAATTAGTTATTGATTACATACTTTTTAAATGTTTTTTTTCTAAATAATATGAAAAATGATTCTATTTATGGATGATAATTGCAAAACTGTTTTAGTAAAGAAATTCTATTTCGATTATAAGTACATTGAATGTAAATTTTTTGTCACAATAGTATTAAATAATTAAAACATATAAATATTTATATTATTACTAAAGTAATTGATGGAAGTAAAAAACATATATTTTTTTTGAGTTTTATAAGGTATTGATTGATTATTTAATATTTATGATATTTTAATATCAACAAAAAGAATACGTATGTTTTTCGTGACCATTTAATTTACAATATAATATCTTTAGCTATAAATAATATACTAATTAGAAAATTATAAGCCAATTTTTAATATATGTGAAAGGAATAAAAAAATTTATTTGCTTTATAAAATATCCTTTAATAAGGTAGATATTTTACTAAACTAATCAACTAAAAAAATGCATTTTATCATCGTTATTATAAATTGACAAGATAAAAATATACTATTACAAGAAACATTATAATTATTAATCTATTTTGACCCATATTATTCTATAAAGGAAATTGGAAATAAGATTTTCAAAGAAATTGGATAGCATATTTAAAAGTTTAGAGTCAGATTATGAGACATTATGAACAATAGTTTTTATTTTTTAAATTATGTGATTTACATAAAATATAATTTATATATTTATCGTCACCAAATATTATAAATATTAATAAAACAACTGTTTGATAACGATGTGAGTATATGATAAAAGTACCACAACACACAAAAAGGTAATTTAAATTAAATCTAAAATTGTTATTCGTAAATTGTCATAAATTTAAATTTGTCAGAAGTAACAAGTTGAAGGAAAATAAAAATTAACTGACTATCACTATTGCTTAAAACATTTGTATAAAAATAGATCATTTACGTATTTGTTTTAGTATCAAAATGTTTGCGATCTCATGCACTTGATATTAACTACTACAAGAAAGTTAGTAAAACTATTTATGATATCTTTTAAAATAATAAAATTTACTCTTAAAAGGTAATGTATTTTGTTATATCAATAACTGAAATTTTAGTAAATCAAAAACAATTACAAATAAATATTGTATGCATTTACTACAATTTGAAGATCTATTTGAGTCAATATTCTACTAGAAATTATATAAATCATTATTTACACCGATTTTTTGGACATTTTAAAAGGAAATATTAAACTTAAATTTTATATATTTAAAATCTGCTAACAAAATGATTAAAGATTTTATCAATTTCTGTTCATTTAGTTGTTTTATATCCAATAGAAAAAAATTTCTTTTGTTACGATAAATCAAGTGTTCTGACAGATAATTTTTACCTACAGATAATAATTTAGAATAGATATCAAATGTAAAGCAATCATTCACAATAACTATTATAACTTAATAAACATACCAAAATACCTTATAGACATTAGGTTTAAATCACATTTAAAAAATTTTTTGTTTTGCAACTTAACGCTTTATTAATTCTGACAAGTAAAAATTAAGTATGTGACTTTTAATAGCAACATACGATTCAAATGAATCTATTTATTTATTTAAGTGAATTTAATATTTTGATAATATGATTTTTTTATTATAACTACTTTCTATACATGTAAATTATAAAAACATAATTTTTAACAGGATAAATTACTTATAAACTTCAACATTTTCTTCTACCAATTTAAACAAAAACAATTGTTACAAAAATAATTTTCAATTAA
Organism: Strongyloides papillosus; assembly: GCA_005656395.1. NCBI lineage: Eukaryota > Metazoa > Nematoda > Chromadorea > Rhabditida > Strongyloididae > Strongyloides > Strongyloides papillosus. The sequence continues at coordinate 155,997 of SRSI01000013.1, forward strand.
TATAAGCATAATTCCAATTGTCTCCTGCAATATTGATATATCTTTGAAACTTAAAATTCCCATATATTGTTCTTCGATAGATGATGTTTTATATTTCCATTAAATGGTACATTATTTTTTAGTGACTATTGAACGTGTAAAAATTTAATACTTTCTTTTTTATTTTTATATTTTAAATTCTATAAAAATTGATAGCTAATGATTTGTAAGTGTTTATGTAGCAATTACTTATAGTAAACAAAATTTTAAACATTGTTGTTAAAAAATTAAATAAGTGTTTATTATCATTTATTAATATAATATTTTATGTAATGAAGGATATTTTACATAAGTAAAATTCAATGTTATTTCTTATTTAAGTTATGACGTTTAAATAATTTTACCTGTATAATAAGTTGTTTTTTAATCTATTTTTCTATTAGTAGATATGTATAATAATGAAGAACGCTCAATGATAGTACGATTTTATTATTCCAATGGATCTTCTATTATTGCTACACAAAGAGCATTTCGAAAGCACTTTAATACTAGAAAGGCACCATCACGTCGTGCAATAAAAAATATGGTGCAACGTTTTGAAGAACACGGCTCAGTTAATGATTTACCTCGAACAGGAAGACCACGAACTGTAACTTCAGATGAAAATGCGCAAAGAGTTAAAGACAGTATTGATAAAAATGATAAAATATCAATAAGAAAACGTGCAAAAGAACTTTGTATTCCAAGAGCATCTCTTCGTCGTATACTTGCACAAGAATTACATTTATTTCCATATAAAATACAACTAACACATAAATTCGAAGTTTCAGATAGGAAACAGAGACTAAAATGTGCAAATACACTACAAAACCTAATGATTCATGATAGTAACTTTACAAACAAGCTTATCATGAGTGATGAGGCAGATTTTTATTTAAATGGTCTCGTCAAAAAGCATAATTGTAGAATATGGGGTACTGAAAATCCTAGAATAATTTCTGAAAAACAATTTCAAACAGAGAAAGTCATTGTTTGGTGTGGTATAACTTCACGAAAAATTATTGGACCATATTTTTTTAAAAATGAGGAATCTACAAATATAAATGGAGAAGAATATAGAGAGATGATAGATAATTATTTAGTACCTGAATTGGTAAATACAATTGGAATGTGGTTCCAACAAGATGAAGCTACAGCTCACATTACAATGAGAACGATAAACTTATTAAAAACAATTTTTTCTAACAGAATTATATCAAGAAATAGTGAAATTAGTTGGCCGCTACGTTCACCTGATTTATCAGCAGTGGATTTTTTCTTGTGGGGTTATTTAAAAGAACGTGTTTATAAGGATAAACCAAAAACACTTGAAGAATTAAAGAATAATATTCAAAATGAAATTAACGAAATAAATGAAACAAAGCAAGATACATTAAAAAAAGTAATGAAAAATGTCATTGAAAGAGCACAGTTATGTGAACAATCTAAAGGTAGTCATTTGAAAGATATAATCATTCAAACATAGTATATAGTTTGTACTCTGTTAAAAAATAATTTATGTATTTATCTAGTCTTTTTTACGTATTGTTTAATTAAATTGCCTTAGCCATTACAATATTTACGAAATGTTAGAAGTTTGTTATAAATGTTCATTGTGTTTTTTCTATATTATTTTTGCTAAGAATAATTTTAAAATTCTTGCGACTTAATTGTATACAATTTGATTCATATATAAAAATAAAAGTGTATTTAAAAAAAATATATTAATATAGAAGGTCTACAGAATAGAAATTAATAGATTTATTTTAAAAATAAAAAAAACTATTCAACGTAAATATAGCAATTATTTACATGAGTTTTCTAATATATTTTCGACTGTTGGAACCAATATAACTGTTCTAGAGTAGAACATTCTCCTATGTGTACAATTGTTTTTACATAATATGTCTGAAAACAATCTTTTAATGTCAATTTTAAGTAATCTTATAAGCATTTTTATAAAAAGTACTTTTTTGATAAATTATTAAAATTTTAATTAACTGTAATAAAAAATGTTTTTAATTATGTAACTTTTTAGTAACATTCAAAACAGTTATCATCTAAATATTTGGCACTTAATAATTTAAACAACTAAAGTTATTTTATATAATAAACAAAAAGATGCAATTTTTAAGTTTTTATACTACACGTATAAATGATATCTAACGACAATCTTATAATTATTTGTTGAAAAGAAGTAAAACTATAAAATAAATGTAATATCATTAAAAAAGTGGTATAAAATGGTAATATTAGTTTAAACTCCTAAATTATATCCCATGATACTTTGTAAATGATACTGTAAATGTCATTTTGTTATAATACGTTAGTTAAATATTCTTAAAAACATCAAATTAAACTTTCATAATAAATTCCAAATATTAATTCGATAAATCAAATGTTTTTATTATTAATACTACCTTAGTTATTGATAAATTAATTAAAAAACATTTCATTTGATAAATATTTTTGCAAAGTTTATCATATTGTGCTAACGCCACTAAAAATATATAAATATTTGTTACTTTTTTAAAAACAAAAAACTTTATAGAATAAATTTAAATATTTGGTTATATATACCTTTATAGGATAAACAGGTACAGAAATTTATGTTTATTGAAAATTTTCAAAGCACAAGTTATACAAGATGCAAAATAAATCAGCACTGATTGAAAGAAAAGCATCCAACTATTTATCGTCGTCATTAAAAATAATTCTTTAATACAGTAAAGTATGGTTTAAATATTAGTCAAACAAAAAAGTAGCTGTAAAGAAGAAGCTTATAAAAGTTGCAATTTTAAAAATATAGTAATAAACAAAATGATTAATCAGTTATAAACAATTTTTTTACAATCTGTAAGTAATTTCATCATTTAATATTATTGTATAGCTTTTTTAACAAGTTAATTATATTATAGAATTTTTATCCTAGTTTTTGTGGGATATTTGCTAACAAATATTTTTTGCAATTATGAGTTTATAATAACTACGATTTTTTTCCACTAAAAAATAAAAGTACCTTTAAATACAAGTATTTATTACTTAATATTAATTAGTTTTAATGAGGTGAAAAAATTTATAACAGATACTTTTTGAAGTTCCAATAAAATATAAAACTTTATTTTGAAATGGTATACTTAATTATAAGTAAACTTTAAGATATAAATAGAAGCAATTAGTACAATTCTATATTTCTTGGAAAACATAAAAAAATCAATAAAAAAATATATTTACACAATTTAACAAAACTCCAGGTGTTGGAACTTTGATTACCACATTTCGCAGCATCAAAAAATATAAAAGAATTAGTTTTTCCAATAAAATTACACCTTCCTGAAATCTTTTACTGTAATGATTATTATTAATGCAAATCGTAATTTGCTAATTTTAATTTTCTAAAATACAGTAGCCTTATTTTTAAAAGATTTCAATTGGAATTGGTTACAACATTTTGATTTAGATATACCTCAACAATTTAATTTAAATAAAGTGATATCAAACAGAAACCACCTCTATAATAACAGAACAAAATCATCATCTAGGATTTATACTAAAAGAGATAAAAAATCAAGAAAATCAGAAAAGAAACAAAAGACTGAAAAAGCACGTTTCTTCAAATAATAGAAAATCACGTAAAAAAACAAAGCAATCATCTTTAAAGAAAAAAATTTGAAAAATATTCCATATCAAAGTCAACTTCCAAAAAAGAAATTTCCAAAAAGTCACCTATAAAGAAAAAACATAAAAAAGATTCAATTTATAAACATACTTAGAAAAACAACAACAAAAGCCATAGTCTATAGAAAACTTGCAAAAAAGAAAAGTAAAGATAAAGAAATTATTAGTAAAAAAGAAGTATAGAAAAAAGACGCTAAAAAAACTTCAAAAGACAAAAACACCTTCAAAAAAGAAAAAAAAGAACAAACGTTTGAAATCAACGTGTGATCAAAAAAAAGAAAAAGGTAAACTAAAAACTACGAAAAAACCAAAAGAACATAAAAAGAAAGAAAAAAGCAAACAATGTACCTTAAAAACTACAAGTGCTCCAACAGTAGAGGAAAAGGAGGATAATAATATTGTCTCGAATGTTTCAGAAGAAGGGGAAAAAGATGAGGGTAGTGGTTTTTCTATGACTACTCCAAAAATAGAGGAAGATGTGGACGATAATACTACTGCTATGAATATTCAAAAGACAAATGAAGAAGATGAGAAAGGTAGTAGTGTTTCTGCAAATGTTTCAGCAGATGATGAAAGTAAAGATTCTACTTAAATAACTTCAAAACAATCATATGAGGAATTAGAAGAGGTCATGGAACTACTTTATTAAATTAAGTTATAGAAGTGTGATTATTATTAGATAATAGAGCATCTAGAAAATAGAATTTGATATTAATACATTCAAAAAACAAAGTATGTCAAAGTTTAAAACAAAAATTAATTAATAGCTATTATTTTACTTTATGGATTAAAAAATGTAATAAATCTTCTGTTATCCTTTATTAAAATAATTTTAAGAAATCTATGTTATTTTTCTTGCTTAATTAAAATTTTTCCATCCAAAATTAATAAAAGAAATTTTCTTATCATATAAATTATATATTGTTTAAATGACATTATTTTTAGTCATATTTAGCTGTTTTGTAATGAGGTATATGTGATTTTCCTTCAATATTTAAAAGTATGTTTTTACATCTAGTATTATTTTACAATACTATACAAACTAAACAACCCAAATTCTTTTATATATTATATATAAAAATCATTCTTGTGATTCATTCTGAAAACAATGTTCTAAAAGCTTAATGAGGTTTATTTTTCTATCAATTACAAGAAAATAATATGTTTAGAAATTTTTATATAATTTTTTTTCTAATAGTAAAATATTTTTTATTGGTGATATGCCTGTATATTAAAAATTACAATTACAATAATAATTCTTTTAAAATTACCTTATTAGTTTAAATAACTTATTTTAAAACACCCTTATAGCTTATACAAACAAACTAATTACAACCTCTAAAAAATATTACAATTAAGATAAAGCATAAAACATTAAATAATTACGAAATAGTAAAATGAATTTTACTCAGGTTGACAACTGTTTATATAGTAAAATCTTTTGGGATTTAGTACTCCCGCCATAAAAATCTTTTTGAGAGATTAATAAAAAGATCAAACACCACAATTATAACTAATACATCTTTACTTAATACATTCAAAAATTGATGACGTATAATACTTGATAATTTTGCTAAAAATTGACATCTTGAAATTAGAATCAAATATGTTTCAGAAAACAATTAGAAAATTACATGTGTAATATATCATAAAAATACAGCATATTCTAAAACATTTTGTAATTTTAGTTTTTGTTGGTTTTTTAACTTTAAAAGTGTAGAAATATTATGATTTAAAATAAAATAATTTTTTAATGGCTGATAACTTGAACATTTTTCCAGAAAATTGAAGAAAACACTGTTCCTAATCTAATTTGCTATGGACAAAATTATGATTAATATTAACTTATTTTAGAAAAAATAATGTAATCGGTTACTAATATCCATTGTATTATTTATGTTTTAAACAAAAAACTGACTTGTTATTTGATCTTATTCATCAATCTAAAACCTTATTAATTTAATAATTAAATATTGTAGTAGTTGTCATTTAAAATAGTGGTACACAATCAAAATAAAAAAAACATATGCCAACTTACAATTAATCTGATAAAAGGTAAAGTATATATTGGTTACAAATTGCAATTATATAATAAATATCCATTAATTGATGTAATTTAGTTAAAAAATGTATGAGATTGGCATGTTTATTATAATATTTTTACGTACTTCTTTTGAATATTTTTGATTATTATATAAATAACAATTGTAATAAAATAACAAGTTAAAATGTGCTAACTTAGATATAAATAAATTCTATTATCCAAAACAAAATTATCTTATTAATAATCCTTACAAATTAGACATTATACTACTATATCATTGTAAAATTTAGACGTTCTATAATCAGTGAATGTACTGAAAGTACTTTCAAATGATAATTGATTATCGAATATTTACCTTTAGAAAATTTGTTTAAACATTCATAATGTGATATTCAGTTTAAATATATTAAGTCTCGTTGAGGATATAAGTTGTAGGTCTTTATTGAACTCAAAAAAACACTTTTAGTTACTGAATCGAAATTCTTGTAATAAGCTAAAGATAATTTTAAGGTATAAGTTGTATGAATATATGTTATCTATAATTTTTATTACATTCATTTTTCTTAGTAAACATAAACCAATTAGTGATTTAGAATTTGCAAAATTTTCCTAGAAAAAAAATTTATGATTGTTGTTACTTTAAAATCTTTTATAATAATTATAATTTTTTTTGCAATCTATCATCATCTAATTTCATATTTCTAAAATTTTCCAATGTTATAACCATGTGATTATGAAAATTAAACATTTTTTATAGTTACAATTATTAAAAATTTCACACTCGATATAAATATCAATAAAGATTAAATATCATAATTCAATTTTACAATATCTTTTTTATAGGGTCTATTTGTTGCAATTTAAAAATATTCACACAAATATTTTTATCATTATTTTTCCTTTGTAATAAAAGTAATAAATATCATGATAATTATTTATTATACAATTAATCATTTCCTTTAACTTATGTATTTTTAAGTTCCTTTTACTTATTCCTGCAAAATTACTAAAAAGATGTCAACTTTAAATATCTATTATAATATCCCTGCTTTTATTCATTTTGTATTTGGATACATCCTAAGCTATTGTGGCGTTATCTTGAACACTATTGTTATGGGCTTTACTTTCAAAAAAAGTACAATAAATGAAAATAAGCAACAACGATTTATAATAAGAGTTAATAGCTCTACAAACTTTTATTATGCACTGATTTGTGCAATTGTCCATCCACAGATAGAAATTTCTAATGATACTCTATTAATAAGGTGCTATGGTTTAGGAAGATATATTCGTAACGGTAGTGTTAGAATTTTTTTAATTGGTCTTTTTATTTATTCCTATGTAATGACTTTTGCCATTGTCTCAGTTGGTTTAGTCTTTCGGTACTATATACTTTGTAAAAGAATTCTATTACCAAGATCAAAACTTATTAGATCTTATCTTATTTGTTTTGGTTACTCAATATTTTCTGGTGTCTTGTATTCATTAAATTTCTCACCATACGTTCCAATGAGTTTTAGGATGGAAGCTGATTTAAATGAAACTATTTGGAAGTATGAAGAGCCATCCTTCTGGGATCATGTGTTAATTTACCGTCAAGTAAGTATTAGTTAATAATCTTATTATATAAACATTTTTTTATTTAGAACAATATTATTTTATTACTTTCATTTATTTTGTATACTACATTAACTATTAGTTCCTATGCACTTATAATATATCTTGTTTACAAAATGAAAAAATTAATGAAAAACAATAAAAATAGTTTTAGTGCTAAAACACTCATCCTTCAAAAGCAATTAAATAAAATTTTAAATGTTCAATCTCTAACTCCGATATTTGTCATACTTCTACCAGTTTTATTTGGTCTCATATTGATAATATCCAAAATTCGTGTAAATGGTTTTGGTCTTTTTGTTATTCTTGGGTTAGAATCTGTACCATTTGTCAATGGTTTATCTATAATAATTTTAACCAAGGATTACAGAATCAAGATAAAAGGTAAAAAGAATACTCCAGCAAAAACAACAACAAAAGTATTTTTGACGTAATGCTAAATTAATCTTTTAAATTTTTTTTATCAATTATTTAATAACTTTTTTATTTGTTTCATAAAAGTTTTTATAAACAAATATTTATTTATAATTATCTCATGACATTTCCTACTTAGCTATGAATATATAAGGATATGAGTTTACTATTTTATTACTCATTTAAGAATATTTCTTTTTCAAATATTACTATATTCTTGGAAAAATGAGCGATAAGGCTTTGATAAACAATATAGTTTTATCATATATCGTAATAAGTTATGGTATCTCAATTTTTGGTTTATTATTACATTTTTTACTGCTATATTTATCAATTAAAGAAAATAGAATTAAAGATGAGAAGGGTATGACAATTATTTTTTTAATTGATACTATTTCAAATATTATTTTGGCAATTTTTTTCTTGATTACCAATCCACAAATAGAAATTCACCATGGTCTACTTTTTGTAAAATTTGGCGGAATTGTTCAATTTATTTACAATCCTACAGTAAAATTCATTTTTTTAGGATTAATTTTTAGTTCTTATATTTGTGTTTTTACTATTCTTCCAACGGAATATATCCAAAGATACCATATAATTTGTAAAAATAGAAGTTTAGATAAAAAGGAACTAATTATATCATATGGCATTACTTTTTTTTATTCACTTATAGTTGGGTTCATACATGCTTGTAATTTTGACTATATTATTCCTGAAGAAATTAAAATAAGCGCAGATTTATCATCAACAATACTGTACGATGAAAAGTACGATGTCTGGAAAAATTTAATAGTTCTCAATAAGGTAAGTGTACTTTAAGATATTTAAAATGTTATTTGCTTTATAGAATTTAATTTTCCACATCATATCTGGGATAATTTTTATGATAATGATTGCATCTACATATATATCCATTCCATATAACATATATAAGATGTCGCTTAACTTTAAAAAAAATAAAAGTGTTATGACTATTAAAAGTATAAAATTACAACAACAATTTAATAGAATTTTGTATTTGCAAATGATAATCTCAATATTTATAATGTTAATACCTTTTATTGCGTTATTTGGTTTATTATTTTCATTTTCAAGTAATATAGCTGGTTTCGGACTTTTAATAATACTTGGATTTCAATCTATACCATTCTTTAATTCTATTTCTATTATTTTTATGACGCCAAAATACAGAAAAATAATGTTGTGTCAAATGAAGTTCAGTAATTTAAATCAAACAACTGATAGAGTTAAAAATATCTCAAGACGAAAAACTCACTCCAGAGCTCTTTAAGTATTTGTTTTTTAAATTTTAATCTCTATAAAAAATAATTTGTTTATTATATTTAAAGAGTTTTTTATTTGTTATACTGAAAAAATGCAATAAAATATTTAAGAAAAAAAAATTATAAGATCCAAGTTGGTAACAAAAAATTTAATACTCGCCCTGTTCATAGCTATCTTTTTTATAATCAATTATTTACTTTAATTTTTATGAAATATCAAAATAAACAATAAAAATGTAACTAGCAAAAATTTAACACGAAATTAATGCAGTCTATTGCTAATATCTCTTTTTTAAAAATAAAATATTTTAAAACCTATTTTTTGTTGACAAAGATACTGTAATCCATTTATATCAAAGAAATCAAAAAACACTGTAAACGCGGATGGAAAAATGAAATTTGGATAACTGATATCAAAAAATTCTATATTTTAAGAATTTTTTTATTTCTTATTTTTGAAAAATTTTCATATTTTTTATTAAAAAAATCTTTATAAAGCAGTTTTAATAAACTTTTTTTAAATGTTTTATGATAAACAATCCTCTATCAATAAAATATTATGAATTATATAGAAATTATTATCAATAAATATCGTCTACTTTCTATTGCTTTAAAAAATTTAAGAAATAGAATCAATTTTTACTCTTTTAAAAAATTAATGTACTTAAGTTTTATTTGAAAGAATATTAAAAATTATTAGTGACTTTATCAAAAATTTTAATTAAATTTAAAAACTCATTCTTTTCTTTTATAAATTATTGAACATTTTAAATCATATAATTTATGTATTGCCTAAGTTTTTTAGAACATAGATTTTTTTTAATGGCAAATTTTCAAATATATTTTTGATTAATATGTATAATTAATGGTAAAATTATTTTTTAGTACACGATTTAATTATACTTTTTTTGGTTTTGAATACAGCATTGTTGTTGCTTTATTTGAATTTTAATTACCGCAAAATATTGGGAATCTTTATCATTAACGATTCGTTTATTGGATTATTTTATATCCTTTAATGAATCTATTTATTGTAATAAATATATAATATAGTAATCAATAGCACATAAAATATAAAACATTTGATATTACAATAAAATATTTTGTTGTTCTATGAATATTTTAAATAGTAATTGCTCTATTAATAATTTTTTTTTATATTTCTGATAGCGTCTTTATCTGTAGTATAAAAATATATTATTAGTATAAAGAAATACTTTTCAAATTTATTCTAATAAAAATTGCTAGTCTAATATAATCAAAACATATTTATTTAAAATTGTTCAAGAAGTGGTACATAATGATAACATTCAATAGAAAAAAGTTAATTTTAAAAAAAGCATTATTCTTTGAAAAGCACAATATAAAACAGTAAAATTTTTCTATCTACAACTTTTACATATAAAAATTACATAATTTATTTAAAATTGTTTCAATAATAATTTTAAAAAAAATTATTACTGTGAAATTATATATTTTTCCTCTATCTTCATGTATGATACACGAATAATATGGTATAAGTATATATGTAATTAACTATAGAATTAAGCATTCTATTTATTTTATTTCTACTTAAATCTATTTCACGCTAAACATGTGCGAAATTTATAAATATAAACCAAAGTAGAAAATAAAATTAGCATAATATGATAATAAAGTAAAATAGGAATTTATTTTACGCAACAAGGCTTAAAACAATAAATCACATTAAATCAAAAATTATTAAAATTGTTTAGAAAATGTACCTATATTATTTATTATGTATAAATAATCAGAGTGTCATTATAAATAACATTTGATAGCTAACTTTTGTTTAAAAAATCAGAGAAACATTAACTATAATAATTTTTGATTCATTAACTAAGCAAACTCTACCAAAAATGACAGAATGTACTTCTATTATTTTTTAAAACGTCATTAAAGTTTTGTAATCCTAGGGATCCTTTCTAATAAAATGAAATCTCCAGAATCAATTTACGTATATGATAAAATGATTACATTTTATACAACTGTTTGTTATAAATTACATGGTAAGTTAAATGAAAATGAATTTTTACCAATAATCAGTATTTTAAAAGACCATTTTTAATCAAAATCAATTTAACTTGTTTAAAAACAGTGCATCCATTGCTATTATTTTAAGTTATTTATAATCGCAATTGTAAAAAATAATTCTTTAACTAATTACTATCTGAAAAAGCATAAATATTGATTCAAATAATTTTATGTATGTTAAGCTAACCACCTTCTACCAGTATAAGATGATATGTTTTTATTATTTTTTTTCTAAGTTATTGAAAATTTTGCATCTTTTTTACCATTATCGAATAATGTATATTATTTCTATTTGGAAATTTTTTATAATTATCAAATAGAAACTAGATAAACATGTATAGTAAAATTTTATAAATTTCTTTAAAAACAATCGAATAAATATTTTTAATTACCCCAATACACTTTTTCTTTTATTTATGTATAATTTAGAATGTTATTGTCAAAAAAGGGCAAAAAATCCATCTAAATAAGTCTTTAAATTTTTATCCATAATTAAATCAATCAAATGTTCAGCCGAAAATAGATTACAATAAAGAAATATTGAGAGTGTTTACGATAGAATTGAAAATGACATATGTTTAAAATTTTTAAAAAGTAATGATAATCCATCCATAAGCCAACACTTCTTAAAAAGATAACGAAATTTACGTGACTACTGAAATAATAAATAAAACTATTCGTTAATTCATTCTTTAAGAAACCATTATTTGACCAGAGTTTAGTATTTTAAATTAATTTATTGGAGCCTTCATATGAGATATCAGTATAATGAATATCTGCCAAGTAAAAAAGGTCTAGAATAAAGATATATTCAAGAAGCAAATATGAAGGATCCAATGAAAAATATAGTTGTGATGTTTAAAGTATATGACAAACAAAAGTAATAGTAAATTAAATTTTAGTTTTATATTCAATAGTAAAGTTCTAAAATAAGATGATCTTGTTCCTACAAATTTAAAACGAATAGATAATTTTGCAGAAATTCCATTAATTCATCCTAGAAATTTAAAAGATAATACTTTGTAAAAATAATTGTAGTAAATTTTTCACAGAATAAAAAAACTATGGATCTAAAAATTCTAGTAAATATTTTTGTCATTTTTTTAAAGGGCAATATTGTAAAAAGTATAAAAAATCAAAAAAATCAGATGTTTGTAGATCTTGACTATTAAAATCTTTCTCGAAAACCGCTAAAGTGTATTTCTATTTACGATAAGAATGTTATTGCCAAATTAAATCTTTATCAGACATGACAAAAATTGTAGTTACTTTTGAGGCACCTAATTATTTACACACAAGCTAAAGCTCAAAAACCTTGAAATTTGTTGCCACAATGATAGGTATAAGAAAGAAATAATTCCATATGAATACTTGAAGTAACTTAATGTAAAAAGATGTAAAGGTTCAGCCGTTTTAGTTACATCTGTTCGGTTATTTTATTAATTTTTCTAATATGACACATTAAGTCTAAATAGTTATAGCTAATAATTAATTCTATAAATTTAAAAAAATAAAAGAAACGTTGAAATTTCTTATGCAATATATATATTCAACCTTTTGTAATTACAAAAACTTGAAATGCTAACTTGCTTCTCTATATACATTTATCTGTATACCCAGTGCTTAATATTTTTTTATTCCTTTGTATTAAACTTTGTGAAACCGAAATGTTATTTAGAATAAATATTAATTAAACATTTGAAATTCTATATAATTTGAATAATTTCTTAGATTATATTTTATAAATTGATTGGTAATGTGAATACCTAGCATTTATATTTGTTTTGAACAAAGTAATTTTTTACTGGAATTGTTAATGTTTTGATGTATTACTTTTAAAGTATTTCAAAGTTCATTTGTATAAATATTTTGTTATCTATATATTTTCCATCGATGTTATTCCTTTAGTAACATTAATTTTGCTAAAAAAATATCGTCAATGATTACTTTTACAAAAAATGAAATGGTTGAAGCTAAATTCGAAAGAAAATAATAATAATGTAAAAGTTTTTAAAAATGCTTTCAATATATATTATGAAATAATTTTCCACAAAATATGAATGTTGGTAAGAAAAAAATTAAAGACATTAATATTTGGGATGTTTAACACATTAAAGTCATTAAAGTAAATACAGAATTAATCTATATTTTTTTAAAAAGTTTATATTTTATACTTACATTTTTGTATCTTCTTCAGGATTGGTAATTTTGCTCTTGCATATTATTGTTTTTTAACAATCCAAATATCGTAGTATGTTAAAGTATTTCTAGGAAATATATAATTCCATCAATCGAATTATTTGACTAATATTACTAAATTTGCTAAATATATCAATTTATTTCTAAAATATTAATCTAAGTAGCAAAAAAATTCTATATCATTATTATATTTCAAATAACAATTTCTTTTACAGAAACGTTTTATATATTTGGAAAGTTTTTATTTGACGCACTTTAGCAAATCATGCAAATATTTTTTAACTTGCTTTACTTTTAAAAGTTTATTTAAAAGAATTATAGATTATAAAAATATTTTTTAGATTATATATAATCAATAGAATTATATTAAATGAATAAAGCATATAAAATTATGTACACAGAGAAAAAAAAAAGGACACAGGTTTGCATAAAATGTAATAAATTTGTCCCACCAAATAAAATTCAAATTTTCTTTATTTGCGACTAATTTTATCACAATTATTTTGTACATGAAAAATTAAAACAATAATTAGTGAATTATTAAAATAAGTTTCTCTTTTTTTAGTATACTATTTTTATTTTAGAACATAAGTTGTTTTCTACAATACATTTTAAAATACAAGGTTAAAATTTAATTCTATGTAAAATTGCAAACACTTTTATAAAAAAAACATTTTTAATATATTACAGTACATTTTTTAAATATTTTTCAATCGTTTGAATTATTATAAATTGTATTTTATGAACTTTTCACATTTGATGCTCTAAATTGTTTTCATAATGTCTTTTGAACCCCAGAATTTAAGAGTTATCTACATCAAATGTGCTACATCTTATGACATTTTCCGCCATCTTTTTTATCAATTTGCGCCATTTTTGTCATTTTTGCTACATCTTTTTGACCAATTTGCGCCATCTTCTTTCAGACGGTGGACATTTGCTTGTCCATGGTTACTCATATTTTTTCCTTTTTTTTAATGTCATTTCGCTTGATCATATGTGACCACGGGCAAGTTGATTTCCATCGTCTCTTTTTTAACTTAATTAGGGTAGGAGTCGCTGTAAAGTGTGTTGCCGTGTATGAACTGAATCCAATGGAATAATCAAAAAATAAGTTAGTAAAAAATAAAAAAGAATACTTTTTCGCTTGCCCATATTATGTATTTTCTTAAAAAAACCATTTTTGTTACCCAATAGACAAGCGAAAGTCACTTTTTCCAATTCAATTCCACTTTATTTTAATAATATTATTTTACTCTTTAACATACCTAAATTATGTTGAAGAATATTTTATTTGGTATGAAGGATACATGTCGCAAAAATGTACTAAGATGGTGCAAATTGCTAAAAAAGATGGCACAAAATGTACAAAGATAGCACAAATTGGTCAAAAAGATGATGCAAAATGTCATAAGATGTAGCAAATTTTACAAAAATGTAGCATATTTAATGTAGTTGACTGTCAAATTCCATTTTCCATGTCTTTTAAAGATCACCTTTAAAAATCAAACTTATGAAAAGTTATAAAATAATGTAGATTTTTATTTATAGTAAAAAAAATAACTTTTACATATTTTAATTTAAAATAAAAACGAATACTAAAATAATATTTTTAAATAATAATACTTTGTGTGAGTAAATAATTGCTGCTTTTCTTTATTATTGTTGTAAAATTTTTAAACTTATTGTCGTTAATAGATTGTTTAAAATAATGGTTTTTATTAAAAATCAATAATTTTGCACGAAATTGACTTTTAATACCATATTTTATAAAATAAAAAAACAAGTTAAGATCAAAATGGGCATAATGTCATAAAAAATATCAAAATTAAAAAAAGTCACATTAATTTAAAAAGTTAAACATATATCTTTGTAAAAAAACGACAAAATGTATGCGACAACCCAATATTTTGTGTTGTTTAAAAATTTTTGATATTGCTTGATAATTTTAAAATTTGAATAATATTCAATTTTTTAAAATGGTGGGACATTTTTTTGCATTATAGATAGATTTGTCAAAATTTGTCCTTTTTTTTTCTGTGTGTAGGATTCAATTATATTATAGTTGTTTATTTAAATTTTTGTAAAAAATTATTGCAAATCAAATTTTTAAGGAATTAAAAATTGCATATTTACTGGTTGAACAGTTTTAATCAAGAAATGTATTTTTTGTAACGTTGTTTTTAGTAATAAAAACTGTTGATATTAGATCTATCGAAAATACAGGAATTTTAAAAGCAATAATTTTTCTTAAAAAGTATATGAATAGTTAAAAATAAAGAAAATACTGTTATAAAATCATATAATTTCTTTTCTTTTTATAGTAACAAAAATATAAATGACATGACACAGATATAAACGCAATTAATTGGGATTTAAACGTTTTTAAATTCCATTATCATAGAAAAAATTTGACATGTCGTGTGCAAAAATTCTTAAAATATAGAAAAAATAAATATAAAATTGTATACAATTTTTCTATACTAATAATAAAAGATATATAAATAAATTTTTGTAAAACATTTCCTAGGATAATTCAATTAAAAATTATCCACTAGAAAGTATTTTGATTAATTTTAATACATTTAATTTTCTTTACCAATAGAATCTATATTAAAGTACAATATTTAATATTTTGTTCTAAACAAATAATTTTATTTTTACATGAAATCATATTGTACTAAAGGAAACATTGCCTTTAATACACACTAAAAATGAGCATATTTATGAATAAAATATAATAAATTTATCCTATATTAAAATTTTTCATTTTTTATAAATTTTACCTTATGACTTTTTTATTTAGAGATAAGAACAAAAAGATCAAAAGCCTATTAAAATTATTTAATGATTTTCTGTAATTTTATGCTTGCCTCAATTCTAATCTATTTCTAAAATAAATTTTATAATAGAAGATTAAAATTTAGGTTCATCTAAAGTTCTAAATGTTTTTAAGAAGAATTTTTTTTACATTTCATAAAACATTTTGTAAGGTATTCAATCGTTAGAACTTTCTCATACATTTATTATCTAATGAAATTATTGTCCCCTGATAATTCAACTTTTTTATAAGATATTTTAAGATTGTAATTAAAATAAAATTTATATATGGTTACAAAATATTACACTTTTTTGCAGTTAAAAAATAACTTTTGAAAATTATAGTATGAAAAGAATCCAAGAATTAAATTTATTTCTTAAACTATTAATACATTATATAATTTAATGTTTATTAATTTTTATCATCCTCGTTTTAAAAATTTCAATTTTCTAAATGCATTATTGATCGTTCATTGTTTAAAAATTACTTTTTGTTATAAAGTTCACAACAAAACTTCTAGAAAAAATAATATAAGAGTGATACACAACTGTTTATTTTAATCAAAAATAAACTTTATATAACATAAATAATAATGGCCTATTCATTATTCAAACAAACACATTAAATTGAATTCAAAAAATATGCCCTAAGACGAATTATTAAAATAAGTGTTTTTTAAATTGAGTATAATACTAATAAAAATATAAGCAGTTATAAAAGTTCAAAATGCCGAAATACATAAATTTTAATACTTTTTTAATTTTAATATAATTTCATTATATTCACAGGTGTAGCATTTTTTTTTACATTTTAACTTGACTCACAATATTTACTCTTTATTTTGTGTATTAATAATATTAACAACTTCATAAACTTTTTATAAAAAACATTCAGGGGATTTTGTTTAAATATTTAACGAAGAATCGTTTTTAATATTTTAGTTATATAATCTGAAACAATGTTTTGTAAATATATAAAAATAAGCATTACATAAATCATCTATGGTGTGGTTTTGATATATATTTAAAAAAATTGTACGAATTAAACCATAATTTATGATGATCTTAGCATATTTTATAACTATATGTATGTTTTTACAATTTTTCTTTACTTTTTAAATGTGCCATATAAAATGTTATTAGCAAATATATAACTAAAAAAACATTTTTCCTATACTTAAGGTTCTTCCTCAATGAATAAAAGAATTGAAAATTTTATTGAAGGAGATTTATGACTAGAACATTTTATGGCTGTTTTTGTAACGCCCTCCGAAATAAACACTGTCAATTTGTTAATTTTTGCATACAATGTTGTATTACTTATTCTTTCTAGTAAAATGTTTCTATAATTTATTACATTTTCAAAAAAAAGGAAGGACAAATAAATTTAACACTTTAAAATATTAGTAGTAAACAACCAAAAATGCAATACTTATAAAAAGATAAGAATAAATACGTAATTGCTAAAATAAGTGGTAAAAATATTTTATATTCCTTTTCTTTAAAAAGCAGTATGCTAGAAGCAATTGAATTTATGAAATTACTTAATTAAAGGTTTTTATGGGATATGAATTTAATAAATGTCTTAAAAAAGAACAAGAATTTCTTAAGAAAAATGATATGAAAGAATTACTAAAAAACAACTATAAACTAGAAGATACACATGAAAACAACAGCAAGATAACTGAAACTTTAGTGACTGATTCATACAAAAGTATTAAAAAATTAAATAGTGAAAACTCAACAGATTGGGCTCAGGCAGATTATTCTAAAATATTACTTTTCCTGATCTTCAAAATTTAAATGATAAAATCTGTAAATATATTTGTAAATAAATAAAAAATTAAATGTAAAAATTATGGAATTAAATATCCAAAAAATTGTAAAAAATTTTTATGCCCTTTCTCCATTAAAGGAACAATAATGAAAATACTAAAAAAATCAGAAATTTGTGGAGAAGTATTTTTAGAACAAGTTCAAAGACAAAGAATAGGGCTTTGAATTTTAAACTAAGATTAGATTCTTTTTATAGAAATAAATCCTCATCAATGTCTAAAAAAGTTTTAGTTACTTTTAACCCAAATAGTGATTTACGAACGTGTTGTAGTGTGCCAAATCTCGAAATTGGTTACAACAATGATAAATCTAAAATAGGAGTAATGTTAAGTGGAGATTTGAAGCAATTTAGCCCGAATGGACGTAGAAATGCAACTATTCTTGCATTTTCTTTCAACATTTTTCACCCCTTTTTATCGTAAAATGACTATGGACTTAGAGATAAGAAAGAAATTTTACGTAAATTCTTTATATAAAAAAATACATGTGACATTTTTAAAATAAATATTTAGTAACTTATAGATGTAAAATCAAGAATTTAAGTAATATATATCGTTATAAAATGTCTTAATAATTCTTTTGAATTTCTCTAATCATTGCTAATCATTAATAAAAGTCATTAACTCATTCCAACTAAACAGAATTAAATACAATAGAATGTATAAATTGACTACTTAGTACATATATTTTTATATGCCAAGTATTATAATTTTCTATTGGATTATGAAAATTTCTTTATCGATAAAATTTATCAAAACATTCCGAATTTTCCATAGTTTAAGCATTGTACATTTTAACAGCTCAGAAAATAGTTATAGGAAAAGTATATTAAAAATGAAAATGGTAATTAGATTAGAAAAGTATAAATATGATAATTTTGTAGCCATATTTTACAGACTGAGATGTAAGGTTGTAGAATTGCTATTTATCTTAATTTTAACAGTAAAGATGTTGCAATGAAAATGTTTTATTTATTGTTATGATATTATGAAAATGTTTGATAGGTACACTCAATGTAGCAATTTTTTTATAATTTATATTATCTAATAATATAATCTTCTTAGTGATATATTTATTTTCCTAAAATAATACTTCATATGATTACCTTTGCAAAGAATCTGATAGTTTTATTCGAAAGAAAATAAAAAATAATCGATAGCTTTATAAATAGAAATAATCAATAAATTAACAAACTCTAATTAATTAACATTTCATGTATATAGTGTATGTTGGTATGTGTCAAATATAAGTATTATTAAGTATACAAAAAAATAAACATTTAATTTTAAAAGAAGCATGAAATATTAATGATGATTTATGAAAAATTTCTTTTTATAATTTACATTTTTATAATTTTAACCGAAAACTGTTTTTTTCATGCTATTGCTCTTTTCAAAATTAAATTGTTGCAAATATAAAAAATTATTATATAATAAACAATTTTGTCAATTGTATTATTCTATAAACAATATCCAATTGAATGATTATATTTTATCATTCTTGTAGAATTTATAATGTATAGTGTTAAAAAAATAAATAAAACATTTTTTATTGAATAGTCATATTTTAGTCAATAATTTCTTCTACAATGAAATTCAATATAACTGATATCACTTTTATTTGAAGTATGTTTCACAACACAATTAAACATTCACCATTGTTTGCTTGTCATGATATTTGCCGATAAATTAATCTTCTCTTGGTGTGGAGGAGGTAAGTTTAATTATTTTAAAAATCAACATTTCATTTAGTTTTTGGTACTCTTACCTTATGAAATAAAATTTAAAAATCACTATTTATTTTTGGATCAAAGTATCTCGATAAGTCATTTGAATTTTTTAAAACATGCTTTTATTAGAAAGTATAGTAAAATAATATTATATAATATATGAAATACCAATGCATAATTAAAGTTTTAGTAAGTATAAATGTTCGATATCAACAAAATTATTCTATTCTACAAACTAAAATTTCTTATAATAAAAAATATTTAAAGAATATTTTATTTTTATTTGAAGTCATCATACAATATTCTACAAATTGAAAATTTATATTTTATAGTTTAACGCATAAAAAAACACGTGTATGTGTAAAATATATCAATTTATTTTACCTAATAGAACTTAAATTTTTTTAAATGCGACCAATTTTCTCGCAATTAGTTCACATATGAAAATTGAAGGAACAATTAAAAACTGATAATGTAAATTTCTATTTTTATATGATGTTATTCTTATCTTAAAACTTAAGTTTTTTTCTACAACGCATTTTAAAATACAAGATCTAAATTTAGTTTAATTTATAACTTTAAATGCTTTTATATAGAGCATTTATTATCATATCGTAGTATCTTATTGGAAATGTTTCAATAACTTTAACTGTTAAAAATTATATCTTTCATTAATAATATTTTATCTTGTTAAATAATTATTGCTTTTCGTTATTATTGTGTGAAATTTTTAAATTTCTAAACTTATTATAGTTAGTGAGTGTTTAATAGATTAATCTTTGTTAAAACTTCTACAACTTAACACGAAATTGATTTCTAACAAATGCTTCTTAATATAATATAAAAGACAAGTTTGGCCTTAAGATAAGGATAATCTAAGAAAAAATAAAACAGTTACATTACTTTAAAATATCTAACATATATATTTTTGTAAAGAAAGTCGGAATTTATTCGAGAAACTAAATTTTATACGTCTTTTATAACATTTGTTTTGTGGCTTGCTATTATTAGATTTTAAAGGAGATTTAATTTTTTTTTAACAAACGGGATGTTTTATTACACTTCAGCCTGATTTATCAAAACTTGTTCTTTTTTTCATAATATAACTTCAACCAAAACTATTATATTTTTAACTTATTCTATAGAAGAAAACTCTTAAAGACATTTCAATAAAAAATTTTGAATATTCCATAAGTACTTTGTTTCCTTTACAAGGTATCTAAAAAGCTGTATAATTATTATAAATAGAAAATCATATTAGTATACAGTAACATTTTTTTTCCCTTTTGTAAAAATATAAAAGCATGTATATTGAAAGACAAATTTTAATTTTATTAACAATAATTTTAAATATCTTTTTTTTAATAATTTTTTAAAATATGTTTTAAAATCTCCAAATATAAAAAATTACTAAAGATTGTAATATAAATTATCCTCTGTATTATAAAAATATAAAGACTATATAAATAAACATCAGTAAAAAATCTTAAAATAAACAAATTCTTATCACATTTACTAAAAAATATTTCTAATTACTCAAAAAATTCCTTTTTTTATTAAAAATAACTTTTTCAACAAGATTTAACAAACAATTTACCACTATAAATTACTTTTTCTTATAATCGAATAGCATAAAAAATAATAAGAAATGGATTTATATTTATTATAAACTTCTAACCTTTTTGTGTAAAATTAATTAGCTTTAAAATGTTTAAATATCAAAAATTACTTAAATAACTTTGAATGTTTATTTTTTAATTTACGTTATGCAAATAAAAGAAAGAAGTCTATATAAAGTAATTTTGTTTGCAATTTTGATATATCAATTTCAAAAAACAATGAAGCTGATCGAAATTATATTTTTTACTATACTAATTCATTTTGTTTCAACTAAAAAAGTACGGTTTTACAGTTATTATTTATATTTTAATTGTAATTTAGGGTAGTAGAAAATCCCCAAAAACCAGTAAAAAGCCATCATCTTCTATTATTAAATCTTTCTATATGAATAAAACAATAGAATACATGGTTCAGAATGAATTAGAATCAACTATTTACGACGATGCTCACATACTAATGGAACAAAAAATATGTGTTAAATATGTAAAAACTACTAGGTCGGCATCTCTTATAAATGCGACTCTTATTAAAAGAGGTAATAAATGCAGTGCTTCTGCAGATCTTGTTGGAAGACATGTTAGTTTCACCGTTATTGTAAATAGTGATTGTAATACAATGTCTAGGATTCAAAAATTAATTTATTGGAGTCTTTACATGAGATATGAATTTGCTAAATGTCTGGGAAATAAACAAGGGCATATTATTGAAAAAAAAATGGCAAATGTAATAAAAAAATATAATTGTAGCTTTGATAAAAGTGAAACAACAACAACAATAAGCGAATTTTCAGTTGAATATTCATACTTTAGTCTTCCAAAAGTGGATGGTATTGAACCTAAAACTTTGAGACAAATTGACTATTCCAGAGAGTTTTCCTTCCATGAAATTAAAGATTTAAATAAAAAAATATGTCAAAATAGTTGTAAAAAATCTAAAATTAGCTGTAAAAATTATAGCTATAAAAATCCCAAGAAATGTAACGAGTGTTTATGTCCCTATTTTTATAATGGATACAAATGTCAAAACTTTGTAAAATCACAACATCCAAAATTGTGTGGAAAAGGATCATTAACAGCTCAAAGGAAATTATCAAAAATGAGTTTAAATTTAGAAGTAGGATGTCTTTATAAAGTAAAAGCTAAAAACAAAAAAAGACAAATAAAAGTTACTTTCAAGTTTGATCAGCCTGTTTTCTGGGACTGCAAAATTTATAGAAACCTTGAAATTAGGTACCGCAAAGATAAATCTGAGACAGGATTAATTCCATGTGGAAATATGAGTAAATTCAGTGTAACAGGTAGTTATGGAGGATATATTTTGATATACCATCCAAAACTATATAGTAATAGACCTCGTAAAATAATAATGGAGTATTATGAATTAAAAACAAAAATGTCTAAAATTTATAAAGAAAAAAAATTTAAAAATTTTGCTAAGTGAATTACGCTAAAATTAATTATTTAAAGTAGATAAATGTACAATTTACTTTATAGAAAAAGGATAAAAAGTTTAACTAATAAGTAATGCAATTGATCAAAAAAAATTATTTAATTTTGACTGACTTTAATATAACTAATTTCTACATGGAAATTAAAAACATATTCAATGATGTTATGGATAATAAGTGAGCTTTGTTGAAAATAAACTACACTACTAGAGATGCTATTTTATTATGACATTTATTCTTTATTTATAGGTTAGCTTAAATAATATAAAGTATTTATGTATTAATTGTTAATTTTACCTATCAAATTACTGAAAAAATAATTTTTATAATTTATTGATTTCTTTATGATCTGTCACTAACAAAAATATTACTTAGACAAACACAAAAAAATCGGACAAACTTCGACATTTTTATGTGAAATGCAGTAAAAATGTCCCACCTTTTTAAAAAGTTAAAATTTATTCAAATTTTAAAAATATCAGCAACAACAAAAATGTTTTAAATGACACAAATTGTTAGATTTTCGCATAAATTTAATCGTTTTTTCACAAAAATATAAACTTTTAATATTTTGAAGTAATGTAACATTTAGTCAATCTTAGAAATTTTAAAAATATTATACTTATTTTAGAATCTATACTGTTTTTATAATATATTATGAAGTGAGTTATCAGAAGTCAATTTCGTGTAAAGTTGTTAACGTTTTAACAAAAATCATTCTTTTAAGCAACCCGTTAACACCAGTAAATTGAAAAATTTAGAAATTTAACAACAACAATAAGAAAGAGTGATAATTATCTAACCATACAAAGTAATGTCTATTGAAAATATTATCTTAGTACTTGCTATTTTTCTTTTTTAAATTAAAATATTTAAAAAATTTTTTACTATGAACAAAACGTATAATGTTTTAAAACTTTTAATCAGTTTGACTTTTAAAGATGATCTTGAAAAACAGTATAAAAAAGTTGAGTCATCAGATGAATATAACTTTTTATAAAAATCTTGTTTATAGTTATTCAAACCATTGAAGAATATTTAAAAAAAATACTATCATATGCCAAAAATGTACTTTTTAAAAGCATTAATAATCTTATATAAAATTCTAATATTGTATTTTAAAATGTATTGTAGAAATTAACTTAAATTTTAAAATAACAACAATATGATAGAAAAATGGAAACTTATTTTAATTATTGCTTTAACTTTTTGTACGAAATAATTACGTTAAAATTAGTCACAAATCAAGAAAATTCAAATTTTATTAAATAAAAAAATTTATTATATTTTATGCAAAACTGTGTCCCAATTTTTATTTGTGTGTGTTTATTATTTAAATTTATTAGTAATATTTTTTTTTGAAAAAGCCAGCCTTGGAACCGCCTTCGGCAGGTCAGAGCTGTTCCACAGAGCATATTTTTTAATAATGAATTTTTATACTAAATTATTAATCAAAGAAGTATGTGTATAAAAAAATTGTTTCATTGAATTTCATATCTATGGAGAAGAAGAATAGCCGTAAAAACATTGTTATAATATATAAATATTTCTGATTGTGGTAATCATTTTATAACGTCTACATCTATTGAAACTGTTTGATTGAGTAAAAAATTTACTCAACAAAAAGAATTTTATTTATATCCAAAAGGTAAATAAAAATGAATATTTGAAACATTCTTAGTAACTATTTAGGTGACTATTCATCATATTTTTGAAATTGTTATAAACAATTTGATACCATTGCTCCACTAACTTAATATTTAACTTAATTTTACAAATATGTAAAAGAGAAAAACAAAAAAATTAATACCTAAAATACTTTTTTCGTTTTTAAGCTACAAACTTTGTTATGGTTTCATATTTTAAATCAGACTTTGATCTATGTACTATATTTAATTTTATTTACTTTAAACAACTTTTTATAAAGTTATAACATTCAAAAATTTTAATTTGTACTAAAAAAATGGTTTTCACATTTTAGCTTATAAACTTTACTAATTTTTTGTTAATCTTTTTAATATTAAGTTTCCCCCTAATTCTATGCTTATATCTTTCAAATGAGTCATAAACCATAAAATTTTATTAACCCTGGAAAAATTTATTTTTGGAACAAAACTATGCAAAAATGCATTCAAAAAGTGGTGTTTTTTTAACATAATTTGGTCAATTATAGACCAAACGTTTTGATACCCTTTTTCCGCACTAAGTTAGGACAAACACATCTAATTACTACTTAACCATAAAAATTGATTAAGTTTGAGGAAAGTTATACTGAAGACAAAATTGATTTTTATGAAAAAAATGAAAAAAAAGGGAAAATGTTGGTATTCAAATTAAGATACCTTCTTTTGTTATTAAGCTATAAACTTCGTTAGACCTTTATTTTTTAAGATAGACGTAGATCTATATCATACATATTATTTTATTTATTTTCATTAACATACTAAATTAAAGCTGTTTAAATTTTAAATTTTTTTTCCAAAATGGTCGTTACTCTTTGCACCATAACTCGGCCAATTTTTAGTACAATTCTATAGTATTGTGTTTACGCACTATTATGAAATCAAAATTTTCAAATGAAATATATACCGTTGTATCTTATGTATTTTGAAATAACGTTATCTCCTGGTCAAATATATGCTAAAAAGGGGTCGAAAAAGAGTGTTTTTTAAAAGTAACTTGGCCAAAAATTTTTGAAACTGATCGAGCCCGTCTAGTTAGAAAAAAATAAATTTTTTGGCTATTTACCCTTAAAAATCTGTTGAATTTGATGAGAGTTATGAAAGAGACAATTTTTTTTCTTATTTCTTTTTATTATAGACAATTTTTAGTTATTTTTTCTATGTTATTTTATAAACACAGTTAAATACAACAATCGAATGAAAAAAACTGAATTTTTCAAAAGTTCAACATACTCTTATAACTGTATCTAAATTTGTAACACGAAAAGGCATGAAAATAAATTTCTATTCCTACATTATCACTTCACTTGTTATAAAAGTAGCTTTGTCTTAGTTTTTAAATATCTATCGCATTCAATTAAATCATAGCTGTAACGAGTTGGTTTCTGAATTATCTCTTCTGTTTTCTTCGTTAAAAATGAAAATACTTTTTTTAGATTTTAAAAATTATAGTAATTACCTTATATTATTATTAAAATTTCTAAAATTATTATATCATTTAAATTATTATTTGAAATCATTATCAATTTTCTATATAGACTTAATAAATTTAGTAAGGAATATGGTTTTATATAATATATTTCTTACTAATGAAATGATGAATCAAGTAAAATTTGTGTTTTTTATATCTAAAATTATTTTTTTAATTTGAGTTGTTATTTTTGTAGTTTTCGATAGTATTTAAATGTCTTAGACCACTGTACATATATAACAGGGGAAGTGATAACATAGGAATTAGTATTTTTTTCCATCCTTTTTCCTGGCAGAATTTGAATATAGTCATAAGAGTTTAATGAATTTGTCAAACATTTTTGATTCGGTTATTCTTTTCATACTTTTTAGTGGCAAAAATTAATTATCTTTAAACTTTATAATGATAAAAGTTTATGAAATGTAAATAACCAAATCAATAATTCAAGTGTTCATTTTTTCAATCATGGCATTCAATAATTATAAATCTCTTAAAACAATACTTAGTTTTAAAAACAAATTTGTTAACTTAATATGTGGTAAAAAAAACTTGAAAATTAAAATTCTAAATTGGTAAAAGGAAAAAAAATTGTTACTCATTAGAAATATCCTTTTAAGCGGTCTAATAATTAAAAAATTAACTAGTAATAATAAAAGTCTAAATTTGATTTTTTTAGATTTAAAAAACTCGAATTCTATTAAAAGCCTCATTTGTTCTCAGTATCGTTGTCTCAAAAAGGTTTTGGAAAGTGCTAAAAAACCATGGTTTTTTTATTTGTATATAACTGGGATATCCAACAAATAGTAATAATACACATACATATTAAATTTGTATGTGTTAAATTTATTTTTAAATTGCACTTTGTCCATTAATTACAAGAATTACCATATTCTGATATTATAGCTTTATTTTGAAAAAACATTTTTTAAATTTTTTAGATTCTAGTAACTAATGTTAGAATCTATCTACATGCAAAATTCCAGAGTCATATTCTAAAATCTAGGAAGTCAAAAATGCTAGATTATATTTTTGATTCTTATACACGCTATCAGGAAGTTAATATGTTAAATAAAATAAATGTCAATTTTATGCAGGAATACTTTTTTATATTAAAATGTTTACAAACAATAATTATTTCCTTCGCAAAAGTTGAATGTAACCTTATGAGCTAGTTTTCAATCAAAGGCTTTTATAATTGTTTTTTTGATTTATTATAAATTATCCTATAGGTGTTAAATGAAATAATAATTAAATTTTGATAAGTGCACTATGAAAATATTCAAATTAATAAAAGTTATTAGAATAGAAATAGTAATACAATTACATGATTGTGTTTATTTTTAATTTTTGGAGACCTGGTAAATTGAAGAAAATTGAACATTCTTAAAAATTGATTATTAGAAGAATAACACATATGTCATGGAATTTTTTTTAAAAATACAAATAGTTATAGTTAATACTTTGTAAAGATTCACTTATTTCCACAAAAGATTGTTTATGACGAATGTCAAAATTTTGTAAATTTTTCATGATCATATTTTTCTTTAAAGTTTCAAGTCTACATAACCTTTTTGTAACCTCCATTTATCATTATAAAATGTAAATGATAGATTTTGATGCAAATTTGATGTATAGGAATTATATCCACATTATTACATGATAATTTATTTTCAACACTTTAATTACTTATATTTATATTATCTTAAACTAACAAATTCCTTGAAATATAATTTTATAAAATGTTTTTTTAAATAACGCGATTATAAGCGTTAAAGTTTGTAGTATATGTTATCAACTTATTTTGTGAATAATTTAGAATATTTGTTGGAGAAGAAACAATCTATTAATTCTTTAAGATTAATTCAATCTTTTTAGAAATTGCTTTGATGTAATATGCCGGTAGTCGTTTTGTCATCGAAAAACAACTAGAAACTGACTTTTCAAACTTTTTTGTATAAATATAAGTTTATTTTTATCAAAAATTAGAATATGACTAAGTAATACTCTCTATTTTATTAAACAAAACAATTTCATTGTACTTTTTACTATTATTTATACAAAGTTTATTAAAAACAAATTTTTATTAAAAAAACTATTAATTCAAAATTAAGATAATTTGGAACACTTTTGACAATTGTTTAAGATTGTTGAATTTTAATCAATATTTCAAAACAATTTAAAAGGTAAATTATTTTTCGATAATACAACTTTCTTAAAAAATTTTCTAACTAAAATATATTTGTACTTTTACTGGTGAAATATAAAAATAGATTTTTTCTATAATTAACTTTAGTTTATTTATTAGATCATCTTTCTAAAAACTAATTTGGTTTATCCTAACTTTTTTTGAAATAATAATATAAAATGTAATTCTAAAATTTGTTGATTGATATAATATAATAAACATCCTGTGTAACATAATACTTATAATAATAATCATATTTTTGTCAAATAAAATTGTATTAAATATTCTATTAAGTATAAAATTTTATTATTGTTACATTATATTCATTAACATGTCACAGACATTTTAAACACAAAATATACTTCACTTTTAAAAATTATTCTTATGAAATAAAATAAGATGAATGAAAAATAGAGTATTCATATTCTCACTAGAATAAAAATTAAAATTTATTATGTTTTCAATTACAAAACTAATTGTCTTTAAAAACTTTTAACTATATTTAAAATTTTTATCTCATTCATGAAAAATTGAATTGTTTAACAATAATATGCACACTTATATTATTACAAATTACCAGTAATAAAAATTAAAATTTTTCTTATTTTAATAAGGGAAATGAAGAATTATAAAATTAAAATTGTTTTAAATTACCTAATAATAAAGATGAATTATTACTTTTTTCAACATAATACACTATGAAACTTATGGAGTCAAAGAATTAGAGAAACTAGAATACATTAAAATTGTTAAACTTAAAAATAACATTTTTAAAATTTATAAATAAATAAAATATTCAATTATTACTGTTTAAATTATTAGTATTCTAATAGTTTCATTTATTCACTGTAAGTGATAATCGCTTTTTTTAAATAATTCAACATTTTTAATTGCTCAACGATATAAAAAATGATTTAAAAGGATAAAAAATATTATTACCTACTTTATCACCTTCCCATCATCATTTAAAAACAATTTTAATTTTATGAGATAAAATGTGATTTATAAAAAATGCAGTTATTTTAAAAATAAATTTAACATTTAATGTTATATTAATCAGGTTTCCCTCTTTACTTATTATTTTATGATGTACTTTTGGCAAATTTCAAATTTTACACTATATCACCAAAAAGAATCATATTTCACTCTTCCATAATTGTTTAATTATATATAGAATAGAATAAATAAGTTGTATTTTTAAGTGATATTAATATTCCTTAAATTGAGTATCGTAAATATTACAAATTTGTATATTCTTTTTATAAATCTTCTTTTTGACACATATATTATATAAGTAACATATAAATTTAACAATGATTTTGTTAATAATCTAAACATGAAAATTGAGAAATTAAATCACTTCAAATCTATTTCTTTTATTCACATACCTACCATTGCTTCTTTTTTTATGTTCTTATAAAAGGTACATTGTGACATTATGATTCAAAGCAATAATTTTTTTTCTATTAACAAGAAAAAAATCTTAATGCTCTCTCTTCAATTAAAAAATTAAATTTAATTCTATTTAATTGAAGGTTCATATATAAAGATAATTTCTATTTGGTATCATTGTACTAGTGTATTACAAAAGAAACAAATAAATAAACCTCTCAATTTAATTTAGTCTAGTTGATTTGGCAAAAACATTATATATACCTTAAATTCATCTTATAAAATCTATTGTAAGGGTAAATATAATGTGTCAAAATAATGATATATTAAATTATAAAGTAAAAGATGAATAAATTAATACTCTCTATTGTATAATTTTATATTCCCATTTAATATATCAAAAAGAATTTTTATTTATTTAGCTTCACCTTCATCCTCTATCCTACTATTTTATTGAACTATTCTTCATACTATTAAATTAAGTTGATAAAAAGTCATTATACTTCCATTTCTTATATGCCTTTGTCAAAAAAACAATTTTTATATGTTAATTACTATATTTAATTTATTGTATATCAATAACATTAAATACATTACCATGTAATTTATTGTAATTTTTTCCTTTCTTTAAAGAGTCACTAAAAACTTGATATTACTTTTACTCAAATTTATCTTTTTTTTTCTTCATTTATCCAATATTTATAAAAATTGTATAATAATCTTCATCATATTTCTTTAAAATAAAGTTATTTTAGTTTATGACAATTGGCGCAAAATATTGGTTTATTAAAATAAAAATGAGACCAAAAAATTTAACAATAATTTTCATGATACTATTTTTGTCTTTTCATCACGACATTATGGCGCAAAGTATCGAAAAACCACCCTCCGTCTACAGTTGGATTGAGGAGAATTCTTATATCTGTAAGTTATTAATTATAATATTGACATAATAAAAAAAATTATATTTAGGTACTTTTGTGACAATGGACGATCAACCGGAAATTACTTTTTTATCTGAAGATGAGGGATCTGAGTGTTCATCATGCCCTGAGGTTCCAGCACACCTTGTTCCAAGACAAGCTTGCGCTACAATAAAAAGACCTAAAGATGATATTGTTCATATAAGTTGTCAACCTCTACCAGAATTATGTGTTATTGAATTTAGAAATAGATATTCGGAATTTTTTCAAAGAGTTGAAAAAAATTTTGAAAAACACCTACTTTTGAAAAATGTAGAGAGTCAAAATAAATCAATGTTATTACCTTCATTACAATTTAATGATACAATGAGAAAAAATATACCATCAACAACACAATCAACCACCAAAACTACTAAAGTACCCTCAGTAATAAACTCTAGAATTATTAATATTAATGATCGTTTAAAATTCCTATCATCAAAGGTATTTTTTATAATTTTTTGATCAAAAAACAATCTCTAAAATTTTTTAGGATGCCATTAAAGATCATATAACGAAGAATGTTTTTAAACAGGTAAATAGAAATTATTATTAATATTCCTGTACTATATATTTTAGAAGTCTATAATGATTAAAGAAAATCAAGGTGGAAGAATTAATTTTATGGAAAATAATCCAAGTACTAAAACATCAATAATCACAACAACCACACATCAGGAGTTAATTTTATCACCACCAATTAATAAACAATTTGATGAAGGACCACTAAATGAAAGGAATTTAACTTCTAATGAAAAAAATATTATTATCACTAGCTTTTCTTTACCCTCTCAAAACCAATCAAATGCACAACTTTTTAGAAAGAATAAACGAATAACTAATAGTACTAGTACATTTTCAAGAAACAGTCAATTGCTTTTTTTAAATAATTTCAACAAAACAAATAAAATTACCGAAGGTAACATAACTAAGGACATTCTTTTTTATCAAAAAGACAATGATATTTGTGAAGATAAAAGCAAGGTAAGTAAACAAAATATAGAAAGAGATAAAAAAAATATTTAATCTATTTTTGTTATACTAATGACCGTGTTAGTTTAATTACAATTATTTTCAAAAGAAGTAATCTATGATACTTTATGAAAAAAGATATATCAAAAATTGTAATATATTATGTAAGATGTAAAGCGTAAGAATTTCATTAAATTTATGTTAACATTAAAAATAGTTTTATGTGTTTCTTATTTTATTTCTTGCCATTGATTAACTTTATCAAGTAATATATCAACTTTTATAGATCTGTTGTTTCTGGGCATTGACAGGAGAATGTACCACCAATCCATTCTGGATGAGAATAAATTGTCCACAAGCATGTGGAACGTGTGGGTGTAAATGTAAGTAAAAAAAGTAATAAGAGAAAAAATTTTTAATTCATACTATTTATTAAAATAAAAATATTTTAAAATATATGAATAATGAGGCTTAATAATTATCTTTTTAGTAAAAAATGCCGACAAATGCGCATCAACAGGTATTAAATGTAAATTGCCCACAACAACAACTGAAGGAACATCTACAACAACTCTTACAACAACAGTTTCATACACCCAAAAAACAACAACAAAAAAAGTAATAAATAATGAAAATGAAAAAAATTTGGATGATAAAAAAATTAATGAAAAAATTGATAAAGATGGTAATATTTTTTCAACAATTTTTGGTGGGAATATGTATTTAAAAAATAAAAATGTTAAACAAATAATCAACACAGGAATAACATTTCCAGATAGAACCACGAAAACAACTACAATAAAGACGACAACTTCAATTCCAACGACAATCTCAACAACTACTTTATCAACATCTACAACAAGTAAACCAAAAAAATTAACAACTACAACTGAGATACCATGTAAAGATCATCATAAAAATTGTAAATTTTGGTATTTATTAGGTGAATGTACAAAAAATCCATTTTGGATGAAAACTCAATGTGAAAAATCATGTAGTACATGTGGAGTTGATGTAGATAAAATATTTGCTCCAACGCCACATCCTGGATGTTATAATCACCACAAATTATGCCAATTTTGGTCATTTAATGGTGAATGTGAAAAAAATCCTAATTGGATGCTTGTAAAATGTAAATTAAGTTGTCGAGTTTGCTAGAATAATATATATATAATTGTCTATTATTACTTTTTTTATACAATCATGTAATTACTTGATATTTTGACATTATCATCTCTATTAAATAATGTAATTTGTAGATAAAAACATTTGTATCTAAAGGAAGTCATTTTGATTGACAATTATAAAATAGTTTGCATACTTGAATGTTGATTATATATATATAATATCATTAATATATATTATTATATACTATCCAACATTTATCAATTGTTTTTAAAAAAGACAATTTCGGTGGTTCTTGCTGGTTTAACAATTTTATAATCTAATGGTATTTTAAACTTCAGATAATGCAACAGCCTCCGTTTACTACGTCTTCATAATACATCTATATATCCCTTCTTACACTAATAATAATTTTCATTATTATTATTGATATTATCAACAATATTATCAAAATTTTGTTGAGCTTAAATTTATTTTCATTTGATTTAGTGACAATAAGGAATAACAATAAAAAAATAAATTTATGTTATCATGCCAATATAATTTACTGAAATTAAATATATATTATCATAATTTTTTTTTAATTTTGCCAAATAATTTTTATTTGATCAAATAGTTTTAAGATTATTTTGTTTTACTATTCGTGATTACAAAAACATATGAAAATGTATTATTGAAAAGAAAAAGCTAATGTTTTTATATGAATCATTGTTTGAATATTTTTCCTATAAATATTTTAAAATTATATATAGTTTTATAGTTAAGTAAGTACAAATTAAAAGATCATATTATTTTACTTAGATCTATACATATATTTTTACAAATTCTAATGGTTCTCTTCCAAAATATATTATATAAGATATAAAGTCTATCCAATGATCACTACAACTTGATCTATTAGAAGACTTTTCTTATTTCCCATCCACTAGGACATTCTTATTTTTAATGTTACATCAAATAACAATTCCGTCTCATCTATATGCTTTATATTAACATATAAACTATTTTACATGTCAAAAAATATCATTTTAATCTTCTTTTATTTTTAAAATAATATAAATTTAATTATTTTTGTTATTATTATATAATGTTTTTAAAATAAGTTGTATATCAATTCAACATATCTCATTTTTAAGAGACGTTATGTTTTGGCTTAAATAATATGACCAATAGTCTGTAGTAATTCTTATTACTATTAATCACCAATATATTATCACAATAAATTGTTAATTGTAAGATGTGATGGTTGTAGGAACGTCTAGGTATGACAGGCAGCAGCATTTATTCTAAAGTTGTAACCAAGAATTGTTCCATATTTTTAAAAGAATTATATCTATAATGTCTGTAGATATATAAATAAGTATGAAAAACATTAAAAGGTTACTTCTTCTATTTGCCCTTTTCCGCTATATAATTTTGTGTATGGTTAAATTTTTTTGAAAGAAAAATTTATCAGTCTCGGTGATTTATAATATAACGCCCAAAAATGTGTGTAATAATTAAAATTACTTTCGACATGATGATCTTCATTTTCAGATCACTTTATATTTATTATGTTCATTTTCTTTTATATATTCCGTGATTTATTAACTAAATATCATCATTTATATTATATATCTTGATACAATTATTTTTCTAAATAATAAAAATATGCTATCAAATAGAGCTATAAAGATAATAATTCTTGGCATATGGATTTGTACGTTAATATTATTATATTGTGTAATATATCATCATATTGTTTTCACACTTCTTCAAACGACAAAAAATCATAAAGATTATTCTCCTTTTCTTTTTTTCCGTACACCCATCTTATTTTAGTGGTTATTAATATAAAAAAATTTTTTTCATATTTTTCTAGTACTTCTTTATATATACCTGAAGAATGTTTACAAAATACATATATATATATATTAAGCATCGGTCAATCAAACATAAAGTTAAGTAACAACCAAAGGGTTATAAAGTTATTTTAAGAGCCTCTTTACTAAAGACATTCCTTCAATAACTAAATCTTCTCCAGCTTTATTTATTATATCTATATATTTTTATTTAGTAAGTATTTAATCTTTTAACTTTCAGGGTAATTTATTTGAGATAAATTAAATTATCTTTAAATATATTTTTTTATATTCAATATATATATACACTATATATATATATATTTAAAAATAAATACGTTCATGAATATAAAATCTAAAACCTATTATTATTTTAATTAACAATAAACACTCGATTTATCTCGAGTTACCATTATTGGATATGGAAGTTATTTCAACGGAGATAAAAGATGTTAATATAAATGGTTCAAAAAATAATTTATCAAATGACTCTATATCAACAGGTAATAGTAATGAATATGGTGTGTTAACGCCACCAAATATTATGAGCAGACAAAAATCAAGCCAAAATTGTCAGATGACAACTACCGTTGCAACTACATCCACATCGCCGTATTCACAATACCAACCATCATCAGCTTTTGTTAATGCAAAATTAGCTGCTGGATCTTCTGAGGTTATTCATGTATCTAAATCCATATCAACGTCCTTCTGTGAAAATCAACAGCAATACATTCATAACCAGAATCCCAAAAGAATTACCACCTCTAATAATTTAGTTGCCACAAATATTAACAGTCCCTATTATCAACCATCTGGAGGTATTACATCCAATAGTCAATCATTAGGAGAGAATGACATTAATACATTTCAATTGACAGACTCAATTGATAATTCAATTAAAAATAATTCGTATATGCCAATAACAAGACATTACTTAACCAATCAAAAGTCGAATTTATCTAAAAATATTAACAATACTTGTCAGGTACAAAATAATACTTGTTATCAGAATAACGTAAGTTCAAATTTCAACTATAGATATTTATCTTTAAATATCATTAACAATTAAAAAAATTTTTTTTTAGTATAAAACTATTGAAAAATCACCGAATTTTGAATATACTTATTGTGATAATTCTATTAAGAATGTTGAAACATCTCCGTTACCCCATAGTTCTACACCACTATCAAGTATCTCATATTCCTCATCAACAGAAAATGCTCCAGTTGCTAGTATGAATGAAACAGAAGTAACAATTAAATCAAAACTTTCTTTCATGAAGGTATCTGAATTAAAAAGTGAATGTAAAAAAAGGAATATCTCAAGTAATGGATCAAAAACACAATTACTGGAAAGATTGCAACCATATGAAGATTCTATTTTGTTATTAAATAAAGAGGAAAATGACCAAGATAATGGTAAGGATACTTATTTACTTATTTAATAATAATAACCAATGGGCTTTTATGCTATCCTTAACTCTTATTCTCTAATTATTTTAGTTAAGTCTATGCCATCTATAAATATTGGCAATCAGCAACATTCAATAAATCAGGTATCGAATACAACGGAATACTATGTTACTGGTCCAAGTAATGAATATATAACTAAACAATATGATTCTCAAAATACTTGTCATTCTACAAATTTTTCTAGTCACATAAATCATAATTCTAAGAGAATGTCTTCACATTCTGGAAATGTATCATCTTTTAATAGTATTGATGGATCTGATGGAATGTCTGGGATAGTTATCAGAAATAACCAATTACAGGAGGGCCATTTAGATATGAAAATTCTAAATAATGAAACAATCAAGGAGGAATATATTGATAACGGCAATTCGAATAATGAATCTTACTATGTTGAGGTTCCAACATTTAAAGTATCGAATAGTCAATCACCACAACAATACGTTAAGGTAAATTTTAATTTCCATAATATTTTATCTTGTAATTTTTAGTTGGTTAACCAAACAGGGACAGTTGTTGGTATATCTCAACTATCAAAAAATACACCAACAAATATTGCTACATCCTCAAATCTATACAAATATCATAATACTACTGTTGGTAGCGGTTCTAGTCAAAATAATGGTATGATTTATTATAATCAGATATCACAACAAGGAAAACAAAATAATCAAGATAGTAATTTAATTAATAGTCAATCTGGAAAATATAGCTATAAAACAATTTCTAATAATGTGATAAAATCTAGTAATTCGACATTAAATCACCAGACACTGACCAGAGTCTCCTCTGATAGTGAAATTTACCAGCAAAATACATTATCACAAATGTATACTACATCTTCAAATAATCAAGAAAATTATATTTTTACAAATACGATAACTCCTAATTATCAATCTGATAATAATATATTACATAATTCGCCATTTTCAAATTCTAATGATAATTTACCACTAAATACAACAACTACAATTCTACAAAACTCCCCAACAAAACAACCAATATTAAATATTAAAGGAAATGATAATACTAATAATAAGGCACAAAATAGTGTAAGTTTTGTTGTCCTACAACAAGAACCCAGACAACGTAGTACAGTATCACGTAACTTAGATTCGTATAGAGTTATGCCCAATCCCCAAAACTCAAATTCTCTCTCCTCCTACATATCAAATGGGGAAAGAGACGAAAGGAATAATTATACTAATCAAACATATCCTGTTCAAGAAAATCAAAAAGATTTACAAAAGACAATTGATCATACCGATACAACACATTATCATATGGGTGTCAAACATGCAGCATTATCATCATCAATTATAAATAACAATATAAATGATACATTAAAGAATTTTGTTTTTAAAAGTTTTCCGGTTGGTGATATCAACAAATCATTTCAAGAAATTAGCAGTGAAGTTAAAAAAATATTTAGTCAAAATGGAAAAAATTGTATGGAGAAGAATGAACCAATTATGACTGCTGAGATTATGCATGTCCATGAAGATATGATTCAACAACAATTCACTACTATAAATAATCTCTATAATAAATTATTAAATTCACAATATCAGTTAAAAAACTATCAAAATATACTAATAGCAGCCAATAATTTTGATGTAGAAAGTATCCAAAGGAGAGAAAAAATTTATCCAACATTAAGTTGCTTAAAGGAATTAGATACACGTTCAATTAATCGTAAATATATGAAACTTTATAGTAATTACGAAAATATTTATCATAATTTAAAAGACGGTGTTAAGGAACATCAAACTATTGTTGATAATGAAGAAGTTTTACAAGATTTGGCACATGTAACACAAGCTACAGAGGATATTGTACGCCTCATCAAGCAAGACTCTAGAACAGCATTATTAATTGTTCAATTGTTAAGAAATTTCCAAGTTGAAAGATCTCAATGTGCCTCGAGGAGAAACTCATTCAATGTATTATTATGTGAGGAGAGTGATTCAAAGAATTTAAACGAACAAAAGAAAGACCAAAGGCATTTAGAAACCGGGTTTTTTAAAGGTCAACCTAATTGTAATCAGAATGATCTTTTTACAAGAAGCGATAGTCAGATTAATGGAATTGATAGGAGTTACCAATCAAATATTAAAGAAACTAAAAGTGGAAAAGATAAAATTGGTGTTAATACAAAGAACACTTCTATATATTCAAACGTTGATAATACAAATAGTACCATGTCTGGATCTCAAAAGAATTCAAATAACAAGAAGAATGGAAGAGTTATAAATAAGGCAGAACCAAAGACACCTAACAAAGCTGTTTCTAGGAGAAGAGCTCCAAAAAATACAAATAAAGCAAAGGATGAGGAAAAAATAGTAAATGATATGTCAAAAGCTAAAAAAAGCACGTCATCAGGAAAGATTAATGATATGGAAGAAATATTTAAGACTGTTATTAAAGAATCATCTAAATGTGTAACAGCAATTGAGTCAAAGGAACGTGCTGAAGAGACAATAAATGAGTATGTGAAAAATCCACCTAATTCATCACCATCAACAAATAATAATATTAATGGAATTAACTATACAACAACTGTTATGACAAATTCCTCCTCAGTTCAATCACAAATTCAACAATCAAATAATAATGGTACACAGGTTATATTGATAAATAAAGATCCACAATATGGTACACAACAACAAAGAAATGGTGGTAAGAAGAGGGTAAATACACAATCAATACAAAAACAAAATAACATTCAACAAAAAAGTCCAAAAGTTCAACAATGTGCTGCATCATTAGTTGATACAATTCCACAACATATACAAATTCAACACTCTAGTCCTATACTTCATCAACATTTACAACCAAATTCAGTTGAGGCAATGGATAATGTATCTTCTCAACAATATCATTATCAAACATACCAAAATGATCAGAATAATCATTTTTCACCTGTTAATGTTACTACGAATTGTATTAATGGACAATTTATACAACAACAAGACCATAATCAACAATATAATAACATATTAAATAACAATCAAATATCTTCAACAACATTTTATGCCATACCAACAAATACTATAACAATGACTAATCAAAGTACTATTACAAATCAAGGGAATGGTGGAAATATAGTATACCATATTTCAGATAGTCATCATCAATCACAACCTCAATATAGTATAATAAACAATACAATAGATGATAATACTAATTATACATTTGCTACAACAACTTTACAATCATCAGACAATTTTTCATCCTCACAAATTGATCAAAATGGAATGATACATGATAATACATCGACACATTGGATAACATCAACACAACCAACATCACATCACCAACAAAATATATGTAATACATCAATGGATAATACTGGAACTCTTGATATCTCAACAGACTCGGGTATTCAACATAACATCTCATCAGTCGATATCAATTCATCAAAATCAGGTGATGAAATAAATGTCCTCCTCGATGATTCTTGGTATAATAATAATCAACATAGGATGTATGATAGTATACAAAATAATAGTCAACATTCAACAAATAACAATAATAGGAAAAGTCAAACACCATCAAATACAACAACAACTTCATCATCCTCCTCATCAACAATAATTCCCACGACAACGTCGTCCTTAGATGGTAGTAACATTAGGAATACTATTTATAGTAATTCACAATCAAATAATAATATGTTAGGATATAATCCAAATTTTAGTGATTCAGATAGTTTTAATTTTGATAATAATGATATTAATCAACAAGGTGATCAGGTAAGATAAAATTAGTAAATTTTAATATTTTTTTTAATATCATTTTAGAATATGGATTGGGTAGATCAACAGCTTATGACATAAGTCAATATATATATTTAAATATGCATCGTTTTTTTCTTACTATAATATAAATTAAAAAAACTCCTGCAAACATTTGATTTCTTATTTTCGCACATTACTAGAATACACATATATAATTTTAATTGTACTTATTATTATACTATAAAATTTTAATATAGATATTATAGAAAAAAATATTAAAAAAGTATTTATGTTTTATTTTTTAAAAAAAAATTATAAAATTTCTTTTGTTTAATATTAATTATATTTAAAGCAAATTATGTATAACTTTCATTATTTTCTTCTAGTTTTTTTTTAAATTAATTTAATAATATCTTAAAATTTTGCTATTTTTATAGAAATCATATTATTATTGTATAATTATCAATTATTTCAGCTTTTTTAAAAAAAATTGTTATCAATATAATTCCTTTCTTTTATGTCATTCCAACAAATTATAAAAATTGCCGCATTTTATTAAATATACTAATAAAAGATTATACAAGTACATGTAAATATATCTAGATATATAATAAAAAGGTAATTAAAAGTTATTTAAGCATCAAAACATAAAAGGAAATAATAACAAAAAAGCATGTGTTGAAAAATATGAAAGTATATGGAGATTTATTACATATACAATAAGTTAAAAAAGTTTAACATGTATATAGTTATTAAAAAAGGATTACTTAAATAAATTTTTATTTTAAAATACACTTTAAACATAAAATTTATTTTTTTCTTATCTATTCAGAAAAGAAGAAAGATACCTTTAGATTTTAAATATCATACTCTTTCACTTCTCCATTTTTAAAAATAAAATATATAAATATATTTTCCGATATGATTGATTAATTGCATTTTCTACTTTATCTTACATTATTTAAAACACATTAAACAAGCAATTATTTTTAATAATTTAATAAGGTAAGTTATAAACATAAACTACATATTTTTATAATAAAAATCGTGTACTTCTTAATTATAAATAACGTATGCTTCAATCGGTATTTTAAAAAATCATTTATTTATTATATATACAATAATTTTAATTAATATTTTTAGTTTATATATATGTATAATATATGCAATATTATGGTATATACAACATGGAAAAAAAGAGAATATATCTATTATTTTTACAACATTTCAAATCTTATATTGTTTCTTAGTTAACTTTCAACAAATGGGATATATATGTAAAAATTTTAAGTATTCCTATCTTTCTTGCACTTTTTTAGTACGTTTATTTTCTTTATCATTCTAATTATATTTTTTTTTTGTTTTCAATAACCTTATTCTCGTGGTTATATTTAATAATATCATATTACTTTATAATTCAAAGATTTCTTTAAAAATCATGTAGAATATAAAAGATTAATATAATTATTTTTAAACTTGCACTAATCTTTTAATTCAAAAGGGTAAAAAAATCCTTTGATAAACTTTTGTTCCATTTTCTGTATTTCTCATTTGATATTCTCTTTACTTGCTATTACATCTACAATCATCTTATTACTTTTTCGCTATAATAAATATTGATATTATGGTTATATATCATTCCTTTGTATACGTTTCCATATTTCATAATAATCCAACATTATCTATAAAAAATTACATATAAATATGATATCATAGAGGTTAAGAGTTTTTATTTATAATACGAAAATTTCTTTAAATTATCGTATATTAATTTCTACCTTATTTACACACATCATTTCAAATAAGATATGCGAATGTGTATATACAATAACAAATACGCCTTTCCTATGACAATATTTTTATGTTTTTTAAAAGTTTTTTTTTCACTTATATTAAAATGATTCCTACTAAAATAAATAATTTTTAATGAAAAAAAAACTTTTAAGAAATCTTCTTTATAATTTACTATTTCGAAGAGGAAACTTACCGCATTAAGCCATTTGAAATCTTTTAAACACATAGAAATTGCCTTAGATGCCACTACATTTTCATCTAACATACACAGTTCCTCTAACTAAAAAAAATGAAAAATAAAATATTTTGTTTTAATTATATTAATTATTTATAAGCACATGTCCTTACCTTTTGTTCACAAACCATAAAAGTTAAAAATCTCATATGTGTTAACCGGTGATATATTTCTCCTAAATCCGCACACATCTCACAAATATGAAAATCTATTGCTGATAACTCCTCTATATCACCTAATTTATCAATATTTTTATCAATTTTTATTTCTAATGTTTCCTTATCATAATAACATTTCTCAAAAAATTGTATTATTTTTTCACTACTCCTCATTCCACATGCCTGACATTGTACATTATTATTACTATGATTTTTATTATCTTTCTTATTATAATTAAATATTTTATCATCGATGATGGAACAATATAAGAATTCATTAATTGTTGTCTCTATTTTTTCCGTCCATTTCACTCTTTGTTTTACACGTTCTTTTGCCTCGTTATTAATTCTATCAATTTCATTAATTGCTAATAAAAAATTCCAGTCATTTCCTTGTTTAACCTTATCTAAAAATGTACTTGAAATTGCATGATTCAATAATGCTTCTATATATATTAACATATTTTCGACAACTTTATCATCTTTTGATAATATCAATTTGCTTTCATCATTTGCTGATGATGATGATTCTTTAGATATTTTACCATCTTTAAAAATATTAACATCTTTAATATCTATCGTTGACATAACAGGAAATAAATCATTTATTGGTAATGGCAATTCAACTATACATTCTGATCTTGATTGCTTAACAATATTTACATTAATTATCATATACTCATTTATTAATTGATCACACCATCCAGAGTATGTTGAACTACTTTTAAACATATATGTTTTGCTCTTATTATTATCTTTAAATGCTGGAAATTTTTGAAGTAAATTTTGACTATCCACCTTCCATAGTGGTATGTCGTCTTTTGTTAAATCTGATTTATGTATTAGAAACGTTCCTTTACCAACTCCTTCAGAGGCCTCCTCAAACATCCTTAACCTATCACTTATATATGTACTTGGTGCAATATGTTTTATTTTCATTAAAATATTGGTATTTTTCTCAACTTTTTTATCATTAAATCGGCTGTAATTTGCCTTGTCTCTTGAATTCCACTCCTCAACAGTTAAACTATCCTTCTTACCATATTCAATATAACCATGTTCTTCAAACATTATGATTTGCGCTTTATAATTCGTTGATTCATTACTATAATTATCATCATCATTAACTTTCTTTTTCTTCTTTTTTTTCGTACTTTTATCATAATTATACTCATCATCCCTCTCCATTTTCCTTTTCTTTTTCTTTTTACCAGTACTATTAATACTATAATCATTATCAATAACAGCACTTTTTTCTTGTTTAAAAATTTTTATTCTTAATTTTGGAATTGTTGGCAAAACATTTTCATCAATTGAAGGTGATTTTTTATCTACTGCCAACATGGATAATACTTTTAATGGTGGTATAGGAATTGTAGTTTGGGTAGTTGTTTTATTTGAAGTTATTGTTATTTTATCTTTCTCATCACTACTATTAGATAATGCCATTACTGAAACATTTTCGTTTGATGTTATAGTACCAT
The DNA here is from genome assembly GCA_005656395.1 of Strongyloides papillosus. NCBI lineage: Eukaryota > Metazoa > Nematoda > Chromadorea > Rhabditida > Strongyloididae > Strongyloides > Strongyloides papillosus. The sequence continues at coordinate 199,277 of SRSI01000013.1, forward strand.
CATTATCTTTCTCACTCTTTATTTCATCTTTCTGTTCAATATCAATTTTTATATCATGTTCTTTAAAACAAATTTCATGTTTTAAAACTCCATTATTTGTTAGTAATTTTTGATGATGATCATTATTTATCTTTCTTTCTTTTAATATTTTTAATAATAGTACACCATTTGATGGTGATATTTTGTCCTTATTTGTTAGTATTATTTTTTCATTTTGTTTGCGACTTTTTTGATTTATACCGTTACATTCACTGTCATTTCCATTATGATTTTTATCCTCACTATGTGCTTTATTTTTTAAAGATACATTATTTGTGTCATCCTCCGATTCCTCATCATATGATATAACTGTTTTAGGTAATATGTCCTCAGGTTCATCATCAACAAAATCATACTCATCAATGGCATTTTTTCCTTTTAATAAATCATCTTTCATTAACGATGATGCCTCGGCATAACATGGTTTTGGTTTTTGCTTATATATTGGGACTATACTTGAATTATTTCTATTAATTTTACTTGGCATAAACAATAGAGAATTTAAAAATTCTTCTTCCTCTTTTTCTTTTTGTTCTTTTTCCAATAGTAATTTATTATTAATACTTTCTTCATTTTCATTATCCTTTAACTTTTTTGTTCTCCCACCATAAGATTTTTTCTGAATACTTTTACTAATATCTTTATTTTTAATCTTATTTTTTAGGTTTGATAGAGTTATAGGAATTGTTGAAGGTGCTTCATTTATTTTGTTTATATTTCCCTCTACAATTGGTAATGTGGAAGTAGTAGTATTATTTAAATTAGAATTTAAAAAATTGTTTGTTGATGATGGGTGAAACGGAACAAAAAATGTGTTAAATGAATCATTTTTTTCTATTATTGATGGTGAACCAGGCGGCGTAAAATTAATGGTCCCTGATAATCCAAATTTTCCATCTCCACATTTTGATGGTGATGGCTGAGGAAATTCTGTCATTACAACTGTATTATTTAACGGTAATGGAGCCAAAAATGGTAGATCAACCATTTGTACTTTTGATTGTTTATTATTAATTTCATTTGTACTTCTATTATCCGATTCTTGATTTTTTATAGGTAAATTTAGAGAGGTTGTAGGAAAATTGTTATTGTATTGATTTGTACTAGTATTAGCAGAAGTCGATTCCTTTCTTGCAACACTTGACAAAATTTGTTCAAATTCTTTATCAACATCAGCCAAATCATTGACATGATCATTTTTTTTAATATCCATAGATGATATTTGTTCTGGTTCTCCCAAACTTTCTATCAAATTAGACGACTTTTTTATGTCATTTATTGTTGTGGAGTAATTTGATATTGTATTATTAAAAATATCTTTTTGATTGTATTGTGATAAATGTGATGTATCAAAATTCATTTTACTCCTACTAATGGTATCTGATACTTTTTGGAACATATTACTATTTTGTATTTGTTGTGATTTCATTGAATACCCAAAAGACGTTTGTTCAGTATTTTGCCATTGTGATGAAGTTGTTGTGATGTTACCATTAATGGTGCTTTCAGTGTTACCCTGATGTTGATTCATTCCATAACAATGCGTCTGGAAGTCATTATCACTATCCATCTCTTTTTGTTGATTTAATAACTTTTGATTGTGTATTGAGATGATATCATGAGGTAAATTATTGGCTGTTGGTGAGGTAATAGATTGATTTGATATCTCATTTACCACTCCACTACCCAATTTCATCATCTGATTTTTGATATTTAAATTATCATAAGGAGACCATATATTAGAATTAATATTATTTCCTTTTAATGGTGGTTGCCTTAAATTGTAAATAGAATTAATATTTGGTGAATGTTGAAATGTTGTATTTCCATTTTGTACAATATTTTGAGGAGTCATTGAAAATGGCGGTGTTTCAATTGGCGACCTATTATCATTAATTTTTGCGTTAACAAGAAGATTAGGACTAGATAAATTTGTATTAAAAGAATTATTATAATTTATATGTTGTTTTTGACATTCTAAATTTTTTGGTACATTCCATTTATCTTTTGGTGATTCATTCCATGGTGTTTTGTTGTATGAAATTGGTGAGTGTACCTCATTTTGACATAACAATTTTGATGTATTATGAATTTCAATATTTGAAGGCACATTGGTATTTGAAAGTTCATTTAGCTGTTGCTGTAATGACATTAACAACATATCATTTGTTGAATGGAGATCTAAAGTTAAAAATTAATAATATATTATATTAAGTCATGTGATTTTTGTCTTACTAGAAAAATTGTTGTGAAAATTTATTGGTGTTTTGTTAAAAGTATTTTTTAGTACATTGTAATTATTCGAATTTGGTGTAAAAGTTGACGGAACGGGTGTCCCTAAATTTCTTTGCTCCATAAATATAAAAAATGCTATTGTTTTTAATATAATTTAAAAAAAATAATTTTTGTGATTGTTATAATAAACGAACAGATAATAAATATTTTAAGATAGTAATCCGCAGTTTAATATTTTGCATTGAAAGTTCAAGAAATATCTAGTCAAAGAGACCTTAAAAAATATATATAAAAAATAAAATAATTAAAGAATAAATAAAGAGAAATATAAGTTATAAAAATGTATAAATATATATTTAATATGAAATAATATTTTGGTAAAATATAAACACAATGTTACTTTAATTATAGTAAATTATTTTTAATTCAAATATTTTCCTAGTACATTTATGTTTTTCTTTAAATATAATATTACTTTAAGGAAGTGAAACCTTGCGCATAATAATAACACAAGTAGCTTAATACTGAGCAATACGCCTAAAATTTGTTTAGTGTGTATGGTTGAAATTTTTACATAAAGATAGTGTCGCAGTTGTCCTTCATTCACGACGTTCGCTTAACGTCATATCTCACAACAAAAAGGTCAGGGATGGAGATATATGTAAAGTTTTACTTTCTTAGCAGCAACAAAATCTATCGCACTTTCTGATTCTATGTACTCCTCATACAAAAATTTTCCTACACATCTCTTTTTCTTTGCCATCTATCCAAATATAATTTTTAAATCAACATAGAGATCGATTTTATGTGACATATCAACTTATATAATAGTAGTAGTAGTATATAAATTATTATTTTAGTTTATTTTAGAAAAATAAAATTTTATTTATATAATGTATGTAGGAGTATACATATTTTTTTACTTTTCACTATGTATGTAAAAAGTTTAATATCAAGTATAATGTTAATAAACCAGTGCAAAAATAAAATGAAAACAAATATAAATTTAATTTAGTTTACATGTAAGGATATTACTTTTTTTATTATTCTTTAAGTAAAAACACTTAGGAAAATGTAATGTCTAAAAGTAAAAAATATTTCTTTTACTAAAAATAGTTATTATGCATATTATACATATTTCTCTAAGTCACATTGGTTTTAATTAAAATAGTCATATAATTAACAATTTTAAGGTTCTTAAAAAAACTAATATAAGGAAATTTTTATCCTTCTAATATTTATATAATTTAATCTATATTTAAAAATTATTTAATATATGACAAAAACACTTTATAAAAGCCTGCCCTTTTTTACATTTAGAATTTTAAGAAAAAAAATTTTCAATTTCTATATTGACCATTATTAATTTATAGATATGCACAATAACAGTTAAGTAAAACGACAGTATAAATAATTTAAAATAAAAGAATGTTATAAAAAAACTTTATATAGATTTATTATTTTATGGCAATTTTACAATAAAAAAAATTTTCAGATATTTTTTAAACTTTTTAGAGGAATACATCATTCATTTGTTATATCAAAAATGGAGCTTGTTTAATATTCATGCAAATAATTAAAATGTATTGCTAGATAGTTATTTTTTTCAAGAAGAAATAAACATATGAGAATAATAAGTTGTCAAAAAAACAATTATATAGATTTTGTAAATATGTATAGATGAACCATTGGTTTTTTGTTTGTCTAAGAAATGTAAAAATTTTACAATTAATTGCGATCATAATTCAACGACGCTACGATATCTCAAGTCAATTACAAATATATATAACAATAATAGTTATATTAAAAGTTGTAAATAATTATTTTATAATCTTAAATTAGTGTCATCTGCAATTGATGAGATATTTAACATCTCTCTACAACGTTCCAGCTTTCTTTCTATGATTTTCTCTTTATTACATCTAAAATCAGCTGAAGCACATTTTTCAAGATTTGAACTATCATCTGATAGTTTAAATGGTATTTTTGATGTTGTTGGTTGTGTAAAGCTGTCTAATGATCTATTATTTGCACTATACCCAGTACTAAATCTCCTCTTGTCATTAAACGAGCATTTGGAACAATAAACGTTTTCTTCTTCAAAATCATTCCCATTATGGGCAATTTTTTTTAAGAAATTTCCCTCCTCTGATAAATTTTTTTTATGGCAATTGCATCTACTTTTATACTTTTGCAATGACATTGAAAATCCATCATAATCTGAATCAAAAGAATCAAAGCTCCCATATCTCATATTTTTCTTCTCATAATTTTCTCCCTCAAATACTTCTTTAAAATTATCATCCATCATATTATTATTATCGTTGGCATCTCCTTTTGTCTTTAATTTATGTTCTTCATAAACTTTAATCCAATGAGCAACAACATCAAGATCAGCTGAGTCATTGTAAAACTGCATCAATCTATTTATATCCGTGGAGGATGAGGAGCAACCTGCATTAAAAAATATTTTCTTTGGCTTAAAAATTTTAAAGTTAGAAAATTTAAATAATAATATTTTAATATTTTTTTAAGCTAACCTTTTCTATTGTTTCATGATTGGCATCTTTTAATGATAAGTGAGTAACTGAATAACAGCGACATCCTTTGTAGTTTTTAGATGATTTAGAATCTATAAGATGTCATTATTATATAGTGAGACATAAAAAAATATTATCTTACTTGAATCAAAAGGATGTAAATAAGGTGTTGATTTTGCTTCACGTAAAGTAGATAAATATTTTGTGCAATTATTATTCATAATAAAAAAAAAACTAATTCTTATCTATAAATAATAAAAATGTCTTTAATTCTTGTTGTCTCAATAAATGAATACTTTAAACATATATATATATATATATTAATTTTACCGTTTTAAAAACAAAATTTAAAATTAAAGTATACATTTTTAATTACATATTACAAAATAATTAAATAAAAAAGAGTACAAAAATCTAATATTACAGTATTTTTTACAAAGAGATCAGAAACCAATATTATGTAAATTTAAAAATACGAGGGTATTATATAATAATATCACAGGATATTACTCTTCAAAATAAATTCAATAACAATCTTACAGTATTAATTGTATTTAAAAAAATGAAAGAGTCTTTTAGATTTTTGAGTAAAAATGCTTGATTTTAAACAAAAAATATGTATTATTATGTTTCTAAAAATAAAAATACTTAGTAGCTTTTTATATATAAAAAGCTTGATTATTGTAATAATAAGTTGACAAATAAAAATTAATGTATTTTTATATACCAAGGAATTGTGGACTGACAATAATAATACACGTACATTATATTTATTTTTGATAAAAAGAACAATCAAATAAACAAAGAAATAAATTTGTCTAATCAAAGTTATTCAAATGTATATAATTTGAAAGTGACAAATATGACATTTTAAAAAAAGCATATATTAAAATATTAGTATATTTAATTTTGTTTAGATCAATGTACTATCTAGTAGAGAGAAACAAATCATTTAAATATTTTTTTATTTCCCTATATTTGTATAAAAATAATATATAAAAATTTAACGTAGATCTTTTTAAGTATTAAAAAAGAAATAATTGGTAATTTATTATTTACGTTTACAATAATACATGTGTATGAAATTAAGAGCAATTGTGCTTCATAGAATTTAAATTTAGTAATATTATAATTTTTAGACATCTTTTTAAAATTTGTTTCTTCCTCTATCCAGTGAATGGGAAGTTTTAAAAGATTAAATTATTTAAAATTAAGAAGATGTAATAATATTATATTTATAAAGCAAATGAAAAAGATAAAAAAATAACATTGCGTAGATAATATATTAAAATATAATGATAAATAATCAACCTCCGTTGATTTGTTAAATAAAACGTATTTAAAGTATAGGATTAGTGTATATGTATTAATTCGTGATAAATTTACAAGCAAAAATATGAGTAAATAAAATAAGAAAAAATTTATTAAGCAATTATTTGTAAAAATTATAAAATAAAAAATTTTTTTTCTACTTCATTAAAGTAACATATTAATAGATCTTTTTAAAATCTTGCCCATAAAATATGTAGCTATAGTTATCAGACGTGGGAAAAAAATTTAAAAAAAAGAAATTGACAAGTTTAGAGTCGTTTGAATTAAGACTTCAATGAACAAATTTTTTAACTATTAACAAAGTATTTTATAAATATATATATTAATGTATAAATATATATATATAAAACTGTCTTTTTAAAATAAAAGAATAAATTTTGAAAATAAATGAATATGTGCCAATTAACTATAAGTTAATTGTCTCTTTTATTTAAAACTTAAAAATAAATACATATAGATAATAGTAAAATAACATTTAATTTTTATCAAGATTATAACACTTTAAAGATTAATAAAATAACAATGATAATATATAAAATTCATATGATAATATATCATTCATCGTAATAGGAATATTTAAGACAATACATGTGATAGAATAATATAAAATATAGTGAATGAAATAAATTAAAAAAAATAATATAACTATTATTTTTATCACTTTTGCAATTTTATTATCATACTGAGACAATGATTTTTGTTAAACAATGCACATATTTTATTTACCTAATTGCATTGAAAAATCCTTTAGAAGTATGACTTTCAAATTATAGAAGAAATTATAAAATATTTCTTATTTTTTTCTATAAATAAAACATGATCAAACGATAAAATATTGGTAAAGGAGAATTATTTTATAAAGCAGTTAAAGACAATTAGATTGATGAACGAAGTTTTTTTTGTTTCCAATACAAAGTGTGACTGAAACATTTTTTTAATTTTTTTATCTTCTAAGCAAATAGTTGTCAGTAAAAATATTTCAGAAACAGTAAACTTATGTATATATATAAAATAAGTTAAAGAAATTTTAATGTTAATAAAATTTCTTTTATTTTCTTTTACATACGGAAAAATACATTTTAGTGGATTATCTTTATACTATTATAGAATTTTTTAAGAAGTATAAAAATATATCAATTGTCTAATATATAATAATAATAATCATTTTGTTTTAGTCATAATAATTTTTCACACAATCAATGTAATTAAAAATTAAGATTTTAAAATAAACAGTCAACATATTAAATACTCTTTATTAAAGACGACTTAGATATATAAAATAACAAATGAAAACAATACAATGTGTGTTTTTACAAATATTTAATTATTTTGTATCTCACAACGTCATAAATATTTACAGAAGATTCATATTAATAGTTATGATGCAAATTTCGCAAAATAATATCATTAAAAGGTCAGAATATTTGAAGTGAGACAAATATAACATCATTTGTTGGAGGATATAATTTAATTTAAAAGACAATTTTTGTAAAAAGAGCAAATATGATGAAATTTATAATCATTTTCGTTAATGGTACCAAAAATATTATATTAAAAGTTTTTCATAATAATTCAAATTACAAAACTAGGATAACTAAATATTTCACATTTAAATTAATAATTTTATAATAGCATTTTATTATTTTAAAATAATCAAGAAAATGATATACGTCTTCAAATAAACATTAAATTTCTCCTAGCATATTAAATATTTAGAAAATAATACTACGACAAATATTATTTACATATACTTTTATTATTAATTTATCCAAAAATATTTTAAAAAAAGAAGAAGAAAATAAAAATTAGATGATTGATAACAATTTTTAAGTGTAATATCATCTCATTCTTTATATATAATTTTTAACCTTTTATCAATCTTTATATCAGGTATATATCTATATCATCTAAGACTAACAATCAAGAAGAAGGAACTATTTCTAAGGTATATATAAATATATCATAAAAGTAAGAATATCTAGTATTGCATAAATAAACCCTTATTACTATCTATATTTTTTTGTTAAATAATTACAATAACAAAATATTTTGATACAAATTTTTTTTTCTTTAACGAACAATAAAGGTAATAAACTGATACCTTATATATCATCATGTTAAAATAAATTTAAAAAAATACTAATATATCAAATTACCTTATTAATAATTCCATAATTTTAAAAAAGTATTTAAATTTATTATTAAGATTGTGGTTGTTATAAATTTATATAATAATCCTTTTATCTTTATAATACATTATTTTACAAATTTTAAATGTTTGCCTCATAAAAATGAAAACAAACAATAATTTTTTAATACAATTCATTATTAATTTTTATACATGTATTTATACTTTGATTTATAACAAAATTTCATTTAGTGAGAAAAAAATAAAAATTTTATTCACTATTTAGACGTCCTCTATATTTGGTAGGGATATCATTGTCACGCGATGTTTTTGATAATTCATCTGGTGAGTAGGTTTGTGACATATTTCTTGATGTACATGATTCTTCTTCCTCAAATGATTCTCTTCTTGAAGGATTACTTGGAGTTAGAAGACTTGTCATTGACTGGTAGTTAGTTTTTATTACATTTCCTTGACTCTCCCTATTTCTTGATGGTTTTCGCCCTAACATATCAACTTCTAATGTAAACTCTGGCAATTTTAATAAAGGATTTTTTTGTAAAAAGTCTTGTTGAAGTAATTTTAAAATACTCTCCATTACTTTATAACATCTATCTACTTTATGGTCTACAGTATTTAACTAGAAAAAAAAATAGTTTGTTAAAACAAATTAATTTTTAAATGAAATAAATTTTAATGATATTAAAAACGACTACAGTATAATGATATTAATTAATTGAAAATGCTGCAAACATAATAAAATATGCTCATATTAATTAACAATTTTTTAGCTCCCCCACTAATTAAACTAATATATATTTGTAAAGTTAAAATTCTTACAAACATTTATTATCCATTTTCCTAGCAATACTATAGATATGTTAATATTTTTAGTTGGTGAATTTATAACTAATATAATTGTACTACATTATTTTTAAACTTTATTTCATTAAATACTTGGTATTTAGTAAAAACTACTATTTATGTAATTGATTTATTTTTATATTTTTTTCTTACCTGTAATTCTACTTTTGAAAGGCGAGCACCTATTGTCATTGGTTGAGATTTCCTTCCATAATGTTGCCCTGGCTTTCCTAAAGTCTGGTCTAATCTTCTTTGGAGTTCCTTTATTCTAACCATCATATTTAAATGTCCCTGTGAATATTGCTCTATTACATCCCTTACATCATAGGGTTTTCGAGCCTGTTGAAATTGACGTCTAGCAACAAAATATTTAATTTTTCGAATTGCTCTAATAGCATTTTTGTGGGTTTCCGTCAACTCACTGATATGGCGAAATGTCATTACTGGTGTTACAACGTTATCTTCACCATCACCATCAAATTCCTCAGATTTTCCATCAAATATGCTTCCCTTTTTTTTTGAAACAATAGAAAAATTTCTTTTATCTTTAGTGGTATTATCTATATTTTCAGTATTTGTAGATGTAGTAATACGATTGACAGCCACATTTGATTGATGCTTTTGAGGAGCACTAGAAATTAAATAATATTACTATTATATATATATATAAAAAAAGAAATACATACTTCATTTGTGATCCTGTTTTTTTAAAAAAGTTACTTTGTTTTCTTCCACCTCTCTTTCCAGTATTTAATTTTCCTTTCCTATTATCTATAACATCTCTATATTTTTGACCGTTTGGGTCTACATGAATTTGCCAAGTAGCTTTTAATTGCGACTGCTTTTCTGCTGCATAACATCTCCAAGAACATTGTATTAATGTTGCAGCTGCTGGTATTTGTCTATTAAAATGTTTTTGACGTTGTTTTTGTTGTACTTTTAATGCAAATCCTGATCCCAAAATACCCTATTAATACAAAAACTTTATTTTTTATTTCTTTTAAAACATACTGCAGGTAAAGCAAAAAATGATATTGCAAAGATTGCAAAGCATGATGCAACAACTCTTCCTAACCATGTTTGAGGTACTACATCTCCATATCCTATAGTTGTCATTGTAATCTTAAAGTTAATTGTTTTAAAACATTTTATTAGTTTATATCTATTTTTATAACCTACCACGCCCCACCATAAAGCATCAGCGTAACTGGTAAAAGTAGTTTTACCATCAGGTGTAGTTTGCTCTTTTTCTGCTAGATATACGAAATAAGATGAAAATATTAATCCCAAAAATCCAATATATAATGTTGTTATTAATTCTTGACGATGTATAAATACAACGGATCCTAGTAACCTCCTTTAAAATTTAAAAAATCATCTTCATTAGACAGAAAAACATACCATGTTCCACCTTGTCTATCAACATGTAACATTCGAAGGATTTGTAAAAATCTAACCCCTCTAAAGATAATAAATAATTTTTAAAAAAATGATTAATATATAACATTACCTAATTGCACTTGTTGCAAATACTTTACCTTCACTACCTACTACAATTACAAAAATACTTGCCAATACAACACCTAAATCAATAAGAGAAATTGGTTTTCGAGCAAATTTTAAGCGACCTGTAAAACCCATATATTTTGAACGGCATCCGGCTGACCATAATCTAACAACATACTCTGAACCAAAAAACACAACCAAAAATAATTCCATAATAAATAAAATTTCTCCTGATTGTTTGGTATAATTTTCAACTGTTGACAAAACACTTAATATCAAACAAATAAGAACCAATAAAAATACTCTATAAAAACAAAAGTATATGGTTTAAATTGATAATAAAAAATTATAGTAAACATACGAAAAATGGTAGACAAAACATAACCATCCAGTTGGTCTTTCTAAAAAGTTATATATCCTTCCTTTCCATGTTTGTTTAGCAGCTTTTCTATCCCTAACATTTCGGAAACGATTTTCAAACATCTATAAAATTTTATATCATCTTAATTTAAAAGAATTTTTTAATTTTACTTTTATCGTTAAATAATACAACAAAAGTATTAGATTTAGGATTAATTCATGATTCTTGTATATATAAAATTTTTAATAAAAATATATCCATTCTTCAATACTTAATTTATACTAAATGTTTTTAATTTTCAATTTATAAATTATTCTTTTCTCCTAACATCTTTTAATTTATTTTATATAGAACGATTTTGTATATGATGCCTGTAATATTATAAAAGAAAACTTTTAAGAGCTTCTTCTTATCTTTCATTTATTAAAATATATTTTATAAATATCGTATTTTTTTTCACTAACTACTTTAGCTTACCTTCCCAATACCATTTTCACCTACTAATAATGCTTGACTCTGTTGTAAATTAAGATACGTTTCAACCATACTTAATCTATCTATTTCTTTTTTTTCACCATTCTCATCCTCATCATTCTCTTCAATTATGTGATTATTAAAAGATGGTATTTGGAGACGTTGACGTTTATTATTACTATATGTATCGTTATTCACCTTTATTTTTCCACTATTATTATCTTTCTTATTTTTATCGTAAAATAGATTGTTGTCATCATAATTTTCCTCCTGGTGCTCAAAACTGCACCCTCTACTATTGTCAAAGGATGCTATTTTATCACCTTCACTACTGTACTCTTCTTGATTTAAAGGTGTTTGGATAGTTGGCGCTAAAAAATTTGCCATCTTTTTATTAATAAATAAAAAATTTAGTAGTAAAAAAATATTAATAAACCATATGAGTATACTTTTGTAATGATTAATTCTATAGTATAATAGGAAACCTAAAAAAATAACTTATTTATATTATAAATTGTTAATACTATAATTTCATTTTTCTTATATTTTCATGTATATCTTTAACTTTATTCGATATTTTGATTAATATCATGAGTAATTAATTCTTCTATTACTAAAATAAAAATGACTTCATTTTTAAAGAGATTTTTTTAGAAAATAATTAAAATATCTTAACATGAAAAATGTGAATTGGTAAAAGAAAGTAAATATAAGCTATCGTGATAGAGAAGCCATTTTTAGTGACATTTCTATAAAATTAGACATAGAGAAGTTGCTATAGTTCCTTTTTATATTAATAAGTGATAAAACAGAAGGAAATGAACAAATGATCTTTTTGATCTTAAGACTCCAATAAAATAAAGTTAATCATTTGTAGGTGTCTAACAAACTTTTCTTTGCAAAATAATATATTTAACTACCTCCAATTTGGTGAAAATTTTATAAAAATAAAGGAATAAAAATATTTTTATATAGGTGTTAGAGAGATTAAAAAATATATATACCTAAAGAAGTTTAATAATTTATAGAAAAAATAATATTGCTTATATTTTTAATGCTGTAAAATTATTTTTAGGGTTTTTGATTTTAGATAGTAGTAATATATGACCATCTTTTATGTTATTATTGTCATTTCAAATAGATTAATAATATTATAACTAAAAAAGTAATTGGGATGTATAATTTATTTTAATTAACATGAATGATATTTAAAATGTTGATAAGAAAAATAGTTTTTAAGTTTATGGCAATTTTAATGACATTGAAGTAAAAATGAAATATTATAATAATAAAATACTTATTCCCATTATTTACCATTAATACATATATGATATGAAAATTATGAAAAGATTTTCTTTCAAAGGAAAAAAATATAGTATTAGGAAAGTAGGAAAATAATACATGTAAAGTACATTTCTATAAGAAGTAAGAAATACATTTTTTTTTCAATAAAAAAGTAATTAATCGTTTTTTTATTAATGCAAAAATAGATGAATAAACAAAGGAAAAGATAATAGTGATAAAAAATAAATCTTTAATTTATAATTAATGTTATGCTTAATGCATAAGATAGTAATTTGCAATAAAAAAATTTGTTTTGGTATAGAAAAAATAAAAATTTCAAGCTAAAAATTGTTTGTAAAAATATATATGATGTGGTGATGAGCAACAAAATTACATCTATATTTTTCATTATAAACAATAATTATAAAAGGTGATGTAACATTTTGATAAAAGTTATTATTTCATTTGTAAAAAATTTAACAGATTATGTGTGTTAATGATTAAATTTTGTCGTTTGATTTTGTATGTTTCAAGTTAACAAGATTATTAAAATAATTTTATGAGAATACAATTATCGTATAATAAGAATCGCTTATTTTAAATTTTAAGATAAGAAATAATAAAGATAAGAAATACTTCATCTAAATTTCTATATATTTTCAAAAAAAATATATTAAAAATAAATAATAACTTTTTATTTCATCATTTTTTAGACATTAAAGGTTAACTATCAATATAACACATTTCCATTGTATACGTAATTTTCTTTTTTAATTTTAATAATTAATATATCTTTATTTATCACACCTTTATCTTTTTAATCTAGGTTATTATGAAATTTTTTTTGGCGAATGAAAGGATTTAATATTACGTTGATGATTATTTATAAAAAAGTACAATCGCTTTAAATTTTATCTTTGATTAAAATGGAAAACTCTATAAAAGGAGGTATGTATAAAAAAAGAAAATTATAAAAATCGTGATTTATAGCTTTAATAAGAATGTATGTTATCATCACCTAGTATTGACCCAATTCGATGGCGGTTTTAGATATTATCAGGGGTATTAGTGTATATTGTACAATAGCAAAAATTACTTAAAGTATAAAATATTTTTCAATACACTTCTTTTATACTATAAAAGTTATCATCTATATGAATGTTCATTAACATTTAGGATATCTTTTTACATTAATATTTTTACATGCATAAAGTATCAACGAGTTACAATAAATATGTTATTGTAGATGACATAAAAAACAAAACAAAAATAATTAATGTATTAGATAAAAAATTGAAAGTTCATTAAATTTAAATCGCATTTAAATGCCTTTAAGGGATATTATGGCACCTTCAAAAAAATTGTTCCTTATAAGCATTAAACTAAAAAAATTTTTTTGGTGTCGCTTAAAAGCATAATAAAATTTAAAAAAGTAATGTGAAATACAGTTTTTAAAAGCCAAACTTTAATTATTTACATTTTTATGTTTAAAATATCACAAATTATTTTTCATTTTTTTCTATCTCATACATACAATAAAAATTAATTTGATTTTAATTTTTTTATGTCATAATAATGAAATAAAAATTATGACATACAATATATTGAAAATTTGTTACACATTTTTTACCTTTTCATTCCATACTTCTTAGAAATACATGTACTTTTAATTTATTTAAAAGCTTTGACATCTGAAGTAAAACATTTTATCTAAATATAAATACGAAAATTGTGCCTTCATCATTTTTACAATATGGGTGTGCTTTTAACTTTTTTATTAAAATGTTAGTGCGTAAAATATTTAAAATTATAATTTCCCCATCTCTTTTTTTTCTAATATCTTTTTCAAAATTATTTATTAATTCTTAAAAAAAAAGTTACTTTTTTAACATATTTCATTTATATAACCTGTAGTTAAATATCTTCTTTTCTTGGCTTCCCTACATTTTTATTAACATTAATTATTTTGTTTCTCTTTTTTAATAACACATTTTGACTTCTCTTTTTATTTTGCTTCTTTTCTATAAACATCTTCTTTTAAATACAAGAGAAAGATGGATGCACTTTCTACTACTAGTCATTTAATTTTGATATTTTATTTATTTATTTTTTCGTTTCCTATTTATAGAAAAAAATATTCATATATCTTTTACAGAATATTTTTTGTTAATACTTCTTATAACATATATATCATTGTAGGAGGCAGAAATTCATAGTGCATTATTAAAAGTATAACCTATTCAATTGTTAAATTGTTAGTATTTTTTTATTCTTTTCAAAAGAAAAGAGACACTGTTTTATTTTTCTAACAACATGGGAATATCAACTTAGCTCATTTATTTAACAGTGCCAAACATATTCCAATGATCAAATAACTTACTGTTTAAAAAAAATTTTCCTTCTTTAAAGAATATATATTTTATTGTCATTTATTTTGTTGTTTTTTCTTCTAAATCATGTATTTATTTACTGTCATTGAAACTTTTTCTCAGGTTTTTTTCGTTAATTTCGTTTTTTAAAATTACATGTTTATTAAATGGTTTATATTAATTACCAAATATTTTTATTTTAAAGATATTGACATTAATAAGAACATCTTATCATTAAAATCTCAAAATGTAAGTCAAGTAATTAATATCTTTCTTTTATAAAATTTTTGATGTTAATTTAAAGTGTAAAGTGCAATTAAGTTTCATTTATAATAATATACCATATAATTATAAGATAATGAAATATATTCTTTTTTTATATAAAATCTAAAATTAAATCTTTAGTTTAATATTACTTAACTAATTGCATCAATGCTCTTTTTTTGCCTATTATCATAATGAAGAATTTATTTAGCTAGTCAAATAAATTTAGTAACATGATAATTTATTAGGAAAGTTATATAAACAAGTTATAATGTAATTAAATTTAGACGAAAGTCTATTTTTTTCTCGTCTGAAAATTTAATAGCATTCCTTAATTTTTTGTACCAAACGTTAATGAAATAGTTTTTTTTACACTTGTAGTGCCATATTTTTTAAAATGATGTCTACACTACATGTGGTATTTAAAACTATCCAAATTTTGAAGACACATTTTCTACTCTACAATATATACTCTTACATTTCACAGTATCTTAAAAACTCTTCCATAACAAAATTATAAAGACATAAAACCATTTGGTGGTTTAAAGATTTTTATTTTAAATATATTTTATTAACTTTAAACTACTACATATTATGAAACATTAATACATACCCTCTAAATTTTCTCATTACTTAAATAAAAAATTATAATTCTAAAAGTTTTAAAAAAAATAAGAAATATTTACTATATAGAAGTTTTTAAAGAACATTTAGATTGTTCTAATAAATGTAATCTATATTTTAAAGAACCATGAAAGCACGTTATCATTAATATTGCCAAAAAAAAATGAAAAAAATTGTTACAACATTTTATATTAAAAATAAACAATTAAATATTACTCTTATTATTTATATATTAGTTTGTATGTTTCTAAAAATTTTGTCTGATAAAAGATAGATATATTTTACTTTGTAGGTGTAGTATACCATCATATTTAATTCATACACCTATGAAAAGATATAATTTTTCTTTTCTCTTATCTCTCCTTCAATTTTGTGAGGCATATTTTTAAAAAAATTTCCACCGAATATTGGTAAAACTTTTTGATATTCTTTTTCTCCTTATCAATGTTAAAATTTGTGTTTTACTTTGATGATGTTTTACCTTTTTAATAATGTAGACACAAGAAAGATAGATAAAGAGTTATTTTAAAATAATTTTTTACATTTTATTCAAAATCTTTTTTTTAGTGTTTTAGAAATTATGCCCTTCCACCGATCAAGTAGAAATTTTAGAGGACGTAGAAAACAAAGACATGCAAGAATTTACCGTCCAATACGTTTCATAAGGCGTATGCCCTTAACACAACTTAAATTCCCTAATCCAATACCATTTGATTATAATTTTGTTGTTGATCCGTTATTTGTTGGGGAGGAAGATTATTTACAGTATGAGTTTGATGAAATTAATACACAAACTGTTAAAAATGATTTTTTTGATGATAATGATACACATGGACATAAAAAATTACATAGGACTGGATCTTTACCATCATTAGATGTTTTAAATGAAATGATTGAGATGTATGAGAAAAAGTATGAATCTGGATACATTGATTGTAGAAATGATAGTCCGTTATATCATTTCCCATCAAAAGATAACCCAACATTTTTATCAAAGATAGAGAAAAAAAAAGTTAAACGTTGTCATTCAATTGTTGATTTAAGATATTATTTTGTAATGACACCTGAATCAATTGAGACTGTGGCATCATTACGTGAATTTGAGAGTGCTTGTAAAATGGAAAAAGTATTATATATTCTTAATTTCTGTAACTTTAGACAATTAATTACTAAAGCACAACAATTAGGATACCTTACACCAAATATTATAAGATACCTATCAAATAATAATATTTATGAAATTTTAAATGTTCAGGAGGTTGTTGCAAATAAGATAGGGAAATTTAATTGGATATTATATTACAATATTCACAAAAAGAATAATCGTAAGATTAACTAACTTTTTTAATTTTTATCTAATATTATTATATTATTAGAACTTTTTAATAATATTAACAAAAAATCACAAGATAATAATGATTTAGACGATGAAAATCAATCAACATCAGATGGAGATGAGGAGTGTGAAGATGATGAGGAGGAGATTGAAGATATGTCTGATGAGGATGTCTTTGATTATGAGAATGAAGATAACAATTCAATAGAAATAGACAATTACTATAAAAAGGAACATTTTTGTAACGGGGAAGTAAATAAAAATAATGTGATTGATGGAGAGGTAATTGAAAAAATTGGTGACAGGAGAAATGAAGACAAAGTAAAAAACAGTAATTTGAATAATGATGGCAGTAATACATCTTCTTCAACAAATTTACCATCTAACAAAGTACAGGAATATGAACCGGTATTTTTTGATGATAACAGTTATCAAAAAACGGAAGTTCTTAATGGTATTGTAGAAAATAATAATATAGATAAACAGGAGAAAATAAATAGTGATATATTATATGATAAAAAAGATACATCATTTATGGCAAATCAAAAAATGAAGATTATGGAGGAGAGTCCTAAAAGTATACATGTGATAAATAACTTAGAAGAAGCAATTGAAATTATCAACAAATCTAAAAAAATTGTTGTGTTAAATGGTTACCAAACAATTGCAAATTCAAAAGTCCCACATTGGAAGGTTAATAGAGATCTATTAAGAAAGATAATTAATAAATATAATCTTAATTCATATAAAGATATATTCGATATTGAATGTTATAAAAGAAATCCATTTCCATTGCATGAATATGCTAATTCTTTCGAACATTGGAGTTACGAGATATCGAACTCATTAAATTTTATCAAATTATTGAGTGATAGTGGAAGATTATTACGTTGTTACTCTGAGAATATTGATGGAATGGAATATTTAGCCCGTGTTCCTGTTCATCAATTTTGTGCTGTTAATGGTAGTATTGCATGTTCAATATGTAGGATATGTAGAAGACATTACCCATGGAATAGTGCACCAATAGCTAATGTTGGTATAGGATTAGTAAGTTATTCAATAACTTTATTTAATAAAATTTTTTTAAGAATTTAAAATATTGTGAATGGTGTCTGGCAGTTGTTGTCCCATGTATCTCATTTGAAAAAGATATTAAATCTATTACTTCTAAATATTGTACATTAGAGTATGATGCATTAAACGCCGATTTACTTTTAATTCTTGGAACATCTCTAGATGTTAGTCCATTTAATCTTCTCCCAAAATTATTTCCACTTATACCAAAAATTATGATAGCAAAATCATTTAATCCCAATACATCATTCATACCTGATTTTGTATGTCTTGGTGATCCTGATACTATTGTTAAAATTATTGATGGATCAAATACTATACCAAATACCATTGATGAACAAGTAATTGCTCGGCGTATTAAAACAAAGCCCAAATCTAAGATAAATAAACTTTTATATTCCAACCAAAAGTTAAATTTTTTATATGAAAAAAATTGGTTTAGAAATCCTGCGAAAACAATTGCCTTAGGTTTGTGCCATAATGTTGGAGCATACCTAACATCAAAAGAAAAAATTTATATTCATGAACGTTTTTGTCTATTTAATACCGGAGAGGCATACTACTTCAAGAATTTACCTTTTAAATATAAATTTATTATCTCACCAATGCAATTACGTTCAATTATTCCTGATAAAGTTTATCGTGAAGTTATAAGAGAAAATTTTTTATGTTCAAGTATTATAAGTTTATTAAATTCGAAACGATGTAAAACTTATGAAAGAATAATTGAGGATACAAATCAATTAATGGTAGTTATAAGAAATGTTTTAGAATACATCCAACACATCAAACTAACACATCAAGGATAATTTTTGTTATAATTAAAATGCTATTTTTTACTCTAGAATGAAAAATAAATTTCTATCATACATAAATAATATATTGTACTCTTTTATCACAAATACATCCATTTTAAAAAATAATCTTAATTTTAAGAAGAAAATAATAGTATCATTATAGATAGACTTTTTTATTATTATTTAATAATATTGTCTGTTTTAGATCATTATACTAAATACAAGAATTAATTTTATAAAAATATTTTTCTCTATAAAAGTATCATCAAAAAATAATGTTCTCTATTTTTAGAAATATCTTTTATTAAATTTTAATTGAAATACCAATATTGTATGATTGAATAATTAATTATAGAAATTCTTATTACAATCTCATTTTCTCAATGAAGTATTATACATAAAATTTTAAACTACTTTTTAATAAAAAATTTTTTTTATCTTTTCACACTACATAATTGTATTATATATAACCTTAGATAGGGTAAGAAAAAGATGAAACAAATGAAACAAGTTAAAAATGCTTTTATATACTTTTAAGTTACCTATCAAATTTTATTTATAGGTTAATATAAGATAACATTTTTAATTTTTTTATTTGCTAAAATATATTTATTTACTTTTACAAAATTTTATGTAATTTTATCTTGATATGACAAGATAAATTATTAATTCTATTATTTTGACATTTGTCAAAGTTATACTAAAAATATACCATTAATCACTATATGAATATCTTTGATTTATAAACATTGATACATAAATAGACTTAGTAAAAATCTTTATCTAATTGTAACTTTTTTTTGTCATCATCTTTTGTCCTCTATATCTTTTTTAATTAATTTTCTACTATTTTCATGGCATCTTTGTATATTATACACCTATCTAAATTATTATAATTGTTATCATCATCCCCTTCTCTTCTCCATTTCTCCAAAACAATATAGACATAATAGTTCATGTCAGGTTTTGTTACATTTAAAGTTTATTTTTATTTATTAGTTTAAATTAAACTAGTGTAACATATATATTAAATAGTTTTTATCCTTATGGATAATGTTATGTCTAGTAAGTTATTGTAAAGTTGTATGAAATGATACGATTCTTCTAACGATAACATTCATCCTTTTTTCTTTTTTTTAATAATTCTTATTCTTCCTTCAAAAATATAGTGGGTACCGCCTTTTTTTAAATTTTTAGTTTTCTCCGATAATGTAATTTTTTTTACAAAAGATACAAAAAAGTAAAACTATTTAATAAGATTTTCTTTTAAAAATGATAAATTTAACTTCGAATATTATTTTAATGATCTTTTAAGATGTTCATATATAATATTATAAACATTACATTGTAATTAATGTTTTATTTCTTTTATAATTTTCAAGTTTTATTTGGTATTCCTTTTTTCTCAATTAGAATACTCCTTTGACATTGAAATATTATTGTAGTTGTGGTTGTCTTTTTTGAATGTTATTATATATACAATAAAAATAGTAATGATGTTTGGAAGGGGAAGAGAGAATATTATTAATAAGAAACAATCATTATAATATGCTCTTTTTAATCATCTTAATGTATTTAATTAATTCTTATTTTTTGGACGGCATTTTAAATGTAAAATGTTCACTTATTAGACAATTTAAATGTTACATGATGATAATCCTAGTATACTAATAGATTTTCATAAAATGCTTCTTTGTCTTAATGAGACTTTTAAAAAGAATAAAGATGCCAGTTTATCTCTTTAATATACTAGCTAATCTTCTATTATAAAAATTCATAAATTACTATAATCTAAAGTATATTATATTGACAGAGAGGACCTCCAATGGTACCATAATATATAATAACATTCATTTAAAACATACACAATATATCTTTACAATCCACCAAAATTTTTTTCCTTATTCTTCTTCTCCACCATACTTATTTCATTTTAGTGCCCTAGACCTCTATATATATTTATTTCAATTATATATCTTTTTAGTGCCAAATGTAGATACATATTTTTGGAAAAACGTTGTTTTTATTTTAAACAATTATCTTATATCCATTTATTAAAACTATACTAAGTTAATATATAATTAATAATAATTTGACTTTTATAAATAAATTAATAATGATAGAATGATAATTAAAATAATAAATTCTACACAATACACGTTGGTTTTATTAAAAGATATATATTGCTTTGTTGTCTTTTTAAAATGTCTCGTTTATTTAATTTCACATGTAACACATATAGAATATTCTTCACTTTACATATATCATATTCTTTGATGTTTTTTCTCTTATCATCTTTATTAATACACTCTAATCACCACCATCAATTTTTATCGTTCCATAATTTAAGGTTTTAGAAATTCTCTAAAAAAATAAAATATTTATTTGTTGCTACCATTAAAACCAATAATGACTGTAGAATATAAACTTGTCGTAGTTGGAGATGGTGGTGTAGGAAAATCAGCCTTGACAATTAGACTTATACAAAATCACTTTGTTGAAGAGTACGATCCAACAATTGAGGATAGTTATAGAAAACAGGTAAATTTATTTTATTTTTTATTATTTAATAAAAAAATAAATAATTATAATTTTCTAGGTACTTATTGAAGGTGAGACATGCCTTCTAGATATCTTAGATACTGCTGGTCAAGAAGAGTACAGCGCTATGAGAGATCAATATATGCGTGCCGGTGATGGTTTTCTCCTTGTTTTTGCCGTTAATGAAGTAAAATCATTTGAAAATATTGCCTCATTTAGAGATCAAATTATGAGATGTAAAGATAGTGATGATGTAAGTTTTTTTATTGATAAAGTAAATGTTTATTTTATAATTAAGGTACCAATGGTTATGGTTTGTAATAAATGTGACCTTCCAACGAGAAATGTTTCTCTTAAAGCTATTCAAGATACTTCACGTGGTTATGGTATTCCATACATTGAGACATCCGCCAAGAATGGTGTTAACGTTGACTCTGCCTTCCACACATTAGTCATGGAAATTCGTAAACGTCGCCATGTTAAAACAACTAAAAAGAAGAATAAGGGATGTACAATTCTTTAAATATTTTCACACACCACCATCATCTACTCCTTTTTTATAAGATTTTAAAAAAGTTATATTTGGAAATTTTTTATAGTTATGTTATATAAGAACATTCTCGCAATGCCTGGATCCGGGAGCATGCGGTATAAAGAAGATTATAGATTTCATGTTGACATTTTATTCAATGATAAACATATACATGCATATATATATATACGAAGATAAATAAAAAAAATAATAATAATTTATTAGTAGTATTTATTAACAGAACTTTTAACAACAATTTTATTTAACATTATATGAATAATTGTTAAATAAACTTACTACGATAGTTAAATTAAAATTAAATGTTTTATTGAGAAATTCAATTCTTTCTTCCTTATCCATACATCAATATTCCTTTTTTATATCTTATTTTCATAATTAATAATATAATCCTTCATTTCACATGGAATTGGATTTACATTTGGGATATTCTTTTTAACAATTGTAAGTTGCTAAAATGAATATATAATGGTAAAAATTAATAGAAAATTAAAAAAAAACCTACATATTTAGTTAAAAGATGAAATAACATATTAGAGTAATGAGCATATGTAAGATGCTCATTATATGGTTTATCTAGACAACATTTAACTAATTCATAGACAAATTTAATTTCTTTGTAATTGACAACTTTAACTGACTTTGGTAATTCTTTACCATTGTTATCAATATCTAAATTAAAATTTCTTGAAATAACCATTAATCTTTTAATAACTTCTTCTTTTGATAATGTATTATTACCATAATCACTTAAATGTGAAGCACATAATGTATCTAATTGTAGTAAATAACATATACATCTTTTTATTTTATGATCATCTAATTGGATTGTTGACTGAGATAAAGCTAAACTCTTTTTCTTTTGTTCTTTTGTTCCAATACACAAGACACCATAAGAAAGCTTTGATGGAGATTCTTCAATTGTTGAAGATATCCTAGATACAGAATCTGGATCATCATCATTATTTTGCGACATACTAATTGTGGTACATGTATTTATCAATCTTTCATCATCATTATTTGAAGACCTTTCTGTATTAACATTATAATCATTTAAGTATTTTATTTTATCATTGCTGTTTACATTATCATCAGATGAATTTTCATTATCAATAGTCTCTGGGTCATAATCGTTAGAATCATTGTCAACAATAAATTCACTATTATTATCATCTGAATTATTGTCAATAACATTTTGGTTATCACCAATCGAATGGTTAATTGAAGGAGACTCCTTAATATGGATTGAATTACTAAAGGTGGAGGAATGAATATCATCATCAATTGAAATTTTTAAAATATTACTCACTTCATGTGAGAAAGTTTTTTCTATAAGTGATAAATTTCTAATACACTCATTATTAAAACCTTCCTCCATAAAATCAGTTTTTGGTGATGAAGTATGTAATGGGTTAAAAGTTTTATATGATAGTGTTAAGTTATCTTTACCAGGCGAAATACTTGATTTGTACTTTTTTTCAATTGATGTAGATTTTTTGCACGGCGTTTGCGAGTAATTTTTTTAGATAAGTCATTTTGGCTAGTTGATTCATCTTTTTGGTTATTTGTCTTTTTAAGTTCTTTTAAACTTCTTTTCACTATATCTTTGGAGCCAATAAGTCTTTCTTTATTACATCTTCTTTTTTGTTCCTTTGCAGTAAAAGAAGATTTCTTCCCTTTTTCTGGTTTTTTTGAAGAAGTCATTTTTCTTTTTAATACTTTTTTGGCTACAGTAATTAAAGAATTATTATTTTGCGTATTTCTTAAAGTTTCATCAAAAGAAAAATTAATTTCATTGAAATTACAGTCATTTTGAGTATGAGAATCATCATTAGAATAATCAAAATCCTCATATATTTGTAATTGAGATACATTAATATTTAATGGAGGTATTGTAATATGAGAGTAAAAATTTTCTGGAGTTACAGCGACATTAAAATTAACTTTTTTAAATATTTGCTTTGCTTTTTTACTATCTTCACTATATACATTGTATATTTTTCCACCTTTAAGATTTTCCAGTAGATCAATATCATTACAAAAATTTAAATTAAGTCTATCATCAGCTAATGGATCAAAGAAAGGTTTATACATTGGTTCTAATGTTTCAGCATTTATTTCATCTTCATTAAGTGTTGTTTTAACCTTCAAAATAGTACAATCAAACTCAAATTCATTAGTAATATACTTTCTTACTTCATCATGCATCTCTCTAACAGGTGAGATATTTTGGTGGAACATTGTACTGACTTTTTGTTGAACATCAAGTGGTACACCTTTTTCTAGTAACCAATCATTAGGAACAATATCAAAATCTATAAATGACATTTTTGTATATACATATGGCCTATTGTCAGAATCTAATTGTTTATCACTAAAATCAGGATATGTTAAATCTTCCATTTTTTTTCGTTTCTCCAAACGTTCTTCTTCTGATAAAAATTCGTCTGGCATTGGGACAAAATCTAAAATTTTGTATAACTCTTGTGATATCGTTGGTTTTCTAAGTTCCTGTATAAAATATGCATGATTATGAAGTATTCGATTGTTAAAGTTTTCTCTACTTTTAATATATTCTTCAGAAAAATCATCTTTTTTATTATCCTCATAAAGGCATTCTTTTGTAATGATATAATTTTTATCCTTCCTACAACAATTTAATGATAGAAGGCCATCGAGATTTCCTTCTACAAATTTTTGCGTTGCTATTTGAAAAAATGGATCATTATTTGCGTGTTGACAACATTTTTTAGATTTCTTTTTTCCTCTTTTTGTATATACACTTGATTGTATATCAGTAACTTTTATTTGAGATGCAAGTTTTTTCCCAACATCTAAGATATTTCCCTTATCCTTAACAGTCTGTAAAAACATTTCTCCAATTTCTCCACTCCAGTTATTTTCATTACATAATTTAGTATCTCCCCATTCTTCCTCAAATTTTTCAATATATCCTCTCATTGATTCTTTAAATTTTTCTGCTTTTCTCGATTTAGTTAGAATTCTCTTCTTTTTGGCAGTATCTTTTTTGCTTTCTGGTGTTTCATTATCACTTGATTGATCCATTGAACCTTTTGCGAAGGCTTGTAGAACTTTTTCTTTGAATTCAAAAATGTCTTTTTCTAGAGAATTTAATCTAAGAGATTGAATAAAATTTACAGCATTAATAAAATCACCAGCTAAATTAAAAGCTATTTTTGGGGCAATATTTAGGACATCCGAATGAAAGTCAATATCTTCAATAATTTTTGGCGTCTTTTTTGCTTTTGCTATAAGTTTTTCCAATAAAGATAGTAATTTTTGAACTTCTTCTTCTAAATAAAAAAAATGATTATAAAAAGTGAAAAGTAGTTTTTTTTACCTGTTGCTGTTGAGATTATACATTTTTTTGATAATAATTTTATTTCACATTTATACTCTGTGCCTTTTTCATTCATCTTTTAATAGGGTTACCAGAAAAAGTAACTAAAAAGATTACATATATAATAATTTTTAAACTAAATTTTTTTTTATATTTTGAAACATTTATGCACTTTACAAATAATTGATACAAATGTTTAGAAAGTTGGTGAAATGTTTATTCGGAGTCGTGTAATGATAGCAAAAGTCATGGGATATAGAACTATAGTGATTTGAAGTTTTGATAAAAAAAATATTTTTGTTATTTAATTAGAAAAATTTTTTATTAGTAGATAGAAAAGGTCAATTGTTGTATTTTTATATAAAAAGAGCAATTTTTTATTGCAAAATCCAATAAATACACAATATAGATTTATTTATAAATATAATAATAACAATATATAGATTTAACATATATAAAATACTACCCTTTTATATGATTCAAATTTACACATCAAAGTTAACTTTAAAAAGTATTACTCATAATTATATTAAAGTACACCATTTTTATTTTATAGTAGAAGTAAAACTAACACTTTGATTAATACTTTTATTAAATGTTATTAAATTATTGAGAATAGTGTAAAAGATATATAAAATATTAAAAAAAGTATAATGATTACAAATTAATCTTTTGTTACTATTAGAACAGGTGAATCAAAATATATTAAATTTAGTGGTATTAAAAAAGTACATTCTATTTTTAGAAATTGTTTTTTTCAATTATCTTTTATTTCTAAATTATTTTAGTCTAATGTGTTTAAAATTATACACTACTAGAACGAAAAAATTTAAAATTATTTATTTAAAAAGAAATAATTTTAATATTTATTGAAATAATGACATTAAATTTTGACATTAAACATTCTTGTTGATTGAATAATTATTTATTTTGATACAAAAATAAAGTTTATACTTCAAACTTTTAGAATACTTTATTTTTTTTAATATAAGCTTAAATCATTTTCTATTGTCTTTAACGTATAAATCGGGTCGAAATTGCGTTTTAAGAAAACGATTTTAATATAAAAATTTATTACTAGATAAATTTTTACAGAAAATATGTATCGTTGATTTATTACCACACATGAATTGTATTTAAATTAACCATTTTGTAAATTTTAATAAATTTTAACTAGTTTTTTTAATGTCTGCATATTTTGTTTTAAATGACGTATTTAATTACAAACTAAGTAAAACCACTATAAAAAATTCAATATTTTGGTTAATTATTAAATTTATGATGTTAAAATATTGAAGTAGACACAAAAGTTTTTTTATACCTTAATAATTTTATTTTTTCTTATGTAATTAACGGAAATGACCTTGTCAAGAAAATATGAGAAATAAGAATACTTAAAGTTTATAACCATTATATTTTATAAAATAATTACAACTTAGATATTGAAAAAAAATATATATGTAAATTACCTTACAATTTAAGAAAAAAATAATATTGTTATTCAATTATATGTAAACATTATTATTTAATTGCTTATTTAAGAGAAACAAAAAGATATATTGTGACATAGAAAGATTAATTTCTACAGTAATTTCCAATTTATTTATATATAATATTTTAGATAATTTTTATTAAAAATAATATTATTGAGCATTCAAATGATAAAATGTTATTATAATGGTAATTTGATTTTAATTATTTTTTGATAAAAGAATAATTAAAAATATTTATAAATAGGAAATTAAATAAAATATGAGTAATTTCCGTCCTTCTACAGTATCTGGATAATAAAGTAATTAAAATGTTGTACAATTGATATGAATTTATTATCATTTTACCGATACACCTAAAGAATATAAGTAAATATGATTTTTTTTAAATAATAACTATCCGTCACTTTTAGAATAACAAATATTCAAAATATTCTATTATTTTAAGAATAATTGGATGATTAAATAATATGGTTGATTGATGACAATTGAATTGTTGGCCATTTGTACTGGTGTAGACTTATACACATTAACAGGAAAATGATATAGTAAATATATGTAATGTAAAAAGTTGACATTTTATCATTATTGTCCTCAAAAAATGTAAATTAAAGGAATTTTTTTATGAATAATTTTTCTACTTGTTAAACAAAATTAAACAAGATAAATAAAACTAAAAGTTCTTATCTTTGGTTAAATTTTACTTTTAATTTCAATAACAAATATCTTATATACCTGTCATTGGATGACAAAAAAAGTACCTATCAATTTCTTTTTAGTACCTTTTTTTATGATTATACTTATATACACAATAAAATTACAAAACAAAAACGTTTTTAGCATTAATAATTTTTTTCAAAAAATGCATAAATAATGGTAAACCAGATCAAGTTCCTTTGTCGATATAACTTATTTATTTAAACTATAGAAAAAATTGAAATTATTTTTACTTAGATTATTTTTAACCCCAAAAATATTTGGACTCTTATCTCTACTTTTTCTATTAATTTGACATTTCACAATAATCCTTATTTACTCTTTTTTAAAAGAAATTTATTTTTAAAGAGTATCAATATATTAAGTTTTTTCAATCTTGATCTTTTGTTTTGACAGTTATAATTAATTATAAATAAAAATGAATTATGCACATAAATTAATGTGCATTTTAGCTGACCAATAATGTATTCCCTCTAACGATTATTATATAAATTTAAACAATATTGATAAAAAAAAATTTTTAAATAAACTAAACTTTACAGATTCTATAATGACTTCTTTTTCCATATAAAATCACATTATTTAATATTCAAATACATATAGATGTATGAAAAATATTTATAAATAAAATGAAATATTAAAAGAATAATGTGATAAAAAAATAAATACAAGAAAATTATTCAATAAAACTTTAAAAAACATTAAAATGACTTAAATATTAATGATTAAACATTAATAATAAATTTTATAAGAAAAACTAAAAAGTTTTGAAGAAATATTTTGCAAAATTGCGATTTAGGAGAGCAATTTATTAATTTTTCAAAAGAAAAGATATGTCAAGTTAATTTCCTTTTGTTTTTGACTAACTTAAACCAATTTGTACTTTTTATTTCCAAGGTATCAACTATCTTTTTAATTAATTCTAATTACATCAAATTATATACGTATGTTATAAATTTTTACTATTTTTTATTTACCATCTTTTTAATTTTTGTTTGTTTTTCTTAAAGTGTAATAAAATTTCTGAAAATCAATTTATCCCTCAGAATAAATATAACTTATAACGTAACATTTTTCATACTTTTCTTTTCCTCAATCAAAAACAATATTAAACTTCTTTGAATTTACTACTATTATTATTAAAAATATATGTTTAATGTAGGGAAAAAGAAAAAAAATGAATGATGGAAAAAATGATTTTGTTATTAGAGAAGGAAAAAAAAAATAATAAAATTGTATTGTAGTAATTTTTATTTACATCACTTCTAAGATTATCCATTATTAAAATAATTTTTCCTTTTTTTGGCAACGTTAGAAGAGGTTTTAAAAAGTACAATAGTTTATATTAAATATTTATTATTTTCCAAATTAGATACACTCTCTTAAAAGTTCATAATTTTTAGGAAAGTATTGATAAATGTGTATGTAAACATTCACTACATAAATAACTTAACAAAAAATTCCTTATTTATTTTTAAATATCCTTATACATTTATCTAATCCAAAATATTATTTTAAAAACTATAGGGGTCATTCTATAAACGTTATTTTAATTAATTAAAGAGGAAAATAGTAATCTTATTGAACATTGCTAAATATTTTATCAAATAGGAAAGTTACATAGCTTTTATTTTAAAGTTACATAATTTTAAGTTACTTTTATAATATTTATAAAAATGATACATTTTTTTTGTTTTACAGATAATTTATTTACAAAAAACCCCAAATATTCACCATCATCTTATTATCAAAAAAAATTTTTATTAATTCTATTTATTTTGTTATCAATTTTTTATCAATTATAATACTTTTTATTGTCATTTTTACTCATTTACCTTCTTAATAATTTATTATTCATTAGGTTAACATATCAATCTCTATTAATAATATTATTATTTAACAACATATATATGTATATAATTATTATATACAGTTTAATAAACATACTTTTAATGTCCTTAATCATTTAATGATATATTTTTATCAATACATTAGTTTATAGTTAGAAGTTTAATTGCAATATTAATAGATTAAAAATGACGTTCTTCTAAGTTAAAGCTGTGCTTTTTGTTTAAAAATAACAATTAAGTGTCAATTCCAACGTGTAATGTTCAATAATTGGAAAGATAAATTAAATTATAGGTACATACTATGAAATGTTCAAATTATTGCCTTTTTTGGAAGCGTATTTAAGTACTTCAACATAAATATACATATCCATATAAAAAAGATATATATATATAAATGTAATTTTATTCCGGTTTTATAATTTTCCCTGCTGGTTGATTAATTAAAAACCCCTGTAAAAAGTAGGGAGTTAAATTTTTACAAGCTTGAACCCTTGGATACATTGCATTTGGCCTTCTTCCTCTTGGAACACGTTGTCTTGCTAAAAGTGAATCAATTTGAAAACTTCCTTTTTTTGCTACGGTTGGACTATCTTTATCTTCTTTATCATCATTCTCTGTAACAGATGAAATACCACTTTTTGCGACTTCTTTAACCTCCTGTTTCAGTTCTGATGACTCTACAAGATCTCCAACCATCTTCCTTTCTTTAGCTCTACGATTTTGAAACCAAACCTAATATGAAAGAAAAAATTAGTATAAATAAATTTTGTTTATAATTAAATTTTAGAAATAATATTTAAGATTATCTCTTTATACACTATTATATATTTACAAAAATATATAATAAATTACATGTTTTCATACTGTAATTGATATATATAAATATACATATCTAAATGTCTATCACTTAACAATTTTTTTAACATAAATGCCAGTAAAAATGAAAGATTATTGTTTCTTATTATATGTATAACTTGTTTAAATTTTATGAAATATAAAAAAAACTTTCTACATCGTAAGGAAGTAATATGATGATAAATGTATTATATGCTATTAATTTTTAAGATTTGAAACTCCATCTCAAAATAATCATAAAAGCATGACTATTTTATCTGTTTAAATTTATTGCAATAACACCATATACTATAAACAAAAGATAGTTCAAAGATAATGTTAATAGCTTCTATAACATTGATATTTTATGAAGAATAAAAGTAAAAATAAGTGATATATATGAAACATTGTAACAACCCATCCTTTGAATTTACTGATGAATTCTTTAATACTTTTGAGATTATTATCAAGTATAAATGTATCTTTAACTAATTGTCCCCTAGGGATGATAATTATATTTAGAGTGTATTATGATTTTTTTTATTTTTGAAAATAATACACTATGTATAGTAATTCTATATATTCATTTTTTTTGACTGTTACCAACTATCAATCAGAAATATGATACTTATTTGTTTTTTTTTAGTATTTTTTTGATAATATAATGCTATATAAACTTACTTGGACGCGTGATTCATTAAGTCCTAATGAGAGTGCTAATGCATCACGTGTATAAACATCAGGATAACGGGAAACTTCATATGCTTCTTCAAGTGTTTTTAACTGTGAACTACTAAAATTAGTCCTTGTCCTTCTACGTTTTCTGTCATTTGATGTTAATATATTATTAGGGGAGACAGCTTCTCCAGAATCAGAACGTCCATCTTCAATACTATTAGTTGTTGTTGTACCTAATCCTAATTCTGAGGTATTAAGATTTGGTGATGAGATTGGTGAAGATGGTAATAATACATTAGTTACTACGGCTTGTGCTAAGATACTATTTAAATCAAGATTAGATAGTGATGTAGAATTAATTTGATCCATTGTTGAATTTGATGATGATATATCTGTGGAAGGTGTTGTAGGAGAGTTAAATATATGGTGAAGGATAAATTCATAAATATTTGTATTACTTGGTAATAGAGAATTATTATTGTTCATTTCTGACATAATAATAGATAAAAAAATATTTTATGTGTTTCTCTCTCTCTATAAATTTGAAAAATTATTAACAAAATAATACAATAGAAAATAATTTATAAATATAAGTATTAAAAAAAAGAAATTGATAATAGTTAATTATCAACACTTATTATATTAAAAATATATCGTTTATGGTAAATCTAGTAAAAATTTTGAGGATATCCATGAGGCGGAGTTGTTATGTAGGGAGAAAAATATAACAATTTTAGATTATCTTAATAGAAAATAAGAAATTTGGGAAATGGTATAATATTTTGTAACTTTATTATGGGTGGAGTATATATAAGATAACAAAATGTTTTTGTATGACTTTTAAAATATTCACATAGGTCAATTTTTTAGTTCTATAAGTCTTGAAATAAAACTGTAATAACTTTTATCACTATTATGAAATAGAAATGTTATCATGGGGCTAAAAAAAATAAAAATGTATTTGGTGAAATGATTAATCTAATATAGATACTTGTGAATGTAATTAAAGTCTAATTGTAATATAAATTTAATTGTTAAAATTGATGAGTAAGTAAAAAAAATAAAATAAAAATATCAATAAATATGTTAATGAGTAATTTTGAGTAATGTAAAATGTTTATGTCACCTTTTGTCGCTTAACTTATATAATATAACCATTAAATTAAATTTTTTCTTGGAAAAAATAAAAAATATCAATTAAGATATCAATTTCTTATCAAATTAATTAATAATATTGTACTTTAATAAATGATTTCTCGTTTGTCTAATAGACACTTATCAAAATCATCTTTGTTTAATTGGTAAGTAAAAATTATTAATTGAAAATGTATTATGCTTTATATAATTATATTAATAAGAGTAATATAAAATTATAATTTGTATAGTTAAACTCCATGTATACATATTATCTATCTATATTTTTCAGAAAATTTTGACATTTAACTTATAATGATAGATCATAGTTATATATTTATATATATTTAATAAAACATTATGCAAATGTATGTTAAAAGTGTCTTAGGAAATTGACAGTTACATTAAATTTGAAGGAAGCCTTAATCTGGAAGTAATTAACAAAACTCCTTTGGGATGGATTAAGACATTATTATTGGAAATATTATTATTACTCATATGTAAATAATATTCCTTGTAATTGGTTAAGATATTTCACACTGATTCTTATCTATAATCTATTATATCTATTAGCTAAGACAAATATGATCTTATTAAAAATAATATTATGATAAAACATTAATTATTGATACTTTATCTTCTTTTTTCTTGACTTATATAAATTATATTTCTTTATTATGATAATGATAATTTAAGATATATTAAGATGAGAGGAAAATAGATATATTATGAAGAATAGATAAATCACTATAATTGGTATAAAAGTTCTATGAAATATTTTCTTTATATCAATAATAGAAATGTGTGATTTATTTTGGTGTTCCTCATGGGACATGTAACTTAATATTTTTAAGTTAAAGTGATGGATAACAATAAGTAGTTAGTTATGGGTTAAAGATAGTTAAATTACCCAAAAGACTAGTTAAATTTTATAGAAAAAAATATTGCAAACTATTTATTTAGTTAAAAAGATATGTGTTGCAAAAATAGAGAAAAATAAAAATTGATAAACATAAAAATTTCAAAGTGAGATTAGAAATGAATTAAAAATCATAATGTAAAATATTATCTTCACTGTAATTTCAAATATTTTCTACACGCGTAGAAAAAGTTTTTAAAAAAAAAGATTGGCAATATGAAAGAAAGAGAGATATGATTATTTTTAATTAAATGTTTTTTATTATCAGTAGATGTTGTAAAATTAAACATTTTCATCATTTACAGCTTTAAACACTCTAATCATTCAATGTTTTGTTTCTTTTAATTCAAATGTTTATAATTGAATATATTTATCTGTATTGATGCGACTTTTTAAAAACAAGATCAATTGACAAAAGAAGGATTGAGTAATATATATACATTTTATTGACATATACTTATACCAAAATATATCAATGAATGAAAGTTTATAAAAATTAAACAAAAATAATGAGATATTAATCACCAACTCATTAGAAAATTTATAACACATCAAACGAAATTTATGTCTTAACACTTCTATTACTAGGTAATTTAATTGAAAAAAGATGCCAAATGTCTATTAATTCATTAAAATTCTCTACATTTTCATTCCATAATAACTAACTTTTTACCAATATAATTAATAAAGCTTAAAAGCATTTCCTCAAAATTATGTAATTTTAATTGTATAAACCAAAGTGATTAATCATATCATCAAAGAAAAATTTGTCAAATATTATTTGCTTCATTATTTTTAATAATATGAAGAGTAAAGAACTTACCTTTCATCAAACAAATTGTTAAAATATTTAAAGGTATCTTATCAACAAGACTGTTAGTTTATACTTAACTCAAAATTACCTATATTATTTTTTTTTAAAAAATGTTTCTCTTGTGAAATATAAAAAAACAATTATGAAGGTTTCACTTGATTTGTTAAAAGTAAAAAATTTATCGGTACTATAAATTATTTTAGCTATTTATAACATATTATTTATTTACTCATAATCGTAGATAAATGTATAATTATCTTTTCTCACATGATAATTTTTGTCAAATATTACAAAGAAAAATAAAATTTTTTTATTATTTATGATTTATTTAATGATTATAATAACACATATTCCTATCTCAAAACAATATTTTTAATAAACATTTATTTATTTTATCAATTAATCTTATGTTATGATAATTGGATTTTTAAAATAAATATACTAAACTAGCTATTACCATTTGTAAAAATTTTATTATTTCTTAAATTCTTTATTTTTAAATATTATAAGATTTCACTTTTTGATAATTATATGAAATAATCATTGCCGCAAAATTTTTCTTCTTTTTTAAATTTTCTTAAAATTTATATAAATGATTAATAGTTTTAATAAATTTTTAATTGTAACAATTTTGGTCTATAAGTTTTTCATAATTTACATACTACTACCCAAGAAAAGGAGAAAAATTTTTGGAAGTTAATGAAAATAGTTTAAAATTAAAGATCTTTTTAGCATTGTTTATTTAAAATGGCGTTAAATTATTCGACGAGAGGAAAAATGTACTTAAGTTAATTGTTGAAATTAGTATTCAGTAAAGACAACTAATAACATAAAGTAATCCTTTTTTAAACTTCAAGGAATTAAAAAAGAAGATACTTGAATATTTTGAGATAATTAATAAATAATACTTCATTTTTTATCAGTATATCTTTCTACAAATACATCATAATATTTTTTTTGTTTATTTTATTTTTTGATCTCTCCAAGTTTATCATTTTAATAATAATAATAATATATGTCTCAAAGTCATATTGGTTACTACTTTCCGCAACAGGTTAATAATAATCACTCCCTCAGCAAAAGAAAAATTTTGACGCATTTTGAGAGAAAAAATTATTTAAACAAATTAAATAAATAGATGTAGTAGGAAGATAGTAAATTGTTAGATATGATATTATTTAAATAAAAAATGATGTTTACATGCTTTTAAGAGTGATGACTAAATAATAATTACCTTTTTGCAAAAAAAAATCTTTCGAATTTTTGTTGTTTAAAATTAGCTA
Organism: Strongyloides papillosus; assembly: GCA_005656395.1. Lineage (NCBI taxonomy): Eukaryota > Metazoa > Nematoda > Chromadorea > Rhabditida > Strongyloididae > Strongyloides > Strongyloides papillosus. The sequence continues at coordinate 234,678 of SRSI01000013.1, forward strand.
AATTTTGTTTATTTTTTTGATAAATTTGTTGTAAACATATTAGAAAATTGAAATATATAATGTTATCATCTTCATTATGTCCTACTCAATTACAATTATTTTGAATAAAAAACTTTCTTTAAACATATTTTTAAAAAAAATTGCCTGTAGTTACAAATACATCTAATAGTTTGAAAATTTTAATATTTGATATCATATACTTTTTTGTTGCTATTTTTTTGTTGATTTTTTATTTAAAATCCGAGTATAGCAATAAATCTATTTTTAATTTTATCTCAAACTTTAGTTTCTTATTATATTTCATGGTTAAGACGAGTGAAAAATATGTAATTACAAACAAAAAATGTTGTTTTTATATAATTCTAATTATTTTATGTATATATGAATTAATAAAATTAATATCTTTATTGGATGTTTTTATAATGTCACTTCTATATATTTAACTCTCTATACCCAAATATTAATTAAAAAATTACTCCTTTAATAAATATTTGTCTGTGTTTAATTTATTGTTAAGTTTGCTTATTTTATTAACAAAAATAGAACAGACGACAAAAATTTCATTTCTTTAATTGAAAGATGATAAAAAAAACATTTTCTCATCTAGATAAAATAAATAAAAACTTTTTTGAATATATCTGAGTTTTTTTAATAACTTTAATATAATAGTTTTATTACTATCTTCTTATACTTTGTGATTTTTTCTTCAAATATACACACATATTAATCATTCCAGAAACAAACATTTTTTCCATCTTATGTATTAAATTAATAATCATGTCTTAGTAAAATTTATATGTTTTATTTATCTTTTTATCATTATATGAAGTCTTTTTTGATTTCCTCTTCGTATAAATTTATATTCTTAAAATTAAAGTACTTATTTCTTGTGGTAAATTAATTTAATATAATTATATTCACAGACTTATTCTTTCATTTATTCACTTTTTTATATATTCAATATCCATGAATATATAATAAAAGTAAATTATGAAAAATGATTTCACTACCACAAAATAAAGTAAAAGGAATATTTTATGCTAGATGAAAGAATGCAAAATTAATTGTATGCTACATCATTAATATCATTTTATTTTGTAGAATTTTAGGAAAAAAGATAAAAAAAGTTACTTCATTAATATTAAAAATAAAATGCTTCTTGTTTTAAGAGATGTCTAAAAAGTTTATATTATAACCTAATTTTTCATACTTTGATTTATATCTTTGAAATTTGTTACTTTAAACTTTGTACTATAAGGTAAAATAATACTATTATTATATCGAAAATAATTATACTCCTCCTCATTATCATTGCTTTCTTAATTTTTTTAAATATTCATTTTAAAATTAAACATTCACCTTGATTAATGATAGTTTCTTTAAATTAATATTATATTTCCAAGTTTCATTTTAATAGCAATATTATGCTAAACTAGAATTTATAATATGATTTAACTTGTTAACTAAATAGAATTTAAAGGAGAAATAGAAAATATCAATGAAAGTTAAGCAAATTTATTAGACATTCATATCTATTTTCTGTTAAATCCTTGAAAAAATTTTTTATGCTTAAAAGTTATCTAAATTTTCAAGCATATATTGTAGAGGTTGTTGATATAAAAAAAAATAGATAATTTAACTATAATTAAAAAGTTGGATGTGAATTTTTTACTCTTATAGAATAAAATTTTGTAAATATTTTAATACATACATTTAAACAAAATAAAAAATTTCATACTATTTTTATTAAAATATAGTTTAAGGCTTGATTTAATTATGTAATTATAAATTTAATTACATTAATCATTTTTTTAGACATACACAAGAAAGGTAACTAATTCAATAAAACTATTCATACATGTTTTTTTTGTTAACTTTATAATTTCTTTCATTTTTAAAACATGACTTTAGAATTTGTCAAAAACCAAATAAATTATAAAAAGGTTATGCAATGCATTTAGAAAGTTAAAAAAATATGTTAATAACAACATTTTTTATTTACACTATACCATTTTTGATTTTAGAAGTTTTACTAAATCTTATTTGAATATTCCAATTTAAATTCTTTTCTATCATCAAAAATTATTTTTTCTATCATAAAGTATTATCATGTATACAATGTTATGTTTCAACACATTTTGATTTTATATCTTTTTAAATATTTATTTAGAAGCATTTGAATATTTTGATAATCAAACATTTAACCATTACTTCTTTTAACGTATAAATTTATGTGTTAAGTATTTTTATAATGAATTTTAATATTATTATGATGTCTTCATACATATATCTTCAAAAAAGTGATAATATGATATTAGGTTGTAATATTCACGGAACTTTTTTATATATATTAAATATCTCATCACTACTTATCTCTAAACATTTTAAACATCCTCTTTTTGATGTTAAAATATAAAAGAAAAATTGGCTGAACTTTTTAAATATATATAATATTTAGAATTGGCAATTTTTGTTTATTTAAACTGATTATTTTATTATTCCTTAATCTATCTTTTATTGAAAAAGATTGGAAAAAGAAGTAACTAAAGTTACTCTCTCCACAGCTTGTGGTTACCTTTTTTAAAAAATTTTAACAATTGTTACATTTATATAATAGTTATGCAAATGCATCCCCATCATCAGGTATAATAATATTTTGTGTCACCCACAACTTACACTGTATATTAAAATTTATAAATAAAAATTTTTAAAGGGTCATAAACATAATGTAAAAATTTTTACCACAATCCAATTTATTATTTTATAAAAATTTTTTTCTCCTTTAGGTATGTAGGACTTTTATATCTTCAATTGACACTGCCAATAAACACATACCTCTTTTTCATTCTTCTGACTACTTTTTACATCCAATTTTTCTTTTATCTATAAAAAGATAATTAGTCTTTTTGATAATTGGTTGGTAAACTTTTTATGCTTTTAAAAGATTCATCCTCTATCAATAAAAAGTGAATAATATGATATGACCGTTAGGTAATGAAGCAATTCATGTAGCTTTTTAATATGTCAACATATTATGTGTCTATCTTGACGAATAAGGACATAGTTATTATGATTTATTTTGACTTGATTTAATTTGATTTTTACCATCATCTCAAAATTCTAAAACACCATTATTCTAAAACATTTTACTTTTTCTTCAATTTTTGTCATCTCTATCCACATTTAATACTTTTTTCTTTTCAATCTATTTATAAATATATTACATATACACAATATTTTAATATATCATATAGAAAATTTGAAAAGTAAATTAAAAGTAACTAATATGTATAATAAATATTTTTATAATAAATGATGATTTAAAAATAGTAATTATAATAAAGAAAAATCATCATGTAAAGGCCTCTTAATTAAATGTGATATCCAATCATTTGAATTTTACAAATGTTACTCCCTGTGAATATATCTAACTTTAAAATGTTACTTTATCATTTACCATTCAGACATTATACTATGTTGTAGTTTTTTATAAATAATATTGTATAAAATTATAATTTATGTATATAAATACCATGTCTTGACATATCATTCACTATGATAATTTGAGTAAAGTATTTAATATAACATAACTTTTTGATACTAGTTATCTAATGTATCATTCATCCATACATTTCATTAACTTTTTTTTAACATTTCTATATCCAATTTCTTTTGCACTTTCTATTACCGCTATTTATATCAATTTTTTAGGATAATCATGGGCTGGCTACAGAAGAATCTCTTATTAACATTAACAATTGGATCCGTTGTTTTGGGAGGCATTTTAGGATTTATCTTAAGATCAACAAACCCTAGTCCACAAACTATTATGCTTATCTCTTTTCCTGGAGAAATTTTAATGCATATGCTTAAAATGATGATATTACCATTGATTGTATCCTCATTAATCTCAGGACTTGCTCAACTTGATGCTAAAGAATCTGGAAGAATGGGTTCATATGCCATTCTTTATTATGTTGTAACAACAGTCTTAGCTGTAATTGTGAGTTTTTTTTCCAGTTTTTATCAAATTATTTTATTATTATTTGTAGACTGGAATTATCCTTGTTTTAACAATTCATCCAGGTGATCCAACAATTAAACAAGAAATTAGTGCTGGAAGTGAAGCAAGAACTGTTTCAACTGTCGATACATTTCTTGATTTAATAAGAAACATGTTCCCTGAAAACATTGTTCAAGCAACCTTCCAACAAACACAAACGAAATACGTTAAAACACGACCTAAATATGTTAAAAGTAATGATAGTGAAACATTAAAAGCGTTAGCAAATGGTACATTTGATTATATGAAACCTTCTGTTGAGTATACTTCAGGAATGAATGTTCTTGGTGTTATAGTATTTTGTATTGGTTTTGGTATTGTAGTTAGTAGACTAGGTGAAGAGGGAAGAATTATGGTACAATTTTTTTCAACACTTGATAAAGTTATTATGCAATTAGTTCTTTATATTATGTGGTTTTCACCAATTGGTATTACATGCCTTATCATGGGTAAAATACTTGAGATTAGTGATCTCGCTGAGACAGCTAAAATGTTATTTATGTATATGTTAACTGTATTAACAGGTCTAGCTATCCACTCATTAATCACTTTACCAGCGTTATTCTTTTTCTTAACAAAAAAAAATCCATATGTTTTTATGAGAGGTTTATTGGTAGCATGGATCACAGCACTTGGAACAGCATCATCATCCGCAACTTTACCTCTTACATTTAGGTGTTTAGAAGAAAATCTTGGTGTTGATCCACGTGTATCACGATTTGTTTTACCAGTTGGAGCAACAATTAATATGGATGGTACTGCACTTTATGAGGCGGTTGCTGCTATTTTTATTGCACAGATGAATGGTGTTCATTTATCATTAGGACAAGTTGTAACAGTATCATTAACATCAACTCTTGCCTCAATTGGAGCTGCATCAGTACCATCAGCAGGACTTGTAACAATGCTCTTAGTATTGACAGCTGTTGGATTACCCGTTAAGGATGTCTCACTAATTGTTGCTGTTGATTGGTTACTGTAAGTATTAAAGAATTTTCTCCACATAATTAAATATTTGTTTATAGTGATAGAATTAGAACATCCATAAATGTTTTAGGTGATGCAATGGGAGCTGGAATTGTGGATCATTTTACAAAAGAACAATTCAGATTATCCGATGAAGCTCATGCCCGTCAACTTGCTGAGGAAACTGGTAAGCCTATATACAAATATTTACCGTGAGAAAATAATAAATAAAATATTTTAAGGTGTCCTTCTTGATTCTGGTAGTCCAACTAAACGTGCTAATATGACGACTAACTGGAGTGCATCTCACGGAGCTTATACTAGTCTCTCACAAAATGATGGCAAATAATGTGAATCAAATATTTTTGGTACAATAGAAATATTAAAAAACTTCAATAACAAAAATATATTTTAAATAGATTTTTTATCAGAAAATATATTTATAGTATATTTCATCACAAAAATTTACTATATTTAACCTCAAAAACTCTTTGTTTTTTATCTTTAGCGAAAACTACCAGAAAAAAATGTTTTTATAATGAAAATTACCCCCAATAAAATTACATTGCTAGATTTGAAATACAAAAAATGTATAGTTTGAATCAGGTTAACGAAGCTTTGAATTATTATAATTTTAATTGAAATTTTTTTATTATTATGTAAATTTGTTTTGGAAAATTGCAATTTTTATATAAACTTAAAACAAAAGTCTTAAGTGACTTTTTTTTCAACAACACATATACAATAATGCATTAATTCATTTTTTTTTGTAATTTTTTGTATTACTTTTTACAAACTTTTTTTTTGGTAGGATTACATTTTTAGGCAGTCATATGTCACAACTGAAACCTATCAATTTATTTTTTTCTATAAGCTTTTTTAAGATTTGCAAATTTTTTTTTAAAATTTTTTATATAAAATTTCAGTCTTTTTAAATGTAATGAATATAATTAAGTTCTCTTATTATATCTATGGACCAAATATATTTTCTCTCCCTCTCATTATAATAAATATAAAGTTTTATATTTTTTCTTAAGTAATTTCCCATAAAATAATAAATTATAATAAGCTAATAATAAAGCTTATTTTTGAGTATGAAAAATTTTTAAAAATAAAATAATATATCTATAAGTAAATTGCGTGCAAAAGATATTTAAATATAATAATACTCTCTTTGTACACAAATATGTATGATTACATTTATAGCTAACATTTTTAATTTGTATGTTCATAGTAATATATATCTTGAGTCTATTAAAAATTTAGGTATTTTTGTTGTCCTGGATACATATACATTTTTATATAAAATAAAAAAAACTGGTGTTTTTTTTAAAAGTTTAAACTTTCATAATGATAAAAAAAAATTCTAATTAACAGTATGGAGATAATTATACGTTGTAATGATAACTAATGTAGTACTTTTTTTATAATGTAACTTTATCATAAAACAGATATTTATTCTTAAAACATACTTTAATATAGAAAGTATTACTTTATGGATATTTATCTTTATTAAATTTTTAAATCTCTTCATTTTTTAGAATAATCCATGAATGAGGATAATCCTATCCAACTTAATATTGGTGGAACAAATTTCTATGTTTCATATGATACTATCTGTCGGATACCGTTTATTGCTGAAAAATATTGTAGGAAAAAATACATTGAAAATACATCCCGCCGTTTTTCAGCTGTTAGTATAAAAAGTAAGATAACTGAAACAATTAATTCATTCAAAACAACTAACAGTGACACTAAAAATTATCATTCTGAAATTAATTCATCTGCTCCATCTCTTAATATTGGAAATGACCATGAAAATTTTCGAAAACAATCATCTTCATGTCCAAGGATTTTTATCGACCGTGATCCAAAATATTTTCCAATTATCTTAGAATTTGTAAGAAATGCTGAAGAAGGATTTGAGACTAGGTATCATTTTGATGATGACGAAGAATTAATTGCATTGGAAAAGGAATGTAAAGTAAGTTTGTTATTGCATTTGACAAAATACATCTATTTCCATTTATAATTAACTATAACTCTAATTAAATTTTTCTATTCATAGTTTTATCAAATGGATGATTTTCTCCAAATTATTCAAATGCTTATGGAACCTTTAAAAATAAATAACACTGTAGTATGGAAACAATCTGCAATAGATTTGTATTGGAGATCATTTGTTCATTGTGTCGTAGATCCAACATTATCAGTACCTTTCTTATTTGAAAAAAATAGCCATTTATTTGCAAAATGCATTGCATGTGATACGGTACAGGAACCTAAAGTAAGTAGCATAATTGATGTCAACGCAGAGGGCTGGTTACCAATGGTACATCATATGAAAAGTATGAAAGGTATTGTCATTCAAACAATTGATGAAAGTTGTTGTCTAGTGGAATGGCAAAATGGTGCCCAAACACATCTTCCAAATTCATGTTTAAAAAGACTTTTAGATCCTGTTACATTCTCCTCTGCTTCTACGACACCAGAAAATTAAATATGTCAATATCCTAGTTAGATGGAAATATAAATTTATATATATATGTACAGTTTGCTCCTATTAAATAAGATAACCTTTAAATATTAATGGTATATGGGAGAAGAATTTTAAATAACATAAGATTAAAAATTACTTTTATATTTTGCAAAAATATATACATGCACAACAATTTTTAATAAGTATTCTAAAACAATTTTCACTAATATAAATTTAAAAGAAATTATTTATGTAAGAAATTTCATTACAAAAATATATTATTCCATGGTAATGTACTTTTTACAATAAGTACAGATACTTATTGATATAATAAACCCCTCATGTATTAGGATACTGCTAAAACCAGTGGAAAAATTTCTAAGAATCATTCTATTTTTTTTATGAACAAATAAAGAATTTAATGACATTTATGACCTTTTAAAGGTTATTTACTGAAGATATTATACTAAAGAATTCTATATAAAAAATTTGTTAAGGAATTATAGAAAATAATGTAAGTTAAAGTACACAAAAAGACTGAATATTCTAGGCTTTTATTATTTTTCAGATGTTTAGATATATGATGTATTATTTTGACTTTAATAAAAAACTTTAGAGTCAGTGGTTTTTTTTCCTCAATTAAAAATATAAAATGGTTTTATTACTATGGAAACTTAAACTTTATTAACAATACCATATAAAATATAAAAAAAATCTAACTAGTACTTAGAATTACAAATTACATATATTTGTGAAAATAAATTTAAGTTAATGATAATAACATAGGCATCGTTTTTTGTGAGACATTCGTTATTTTGGTGGTTCGGCAATCAAACCAGTACCTTGAGTCAATTTTGTTGCTGTTCTAGAGAGTTGAAATCCAAACATTTTTTGAATATTTTGTCTAATTGACATTGTACATAGTATGTAAAGGAAGATAAATGAACAACTAGTTAAATCATCATCAGTAAGGTTTCTATGAGAGATTCCTTGAATAAGTGAAAAAGGAACAAAAGGAAGTTTTGCAACAATAATACCATTAAAATAACTGTTAAATAAACTCAAAAATCCGGTAAAAATAAGGCCAACACCAATCATTGATTTCATCTTATACATTGTCATATCTTTATTAATCTGCTTCAATTTCTCATTCTCCTTCTCCAAACGTTTCTTATTCTTCTCTGAGACATCAGCAGTGGACTCCTTTTTCTTTTCAATTGTCTTAACTTGTTTCTCAATCATATTATGGAGTGACTTATATCTATCAGTACGGTAAATCATAAACCATAAAAATCCTTCACCGACAAGGGCAGTAAGAATTGAAATACCAATAACCATTAGACAGTAAAAGAACATCATGTTTAAAAAAATGACCTAAAATAAAAGCCATCGGCATTGTATATTAATAATATGTGTTTAAATTTCTTTTATAATAAAACAATATTTAAAAAAAATAGTAGGTTAAATTAAATTATTAACATCCTTTTAAAAGGAAATAAAATGTAACAGTGATTGCTTATTATTAATTACTACTACACTACTCCATTATTTACAGATAATCGTTCCGGAATAAATAATCAGAAATCTATTCAATTGTATATTCAAATTAACCGTTCCTCTAAGTGTTTTTATATAAGGAAATTAAATTGTTAATTTAAATTATTAATAAATTTTTTTTACACAATCTTATAATTAAAGAAAGAATAAATCATTGAGATAAATACACTTGCAGTCTAAAATTGTTATTATAATATATATTTATATTTCTTTACTTTCAATAGAAATAAGATTGTTGAATAAATGGCAAAAAAATAAAAAAAACATGTATAATACTGATTCATAAAGACAAAAATATAGAATGTTTGCTAATAGTAAAAAACCAATGTAACAACAATTACTTCTCTTATATGATACTTCTATCTTTTGTCTCTTATGTTAAACTTATATTTCATCAAAATTAGAATATTTTAATCGTTGTTTTTAGATCGTATATATAAATATATTTGTTTATATATTTATGTGTATATATATTAACAAACATCTACAAAGTTACTCTAAATATAAAAGGGGTTGATCATCGATTTGAACTGTCTCTCTCTTTTCAAGATGGTCCAGCACCAAATGAACAAATAGTCACTATATATATATGAATATTTTCTAACACATACACATTCCTATACGTATTATTATAATACATTATGCGCAGGCATAACATATTCTATTATAAATGTACTTTGTGAGTTTTTAAGAAGGAGAATGAAGATTTATTGCCCAAACATAATGGCCATTATATTTCTAGTCTTATTTCTTACTCGTTCATAATTATTGCTATGTTATGTAAATATACTTATTTTATTTTTGTACTAAAAAAACGCTTTCTTCACAACTTGATCAGAATATTATTTTGTATTCTTTTTATGATATATATACAATATCTATAATATGCTATTTTTTTCTTTATTCTCTTATTTATAATATAAATATGTGATAAAAAAAATTATCTATGTGTACATAATTTTTCTTGGTGAAATATGAAAAATGATGTGACAGAAGGTATTAATCATATTTTATGAAGTACACAATTATTTTAAATATTTTCACATTACACATCAGTCATTTTGTTGAAATAATTATATATTTCATCATACCATCAAGATGATTAATATTTAAAGAAAAGAAAGAAATCAAAGGACAACATAAGTAATGTTATTTTAAGATGTTTCTTTTTTTGTTGTTCATATAATTAAAAATGATCCACCAAATATTTATAATAATTATAAATAAAAAAGTTTCTATATTGATTTTTTTTTCTTTACAATACATATAAATGATCAATTTCTGTGCACTATATATTAAATGTTTACTTTAACAGTAATAAAATTTTTTTCTTTCTTTATTGTACTACTAAATAGTAATTAGTCATTCTTTCTAACTATATATATTATTTAGTTTTAAATAAATAGTAATTAAATTAGAAATTTTACCATGCATTAGGTAATCAAAAAAGATTAAGTTAGTGTTAAATATTTTTCTAGAAAAGTATTTCAATCATTTAACATAACTTATCTTGTTGAAATTTATTTATCACACCTTCTAAAAATAAATTATCTATTTCTTTTTCTCATTTTATAAAAATAAATAATAATAAGACCATGTAATATCTAAATAATGATATTTTTATCACATTTCACATATTATTTTATAAAATATTATTATACTTTTTGACATTGATTAACATAATATTATATATGACCAATGAAATAATTAGATATATACATATATTAATTTATTATAATATATTTAAATTGCTCTTTGTTATTTTTTTAATAGTTACAAAATTTGCTAAATGTTATTATATATAGAACTATAAACCTTTTCAAATCCTTTTACAATACGTTTAATTCTTATTTATAATTTTTTCCCTACAACAAATAATTTTTTTACTTTTATTTTACTATATAAATTAATAGGCTAACAAAAACTGAAATCGTGTATTTTCAATAAAAATATTGTTTATATATAACAATGATTTTTCAATAGACCATTCACAATTTGTAGTCTATTATTAACTACATTTATAAATATTATTTAGTTTTTTTCAGTTAATATTATACATTAATATACTAAAAATATACACATATAACAAATCTAAAAAAAGAATAATAATGGTTAACATTGAAAGTGAGGAGGATATAAAAGTTAAAGTTAGATTTTTATCAGATGTTGTTATTTTATACACAAGAAGTACATTAACATATGATACATTTGTAAGATTGATAAGAGATGCTTGTAAAATACCTAATGATGAGAAATGTACTATAAAGTGGATTGATGAGGAAGGTGATCCATGTACAATATCTTCTCCCCCTGAGATGGAGGAAGCTTTTCGTTTAACAAGAGAAACAAGAGATGCGGAACTATGTATACATGTTTTTAAAGGATGTCCTGCCGTTCCTGGACTGCCATGTCAAGGGGAAGACAGTATGTTGTTTTATTTTATTTTTTGTAACAAAATTGTAACATTTAAATTATTATTTTTATAGAGTATGTTTATAGAAGAGGTGCTAGAAGATGGAATAAGATATATCAAGTTAATGGACATAGATTTCATATTAAACGTTTAAAAAGTAATACACCATGTTTCATCTGTTCTGGTTCTATTTGGGGTATAACAGGACAAGGTTATCGTTGTATGGATTGCCGATTATGTGTACATAAGAAATGTCATAGAAATGTGAGACGTATATGTGATGCTAATTTACCACCAACAAAAACAGAACAAGAACAAAAACAAGCTATAACAGAACATGCCTTTATAAAAGAATATAAAAATAATTTTAAGAATGATGTTAATAATGGTAAGGTTATTAAAAATTACCAAAGTGTAGGTGGTATCTCATCTGGTATAGAAAATATGGCTTTTGATAGTAACAATCAAGATATTTATATGAAAGGGATACCAAAGGTAAATGATTCTTCACAACTAAGAGGTTCATTAAAAGAAGTTAATGCAGTTGAACAAACAATGAAAGTTTCTGGTGTTAGCAAAAAAGTAACATTAGATGATTTTAATTTATTGACAGTTATTGGTCGTGGTTCTTATGCTAAAGTAGTTCAAGCTGAACATAAAAAAACAAAAGATATTTATGCAATAAAAATTATTAAAAAACAAATGTTTAATGATGATGAAGATATTGATTGGGTACAAACAGAGAAGACTGTCTTTGAAACGGCATCAAATCATCCATTCCTGGTTGGTTTACATTCATGTTTCCAGACAGATTCAAGATTATTTTTTGTTATTGAATTTGTCCCAGGTGGTGATTTAATGTACCATATGCAAAGGCATCGTAAACTACCAGAGGATCATGCACGTTTTTATTCAGCAGAAATAATATTAGCATTACACTTCCTCCACACTAGTGGAATTATTTATCGTGATTTAAAGCTTGACAATGTTCTTATTGACTCAACAGGGCATATTAAATTAACAGATTATGGAATGTGTAAAGAGAACATTGGGCCTGGAGATCGCACAAATACATTTTGTGGTACACCAAATTATATTGCACCAGAAATATTACGAGGAGAAGATTATGGTTTCTCTGTTGATTGGTGGGCATTAGGAGTGTTAATGTATGAAATGATGGCTGGCCGATCTCCTTTTGATGTTGTCGCAATGAATGGTGATACTGATCAAAATTCAGAAGATTATTTATTTGAAATTATATTGGAAAAACAAATAAGAATACCCAGAAGTTTATCTGTTAAAGCAGCTGGTATATTAAGAGGTTTTTTAAACAAGGTAACACATATAAATATTTATAAAATTTAATAATATAATATATTTTTAATTTTAGTTTCCTGATGATAGATTAGGTTGTAATCCAGATTTGGTGGTTGCCCTTAATGATATGAAAAATAATGCTTTCTTCAAAAATCATATTGATTGGGAGATGGTTAGTTTAATTATCCTTTTTTATAATCATAAATACATTTTATTTATTTACAATTATATTAATAACATTTATTTTAGTTAGAGGCAAAACAAATTCAACCACCTTACAATCCAAATGTTCAATCTGATAGGGATTTACAACACTTTGATAAACAATTTACTGACGAAGCTCCAAATTTGACTATAGACGATCCGAATGTTATTGCTCGGATAGACCAAACAGAATTTGAGGGTTTTGAGTATGTCAATCCATTATTAATGGCTAAGGAAGATAGTGTATAACAAAAATGATGAATGTTTATTTTTTAAGAATTATATATAAAAAATTTTTGTTTTTTTTGATAACAAAATACTATTTAATCTGTCTACCTGACCATGTCAAAAAATTATATGTAGAGAGTAATGTATAACATCAATTTTTAGTTATGAGAAATTTTCAATTTTTAATCACAATTTTTATATATTTATATAAAATTTGTTAATTTATATAATTATTATTTAATGCAAATTTTAAAGACACTTTTGTATTTTCTTTCCTTGCTCTTATTATGTAAGCATAAAAATTTTTAATTTCTTTATTTATTTTCTTTTATTATAAAATATCCATAATCATTTACCTTTTGCATACATTATTAAAAATAATTTAGTCACATTTGTGTTTTATTTTTATTTTATATGTTAAAAAATAAAAAAAATTTTGCAAAATTTTAATAAAATAATTGCAATAAAATTTTTATTATTATGTGAGCATAATTAGAATTATCTCTGCACAATAATATTTCATCTTCTATTTACACTTTAAAATGTTATAATAAATTTTTCCCACTTGTCTTATCTTATTATATACCAGTTTTTATATACCTTGTTCCTTGGTTCTTTGAATGATCGTCACAACAATTAATTAGAAATATTCCATTAACTTTACTTTTTAATAGCTATTTTAAAATTTTATACACAGGAACTTTTAGTCCTTCTAAATATTTTTAATAATGATAAAAAATTAAATAATTAATTATTTAAACTATAAAAATATTTACGAGATGTAAATATGTTAGAAATAAATTTTTCTCAATGACTTTTGATAATTATAATTAGAAGTATCAAAAAGGTGAACATCAAAATTTGTCTTCTTTCTATCTAATATTATCATATTATCTTTTTAACGTATGATGTTATTTTTATATAAATTTACACCCATAGTTCTTTTTCCTACAACCAAATACACCTTTTAAATACTAAATAAGTATAAAAAATAATAAATTTATTTTGCTCTTATTTTTTTTTTTAATTAGTGAACGGCTTCAAAGAAATTGTAGATTGTTATAAATGCAAGTTACATATTTTCATTTAAATTTATTACTTTACTTTTTGAAATATCAAACAAGTTAACATGTTATATATTTTTTGTTATTTGATAAAAAAGCTTATGTAATATAGTGTGGTGTCTTGAATTTTTGCATAACTTTCTTTCTAAACTTTAAAATACAAAGTGCATAACATTATTATACAATCAACTAATAAATACATACATATTTTAGTAGTAAGTTTTATCCTAAAATAGAATAAACTTCGTTATGTTAGAAACAAAATTGCTGTTTTTTTCAAAATTAATATATTATTATTAACTGTGTGTATTTATATCTAGTATAGATATATAGGTTGATTATTAATGACAACAAATAAAAATTCTATATTAATAATTTGTCATATTCGTTATAAAATCACCACAAAATGTCTAGTCATTTTTAAATTTTTGTCTATCCCTGTAAACAACTTTTATACAAACAATATTTCACAATTCCCCTAAAATTTTTGATTTATAAATAATAAAAATTTGTTTATCTTATCATTCAACCCACATTAATATAAATGATACAATTTTATATGACATATATATATGATTCTTTAATAAAAAATTAAGGAAAAAAATTGATACAATGTAATTTTTTTTGATATATTAAATTATAATCAACTACTTTTTATATAAACTTTCATTGAACATATCATTATTTTTACTTTATTTAGGTTAACAAGATTAAAGGTAAAATTAAAATAATTTTATCAATCTTTTTCCTTCCATTACCTCTCCCTTTAATTATAAAGTGCTCCCTATCAATTGATGATAGATGAAATTTGTAATTTTTTTTGCACAACTAAATATATATATTAACTATTCAAAAATTGTGAACACATGTTATTTTTCTCCATCATCCGTCTGCAAATAATATATTTATATTTAAGAATTACACTAAAGTACATCTTTCAACTTAATATTTTACACTATATGTACAAATATTTAAAAAGCGCTTCTCATTAGAAGAGGAGTAATAGGACGGAAATTAAATTATCAACATGTTTATCTGTTCAAAGTGCATTTTTTTAAGATTATAAAAAAATGTCTTCAGCGCTTTGTGTTATATATAAATGTATACTAGATTGAAGTCAACAAAAATGTCAAGTATTTAGATTTATATATTTGTATACATACACATAAAGTCTAATTGTTTCTAATCCAGCTACTCTTTTATTTTTAAATTATATGTAAAAAACGATGAAATATTATAAATTGAGAGGAGAGGCACACGGCATATGGTAAAATAGATGTATATTTTTATTGTTATATAATTATTTTTTTAATCTACAACTCATCTTCTTTATGTTACTACATTTTTGTGACCGCCAAAATTATTGTCAGCCACATTGTCGTCTGTCAAGTGATCAATGATCAAAGAAATTTTTGTGTTTTCATCTTCAAAATTTAGTATAAAAATTATTACAATAAAAGTTATTTTTCTTTTCCCCCTTCATTATACTGTAAATATTATTCTTTACGTTTTTCATTATCAAATTAGGAATATAATTCTTTTTCTCACTATTATTATGAATCTTTTCATATATTAGTATTAAGTTTACAAAAGCACACCCCTAACTTTGAAGGAAAACGCCATATGAAAATTTGTTGAGTTGTAACAAATGTTCCCCATAAATATATTATAAAACTATAAGATACTTTAAGTTTACAAAAAAAGGTGTGTTTAGTTTTAAAATGAAAGATGTTTTTTTTATGAATAATAAATTTTATACCTATATAAACTTTCTTAAAAATCAGGACTAACCATTAAAGAAAAACTTTAAATAGCATGAGAAAAGGAGAAATAACAAATTCATGAATATATTTTATATAAATATATCATCTTTTGACAGGAAGAATAAATTGTTACAAATTCACATTAAGGGATAATAATTCTCTTTTTTTGTTGTTGTCAGACTATTTGTAATGGTTTTCTCCTTTAAAGTCTACTCATCTATTTATCATTTTTCTTTCCATATACATTTTTTGACTCATAATGCTATTGACTGATAGGTGATCAAAAAAAATATGCACTTTTAGAAAGCCTCTAAATATAATTCAATTTTCTTCCTGTACCAACAATAGGAGGAAAAAAAGTTACTTGAAAAGAAATTTGTTATTAGACATTAAATGTTGCAGAAGGCCAAAAATATGGCTCATAGTTTAAGAAAACAATGATAAAAACTAATGTTATATAAAAATTTTTTTACTTTTAATTCTTACTATCACCCTCACACTATGCCAATTTTATCTCTCTTTATTTTGTTACACCAAACATAACTAGAAAATTTTTAAAATTATTACTATATATCTAAAAATTTTACTATGCCAAAATTAGATCTTTTTGTTTATTTATTTGAAATGTTACATATCTAAGTCAGCAGGCCATTTTAAAAATTACAATAGTAAAATAGACTTCCATTTAATATATATATAAAAATTTATTCTCAGAAAAAAATTTTTTTTCCTTTTTAGACTAATACCATATATAGACTGATGTACATATAAATTAAAATGAAACTAGCACATCTCTTTTTGGTGTGTTTTAATTTTCAAATACATCATACCAAAAAAATAATGTCACAGATAGGTTGTATTTTATATATAATCTCAATTCAAGGCAAAATTTTTGAATGGGTATATGGAGAGTAATAGATGTCTCGACGACAACGACGACATTTCCTTACTAAAAATCTTATTACTACGACTTGAATAAGTTTTATTTATATTTATTACAGGTTTTGAAAATAAAATGTATGTATAATATGTAGAAAATTTGTAAAAACTATTTTTATACCCTTTTCTTTTATTCAAAATCATACTATATGTAGGAAGATTTTTACAAACTTTATTACCAGTAGATAGTAATTATAATATAAATGCATATTAAAAAAATGATTCCACTGGTTTTGTAATAGATATTAAGTATGTATAAACAGAAAA
Organism: Strongyloides papillosus; assembly: GCA_005656395.1. Lineage (NCBI taxonomy): Eukaryota > Metazoa > Nematoda > Chromadorea > Rhabditida > Strongyloididae > Strongyloides > Strongyloides papillosus. The sequence continues at coordinate 251,938 of SRSI01000013.1, forward strand.
CGTTTATATATATAAGGTTGATGAAGTTTTTATACTAAAAGTAATCTCATGGGGATAAAATGTTTTAATTAACCTCATAAAATTAATAGTATATTAAAGAAAATTCTTATCATCTACTTTTCCAATTCTTTTCAAAAAAAGATTTTCCTCTTCTTAGTTTTTTTTATTTTCTTCTCTAGTTGTCCAACTATAGGGTACCCTCGATACAATTATTGTACAGATATTTAGAGATTTTGTGTTTTGATAAATATATCTATATATTATAATAATATATCACTTTAAAACAAAATAACTATTGATGAACTTTTTTTATTCAACTTTTAATGCTTAATTAAATTTTTTTCTATTACTTCCTTATATATATATACTATTGGCCTATCTACATAAAAAAATATAAAAATTTTTTTACCTTAATCAAATATTTAAATAAAAAAATGTTACAATTACATCAAACATGAAAATTAATACCTTTTTTGATAAAAAATTAACATATTATGATTTTTAACCTTTGTCTTCTTGTTCAAAAAAATATTAATAATATAAATAGTAATTAAATTTTTGTCAGAATTCCAAATATTTAAATTACTAAAAAAATAAACAATTATTTTTTAAATATCATCTTTTCTATCTATCCTTCCCATTTTCCATTAAAATGGTAACAAGGTAAAAGTACACTAATTATTATATTTGATTGTGAAAATTTTTATGTAATATCCATATTTTATTTATAAAATATTTTAAATTAGTTTATTTTTTTATATTTTATTTTAAAAATCCATCTATATATCTATATATATTACATAATTGTTGATATGAAGCATAAAATGTGAAGACGTATATTGGTGAATAAAAAAAATGAGAATTTCGACTAGACATATTCAAAATGTCTTTATTTTTTTTATTATCTTCACCATATATTTATAATTATTTCTTAAATATATCTCACCATTGCTCTAGATAAAATTTAAAAATTTTTTAAGTTGTAAATACAAAAAATTTGTATAATTGCATGTATATGCCCCAAAAGATAGTAAATAGATGTCATTAAAGTGTAAGTCTAGTTGTTTTCTTCTACTAACGTAAAAAAGTGGCCTTTTATTGCCTTGAATTGTTTGTTTGAAAATAGACGTCAATGGATAACTAAATGCTTTTTATGCTTCAATATTCTAGGCCACATATAATATTACAAAAAGTAATATTACATAAATATATATATGCATTTATTAATAGATTAAAATACTTGTTTTAAAATGTATATAACTTATAAATGTTTTGGAGCTATCTAACATTGATATTTTTATCGTTTTAAAAATTTTATTTCGTTATCTTGTATTAATAAATCTTTACTTCTAGAAACTACAATCATCCTTTATCTTTAACAAAAGTAACACTAATATACTTTTAAACTAATATTTTCATACATTTAAAGATTTATATTTATAAAGTTTATTGTAAAAAAAAGGTAAGTTTTATAATTTTTTACAAAAAAATCACCATTAAAATTTTAAATGAATTAAACTATTATAAAATGATTCATTTCAACTGTACACCAAAAATAACATCACTTTTCGTCGTGCAAAAAAGTTAATTTTTTAATTAGATATCATTTTTCATTCTCTAAATGTGCTTTTTTGTTTTTTTGCCCTATAAATATTAAAATTTTAACATGACATCAATTTGTAAATGTGAGCAAACAAATTTAAATAATAATTGTTTTTAAGTAAAAACTTTAATCTTTGAATGTAAAATTATTTTTCATTCAATTTTGTATTTTATGACAAAAAGTTCTCATAAACACTAAACAATATGTGTTGTAAAAAAAGTACAACATATGGAGAGAAAAAAATTCTTTTCTTAGTAATAATATTAAGGACATATTAAATTAAATTTAAAAAAAAATTCTAGAACCTCTACTTAAAGGGCAACTTACAGTGAGATAAATTTTTAAACTGAGGTAAATTTTATTTTTGAATTTGTTAGAAATAAACTTTCATATGTTTTACTTTGCTAGATTATGGAAAATGATGTCTTTTTTGGTTGGTGAATGCTTTTCTCTTAACTCATTTCATTTATATATAAAATTCAACTAAAAAGCTATGAATCATATATCATTTTGACCAAATTTTTATTAATGTAAATTTATATTTTTATGACTAGCTTAGGTGTTAAATCTAAGTATCAGATTTTTATTGTTTAATTATGTATGATTTTAAAAAATACACCATTTTTTAATCTGATAATGAAACTAAAAAGTAAAAAATTTATGAATGAATTTTAAATAAATTATGTATGTTTGATATAATGATGATACACATAGGATATTAAATGTTAATTGATCTCTGATATTTTTTATATTGATGATGGTGTTGTACCTCATAATAATAGAAACTAGATAAGTTGGAGTTGAATGATCAAAATAAGATATGTTGAGAATAAAAAAGACAAGAAAAAGTTAAACATTTAAGCTGGATTTTCATCGCTTTGCAACGTTATCTTTTTTGATTTTTTTTACTATTGTTATCTCTACTAAAAATTTGCGCTCCACTTTTGATATAGGTTCATTCATCTATAACTGCTTTATTGCTCTTAATATGCTAACATTAGATAGCTGCCCAGTTATTAATGATTATGTTACATTGTTCTAGTAGTAAGTAAAAGATGATTATTTTTCATTTCTAGACTAACGACAGACTATCGTCTAGAATTAACTTTTGGCAATTTATCTTCGTTTCTCTATTATTTTTTTTCAACTCATCAAAAATTTGTTTTTATGTGATAAAATATTATTTAAGAAAAATAAATTAATTTTTATTTTCAAAGGGAAATTGATAAACATTTATCTTATGTTTTCAATATTAATAAACATTAAAAATTTTTTAAACATACCATATTACAACCTTATGAAGGTTTCTATTAAAAATAATATATATATTTTTGCTGACAAATCATTTGTATATATATAATTATCTTGTCTTTAAAAATTAAATATATATTATAACATTGTGCATTTTACATTTAATTCCTTTACTGATAAAAATTTTTATTTATATTTATATATAGTTAATAAAATGAAACTATTTTGTTTGGCCAAATGATGATGACGATGTTGTAGTAGATGGTGTGTTTGTATGAGTATCAGTATCCCTTAGTACTAGAGAGATGCAATTTTAGAGGAAGCATAATTATCTCACAGAAAAAAAGATCATTATTTCTGATAACATTTCCAAGTTATTGTCAGTAGAAAGAGTTTGCTCTATTACTTAATACTTTTATGACATGTCGTCCTGTCAAAAACAAGACAGGTAAGTACGGTGGTAAATTGAATATTATTACCTACTACCAATTTTAGTTTTAATTAAATTCTTTACAATAATGAACAGTCAATCAAAAAAGGAGGATACGATAATATTCTTGTAATATTATATTTCAAACTAATTTTTATATAATTGTAGCATTTTGACATACGATAAGTTTGAATGTTATTGCGTCATTTGTAATAGTAAATTAGTTGTCAAAAAATATGTAACATTTGTCTATTCTCCTATCCTTGGCTAGTACTCTCATTTGGCCATCCTATTTATGCCTCTAGTGGCTAAATGCTATTATATTGCAACAATTTCTAACGGCTTGCTGATCTTTTAAAACTTTTGCCACACAAACTTTGTATTATATATATCAGATCAAACTTTAAATGCTATTACAATTTTTCTCCTTTCTGATTACATCTATTTTACTTCTACTTTTTGCTTAAATATTATATATTTAGCTTTGAATGTTCTTGAAAATAGGCTATTACATATATATAATCGTTCCCCCTCTGACTTTCTTGTTTTTTTTTATACAAAATTTACTCGCCTCTTCCTCCATTTCTCGTTCATTTTTTATTTAAGATAAATTTATTGCTTGAAATAAATAAATGTACTTTATATTATCACATTAATATTAATGTTTTTGCCCTTAGTATTAGGAATACCTTCGTAAAATTTATTTTTCTTTCATAGTTATATAAATATATTTTATATTTTACAAATGCACTCTCCCATCAAACGTTGTCGCCGTCGTAATCTTCGATCTTTAAAAATATTAACAATGCGGCTGTAACATTGTGAAAAGATATATATGTTCTACCTCGAACTTCTCTCATGCAGCATTATTTTCAATTTAGTAATGTCTAAGCAGTAAATTTTGGAGTTAGAGAGAATTTCGATGCATTTTTCAATATTAAAAAAATTATTAGGAGGGCGGTTGTCTGCCAAATACTTTACTTTAACAAACTAATACCACCCCTATATATGATAATTCCGTTTATGTTTTTTATGTACAAATTATTTTTATTATCTTTAGTTTCGCGAAAGGCAAAGAGAAATAACCCTTAAAGTATAGACAGACAAATATTACTTTATTTTATTATAATTTCTGTTTTCATCTTTTTATTTTATTTATTATTTAATAAATAATGACAAATGTAAAAGGAAATAAATATTGTTAACAAATAAAAATTATAGGAAATAATTATTTTCTATATTTTGCATTTAAATATATCTTTTTCTTCCATTATAAAATATTTGAATAGATATAATTTTTAATTGAAAAATGAGATAGACTTTTAATAGTAAGAAGAAGTTATTTATTCTATATACATTTATTGGTAAAATAAACAATTTTTCGCGAGAATGATTTAAGAAAATTAAGAGTATATTGTCTGTGACTCCCCATACCTCAGACATGTTAAATGCGCAAAAAATTTGTATGATCTTTGATTTTATAAACTTACTAAAAAGTTCAATTATACTTCTTATCAAACTCTCTCTCTCTTTCTCATTTTTAATATATATTTGCATTCAATTACATTTTTTTACAATCCTCTTTCCCATCAACAAAAAAATGTAATAGAATTTTTCATTGAAAAGCGTGGTTGTATTATAATATTAAGTATTAATTATAAGTGCAAATGCTTATCATTTACTGTATGTATCTTCTTTATCTGCAAAAAAGGAATAATGTAAACAAGTTAAATTAGTTGCTCTAAAAAAATGAAAAATATTTGTTATGTAGAAATACAAAATAAAATATTTAAATATATTATGATGGAAATAAAAAGTTTTATCAAAAATAACTTTTAGAATATTAGTTATTAATAACTTTATTATTATTATTGCTATATATATATATATATATATATATATATATATATATGTATTGATTTTTGCAAAAAGTTTGTCGAGATATATATTCATTTACTATTACAAGACCCCGACCAGACTTAATAACTATGAAAGGCCCACCATCGTCTAACATTCCCTCCCTAATGACGTTTTTAGTTTTTAAGATGTCAGAGACTTGAACATCTTGGCTACTGTTGTTTCTTTTTACTTATATAATATGCCGAGGTAAATTTATATAGCATATTATCTTTATAATTTTATTTATCCATGTTATTATTACTATTATACACCTCTTTTTCTCTCTATCACTCTCTGTTACATTTTTATTTTTAATTACCATTAACATTACTAATATTAAAATTTAATATAATGAAAATTTTATCTATAAGACAAAAAATTTTTTTTCTCTCCTACATTTCAATCTTCCATTTTTCTCTAGAAACATTTTTTTGTTTTCTATTTTGATCATGCATTATAACTTTACGATAACTAAACTATTCTTTGTTCTCTTATCTTACTTAAAATAAATTGTCTAGTTTATGAATAGTACACAAAATTTGGTACAAATAGCATATACATATATTTGTATCCAAGTTTAGAGTAATAGACAATAGGAAGTACTTTAAATATATAATTTATTTGAAATGGTTTTACTATTTAAAAGATTTTCCTATCTTTCGAAAAATTTTTTCTATTATTATAGTATAAAAATTTATTTATTACATCTTCTTAAAGATTTTTATTAACAATGTTAATTTTTTGTTATTGTTTTTTTTTTGTCGACAAATAAGTGATGTTTCAATTACTCTAGATGACCTATTAAAGTATATATAACATTTTTTATATATTATAATCATTTTTAATTCATTACTTTTGATAGACTATTTTATATATTTATATACATATATATATGTATATAACAACTTTTAAATATCGCTCACTTAAAAGATTTACTAATTTTATACACACTATTGTATCTTTGCCTAGTTAAATAATAAAATAATTTTTTTTTATTTTAGGGAAACACTGAAAAGTTATTATAGAGTGGAAATATATATAACATGAAAGTACCAAACGGGGATTTTGAGAAATTTTTGAAACAGGATTCCTCAGATATGAAAAATATTAATAGGATTCTTCCTTCGGGTGGAGTAAATGTTGTAAATAATCAGGTTTTTACTACCATTCCACATCCACCAGGTATTATAAATCTTCAACCACAACTCTTACCTAATGGATTATTTTCAATTCCTAAACCATATGTTTCATGTATTAATAGCGTTAACGATAATATCAAACCACCAAATCAACAAAATGAACAATGTCCCTCAAATATAAATGAATTACCTAATTTAATAACACTATTTTCACCGTCATCAACATCAAAAAATGAAAAAAGTTTAAAAAAGGAGAGTAACAACATACTAACGAAGACAGGAATGGAAAATACTAATTTAATGCATCCACATTTAGTAAATCATAATATGGGATCAAATGGTCAACAAATTTTACTAAATCAAGGGATGGCAATAAATACAAACCTAATTAATAATCCTACAACAAATATACCTCTACCAACAAATTATATACCAAATCAATGTCTTGTTAGTAATCATCCACAACCACCTAACGTTTTTCAACCTCCTACCAATAATTTGCAAATTAATGAGCAAATTAAGAATTTTATTAATAGTTTGAAACAAAATCATCCTACAAATATACCAACAGCCATGCAACAACAACCATCAAATGTTGTTTCAACAGCACCATCTCTATCTGAGACAACAATTAATCATTTAATCAACTCAATGCCAGGTCCCTCAAATATGCCAAATATTAATACAATACCACAACCTCAACAACATACAGGATTTGTACCACAAATACCATTACAACAACCACAATTATTACAACATCTTAGAATACCTATTGAAAATGATTGTCCACAGAATACAACAATTATACAATTATCTATACCTCAACAACAACAATTAATTCAACAAGCAGTCCTCCTAGCAAGTACAGCTCCACCAAAACCAACAAAAGAAGTTGTTGATGATATCTTAAGAAAAAGAAAAATTTGTAAACCAAAGGCTAAAATTGAAGGATGTGAAGCATTAGATATTTCAACAGTTGCTGGATATCCAATAACATGCTTTATTGTAGCAGGAGAACCACGTATAAGTTTTTCGGAATTTTCTAATACAGTTTTACCACACATCTCCGTAACAGCCATACATGAGGCGTATCAAAAATTTAATATGTCAACGAAATGTGCCACTGATAAACAGTTATTAACATTAAAATTAGAAGGTAGAATACCTGTGCAGTTAGGTACATGTACATTAATAACTAAGTCAAATGCTGAAAGGCTAGCAGGACATTTTCTTTGTGATATCCGACACATGGATTCATTTACAGGAAAATATGATACATCAACATTTATCAAGGTTATGCATAATCTATTTGGTGGAAATACAGGTTTATATTTTCCTTACTTGCCTAAAAGTCACTGTATTCAATGCATTCATTGTCAATTTGTTTTTAGTCCACAAAAATTTTTAACACATTCACATAATACTAAGAGTGATAAAGTTTCTGTATGGGGGTATGATGATAGAAAATGGAGAAGATATTATAATCCACCAATAGATGAGAAGATTGATTCTATGTATCTAGATATCTTTAAAACATTAATTATTGATAATAATATTGAACCTAATCGTAAACGTGTAGGAATTGATATGGTATGTAATTTATTTGATAATAATATGATAGTATTATTTTTTAGAGCGATGAGGTTGTTCCGAAAAAGGCAACAAATACTAATGGAGGTCCAGTGGTTAATACAGTAACCAATAATAAACATGACAATGAAAAGAGCAAAGATAGTTCAAGTCCTGTATTCCCAACACCTCCCGGTTCAGAACCATCACCATCAACACAAAATATTGCTACAAAACCTAGTGTAACAAAAATGCCCACAACTACAACAGTTGTTGATGTTTTACCTCATCAGCATCCTACCAGTATCCATAGTTATTCAATGACACAACCACAAAATATTAAACCAAATACTAATGTAGGATTACCACAACAAATACAAATTCATCATCATCAACAACCAACAGATGGCAATAAATCAGCATTTGTTGGTATTCAACAACCATTACCTAATGTTACATTATCGCAAAATACAATGTTTCCACCACAACAACCAAATCCTCCTCAGCCACCAACTATGTTAGGGCCACCACCACCACCTCCACCACAACTTCAAGGGCAATTAGTTCCTACAAACATTCCACAAAATGGACTTAACAATATGCAATTCAATATTCTTATAAATCAATTAATACAAAGTCAAAATTATGTTGATGATCCAAGTAAATCATTAATAGAAAGTCTTGCTGTTCTAGTTCCATCAAATCACCTAGCAACTGTCTTAACAAAATTAAATAATGAATTTTCAATTTATAAAAAAGAAATTGATTTGCTTAAGGAGCAAAATAAAAGGATGGAAAAAATTATTCAAGTTTGTATAAATGCGTCAGATGGTAAATTGTCTGAGACAAAAATCGATGAAATTCTAAAATAGTGTGGTATTATTATCCTTTAAATATCAAACGAAGTAATTAGGTGCCAATTACAAAACTTTAGGAACAAATTAACAAAATATACTAGTTTAGAAGATGATAAAAACAAAATATCACATAGATGCAAGCTAGATACTCAATGCTTGAAAATAATATCTTCCTATATCCAATCAAAATTTTTATTGGTGAAATTTATTTAAGTAAAAAACATAGATATTTAGGGTGTTTTAAAATAGAGGTACTTTTTTATTTATTATAGTAATGTATGTATAATCAAATTTCCTATGTATATATATTAAAAAAACTAAATTTTTATTTATAATAAAATTATTAACTAAAAGGAAATAATTATTTAATTAAACTTGATATTTGATTAATAATTTTTTAGTTAGGATTTTATACATAAAATTTAGGGTACATAGTATGATTAGATAAACAAACACTTGTAATAGTAGGAAATACCTTTATCAAAACATTCTTTATATATTTGTTGTTACTTAAGTACAAATAATATATTGACATATGATTTATTTTTAGCATTAACCATTAAACACTAGAAAATACCATCATGATATAATTTTATCATTAAAAAATTTATTTATAACATCCCTCTCAACAAAACCATTGATTATTCGATCTGTTATTATATGTCTTTTTAACTAAATAATAATATTAAGTATTTTATTACAGTAACCATAGCGATGGATTACAAAATTTTAACTTTTTTTTATATATAAAAATCTCCTAAAAGATTTCTAACAACATTATTTCATTTAAATCCTTACAATATTCTTATTTTATCTTATTCTAAATTAATTTTTTATTATTATCATTTATTTTTATTGTTATGATCCAAAATATGAATCTTGCCAAATACATCATTAATTGTACGATTTTGAATTGATTTGGTTAGAAGAAATGTATAATAGTATGTAATACAAAATTTTGTTATTCAAATATTTCATCAAAAATTGTTAAATAATATTTTATTATATATATGTACTTGTAACTCTAATTATTATAAGCCAGTGCTAACAATGAAACATCCTCTATTCCGGTGATTGACTTATATATCTGGAGTCACAACAAAATTATATAAAAAGATCAACTTTTATGTTCCATAACTTTGTTTTTCTCTTCTTTTTAATCAAAATATTAATATACAATTTTTTCTATTTTAATTATTATGATAACCAGTAAAATCTTTTTATATTTTAAAATTGTATTGTGGTAAATAAGAAAATGAAAAAACAATAAAATATAAAAATTATATATTTCTAATATTTGTTTTACTTATGTACTTTTTAAATATCTTACTTGAAATATGATTTTTAATTAACGGAAATAAATAATTATACTTCTATCTTGTCGATGATGTATAATCCACATGTGTAGTAATAAATTGTTTTTCTCATAAAAAAATGTGATATTGTTTATTTTTAATTACTTTAACAATAAATAAAATATACTATAAATATTAATTGTTGTTCACTTTCTATTTTTAACTGATAATTAAATTTAATATCAATTAACTTGAATTAAAATATTTGGAGACAAAACAAAAGATGATGTAATAATTGAATTGAATGGTGATTATTTTAAAATGAATAAATTTAACAAAATTACTCCTCCACAGAAAATTAATTTTTTTTTACATTTTTTAACGATATCAATTTTTTTTCTTTTTAAATTAAATTATACGTTTAATTTGTTGATGCTGTAATATGATTTGCCTCATGGTATTCAGTTGATAAATTCTCCTCAGATGTCGCCGGTGAGACATCAGAACTTGATTCTGAAGACACCTCTTCCTCAAGAATTGTTCCTTTATTTTCAGTTCCATAATATCTATCTCCAAAATTACCAAGTCCAGGAAGGACATGAAAATTCTCATTAATTTCTTTATCAATAGCAGCAGTTACCAGTTTTACTTTTGGGAAGGCATATGCTAATGCATGTACTCCAGGCTCTGCCATTAAAAGAGAACATAAAATAATGTCTTCTTCGTTAATATCATGATCAAGTAATATTCTTATTGCCATCATTGCAGCAGCACCTGATGCTACCGTTGCATCAAGTAACAAAATTTTGTATTTATTCACATTTTTAGGAAATCTTAAATAGTATAATTCAGGTTCTTTAGATACTTCATTCGTCTGTATTAACATTTTACCCATCTTACAATCTTTAATAACATTTCTTAAGGCTTTCTCTAATGTTTCACCTGCTCTCATAATGGATATACCACAAAGTTCAGTATTCTTTTTTCTTCCTCGTACCACTTTCCCATTTGCCATTGTAACAAGATGATCTACATATGGAATGTGGTTCATACTTTCTTCAATTAATAAACTAAGTATTCTATCGGAGTAAAAGATAAATTCATCTCTAGTACACTCGCGATTTCTTATCTTAGTTATTTGACCTATAATTTGTCTCGTTTGCTTCAATAATATTAAACTTTCTGGTAACTCTTCAGGCATTGAATGATTTGTCAATAACGATCTATTATTAATGATACATTTTGTTGGATCATATCCTCTCTCAGCGAGTTGTCCTTTTACCTGTCTAACAATTAAATCAATTGCTACTTTATTTTCTCCACCTCTAGGAATTATAATATCAGCCATCTTCATTCCAGGAGCTATAAATGTTTCAAAAGCAGGTTTTACATGTTTAAGATATTGTTCTAAAATACCCTCAACATCACGCCCTCTTTCATTAACATCTCTATGGAGACGTCTTGCTAGTCTTGTATCACTATCAGTATCAACAAATACCTAATAAAACAAGTGATTTTTTTAAAAAGATGATTATATTTTAAATATATTACCTTCATATCCATCAATTTACATAACTCAGCTTTATGGAATGCCAAAATTCCTTCAAAAATTAGGACATCCGCACCATACATAATTTTACTATTCTTGTCTCGACTATGTGTAGTGAAATCATAAACAGGTACATCTACACTCTTTCCTTGACGCAGTCTTTTAATAACGTCTAGTAACAAATCAAAATCAAATGCATCTGGATGGTCAAAATTATACTCATTATTGGCAGCCAATATATGTTGTTCCTCATTTAAAACTTTATAAAACGAATCCATTGATAGGACGGTGACCCAAGGCATCTCAAGACGTTGAATGATAGCTTTAGCAACGGTTGTCTTACCCGATGCTGATCCACCACATATTCCTATTAAATATGGTTGTTTTAACATTTTTCCAGTCTTATCATACCATGGTGGACGACCTTTTGTATAAACTCTCTGAAAAAGAATTTAGTCATCCATGTGTCAACGTCAATATATCTTTTTTTTTACCTTTCCACTTTCAGTAGACAAAAAGTGATCCTCAGTTCTAGAGCCGGAGATAGTTCTCGATCTTTTTGTTAAACTTTTACCACTAACAACGTGCTCAATATCTGTAGAACCTGATTTTTCACTAATTGTATTAATCGAATCGCCAGAAGATTTGCATATAACTTTTAAACAAATATCATCAATGTTAACTTTTTTTACAATGTCTTCGTTAAATTCACCAATCTCCTTATAGATATCTTCATCATCAATATTTAACGAATCATCAGGTGATGATAAATCAACATCACTATTACCCTTATTTAATTGCATATTATTTGAAGGAGATTTAGTTATATTATTTTTTATATGGATCTCTTCCTCTATTTTACTGTCTTTTTTCTTCGATGTCACTAAATCATAGTCATGGTTTTCTCCAGTTTCGTGGAAACTCATATTTTCATATGGAATAAAACTATTAAGTTTTCTGTTAAAAAGATATGTTAGAAATTAAAGAAAGATATGAATAAATATAACGATAATCAACAATTAAAAGGTATATCTAATGTATTAATGTTTGATAACCCAAACAAGAAAAAAATTTAGCTATTTAATAAAAATAATGCATTTTTATTTGTTACGAATATGATATATAAACAATTTAAAATAAAAATACTTATTATCAAGAATTATAGTGATATTCTAAAAAACCTATTTATATTTAATTTTGTTCCATAAATATTTATCAAAAAATATGATAGATTTGTAATTGATAAAAAAACTAATTATTAATAGTAAGTTTTTCGCATAAGGGAAGAAAAAAATAATTTGGAGAATGGAAACAATTACAATTTATAATTAAATCATTTAGCATTTTTCTTTAGCTGGAAAAAGTCTTTGAATGCTAATATATATATATATATATAATTTATCAAAGGAATGCTAATGAATAGTTTTCTTTTTTATATATAAAAGAAGTTTTAAATAATGATATTGTTTAAAAAGATAAACATTTTACGGTGATATTGTATAAATACATATATAATCTCGATTATTTAAAATCGCCTTTATCGTCTTAATTTAAGGAACGTTATTTAATCCCTGATAAGAAAAGTTTATGTCTGACATTAGTAAATAACTCTTAGGATAATATATGCATACAAAAATGTATATTCATATAAATACCACATTAAGTAAAAATGAACATGTTTAATAAAGATAGTTATTAAATCTGTTTGATATTTACTAATATAATTACCATATATCGTTTTATCTTCTTTAGATAACGATTAACAAATAAAAAATACTACTCAAAAATGTACTAAATTTATGATGTTGAGGATACTATTTAAATGATTTTAAGATTGACTTAATTCTACCATTTAAATATTCTAAAATCAACAGACTAATTTATTTATAAATTTTTTATAAAACTTAAAATCATGGAAATATTTATAAAAATGTATGTGTAAAAGTCAAAGCTCCTCTACATTAAGAATTTAAGCAAAGTTGTCTTAACATTTTAAAATTTTTCAAACATTATTTTAAAATAAATTTTTAAGAAAAAGAAAAACCTATAATATTTTGATAATACAAAATTAAACAGTTAAATTATTTGTTTATTTTAAAATATTTATATACGGAAAGTTTATCATAAAGTGAGAGAAGAACATCTTTTGATAAAAATTAGTCTGCAATTGTTATTGCAAAAAATATGCATATTTATATCAAAGTAAATTAAGAAATTGTTGATTTTTTAAAATGAATAGTTAATATATTGTCAATTTTGAAATATCAAAATTTTAAAAATAATTTCATACAATTTTTCCTTTTGTCTACTAAAGAACTATCAAAAAAATTGCAACTGTCTTTTGATAAGATATTCAATTTTAATGTTTTATTATCAAGGACAAAATAATCATTTTTTTATTAATAAATTAAATTAAACATATTTATATATCAGTAAAATAATTATTACACTTATGCATTTTTAGAAATTTTTGTTCCATTTAACAATAATGTAATAATTTTTTACATATAAATTAATTTCATAAAGATAACTAATAGAAACTAATATAATTAATCTTTTTAAAATGTACTTTTGGGTAATTAAAAAAAGTTTATTATATTACAGTTAATAAAAACCATTTTACGTAAATTAAGATTAAATTAAGGGCTTAAATGGTGTAAAAAGTTTTAAAATAGATTTAATTTTACATAAAATAATTTTTTTCGCTTAAGTTAAATCTATAAAATTATATAAATATTTAATCTAATAAAGTATAAATTTACTAATGCATTTTATTCACAATGGAAAAGATGAATAGGTATATCGGTTATTGTAATACAAAATAAATGCTTTTGTAATATATAAATCAATTTGCAACATTTAAATCATTTTAAACGTCAATAGAACAAAGATGTTTTAAACTTTCTTAAAAACAACATAACTTCAAAGAAGAAGAACAAAAAAAAGCAATCGTCCTATTAAAGTTTAACTAATACTTTTTTGTTAGAATATAGGTCTAATTGTATTAATGATACACAATTATCACTTATAAATCTTATTATTTAGGAATAACAAAAAAATCAGTTAAAATTGATATAATTATAAGATTGTGCTAAGACTAATAGATGACAACTAAAAATTTGATGAGACAATATTATTATATTACTTAAAATAACTTATCAATTTTAAAAATTGGAAAAAGGACAATCAATACATATATATCCTTTTTTCTGAGGAATTTTAGTAGATTCAAAGGTATGTAATAAAAATTAAATACAGATATATATTTAATAAACAAATCAACATTATTATTTATATTTATAAAAATTCTTTTTAACTTTATACATCCAAATTCACTTTTCCTACAAAATATGGCAGATGGCTTTTATTTTCATAATTCATTATTATAGAATTTTTTTTGTTTATGTATATGTAATAATGAAATAGTGGTTAACAATTTTTCTGTTTATATAATAGAATACTACCCATATTAAGTGTAAATATAGTTTTTATTAACTTTAACCAAAGATTTTTACTAACGTTTATAAATATTCAGAAATATTTCATTTGATAGTCTATAATTAATTAAAGTAAAAAATACGAATAAACTTTTTTCTCCATTACAACATTTATACGTATTTTAAATATTTTTAAACTAATTTTTATAGAAATTTCTTACTTTCCAACTAATAATAGATGTTGTAAAATTTTATTTGATATCATGAGATGACAACTCGAAGCTTTTTTATTTTAATTTTCATTGAATTATTTAGTTTATAATTTTATGAATGTATTATAAATTAAATATTTTCAATTACTAAATAATATTATATTTATAATAATTTATGTTATCACTACCAAAAATTGCTACATATACAATAATGTATTGAATTTTAAAGAGAAATATTTTAAAGCATTAGATTTTAATAAAAATTATATCATGCCTTTTTTAAAGTTAGAATACAAAAATATAACATTACAATTTTTCACTGGTCAACAATAAAAAAGTTTATAGGATAATATAATTCTGTAGATGGTACAATAAAATTGACAATATATGTGCAAATATTGTGAATTAAAAAAATTATTTGGTGAATTTTTATGTATTAAATGTTGTAACAGGTATTTTATATATAATTTTTACGAAAATGGGGAAAAGATTGTAGGAAAGACAAATTGACTAGTCATTTTGTCTATGGTCTTTTTTAAAATCATTATAACATTATCATATTAAAGCATTCTTTAACTTGACCTTAATATAAAAAAAATAGTCTTAAAAATTAAATAATATATTTAGTATTATAAACTTTTAGTGTATAAAAAAGAAAGATGAGTATGAAGAATAAATATATATTTTATAAAATTTAAGGACTTGTAATCATCAATTGGATATATATGTACATGACTTTAGGGAAGACATTAAATTTCCAAAACAGAAATTTAAATATCCGAGAAACATTAATAAATGTTAAAGTCTATTCTATATCTTTTTTAAAATCTAATAATTTTTAATTTTTATATGAAATATTTATTAGAAAAACTATATTAAATATATTTTATTTCAGTGTAAATTAATGGACAATTATATATAAACTTTATATTTATCTCAAATATTGCTCTTTTTTATTTATATTTCTAAATAAAAAGTGATAAAATTAATTTTTAGAAGAACTTTTATTCCGTCGAACATTTTACAGCAATATGATGTTGAATGTGTACAAAATAATTAGCACGACTATGTTAAAAAAAGAGAAAATATATTTTTTTATACTAAAAATTAACAATATTTTTTATAGTATATATAAATTTTATTTGTAGAAAAAGGAATTTTTTGTGAGGATTGTTAATCAAAATAATGTACTATAGAGAAATAAACTAAAAACTCCTTTTAAAGAACTAAAGAGAGAACATTAATAATGTCTTCTATGTCCATAGTCTCGTATTTTATGACTATGAATGCTTTTATTTACTTCGTAACATAAGGTACCCTCATTATTCAGATTATATATTTAGAAAAAAAACTATACCAAAGTATAACAGTTCTATACTCACAAAAAACTTAAATAAAATTTTTTACATTATATACTATTGCAAAAATCACCTATCAGGCTTATAATTTTTATAATAAATATAAATAAATAAAAAAAATTATATGAGAACGTTGAATGGTATACTCACGTTCTAAAAGAGTGCATATACTTATTTAATATTTATTTAATTTATAAAATATAAATCAAATGTAATCTTAGATATTAAATACTATTAAAGAATTTTTTGAAAAAAAGAGATTTAAATAAGAAGTTGTCTTAGCGAGACTTTTTTTTACAAATGATACTTTGAATGTTTTATATATTATAAATTTAACTATGATTAAGCTAACTTATCTTTAACACTAAAAGAATTAAATGGCAAATGTGAAACTTTTTAGATGTGCGTAACATTTTCACTGGATTGCAATTAACTAGACACATAAAAAAAAATCATAAAATCATTTGCACTATACTTTCTTAAAAATTCTAATACTAAATTGATAAAAATATGCTTAATCTTTTTTACTTACCTTTGTTTTTATATTATCACAATTGAAAAGGTTAAATAAATTAAATAGTCACCAAAAATTTTAAAATTATATTAATATGTCAAGTTTAATAAAAAAAATGGTAAAAACAATGGCCGTGAATTAGATGGATATGCTGAGGATCAACTAAAATAATATGTGTAAAGGTTATATAGCTTTCAAATTATGTTATAAAACTTTGATTTATATTGGATAGTGATGACATTGTGTAGGTTAATGAGAAAAATATTTTTAGAATATAACATTATTAATCAAATATATATATATTTATTAACTGACAGTTTGTTGTAAATTTTTTTTTATATCTAAAACAGTAAATTTTTATGATTCATTTAATGTAATGTTTAAAATGCCTAAATCTGATAGAGTACATTTTTGTCATTTTTATTATACTACAAATTATGATCTTTTTTTTAATTTAAATTGCCATGATAAGAATACAAAAAAGATTATATTTAATTTTTTATATTTTCCTTATACATAACACAGTAATTGAATTGTATTGTTAGGTTATGATAAAACAAGAATTTGTGACAATAAAATTATCACCTATTTATATCCAGATTTGATAATGTTATTAATATGGCAGGATACTTAACAAGTTGTAATATTGAGATATTATTAAAAATTTTATTAACTCGTTTTTATTTTCCATCTTTACATAAACTATAAACTTACTTTTGAAAAACTGTTTACTTCTATACAAAAAAATCTATATAAAATGATTATGAACAGAAAAAACAAAAATATCTATAAGAATTTAGATATAATTTAAATAACAAAAATATATATTTAAATGATTCTTAAAATATATAAAAATTATAGTGATTGTAATGATGAAGAATTTTTAAAATTTTATTATCATATCAAATATATATACATACTATAATACGAAAATATTTGTAAATTTTTTATCATAAAATTTTGAAATGAATATTTTTTGTTATATATTTTAAATATCCTTTCCTAAAATTGCATTTACATTTAATTGTACACGTAGGATTATATTTACAACCTATTTATTCTTTATTTTTTATTAAACTTTCGAAATTTGTATATTATTTTTATTTGATTGTAAAAAAATAATGTTTTATTTAGAGGTTGAGTAAATTAAAATATTGAAGAATCAATTATATATTAGTAGCTATAGTTTGATCATAATTTTAAAAGTATAAAGATTTTTAGTAACAAAAAAATACATATATTGATACGTTATTACTAAACTTTTTTCTTTATACATTTTCCAATTATAAATAAAATTGTGATTCATATATAACTATTTTGTCATCAACAAAAATTTTCTTATCATAAGAATATTTTAAATTATCTTTGTCAATTATATCTTATATATCATACTAGTTATTCAAAGAAAAGTACATTTATCTTATTGAATAAATATTTTTTAATATCTACTTGAAAAAATGATAATTCCTAAGATATTTTCGACAAAATATTACCAATCTATTGTTTAAAGGTTATATCTTCAGTTACATTTCCCCAAAACTAGCCTATTTTATTATTATAATTTTAAATATTAAATGGGTACATAAATGTAGTCCAAAACACTTTTTATCCTTATATTAATCTTTTAATTACTTTTGTCTATAATTGGTGTTTCAAAATTTTTGAATATAGTTCTATCTATATTGTGTTGGTTTTAGAAAGAAAATCGCAAAATTCTTTCTCACTTCCGGTATCAAAATTGAAAATTAATTAAATCAAAAAAAATTTTTTTTTATGATTATCTTATCATTACTATAATATATTATACGCATCCGTTTGCATCATCCTGGATTGATATACACACAATATTACGCCTTTGTTTTAAAAATAGCATGAAATACTTCCTAATTCAAAGAAAATTAATAATTATTCTTTTTTCGTCATCTATTATTTTTTCTCTTGTCAATATACACTTCTATGTATTGGTGATAAAAGTCTGCAATTATATTTAAATTCCTTTTTGAGATGGTAATACATAATTGTTTCATTGTAAATTATACCTATTATCAGTAAGTATTTTTTGATAAATGTTTCCTTGATATTGATAATAAGAATAGTATATTGGAAAAAATTGTTGTAATTTATCAATGGTCTTTTATAATAAAAAAGAAAATTATACGATTACACTAAATTTTTAACTTATTTTGATTTATACTTCCTATATTTTAATAGTACTATCATTTTCAGATTGTTATTATACCATATATACTAACTTAGTAAACGTTATTTTTTATATTTTAATGTGTATGATTAATAAAAGTTGAATTGACGAACAAAATAGTTTAAATATTTTACATTTAAAGGATAAAGAGAGAGATACTTTTTATCCACCAAACACAATTCACCATTTTTTTAGAAAAAATGCAACGCTCCTTTAGATGGAGCTATTTAAATATTAGCTACACAACATTAGGTTTAGTATCTATACTATGTTTAATATACCTTTTCTTCTTGATCTCTATAAATTTTTCTGGTCGCAGACATATATATGACAACAATTATAATGAATTATCATCACAAATTAAAAATTTACAATTTCAAGTTGAAAAATTAAAAAATCGCTTACGCAAACAAAGCACCGATCAATTGTATGTTTAAAATTTATTTTTATTAAATTACATTATTTTTAATCATATTTAGTACTATAAATAAAACATATCCAAAAGTGAAGACTAGAAATGAAGAGAGTAGAAAAAGGATTCTTGTTACTGGTGGAGCAGGATTTGTTGGATCTCATCTTGTCGATAGATTATTAAGGGATGGTCATGAAGTTGTTGCATTAGATAATTATTATACAGGTAGAAAAAGAAATATAGAGCATTGGATAGGTCATTCTAATTTTGAATTAGTCCACCATGATGTCGTAAATCCTTATTATTTGGAGTGTGACGAAATTTATCATTTAGCATCACCAGCGTCACCACCACATTATATGGCTAATCCTGTTAAGACTATTAAAACAAACACTGTTGGGACAATTAATATGTTAGGATTAGCTAAACGTGTTAAAGCCAAAATGCTACTAGCATCAACATCAGAAATTTATGGCGATCCTGAAGTACATCCGCAATCTGAAGATTATTGGGGTCGAGTTAATACAATTGGACCAAGGGCATGCTATGATGAAGGCAAAAGGGTAGCTGAAACATTAATGGTTGCCTATCATAAACAAGAAGGGGTTGATATCCGAATCGCTCGCATTTTTAATACATTTGGTCCAAGAATGCATCTATCAGATGGTCGTGTTGTTAGTAATTTTATTATTCAAGCATTGGAAAATAAAGATATTACTGTATGTTTATTCTCTTTTCTCATTTTCCATTAAAATGTTTTCTTATTTGTTTCTTTTTTATAGATATATGGTGATGGTAAACAAACAAGATCTTTTCAATATGTTGATGATTTAGTCACTGGTTTAATAGCACTTATGAACTCAAATATTACCATTCCTATAAATATTGGAAATCCAGAGGAGTATACGATAAATGAATTTGCCTACATTATCAAAAATATAACAAATAGTTCAAGTAGAATATTACATCTTCAACATCAGGAAGATGACCCACAACAACGGAGACCAGATATCGAGAGAGCTTTTAATTTAATCCATTGGAAGCCAAAATACTCAATGAGAGAGGGTTTACGTCACACTATCAATTATTTTAGAAATGAACTTAGCGTTGATAATGAAAGAAAAATACGTCAATCTTATAATCTTCCCTAAAAATTTGTAAATTTTGTTTTTTAAACTGCATATACTATGTACTTATTCAACTAACTTCTATGTTTTCTCAAAGTTATTATAGATTACAAAAAATATATGTATATTAAAAATAAACAATTTCAAAATTTCAAGTACAAAAAATTAAAAAAGATCAATAATATGTCTATCAAAAATAACAAGAAAACGGGATTCATGTTATATTGTTAACTTTTTTCAATAATAAAAATATATACTTAATAAAAAAATGTAATTTGATAAAAAAAATATATGTAGAAAATTCGATTTATTTTTTCGATCCTCCTAGTACTTTTTTTTTGGTTTTCTAATTAAAAAAAATCACAAAACGTTGTTTACAAAATCAAAAAATAGCATATATGTTACCTTTTTTTCACATTAATGAACTGTTTTTTTTATTACTCATATAAGTTGTTATAAAATTGCATAAATAAAAAAATTGAAAGTTTTTTGGTACTTTAAAAAGTTTAAGACATTTTAAACTTATGGAATCATAATTGTAGTATGTTTACATATACACATACATAATACTTTTAAACAATCAAGTGCAATTGTTGTTATAAATATCCTAATAATATAAGCATTAATAATGATGTACGGCAACTCTTAAAAACTTTATAAAAAAGAAAAATTTTAATTTTTCTTTTGTACCTGCATTTTATATATATATATATATATATATATATATTCTTTTAATGATGTAAATGGATTTTAGGGAAATAAATATTTTAATGACTCCATAAAATATCATAAATCAAAATAATTATCAATTTTTGTTCCTCCGCATAATATTTATATGCATATAAAATACCTTTTTTCTGTAAAATGATTATACTCATATATTTTTTGGATATATGGTCTTTTTATTTACACTTTTAACATTTATAATATAAATGTTCAATATGATCATTTTTAATTCAAATATTTACTATTTTTCAATTGACACATTCATTATTTTTTTATTATTTAATAGGAAAAATGAGTCTTTAGTAATTTTAAAACCATTGTTGGTTTAAAAAAAAGAACTAATTTTTTTAATTTCAATCACTTAAAAAAATACGAATTGTTTAAAAATAGTAGTAAAATATCTTAAGATATCTTTTAAAGTATAATAAATTATGTTATACTTATATATTTTTCCTCCTACCAGTATTAATTTTTTAAACTTAAATGTTATTATACGAAAGTAAATATCAATTTAGTGTAAACATTATTATGGGATGTTTTATAAAAAAGATGCGTATTCTTTAAGATTAACAAGATCTATTAGAATGAGTATAAATTAAACACCATCATTCTTTAAATATTTTACTATAATTAATTTATTTTTTACATAAACATTTATTATGTTGTTAATCTTTTTATTTCTATAGTAAAAAAACTTTTGTTTTACATTTTATTGAAATGTAGATATACTTGAAATGAATTTAAAATCTCATTGATAAATAGGAAAAAATATTTAATAGACTAATTGTTTCTTTTTAAATCTTTTTTTTGAAAAAAATAAACTGTTCCTTAATGAAATTTCAAAAAATATTTCAGATTTGTGTTGTTTTATATTTAATGATATTTTTCTGATAACATACTTATTCTTTGGTAATTTGCACAATATTTTATTGTTAAAATATAAAAATTATCAAATGCTCCAAAATGATATTATCTTCCACCAAATGATTACTTTTTTTTTTATTTGTTTATACCTCTTGAAATCTCAATTAATTACTTTTTTAAATCTTTATAAACAACCTGTAAAAGTGTGTTTCAATAGACAAAAAGTGTAATTAGTTTAAGATTTTTATTCGTTTAGTTGTAATATATATGTAAACAATTGTGAAAAATCGTAATTAATGTTTCCTGTCTAAGATCCGCAAATTTTATCTTCAATTTTTATTGTTTCCTACCAATAATTCTTGAAATGAGGAAATGATTTTTTAGGAATTGTTTGAGTAACAGTGTTTACAATTTTTTTAAGTATTTACAATGTGCCATTTTTATTAAATATTACTATTTTAATTGAGTAAAGATGTGATAGTAATGTTTAAATAAAAGTTAAGAACATTTAAAACAAATTTTAAAATTTAATTTGGTTTCAGGATAATGAGAATAGATGTCCTATAAGATTTCATATTAAACAATCATATTTTTTTCCCATTACAAAGTTCATATATACTTTTTATAATATAACTTTTGAAAGCCTTTTTTTCTACCTTATTAGTAAGTTATTTTACTACAATCATCTATATATTTTATTCTCTTTTCTTTTCTCATTGACATGTTAAGAACAATAAATAAAAAATAGAATGAAAAAGAAAGTTTAGGATAATTAATTTTAAAAGTACATATAAATAATATTATTAAATTTAATCTACATCAACTTTTCTATCCAAAGATCTCTTTTTATGCATTGTTAATCAATTATCTTAAGTTTAAAATATATTAACAGTCTTTTTTAATTGTTAGGTGAGGTTTAAATTATCATAATTAATAATACAAACCAAAGACAACCTTTTTTAATCAGCTTTATATTTGTCTTTAGCCATGAAAAATATGTTTGTCCTTAAAGAAAGAGAGACTGTGAAATGTATTTTAGTAAATGTAATTACTGTATGGTTCTTAAATTTTTTCCTCTCACCATCTATAGTGTAATGATAGAAGTTTTACATTTTTTTTAAAAAAAAACTAGAAAAAAAAATAGTTGTTTTTTGATAGCTATTAAAATTTCATAAGTTACCTAGTTTTTACTATAACGATTAAATATTACATTATTAGGAACATATATCTAATTACATGTATTACATTAATTAATTTTTTAAATACTCTTAAGAAATATCTTTGTAAAATGTCAATATAGAGATTGTTAAATAAGATTTTTGACTGAAGGAGATGATAATATTGAAACATTTATATCATATTTCTTCTTCCTTTAATTTTTCTCTCTCTATATTATATTATATACTTGAATAGAATATATTTTTTTATTTTTCATGTTATTTATATAAAATATTAAAATAAACGATCTGTTATTTTATTAATATTTACAGCTTACATCATAACAACTTCCTCATCCAATTCTTTCTTTTAAGCCTATTTGTAGAAAGTAAAGAGTTTTTCTGATAAAATGGGAACTACTATGTCATCTGAACCCTCATCTTATAAATATTATGATAAAAGTATTTACACTTCAAAAGGTTCTTCAAAAAGTAAGTTTAATTTATCAAATAATATTAGATTTCACATTAAACATAATTTACCTTTATTATCACTTTTTTATTTATTACTTCTTCCGTATTTAGGCCCCTATTCAACTCAATTTTCAAAGGAATATTGGACTAGAAATAAAGAGGATAAGTTAAGGAATTCTACTCCATCAGGTAGGTGTTATATTCATTCAAATATAATTAAACTATAATTTCGTTTTTATGTTTTTTCCTTATTTTATAATTATAATTAGTATTTTTTATAGATCGTTCCGCTTACCAAAAAATGACATATGGTGAAGGAAAAAAAGACAAATTTGTTAGTGCATTTTGTGATCAACCAAAAACATCGATATCATCATCATCCTTTTCCAATAACCGTATTGATAGATCACCATCAAATTTGTTCTCTTCAACATCTAAGTCCAACCAATACTACACATTCAGTTAATTTTTACACTTTCATAAATGCTATAAAATTTTTTTAACAAAAATTATGCAACCAACTTATTTATATTTAATTATAATTAAGAAATGAAACAAGAAATTTATTCTTCTTCTCTTTCTGCAATGACTTGGTGTCATATCAATTCCAAATAATTTTTTGTATACTATTTTCCTCCTATCTTATCATTATCAATTATAAATTGCTTATTAAATATGACCATTAAATTATATTTAATTTTTTTTTAAAAATAAAATGTCTTTTTTTGCCTCATTTTTATCGGAAATTAATAGCAATAAAAATAATTTTAATGTGATTATCAATTGACATTATGATTAAATGTCCACTGATATTTATAGAATAAGAATATATTATTTATAAAACAATAATGTTAACTAAAATTTTTTTTATATATGGAGTAAAAAAATAATAATACATATCAAAAAATAAAATATATGTGCCAGAGTAAAAAATAATATGAAAAATAGTTTTTCTTCTTTCTATTGTTAGATGTTTAAAAAAATAAAGTAAAAGATAAGACAAAATAATTATAATATTTTCATAAAAATAACGTCTATTCATTACGTTTAATTTCAAAAAATTCTGATAAACATCCACAGTTCCACTAATGTTAATTGTGGCTCTTTTTTATTCCATAAAAACCAAATTAGA
This sequence comes from Strongyloides papillosus, assembly GCA_005656395.1. Classification (NCBI taxonomy): domain Eukaryota; kingdom Metazoa; phylum Nematoda; class Chromadorea; order Rhabditida; family Strongyloididae; genus Strongyloides; species Strongyloides papillosus. Next base: position 277,143 of record SRSI01000013.1, read on the forward strand.
ATTATTGTTCAGTCGATTGTCTATTGTCAAGTGCCCATAAAAGAATTCTTCCAACTCCGTCACCAATGTATAATTTTTTGTGGTCCCTAAAAATAGTTTAATTAAAAAATTACTATTGTCTCAATAAAACTTACTTTGCTGGTAAAATTGCTGTTATTGGAGCAGGTCTTTGATTTGTAATTTTATTAAATGCTGTATGTAAACCAAGTATCTTTCTTAAAACAAGCTCCCTTTTCCATGTTATTATCTCATGTACCTCTTGATTATCTTCTCCATCTAAAGATTCTTTTTTCGTAAAACTTTCATTATCTGAAGAGGTCATTGCATTACTACTATCACATCCAGAAACATCATCTTTATCATTATTTAATGATGAAACTGACAATAGTCTACCTTTGTTATTTTTATTGAAAAGTTGATCTTTTATTATGGTAGCATCAGTAAAAATTCTAGGACTTGATAAATCATGAATTGCTCCACCAGCCTTTAAATTATTTCCTTCATTTTTTTTATCTTTTACCATTTCCATTGAATAAATTAAAACTAAACCATCATTTCTTCCACACATTACAACATTTTGTGAGTCATATTCATTGACAATTGAAAATGATAAACAAAGTATTATCCTTGATGAAGTTAGAGATCCCTTTGAATCAGTAGTATCAATTGATGACAGTAATGTTCCATTAATTGACCATATATACATCATTGAACCAGATGCTGTTGCAATATCACCGGATATCTCATTAATTTGAACAGCAGTAATTGGTTGACCATGATTATTAAGTTGCCTTACAAAATCAAGTGTCTCTGGATCCCAAAGAATAACTGAACCATCTCTTGATCCAGAAATAAGCAAATTAAAAGATTTTGATACGATCATAACTGTAACAGCATCTGTATGTGCCAATAGATGTTTAAGATATTTTAATCTAGGCCATTTATTACATACACTCCAAACATGTATACCTCCTGTTATGAGACCACCAAATAGTAATTTGTTATTTCCAGATGCCATACAACTAATGTCTACATTATCATTTAACTCAAAAAATGTCATAGATTTATCATTCTCAACATTTCCTATTCTCAATGATTTATCATTAAAACCCCATGAAACAAAGTTGACACTATTTATCATAACTTTGTTATGCTCCAATGCTATTATATGTCCCTTATCTGAAAAACAAATTGTCCCTATTGCTGATCCTAATTCTTTGACAGGTTTTACGAATGGCTTTAATGCATCAAGGTTATGGTAGAAACATTGATTTGATGTTGTACCATTTTTATTATTAAATGGTACACCATACTGTGGTTTTCTTTGTGGATGGGGTTTTTTAAAGAGTTGTGTTGGTATTTGACCAAAATTATTAATAAAACCAAGTGTTGCATTCTTCGTTAATGGATCATTAATATTATCAAAATCAACACTACCTTCATAGAAAAGGTGATGGAAAACATTGTGTGATTTAATGGCATCTTCACCAGTTTGTTTGTAACCAAAGATAAGATCAATCCATTCATGGAGATGTTCAGAGATGTAATCACATTCTAATGCCTCCCTATGCATTCTAACAAATTCTGTTGGATCACCTTTAGCCCATGGTGGTAAAACAACATCATTAAGAAGGACACCATTTTGTTTACATCCAAAATCAAAATTGTTTTCATTTTTAAATAATTCTGGTAGGTAAAAAAATTCGGGTATCAATTCTCTAACATCTGCCATATTATTTATGCTTGCACTGATAAAGGAATCCTCTATTGAATGAAACATTCTATCAGCCAAATCAAAATGACCACCTTGTAATTTTAGGAATTGTGTTGTGAATGGTTCAACACGTACCATAAATGATAGGACAATCATTGCACTACTATAATGTGTACCATACATATATGGCGGTGTCTCATGTGATGGATCATCCCATTCAGCATATCTTTTTAAAAATTGATTTAACCTTTCTGGACTTTGAGCACCCATTGGTTTAGATAAATCACGGAAAGTATTTGGATTGAGGAGGTCTAACTTTTCAGAGGTATAATCTTTAATGATCCATGGGAAGATGGGGTATTGTGATAAATCATTGTAAGAACGACCAGAAACTGTATTAAGGTATATTAAATATTCAAAATTTGATATTTCTCCTTTAACCCATTTTTGTGTCATACTTTGTTGACCAATAATTGAATTAATAAATGTCTCAGCTAATTGTTCGCCATAAGTAAACCTTTTATTTGATACAGTAATTGTATTTAAAGCCTGTTTTGACATTTCATCACCTTTCGAAATAGCTGTAAATTTTTGGTAAACTCTATTTCTGGTACGCTTAGGGAAAGCTAAAAGGAAATTTTCTCCGGAATGGCAAAATATTTCAATTGATATTGGTTGAAGCATGTAACGGCGACGATGAACTGATGCTATATCATCATAAGCAATTTTATGACATTGTCTAGCTGATTTTGTCCTATTTGAACCACCCAAAGCAGTATATGGGACAATTGGATCGTGAAATTGTTCTGGTAAAAATTCTAAATCTCTTATTTCTCTTGTTTTAAGGAGTGTAAAACCATCAACTATGTAACAATATTCTTTACCAAATAATATTAATCCTTCCATTGTATCAAGGCCTTGGACTCTCGCACATCTAAACATACTATGCAATTGTTCACCATTTTCTAAAAGTCTTAACAAAGATTGATTGTCTGGTCCAAATGCCTTCTTTTGTGAATTTATATTTGATTCCTCAGTATTATTCTCATTACCAGGCATTGCATCTTTCCTTTGTCCTTCTCCATCTATCTCATCTTGATCATCATCCTCTTTTACTGTTGCACTTTCTTTAGTACTCTTAGCTAATCTTCTTATCATTGAAAATGTTACCTCGTCATTAACCTCTGATAAAGATACTTCCTCAGTGTTACTACCATTACCTAATAAATATAGACTTTTATCAATAATTCTTTCATCCATTGTCAAGAAACGATGTTTATGCATTTTTTCATAAAATATTTTACTATCTCTACATAATGCAACTTTATTTCTCAATAATTTACCTTCTGGTGTATCCATTTGTGGTCTATATGGATATCTATGATAAAATGTTGAATTTGGGAACGTTTTCTTTCTAACTCTAAAAGGACCTTCAACAGTTGATAATTGATATTTTTCATATTTTGAACATTTTTCAGGACCCCATAAACCTCTGGGTCTTGTTAATTCAGCTCTATTTTTTTCCCAATCAATTATACACCATTTACGGACATGATTATGATATTCATGATAATTACTTATCTGTCCATTAATTGCTTCTTTCACAAAACATATATGTATTTTCATTGATGTATGAAGCATCTCTTTTGTTAACCTCATTGACCTTATTGGACTATCCTTATTTCTAGTTAATGAATCAGTAAAAGATGAAGATGAAATTGAGTCACTTTTATTTAAACCATTTCCATCAGTTGAGGAATCCTTGTTACTAGATCCTGTAAATGTTGATGTTGTGACAGAGGCAGCTGATGAGACAGCATTTATTGCTGCGGCAGTAAGACCTTTCTTAGTTGTTAACTTTGAAAATGTACTTCCCATTCTTGTTAATCTAGATCCAAAGTTACTTTTGAAAACATTAGTAAATTTAGGTGATGTTATTTCAATATCTTGTTGAGAATCGAGAAAATTTAACCAGAATCCATTTGCTATGGCACCAAAAGAAACCCGAGAAGTTAAAATATCATCATCTACAGGTTGTTTAAAGAGATCATTAAGAAATTTCCCTCTATATTGATAAATCATTTCCCAGACACTTGCTGCACAAACAGCTATCTGAGCTGAACCCTTTTCCAATTCAACATTTTGATTAGGATTATAAAATAAATCTGGAGTTTCAGAAAGAACAAAAATTAGGTGAATTAACGGTCCAAAGTAAATGCTGTTGGAGGAGTGTGAATTGGCAAAAATCTGAACATTGTGGAGGAGCTGTGATAAAGTATCAAGAACAGATAATTGACTATTAACGTTATTAATAGGTCTACTTAGAATATATAAAACAATCCTAAAAAAGCTATTAATGTAAGCATCCTCCACAGAAATGTTATTTTTTTGTGAATTTGTATATGTTTGCTTAATTTCTTGCATAGAACGAAGGAGAATTTCTAATATTTTGTATGAATTATCATGGATGTATCCTAACCAACAACAATCAATTAATCTTGTTATTGTATAAAAAATATTTGATAATATTGATGATGGTTCATAGCATAATTTTATCTGTCTTGGAACAAGTGATATTTTATAATTAATAAATGAAGGTTGTTGTCTCAATGTTTCAAGATATAAGTTAACAATTGTTGAGAAAGGCGATTTGGAGGTTGAGAAAATTGAACTGGTATCAGAGATATTTTCTATTAATGAATCCAGTAAAAATCCACCTTCTAATTCATGATTTATAAATAAATCATTGATAAGGATTGATGAAATAAAATCATACATAGTCTTAACACTTCCTTTACTAATCTCTGCTACAATCTCTTTATTATCAGTAAATGAATATAATGTCTTGAAAATAGGATTAAAATATCTTGACATATTGATGGCATTATAAAAGTTGGGAGAATTTTGGTAAAAAAAAACTATAACATTAACTATAATTTGACTCCACTTATCATAACGATAATCCATATTTTGTTGATCATCACTGTTTAGCATTAATACACCAAGCATCTTTGCTAATGTTGGTATTATATCACAATTAACCTCAACGTTTGAAGCAATTTCAGAAACAGATCCTGTTTTAGTTAACGAAAAAACTTCAGACCATATAGATTCAGTTGTCAGATCATCATTATGTGCTAAGAATGTTGTTGATTGATTAAAAAGTATAGAGAATATTCCAATGAAGGAGAAAGATTTATCACAATGACATGGTAATAGGTGAAATAGAAATTCATATCCGTTACAAGCTAAAACTTCTTTATTAATACCAAGGGATACACCAGTTGCCTGTTCAGTTGTATTAACAGAGAAACCCAATAAAACAGCGACACGATTTTTTGTTGCCAAATCAGCATCAACCAACCATTCCCCATTATTTTGAGCATTTTTAAATTTTTGTAATAATGTTTGGTGTTTTAATATTTCAAGTAAAATTTTAAATGCTAAAAATAGAGTACATTGATGGATAGAGGGAATGAAAAATGTAAATAACCAATCAAATCCAAGATTTTTTACAATTGCTTCAGCCATCTGAAAACTAACATTTTGTGGGGCATTTGAGATTGCAGTGAAAAGGATATTTAAAAGCCTATTTCTTATGTAAACAAAGTACAATTTTTTATCAACTTCATTTGTTGCACTCATTTCATTCAGTTTATCCCTTAGGGCTCCAGATAAAAATGGTAATGATTCTTCAATAACTTGTTCTGAGGTACTTGATGGTACTGTACCAGCTAAGGCTTGCCCATAGCATAACACTTTTCTCGGATCATTCATTCCTTGAACAAGAACTGTTATTAAATTAAAAATTGTATCCGTTTTATAGGCAATCGATGATGGTGTATCGAGAAGGAAGATAAGTAAATGTGGTAATAGTGTTGATTTTTTAACATCAACAGCTTTCTCTTTTTGTGGATCAATAATCATCTCATATAAATGTTCAAATAGTATTGTTCTAAAATTTTCTGAAGATTTTGACCAAACATCTAAATCACATAAAAGATCCTCAAAAGCTTCACGTGATTTATGAAGAAATCTATTATTAGAAACATTTAAACCTGCTGTTTCTGTCAATGAGATAACAAGATGTAAAATATTAGCATTCATTATATGTCCTTTGTCCTCCAATAACATTGCCAGCATTTGATAACCTCTATTTTCTAACATGGATTCACATATAGTAGTCGATGTTTGTAGAGCTGAGAGGAGAGCCTTCATTGAGATATACAATTCTTCAGATGTCGTTGACATAGCTATTAACCCCAGTATACTTAACTCTCCACCAATTGATGAAAGGATTTTGGAAGCAGGAAGTGGATGGAATACACGAATACCTAAATAACCTATTGTAACACCACCATAACTTCTACCATCATAATTACCAATATTTGCTGTGTTCCACAAAACACGCAATGGTGTAGAGTTATCATTTGTGGAGACACTCAATAAATTTGCCAAAATATCATAATCACTTCTTGGATACATATTTTTTAATTTCATAACTGAACATTCAGAATTAGCCGAAGCATTTAATGAAAATATGATTTTTTCTTCCTCAATTAAATGCGTACCATCAGGTTCTAATGCCTGTAAATTGCCAACATAATGTGCTCCCAAACTATGGATTTTCACTATAGCTTCATATGACAATGGTTCTTCAAATAAGAAATAATTCGACATCTTCCATTTTAAATTCAAAAGTCTCCTAGTGAAGGGGGATACTCCAATCAAAGCATGAACACCATTTTGTTTATGTGTTTTTGTTATGAAATGCATTGAATTTGCTGAGATATAGTGTATTTTTTGGCTTACAACAACTTCATTGTTAATATAAATTTCAATTGTTGAATTTTTTAGGACAGATCTCGTTAAGACAATTGCAATATGAACCCATTGTTCTTTTTTAATTAAATGTTTAATTGATGCTTGGACTTGTCCTTCCACTACAACACCACGACTAACATGATCGATTAAACGTAAAAATTCCATCTCACAGGTGGAGATAGATATTGTCATATCTGTAACATTTATTTCGGCATTAAAACATGATATCATATTTCTAAAGTTAACTTTTCCTGGATCCTCGGCTTGTCCTTTAAATGATCGAAAAATATTTATTAACGGTAAAACAATTGGTTGTTTATTTGTTTCATTATTATTGTTTCCATGAATATATAACCATGTTGTTAATGTTAAACCATTTAAAGGTGGAAATACATGATTATTTAGTGTTGGAGTTGATGGTTGAGTTGGTATTGGTGCGATTGATGGAACAAGGAGGGATGCAAAACCTTCATGATTTAGATCAAATTCAATGAATGCTGGTAAATCAAATGAAGCATTATATCTTGGTGTAAGCATTGATGCTAATGTTTTAACCCTATAAAATTCTAATGATCCTCCTTCTTTATTATTACTTTCTTCACATGTTTCATCATCCAAATCTCTACAACATAATGGATTACCAAGACGTAAAAATTTCCTTAAATCTCTTGGGAAAATTTGTTGTCTAGCTAATCTTTCAAAAATATATATTATTGGGGGGTATAATAAATGACTTTCATTGTTAAAGACTTCTTCAGCAATTTCTAGTAGTAATTTTGGTAGTTGTGCTCCGCACATTACTTGTTGATTTCTCTCCTGTTTCAAACAATCTTTTAACAAAACAAAACCATAAAATTGTGTTATCCCACTGATAAAAGGTGATGAAGTTGTGGGTATAGATGCCAATAATGATATATAACATAACATTGCATTGGTATGAACAATTGTTGCTTGTCCAACCTCAATAAATGTAACATTATCCGATGGTCCTTCAATAGTAATACTATTAAGTTCGTTAAAATTAATTATTGATGATGTTCTATCAGTGGAGTCAAAAGCCAATTCAAGGAATAATTTTAAGAAGTAACATGCTAAAATTATTTCATTTGGGATATCAACTTCAATATCCTCTCTAAATTCCTCGTCAAAGATGGGAGATTTAAAGATAAGATGGATTGACCTTAAAGCTGATGAGAAGCCTTCAGCGGATATAATTTTTTCAGATTGACGTGAAATTGTTAGTGTTTGCGTAAATGCACCAGTTAATCGTATTATTGATGTAAAAAGTTCAAATTTAATCTCTTGTGAGAAATACTTTGAATTGGATGGTTCAAATCTCATTGAAATTGTTAGAACTTTAAAGATGAGAGATATGTAATCAGTAGATTTTTTAAATTCCTCCGTAAAGTCTGGTTCGTAAAAGGTGGATTCAAAATTAAGAAGTGACGATATTAAACACGAGTATCCTTCAGACTTCCTGAAAGATATTCTAACTTTGTGACTTTCTTTTAAAGCTGACAATAGTACGTTAAGTAAGAGATTATTTAATTTATAGCTAGAGGGATTATTTGCTAATGTTTGCATAACTAATTTCATATACCTTTCGTTTTTCGTAAATATTAAAAGGTTTTTTAATAATATTGCCATATTATTTGAGGAGTTATCGCTATCAATACAAAGATTCTCAATTATTTTACTAGATTCTAATTTATCAGAAATTAATTGGGCATTCAAGGGATGGCCTTTTATCATAAAATTTAATAAATCCATTATTGGAAGGACCATTTGTATGTAAAAATTTTTTGTGTGATTTTTGGCGAAGATATCAATTGATAAATTAAAGACCCATGTAAAGGTGTCAATAAACCCAATATCTGTAAAGACATCCTTTAATGTACTATGTAATGTCAATAAAACAAATATCTTTTTCATATACATATTGCAAACATTGTACCTTTCTAAGGACAATTGATTGCGCAGGATAACTGATAATGCTGTTAACTCTTTTCTTGGTATATACTCAACTTCACGTAACAAAAATTCAAGAATCTCAAAGAATGGTAGTTGTATTTGTATACTTTTTGCTTCCATTGCTTCATAAAATTTAATCAACTCAAATTCATTTTCACCCAAAAAATAATTACTAGGATCTTTTGTGTAAATGTCACGAATTAACTTTGCGATAACCTCACTAATATCATCAGATTTTGTTGACAAAAAAATATTATAAAGACATCTAACTGCATTAATATTCCATAAAGTCATCCCACATCCTAATGGCTTTGGTATGTTAAATTCTCTTTCCAAAATATTTTTAGGAAGAATTGGTTTGATGTCCGATGTACCGATAAATGGCAATTCTTTCCCAATAACGTTTATAATCTTTTTAACAACTTCCTCCTTTGATTGTCTTTGAATGATGTAATGGACAAGTTTGTCATATCCACCGATCATTGAAAAAAGTTCTAATATTCCATTTCCACATTTTGTGGAGGATTTTAATAAACCAATTAACGTTACAATTGCTTCTATCTGTTCATTATCTGGGAGATGAATGTTACCCTCAATATTTACTAGATACTGTGTAAAACATTCACGAACTATAAAATAAAAAAAATAATAAAATGATGTCACTTATCTCAGTTTAATAAAATTAAACATACCCTTTATATATTTTATTATTGATGGTGTTAAGGAATATTCAAAGATTTGTTTAATTATCTTTAAATTTAAATCTTTCCAACAACTATTAAGTGGTGTTGTTGGGGTACTAGCACCAATAAATGTTAAAGGCAAGTCATCTTTTAAAATTAACTCATCCACTGAAACTTTGTGACGAAATAGAATTGTAATTAATGAATCTAAGTTTAATTTTAATTTTTCTCTCCCATTTACAATATCATTATTATATTCGTTTGATAAGTCAAAGAAAAGGTACAAACTTTTGACAATTGTTGAAGGTAATGATGCATGACAAGAAGCTTCAATAATCATATTATGGTTACTTGTAATTAGGTATGTAATTGATTGTAGAAGTTGCCAACCATTATTAACTCCTTTTAGGGGTGATAAAAATTCAGCAATAGCATTAGCTGCTAAAACCGTACTATTATTTCCAGCACGTAATCGTATCTCTTGAACAAGGAGGGTTGTCATTTTGGATATAAATGAATATATTTCAGGAAATTGTTCGATTATCTCGCTTTTTTCATATAAATTTATTACATTCGTAAATAATGGTAAAACTCTTTCATTAAAATAGTCAAATTCCCTACCAACCACAGTATCATCCTCAAAATTTGCCTTTATAAGATTATCAAAAGTTTTGCGTAGATGCATTAAAATTAATTTACGATCAGCAGTCATCTTTTATTATTGTTTATATAAAAGAATATTCTATATCCTCAGGAACATTAAATAGTGGTATTAAAAAAAAGATTTATAAATCGAATTAGTTTAAATACCTAAATTTGAAATTTTAATAAAAGTATCTTTAGAATAAATGGAGAAAATAAAATGAGTGTATTATAGTAAATTTATAATGTTGAGAATGGAGTAATTTTGTATCAAAAATTGTATAAATTAAAGAATAAAACGAGCATATATATAGGATGTTACTTGCTTAGTTTATTTTCTTTTTAATTTTATAGTAACATGAAGAATATGGCAGTATCGATTATCTTTTCTATCTTTAGCTTTAAATTTTTTAACTAAAATGTATCAATGTAAATTTATAGATGTTGGAAAAATAAATATTTTTTTTATAAAAAAACATAGTAAAATATTTAAGATTTTAAAAGTGTTTTTTCTTCGATAGAAAATGTTAATGGATTTTAAATGCTTCTTAATGTATAGTTAAGAACACAAAAACTTTAAATTAAAGGTTTTTTTTCTATATTATTTATTCGTAATATATTCACAAAACTTAGAAGAAAAATTGCTGAAAGAAAAACTTATATTCACTTTTGGCGATAAAGAATAAAAAGAAATAAAATTACTTTTATTATACATTACTAAAAAAAGAATTTAATATTTATCATATTTTGGATGTCAGAAAAAATAATTATTAAATTGACTAAAAGTAAACAAAAAAAATTATATGCATATAGATAAAAACAAGTGAATAATTATAATGAGTTCACCAAAAATTTTTATATAAACAGGATAAAGAAAAAAGGAGTAGTATGAATCATCTGGAGAAAAATAAAACTAATGCCATTTAGTAAATTTCTAATTTATATAAAAATACAATGAGAATTTATATATAGTTTCATTCTTTAATACATTTTATTTTAGCATCTTTTAAAGTATTCAATATGAGGAGGCACCTTACCACCCTACAAAACAATTTGAATCACAATCTTAAGAACATCTTAAAAGTAGAATTAAGAGAACCACAACGTTAATTTATTAAAAAAAATTAATATTTCTATATGCAAATTATCATCCATAAGCTATTTTATTATCATTTTTCACATTCATGATAAAAAATATAATAACTAAGAAGAGCAATAAATTTATGGAAATATTTTATAAAAATTTAACGCAAAATACACATAATTTATTTGGATATGCCCTTATATTTATTATTAATTTTAATGACTCAATTTTTACAACAATATATTAATTTTGCTAAAGAAAAATACACATATACAACTGTCTATTTAAATTTATATTAAAAGATTATATATCTCTTAATAAAGAGGGATTCATCGATGTTAATTTAAATTAATTTTTCTTTCAATGTTTCTTCTTTCTTAATAACAAAGTTGTTTACATATTACTTTTTTAATATATTTCTTCAAAAATTTAACTTTTATAATCAAACTTATAAAAATGATTAAATAAAAGAATTTCTTTGTTTAATTAAAAAAAACAGCACATATATAGTTATTTGCTAAACAAGTTAAAGACGTTATCAATATAAGCTAGCTAAACAAGTTATCATTTATCTCTAATTACCAATTATATATCTCTTCTTCTTTTTAAAAAAGACATTGAAATGAAATTTTTACTAATTTAGGTCACTTTATAACGATAAAAGATATAGTATAACAAAGATGATGAGTAATTTTTGAAAATTAAAGATATATATATATATATAGAAAGATGACGATGTAATATTTGAAGGAAAGGCAAATTATAAATCAATACAAAAGTGTATTATATGCATGTTTAGGTAAAAATCATATCTTATTAAAAAGGAGTCATTAAATTAAGTCGAATTTTTACTATTAGCGTTTAATTTTACAATCTAAATATATATTTTATTTACTTATTTACATATATATATTTTGAAATGACAAATAGATATGAAAAGAAATCTTATATATTGATGACTTTATTATGTTATATCATTATATTACTACAATTATTATATGTTGATGCTTCTACCTACAGTCCATGTGAAGGTATGAACGTTATCCATTCTTTTTATATTTATAATTATGATGTCAAATTTTTTTAGGTAAATCACAATTATCAGAACCATGTGATAAAGATATAGATTGTGAATTGAAAGGAAGTATTTGTTTAAGATCAAGGTGTCGTTGTCACCCACATTATGTCGAAGCTATAGATAAAAATGGTAAAAAAAGATGTACAAGATTACCATCAAAGATAGGAGCACCATGTAATAACAATTGTAGGGAACCATTATTTTGTCGCAATGGAATATGTCAGTGTGTTCAAAGAGGATCAACAACATTACAAAATGGTGAATGTATCTTCATTTCTAATGTTGGTGATCGTTGTTCCCGTCACACAGATTGTACAGCACCATTTAGTGCATGTTTAAATTCACAATGTGCATGTATATCAGGAACTATACAACAGGGTAACAAATGTATTGCTTCAACAAATTGTCCATTAGGTGGAATGCCTGTAGGTACATGTACAAGAAAGGCTGCTAAAGCTCAAGTGTATAATTTTATTGAGAATGCTGATGATTGTCCCTCTAACATGGTTTGTATAACAGCACCCGATTCACCTATAGGTCATTGTTGTCCTAAAGTTTGTCCATTAGGAACAACATTTGATTCAACATATCATTGTGATGTTAAAAGTAATGCTACTAATAAATGTCCCTCCGATACACATTTTTGTCATCGACTTAGTGATGGTCATTTCGTTCAATCAATTTGTTGTAGACGTCCATGTAACGCTTATTCCCCTAAAGCATTATATTTAAATGGTGAATGTGTTCAGAGAGGACAATTAAACTCTCAATGTACAGTTAATGATCAGTGTGGTGGATCAGAAGGAATGCAATGTGTTAATGGATCTTGTCAATGTTCTGCAGGATTTCACCCTGCAACTGATATTTTAACACATGCTATTAAAAATCCAAGTCAATTATGCATTAGAGATTGTAATACGGTAAGAAAAAAAAATAAATGTAAAATAAGAAAATTAATAAATAATAATATTTTTTATTATAGAATAATTTATCAAGAGATACAACATGTCATGAACCATCAACATTAGGTAGGCCATGTTTTGTACAAGAGCAATGCCCTAAAAATTCTGGCTGTTATCGTGGAAGATGCCAATGTCGTTGTAAATTTGAATTAAAGGGAGATAAATGTGTGATGGTTGAAAAACCAACAACTGAAAGACCACCACCAGTAGTTATCCCTGGTTTTCCACAAGGTCAGAATGGTGGAGATATTATGAGTTTGATTGGAAGATTGTTTGGTGGAGCTGGACAGGGATTAACAAGAAATGGTTAATTGATTTTACTTGCAAAGGATATATTAAGCATGTATAAAATGATAAAAAAAATCATAATAGAGATCACATTATTTAATTAGCAAATGCATCTTTCGATTTAATATTTTGAAATATGTATATATAAATACTTTGTTGTTTTTTTTGGATCAATCAAAGATATTTGGTATTAAAAGATTATTAATATATTTATGTCCAAATACCATCATCTTGTGGTAACGCAACAACATTATCTCTTTTCAATGTATCATTAGTCGATTGTCCTCCCATAACAGGAAAATTATTTTGACTTAATGAAGACCCAGGTATAATTGTATTATTTTGGTTATTATAATTTATACCTTGTTGTATGATATTTGGTCGAAGAATTGGATTATTAATAGTTTGTGTTGATTGTTGCCAATCAGATAATCTTGTATTCCCAACTGTATAATTTGCAAGTTGTGTGCTACCCAAGTCATTTTCAAATATTCCAGAGGGTGGACGAAGAATTAGTTGTTGCATTTCATTTTCTTCAACCAACTTATCTTGTAATCTTTTTCTATCACGTATTAAAGAATCAAGATGAACTCTAACTTGTTCCTTAGGTAATTCAAGTAACTTTATACAATTTTCTTTCTCATTTAGCAATGATGTAAGACTTTCTTTCTTTAATTGCAAAAGTTGTTTAAGATAATTCCTTCGTTCCTCCTCAAGTAATTTTAGTAATTCAGTACTTTGTTGGTCTGTATTGGCATTATCTAAAGCTGCTTTTTCAAGACGTTGTATTGCTTTCCTATACTCCTCTATTTGATAAGTTAAATGCATTATAATCTTCTTATTTTCTGATAACTTTGCTTCCTTATCAGTGGTAATTCCAACAGATTCCCTTAATGCTTCCTCTAATTCAGTTATTCTTTGTTTTAATGGCATAATTTGATCACCAATACTATATCCTGTTCCAATACTTTCAATGTAACTAGGAATTTTATCAGATGCCTTAACATTACTTCCCGTCTCCTCTACTTTGCGAATAAGATTACACTTTTCTTGCTCCATTTTTTGAATTAATTTAAGCAATCTATCAACTTCCTGTCGTGCCTCATCCAACTGTTTTTGTAAATTTTCAATAAAACCTTCTTTCCCTTTATCATTATCTTTGTTGTCATATAACTTTAATAATCCATCCAATTCACTTATCTTTTTGTTTTGAGATACCAATAATACTTCACGATCTTCCAATTCTTTTTTTAAAAATTCTATTGTTTGTAGTTGTTGTTTTGATTCTTTGTCAAAAGTTTCCAATTGTTGTTGCTTTTCGACTTCTGCTCCTTTTCTTAAAATTTCTATACTCTCAACGAGTTTCTTTTTATCTTCCTCAGCATTATCTAATAATTGATGAAGTTGTACTTCTGCCTTTACAGAAGGTTGTTGTTGTAATTTGTAACGTAGCTCAATTAATTCTGTATCTTTTTCACGAACTAATCTTTCTAATTGTTCAAAACGCATTTGTAACTGATTAATCTTTTGGTCACCTTCTCTCTTCTTACCTTCAATATCAGATATGTCAGTTTTAAGTCTATCAATTTCAGTATCAGATTGTTTTATTCTCGAATCTTTATGTTCTATTTGTTGATTCTTAATTTCTAATTTCTCTCTCAATGCGTTTAAATCATCCTGAAGGAGTTGTATTTGTGCATCCTTATAAACAATATCTTTTGTTAAAACCTCAATTTTTTTACTAAACTCTTGTGACATCTCTTCATATTGTTGTGCTTTGATTAATGTATTATTTAACTCAACAGATTTTTGTGCTAACTCCAACTCTGACTTCTCCATTTTCATTTTTAATGTTTGGAATTCTTGGTTTGAAAATGATTTATCAGTAAAATCTCTTGGTGATAAATTATCCTTCCCAAGGTCGACATTGTTTTGCGCCAATGCTTGATAAGCTAACATTGTATTTCTATCTCTATTTGGTGGAGGTAGACTAGAGATATCTGGATAATGATGTTGCATTCCCCTACCATTAAGACCAATAGGAATATCACATATATTTGACATTCCATTAGATGATAGTAATAAATTCCCTTTACCATCATTAATATTGTGAAGCTTATTTTGTAAATTTAATGCTCGATAATGTTCCTCCTTCCTTAATTCTCTTTCTCTTTTCAATTCTGGTGACCAATAATTTTTGATTGATGAGGACATCTGATTCATTTCTGCCAATGTATTTTCATAATTATTTTTAAGCATTTCATATTCTCTATCAAGAGTCTTTATTCTGTTATCATATAGTCCAGTTCCAATTAAGTCATTGTTTATACTATCTCTATAACTTGAAGGAAATTGTTGGATGTTACCTAAAACTTTTGGATGATATGGATGGCGAATAAGGTTGGAATTACTATGATAATTATTAAGAACTGGTGATGGGATATTATTAGTCTCACTCTCCAGAATTGAGTAATTTAATGGTTCATAAAATTGATTTGGATTTTTATCTTGATAATTGTATAACGATAATCCTATGTTTCTTTGAATACCTTCAAGAGAACGATGTCTCCGCATATTAGAAGACATCTATAAAATTTTAAATATATTATGAACCAAAATAGTTTAAAATTCTAGAGCTTTACTATAAAATATATGTATGATAAACTAATAAACATAAAAAATGTGGTATTATAGAAGAATATTATATATTGAAAAAACTATAGAAAAACTTTGCGTTTGGTGGCGATGGATAAAAATAAATAAAGAATAAAGAAAAAATATTACTTTACAAATTTATATTTTAAAAATGGTCATTAGAAAAATATTAGTTTTAAAGTTGATATAATTTTACCATTTCGTGCTTCTCCGATATTATAATAATTATATAACTCAAGAAACTTTTGTTATTCTATAATTTTAGAATATATTCTATATAATGACTATACTATAAATATATAGAATATATTAATGGTATTGGACTTTTTTAAAACAAAGTAATGCTTCTAACTAAATTTTAAACTTTATCAAATTTTACTAATATTCTAAACTATATTAAAATAAATTTTAAAATATCAACTATATTAATGGTATAAAGGTAGACACATTAGAATAATTTTTTTTTCTTAAAAATATAAAATACTAATATTGGTAAATATTAAGACAAAATATATCATGGCACAGAAGAATTTGTATTTTGATATCATGTAATATAAAATTCACAAAAATATACTTAGTGTTTGTAAATATATTAATAGCCAGAGTAAATAAATATAAGTTAAAAAGTAATTTCTATATATGTTAGTATCAAGTAAAAATTTTTGTTGTAAAACTGTGCTTTTAAATTTATACTTCTATATTATTGTATAAACTTATACATATAAGGCCTTTCTCGCGTTTTCTAATTTAATAGTTGCTTATCCATATTTCATTCACTCTTGAATATCAATTGGCGATACGTTAATGTTATTCTACAATTTATATATATATTGGTAAAAAGATATATAAATTTTAAAAATATATATATATATAGTAAAACATACACAATATACAATTTAATGCTCTTAGTATACTAGAAAGAGTAAAAAAGAAATAAAGTGAGAAAAGAACAATTAGAAAATTGAAAGTTAAATTATAAAATTTTCATAGAAGGAAGATAGTTAAAATTTATCTCAAAGTCAAAAAAAGATGATTTAAAAAAGGCATTTAAAATATTGTTTTGTTTTAATTTTTATTTTACTAATATATTCGTAACTAAAAATAAAACATATTGAGAATTTTATTGAGATTAAAGAATTTCTTTTTGGATTAAAGATTTAAATATTTTAATTAAGTAATTCATGTTAATAAATAATAATAAAATTAATGTATTTTGGTTGAGGGTTAAGAATATTTAACTTATTATAAATAATTGTAATGGATTTTCACATAAAGTATGTAATTATAAGAAATATTATATAGTCATTTTAGAAAATTAATATATTAAAAATTAAAATTGTATGATTCATTATTATTAGAGATAAAATATTACTATAAGCTAAATATAAGATGTCTCTTTGAAATATATTAAAATTAGGAAGCAAAGAAAAATTTCCGTTCTCTTATTTCTTCCATTGTATGTAAAAATAATAGAATAAATAAATTTGCTAATTATCTAAATGGTAAATGAAAAGCATTTAATGTAAAATTTTTTATTTGTTTTTAATTTTATACAAATTCAAATGGGTATGAATTAATAATGTTGAACGTATAATTTAGTCTCTTTAAAAAAAGTACAAAAGAAGAAAAAAAACCTTTCAACTTGTAGAAATAATTTTTAGCCTTTTTTAATAGCTTTTATGTTTTTTTTTGAGTATATTTTATGTGGAAAGCAGTTAAAGCAATTAAAAAGGGATAATAACAACAATTAATTATCTTTAAATGTTTCTGAAATGACATTATTTACCGCTCCTCCTGTAATAGGCTTTTTTTAATACCTCAAATCTTTAATGATTCTTTTTAATTTTGTTTTAACCTTAAAATTGCATTGAAAATTTTTAACATAACTTTAAATAGAACATGTGTCAAGATTTAATATATATGAATTTAATGTTATAGATGGTTTTTGCGATAAATGAATATTAAAGTATGCCTCCCGCCTATTCTCTTTTTTAGAAAGATCGTTCAGTGATAAAAAAGGATGGTCAAATAAGTTGTAGTGTAATTAAAAATGGATAAATCAATTGTTTGAGTTGTTTAATTTGTAACTATATACTAAATATAATTTTCCTACAACATGTTATTTCCATTAAAGACAATTATTGTTTTTTTTGTCCTATTATTGTTACATTTAGTATATTCAAATTCTAAGAATAAAATTATAGCTAACTGCCCATCTTCAAAGATGTGCCCACCAGGATGGAGTGTTCAAAGACAAAAAATGTCAAAAGAGAGTATTGCAGTGACATGTGAAGTTGGAGTAAAGAAATGTGATAAACCTTACTCATGTGTAGCATCTCATTGTGGTCTAAAATTTTGTTGTGCTAATGATAGTAAGTTTATTTTTCTTCCAGTGATAAACTATAATGAAAATCTTTAGGAATTCTTAAAAATATTAAAGATGTGTCTGAAGAGGTAGAGGATGATGAGGATTATGATGATCAGGATAGTGAGGAGATTGATAATAATAGAATAAAAAGAAATAAATTAGATAATTATGAATTATGAAAGAATAGAAATGGTATCTGTGTTAGTAATAACGGCAAAAATAAAGCATTTATTTGAAAAAATTTTAAATTTAGCTGGATTTTTTTTATTATAAATTTCTATAAATAGTTAGAATGCTAAAAACAATTGGAGATTATATATTTCTAATTTATTATTTATAGTATAAATCTACATAATTATCCTTTTTAAAATAAAAACAAAGATAATTTATAACTTACCATGTGCTATTCTATTTTAAATGATATGATATAATTATTTGTTTTTTATATAAAACAATTCAAAAATGAGTAAGCAAAAAGCATTAAAATTTTTAATGACGAAGTAAAAATATTTTTCTGGATGAAAGCTAATATATCTTGTTAACTTATATATTAAGGGTACAAACTATATAAAGGATTATTTTATGACATTTAAAAAAAAAGAAAAATGGCACTCAATTGTCATAAAAATTTTAAGGACTAATTTATATTTTAACGATGTTGTTAAAATAACTATACATGTTACTATTGTAAGGAATATTTTTTTTTACCAATAGATCAAAAATCATACGTCTTATAACTGCTTTATTTAGATTATGATATATACAAAATTAAATTATCAATCAGATGGCATATTAAAATAGTCTTAAAGATTATTTTTTAAAGAAGATATTAAACTATTACAGTTAAGTATAATATAAAGATGGAAAATGCTTTTGGTCATAGAAAAAATCTTGCTAATCCATTGTATTATAGATTATTTTAATAGAAGTTTACAGTTATTAATAAAAATAATCCTATATTTAAGCATATTAAAACAATATTATAACCAATTTGATTATCAAAAAATTATCAGTTGCTTTTTAATTATTTAAAGAAAAACATTTCATATTTTTTAATTCCAACATTTTTATGAGTAATAAAGGAAAAACAATGAATAGTTGATAAAGATATTTTTAACTATAATTACGAAAAAAAATTATAATCTATTGAAATGTCGTTTTGTTTTCTACATTACCAAAAGTGTAAACGTTCTATTAAATATTGATTCATTATAAATGATTTGTTTACACACAATCTATTTTACATAGTTTAGCTTTTTAAAAATAGTGAAAAAATAGCATAAATTTTGATGTATTGAAAGATGTAGCAAATACGATAATTAAAATTACAAGTACTTAATAAATGAAAAAATTTCTTTACTCATAAGTTAATTATTCTAAAGTAATGTGAAATTTTATTACTTTTTATTTACAATAAATATTTTTTAAATAAAATGTTGATATCTTCAAAATTTCTAATCACTTAGAAATCTAGTTTATCTACAGTAATCAACACGTTTACATGTTAATTTTCCTATTGTATAAAATATTCATTTTATTAACCTAACTAATTTCACCAGGAAGCCATAAAACGAAAATAAAAAAAACTTACCAACAGCTTATTTGGATAGACGTTCTTAAGCCTTATTATATCTAGTTTTTTTAAAATGTAAAAATTTTAAAAAATAAATAGATTTAAATATAACATATGGGAATATTAATTTGATTATTATTTTAAATTCTGTTTGTCGAATTTTCAATAATATTCAACCACATATCTTAAGATTTTCTGAATTATATAATATACCATGTACTACAGGTGCTAGCGTAGTTATTTCTATATTTTTTTACACCGAGAAAGTTTGGTCATTACTCTAAATTATTGGAAATGCTATTTTTTTAATCTTTTAAAAAAAAGAAAGAAATTTATTCATTTTTTTGTTATGGCCTAACGAACAAAAAATTTACAGATTTTGCTATTTTGTGATTATTAAAATAAGTAAATTTATTAAATAATTTTTTACACTCTTATAAAAATTACATAAACAAAAATAGTAGATTAAGTAAATTGTTTACAAGGAAGTACAAACGCTTGCGGAACTTCCATTGGTTCAGACCAATCATCTTTTTGTGCGTCATTTTCAAATATCAAGGTGTATTTATCTTTACTTCTTTTTGGTTTTTTAAGAACTATAGCATTAAAAAAACATGTTGTTTGTGGGTACATCGCCAAAACACGTGTATTTTTTCGAAATATTGCATGCCTATGACATACAGGATCGGCTTTATATTTTGGTAATGGATATAAATCACCTCTTAAAAACCATTGACCTTTTTTCTTACGATCCTCAACATCAACAATATAGTATTTTGAATTTTCTGGATATCGTTCATTAACTTTACATTGCTTTACCATACCTAAACAAAGAACTTTATTAATGTATCCAGCAACAAGATCTTCTTCCTTTAAGATTGAATTATCAGCGAATGGATAACCACCAACTCCTTCAATTACTGGATCATGGCACTTAGGTATGTATGGTGGTAATAATTCACCATATAAATTTAACGAACGCAAAAAATCAGCAGGCTTAATATTTGGCACTTCAAAGGCAGCATATTTAAATATTTCGAAGGCAGACTTTGACATTTTATCAATTAACGTCATAGCAATGTTATAGGTTATATCATAACATCTCGAAAACTCTTTAACATCTTGAATGTTTGGCATATCATCCCCCTCTCCATTAAAGTTTTTTCTTATTTTCTGTCCTACTTCTTTTCTTTTTACTTTAAATTTTGTAAATGATGAAATGAGATTTTCAATCTGAAAATTTTTGTTTGAATAAATATAGGAAATAGTACATACCACTTCAGTATCCTCTGTTTCATCCATTTCTTCACTTGAAGTATCAGATTGACAATTACCAATTAATTTTTTATTTCTCATTTTAATAGAAACATATTAAAATTTTAGGATGAAAATAAAAGTGACTATAATTGACGGTAATTGGAAAAATAGTGTCATCAACATGCATATCATTTTTTTTTGGATAAACATTGTCCCAAATTAAAAAAGATTTCAGAAAAAGTTCTGAATTAATAAAGATAGTAGGAAACAAATATTACATTTTATAATACATGATATTAACAAGATTCATAAACTAAATGGAAACTTCGATAAATATTGTTATTTGTTGTCAGTGGAATCTAAAAGAATATAAAAAAAAAACTCTTCTTACTAAAAGTTTGTTCTATAAAGTAATTTTTTATTATTTTATAAAAAAAAGTACCATTTTACAAGTTTAATACTAATTATAAGAATCTTAGCTAGCACATAAATGTTCGCTATTTATTAGAATGTTCTAAAGATAAGTAAAAAAGTTACTCATTTGTTAACAATTGGAGTGAGGTTTCAGTAATTTTCACTATGGCGCAAATTTTGATTACTCCCTTTTTTGATGCTTACACTTAACATTAAATAAATATAATTTTAAAAATGATCTTACTACTTTAAATTCTATCTGTATATTAGTTTTCATAAAGTTTGAGATGATTTGAAATATTCGTCAAAAATTATACAAATTACCATATGATATTCATCATTTTAGATTCCATTATTCATCTTTTGATGTTTTCATTAATATTTCTTTAAAATTATTTTGAAAAATTAAGTTTTAAAAGAAACTATTTTATATCAATGGACAACTTTAGTCATACAATTTGCAGTTTTTGACTTTAAAAGTATACTGATCCTTCTTATTACAGATGGTAAAAATATTTCCATCTTCTCACATTTATAATTTTTTAGGGATTATTTTTAAAGAATGCACATTTTTTATTTATAAACAACTCCATAATTTTCTTTAATAATTTTTTTTCTAATCATTCAAAAGTCAGTAAGAGTAATTCTCAATCTTTTGTAGTTATAATAATATATCATGTGGAAATTGTAATACAAGAATAAATGCTTTTACAGAATTTATTTTTCTAGATTTATTTCTCGCCTAATAAGTATATAAACGGTTGTTTTCATGATTCACTAATCTAAAAAAGATGAATAACATTACCATGAAAAGTCAGAGGTCAATTCCAAAAAGAAATGTTAATGATTGGCATCAATTATAAAAAAAATAATGCCTTAATTGATAAATATCTTTAAAAGAACAATACTAATAGTAGCTATCCAGAGATTAAAAAACAATAAATAATAAAACTATGGGAAAAATAACAAATTAACACTAATTAATCTTGTTTTTATGATTTTAGCTCTGATAAACAAAAAAGTATTTCCCTATTTTAAAGAAGGACATCACAGATTTTTTTGGGGAGATTCCTGTTTTATTAAAACTAAAAAATCAATTCATTTTTATCTGTAATAAGAAATGTTAGCACAATACTATTTATAATTTTTTGTTAACAATATTTATGTGAGATTTCATGAAGAAATAATTAAAAAGATTTAAATAATGGAAGAGTATTTTGTAGATAATTTATAGATTTATTTTTATTATTAAAAAATGTTAGAGGCTAGAACATTTAGAGTAATTTTTTTTCATAATGTATTGTTTTCATCATTTTGCTGTTAAAAATTTTACATTTATTTCTAATCGACATTTTCCATTCAAGACGACTAGGAAAAGTTATAACTTTGCAGGTTGTTAATAAAAATTGTTCTATAACTAACTTTCACATGTGTTTTAATCTATAATATTAAAGCGACATGTCCTTTATTTTTATCTTAAAAGATAGTAAAGTTGTTTATATGACATCAGATAAGTTTAGAACATGAATTATATAATTTCGATCATATCTATATCATAAATAACAGACTCCAAAAATATATCTTTTTTATGACATGAATGGAAAAACAAATGTAATTATGTTATCCAAAAATACGTTTTTAATAAAAAAGTATAAAAATAATTCTTTTCTTTAATGAAAATATGTTTAAATTACAAAAAAGTTAAATGATTTTTATTTATTGAAGTAATATAATATTAATACTGATTAACTTACATAATTAATTTGTTAACTACCTTTGTTAAGTAGATGTTTATTTTTTTTCATTAATATTTTAAATGGTTTTGCAGAATTTTTTATGTTGTTAATTGCCTGGTCTTTAAATAATTCATTATTCTACAAATCTTTTAAAATCAGATATAAACAAGATTATAAAATAATATTATGCGAAAAAAATTTCAAAACTTCTTACGTATTCACATTTTTATGATAAAAATAATTTTAAAAGGAAGAACACTTTTTGGTAAAATTAGTTAGTTCAAATTTATATTAAAATTTATCGATTAATAATGTGCTTATTTTTTTTCAAGACACATTTTAAGGTTTTTTGTGACCTTTTCAATGGTTTGTGGATCTGAGTTTTGACCAAATGTACCTATTCTCCATATTTTACCAGCTGTAGCTCCTAATCCACCGGCAATCTCTATTCCTTTCCCCATCATACAACCAATAACTTCTTGCCAAGCAACATTTTCAGGAACTTTGACAGTTGTTAAGCATGGTAACCGTATACTTTTATCATCAACAAATGGCTCTAAACCAATTTCATTCAATTTTGAATAAAGTATTTTTGCATTCTCTTGATGACGACTTACTGATTCTTCAATTCCTTCTTCGACAATATCAGCCAAAGCTGTTCTTAAAGCATAGACCATTGAAATCATCCCTGTATGATGGTATCTTCTTTGTTCACCATAACAGCCCCAATAATTTCCTAATTCTAATGCATCAAAATAAAACGATGCTACAGGTGTTTTTCTATTTTTGATATGCTTTACAGCTCTATCACTAAATGATATTGGAGCTAAACCTGGTGGAGCGTTGAGAACTTTTTGTGTTGCTGAATAAACACAATCAACTTCCAATTCATCAGCATTAAATGGAGCACCTCCAATAGATGCAACAGTATCAACAAGTAGAAGTGCATTATTATCATGGCATACTTTACCGAAACCTTCCAATGGATGTGCTACACCTGTTGATGATTCGCCGTGACATATGAAAACAACATCAGGTTTATAACTTTTAACAGCCTCAGTAAATTCATCAATTTTTGCAGCTTTTCCATTTTCTATTTCTAAAACTTTAACATCAATACCCATTCTTTTGGCTAACGATGCAGCTCTACCACCCCATAAACCATTTTGGACAACTAAAAATTTAGATTCTTTCTCTAATAAATTAACCATAGCACATTCCATTCCTGCATGACCTGTTCCACTAACAGCAAATGTTAGTTTGTTATTCGTTTGAAATAAATATTTGATTCCCTCTCTAACATCATCCATTATTTTTGTAAATTCAGGATGTAAATGTCCTAATAAAGATTTACAAGTAGATTCTTGAATATCATCCCTCATATTACTGGGTCCTGGACCCATTAAAAGTCTTGGTGGTACATTCATAGGTTCCAACAATTGTAATGGCTTTTCAATTTTCATACTTGACCTCTAAAATTAAAAAAAACAAAAAATTATAATTATCATTTAAAAGAAAATAAGAATTTCTAACATTTAAGATGGATGTTGATAAACCAGCTCCACGTAATGAAACATTCATCTTTATAAGGTTAGAGAAAATTTTGTTAGATGCAATCATTAGTGAATGTTAATAATAATAATTAAAGATCTCGTTACAAAACAATTAAGGTTATAAGAAAAGTCATGTACATTATATTTACTTCAACATACCCTGCCCATAATAATTTTATCATAATAAACTGTAATAAAAATAAAAAGATGGATGATAAGATTATATTTAAACATCTGAAAAATTACTGTCCACTAATATTGTTTTTGGAGATAAGATTGTATGCCCATCTCATGTTTGTTAACAACAAAGAGAAGAAATTAAATCAATAATAATTTATATATGATTATGTGTTATCTCAAAAATATTATATCAAGAGAAATTATATGAAAACAAATGTTTTCTTAAAAAAGAGAATAATTTTTTATTAAAGTTAAAAATTTCCTCCGATTATAATAGCGTATGTAAATTTGGTTATTTAAAAATGAATTTTATTATATCAAACTAGATTTTATTTACAGTAACAAAGAAATAATAAATTTCATGTGTATTAAAAATTACAATAATAAAAAAATTGTTGTTATAAAATAACTTTATAATAAAAAATATAATATCTTTTAAGACCAAACTACATTGTACACGTTGTTTGTGTAATTCTTTGTAAGATATACATAAAAAAAGTTTATTAAAGTTATTTATTAAGGGACCCAAATATTAATAACTATTTGGAAATTAATATAACTAAATTACAAAAATAATATTGTAAAATAACTTGCTTGGCTAAAAATTCTTTATAACTTATGAATTTTTGGGAACCCATACTTTGCAATGGTCTACAGGACCATATGCTGATCCAAGAGGACAATTAAATGCTGTTCTGAAAGCTGGGAAATTTTGTATTGTACCCCATATTCTGTATTGTGATGGAGAGTGAACATCTGATAAAATTTGTTTTAACAAAGCGTCGGCTGTTGGTGGTTTTTGACACCATACTTGAGCAAATGAGAGGAAATATAATTGATCATGAGTATATTGTGACAAGAGGTTATCTGGAAGTTGGAGATCTTGACCATTTAATGCAATATGATTTTTGTATGCTCTCCATCCAGCGTGAATACCACCATTATCAGCAATATTTTCACCTTGTGTATTAGCTCCATTAACGTGGTTTGGTGAACTATTCTTAAGAATATCTGGTTTGAAATTGTTATACTCATTGATAACACATTGAGCCATCTCCTTGAATCCAGTTGATGAATTTGTATCCATCCATCCTTTAAGGTACCCTTGATCATCCCATTGAACTCCTTGATCATCGAAACCATGAGTTAATTCATGACCAACAATCATTCCCATAGCACCATAATTGACAGAAGCTGGCCAGTTAGGGTCGAAATATGGTTGTTGAAGAATACCAGCAGGTATAGAGATTGAATTTAATTCTGGCTGATACCATGCATTAACTGTAGCAGGTGCAGATAGGAAATCAGTTCGATCAACGGAGGTTTGTGTAAGATAATTGTATTGTAAATAATTATTAAAGATTGTTAATGTTGTTAACATATCATAATAATCATTAGGTAATGCCAAGTTTTGGTAATATTGGTTCAAACTATTATCATTTAATATAAAATCAGGGAAAGCTAAATTAATTTGAAGGTTTGAAATCTTTTTATATGCTCCAACTTTAGAGGCATCATCCATCCATTGTAATTGATCAACCATAGATTGGAAACCAGTCTTAATATTTGTGATGTATTGTTGTAAAACATTTCTTATTCTTTGTTTATCTTCTTGTGCTGGGTAAATTGCATCAACAAAGATACGTGCATTAGCATATTGAAGACTCCACATATTTTCCATTGCACATGCATTTGAAATAGTTTGATCAACAAAGACCGTTTGTAATTGACGTTTCATATCTTCTCTTGATTGTTTTCCTAAAACTGGACTATCATGTCTATGTTCAAAGAGTTTTACTTGATTTGCTGTTTTACTTGGTAAAATTCCTGCATTATTCATTAAGAAACGATACAAGAAATAGTTACTTAAATCAGCATTTGAGAATTGTTTACTCATAAAGGCATTTCCTAACTTGGTTGTTTGATCGACTTCCAAAACCAAGACATTATTAACTACTGAAGAGAGTGCTGGTTGGTTAGCATAATTGAATAAATTTTTAATAAAGTTATTCCAATCAATGAATGGGAATTTATTATTTAATGAATTAACGTCATATGGATTATTCCAACGGTTGAAGTTTCTTCTTGTAATATCATCAGTACTATAATTGTTAGCCAACAAATATTCAAATTGAACACATTTAGTTGCAACACTTTGAATATAACCTGCTGTTGATTGAATTCCATTCAAACTTAACCAATTTGTGAAAAGATAAGTAGCTGTATTTGTAAGAGATGCTTGAGTGTATTTATTGAATGTCTCTCCAAGATAGTATAATTTACCATCAACAAGAGTATTTTGATCAAACATAAGTTTATAATTATTATCATTTGGATTTCTATCAATCATTGGAGTAATAAAGGTATTTATGCCCTCAACTGAACTAAGGTAACCCATAATTGTACCAAGATTTGTTTTGTCAAAGCTTGTTGGTGTTTGTTTCATAATATCAAACTTGATTCCTGTTTGTTGTACCATATTATTGAAACGCTTCATAATTTGTTGACCATTTGCAATTAGCGAACTGTTACTTCTAGCATTAATACATGCATTATAATGTTTTACTGCCTTCTTAACTGCATCTGGTTGACTATTACTTGGATTACTGTTAATCTTATCATATGCTCCCGAAATAATTCCGTAATTTCTATCTCTATAGATATTGAAACTCAATGGTTTTTGGAAAGAACCACATGCATAATTATAAAAATCATTACATGGATCGGCTGTAATATTTAATGAATATTTAAAGAATTGAGCGCTTTGACTGTAAGCAGTAAATTTATTCATGTCATCACTCTTATAAACATATTTTGGTGCTGGAATATTTGTTTCACTGTTACCACTAGTTGTTGTATTTGCAGAAATATCTGTAACCCATACATTACAATGATCGGCTGGTGCTTCAGTTGAATTTAATGGACAATTAAATGCAATTCTAAATGCTGGGAAATTTCTAATTGTTCCCCAAACTCTATATTCAGCAGGACTATGGACATCAGTTAACAACGAATTGTATGTTGATTTTTCTGAGACAGGTCTACGACACCAAATTTGACCAAAAGCGAGGAAGAATAATTGATCATGGGTAAATTGAGAGGCAAATAATCCTGGAAGTCTATTATCTTGTCCATTAAAATCAACATATGCTTTGTATGCTCTAAAAGCAGAATGAATACCACCATTGTCAGCAATATTTTCACCTTGTGTTTGTGCTCCAATAATACATTGTGGATTATAAGAGGTATTGGCTAATGGACAGAATTTATCATATTCTTGAACAACACAATCAGCCATTTTTTGGAAACTTTTTTTAGAAACATCATCAATCCATGGATTAAGTTCACCATTTCCATTCCATTGGACTCCTTGGTCATCAAATCCATGTGTCAATTCATGTCCAGCAACAACACCCATTGCACCAAAATTAACTGAAGCTGGATAGTTGATATCATAGTATGGTTGCTGGAGGATACCTGCTGGGAAAGTAATAGAATTTAATTCTGGTTGATACCATGCATTTACAATTCCAGGTGGTCCATTGAAATCAGTTCTATGGATACCATTATTATACAAAAGGTATTCCAATTGTACTTGTGTGTTGAATAAATTAATACTTATCAAATATGCATTGATATCAACTTGATTTGGGTCAAATACCAACTTACTGTAATAATTATTTAATTGGTTGTCATCAACGACAAAGTCTGGGTAGGCAATATTCTTAACAAGATTATCTATTTTACCATAAGCTGCTTTTTTGGATGATGGTTGCATCCATGATAAACCATCAATCATTGATCTAAATCCAACAAGTATACTGTTAGCTATCTTACCCACATGTTCTCTAAGAGATGCTTTAGCATCATTAGTTGGATAAAGTTCATCAACAAATACTCTAGCATTGGCAAATTGCATTGTTGATAATGTTAGGGATGCACATTGAATTTGAGCACCTGTAATATCATCAATTTTTTGTCT
This sequence comes from Strongyloides papillosus, assembly GCA_005656395.1. Classification (NCBI taxonomy): domain Eukaryota; kingdom Metazoa; phylum Nematoda; class Chromadorea; order Rhabditida; family Strongyloididae; genus Strongyloides; species Strongyloides papillosus. The sequence goes on from SRSI01000013.1 coordinate 306,107, forward strand.
CTTTAAGTAATTCTTTATACTACGTGATATAACAACCTTTGGACGTCCAATAACTGGTCTATAAACTTTACTTTCTTCATCCTCTTCAATAAAAGCATATGAATCAGGGAACATTTGCTGACCAAAGCTATCGAGATAACCATTATCAATAATATTTAAGAATACACGAAGATATAAATAATTGGCAAAATCATTAGCTTGTTCTTGATTCATACTTTGAATATAATTAAGTGTATTACTAAGCATTTGTGGTTCGTTTATAGAGAAGATATAATTATCATTTGTAATCTTGGCACCAGCTAATGGATCACTACTAGCCATAATGTTGAATAAAATTTTGAAATTGTAGCTATTAAATTGTGTTGTAGCATTGGAGACAGTATATAAGTTGTACATTGGAGTATATTGTCTACGAGTAGTATCATTAATATTCATATTTTTAGCAAATAATCTTTCAAAATCTAAAACTTTTTGTGTAAATGTAGCTAATGTTCCTGGATCTGGCGATTGTTTATTGAAGAAAGCAGCAATGATCTGTATAGCTTGTTGAATTTTTTGAGCATATCCTATTTTAATTGTTGGCCAAGCAAGATCGGTGTAGAAATTCCATGGATAGTATAATGCTGGTTGATCTACGTAAACCATATATGGCTGAGAACCTGTAGGATTCTTCCAATTAGTATCAACATATGTTGGAGTTAATGTATCAATAGTTAAAAGATTTGACATTTTACCCATAATATTAGCGAGGTATTTAAAATCCTTGAACATACTCATATTAAAATCTTTACTTGTAAATAATGGCATATCATTATTTTTCATGATAGAAGTCATAGTTGTATATTGGAGCATGGCTTGTCTTTGATTGTAAATAGATGCATTTGGACTTTGTGTAAAACTAATACATTTATTATAAAGTTGTTTAACTTTTTTAACAGCATCTGAATCATTTGAATTATTTTTTGATAAACCAGTTGCCATTACTTGAAGATTGCCATAGTCCATTTTGGAGAAACTATCTTCATCATTGAAGTTACCACATGCGTATCCATAAAAATCTTCACATGGGTTTTTCGTTAAATCAACAGATTTTGCCAATAACTCAGCATATTGCTCGTATTTTGTTTGATTCTTTGTTGCAACTGCAGGTGTTGGAATATTAAGATCTGGAAGGGTACCAGTATTGTTTGGCATTCCAATTGATGGATTGACATCAGAAACCCAAACATTACAATGGTTGCTTGGAGCGTATTTTGTATTATCAGGACAGTTAAAAGCAGTCTTAAAGGCTGGGAAATTTTGAACAGTACCCCAGACTCTGTAAATTGATGGGGAATGTGGATCAACTAATATTTGACGAACCATTTGATCTTGAGTTGGAGGAACTTGACACCAAACTTGGGCAAATGACAAAAAGAAAAGTTGATCATGAGTAAATTTTGAGAAAATTGGGTCATCTAATTGTGGATCTGGACCATTAAATGCAACATAATTATGATATGCTCTCCATGCAGAATGGATACCACCGTTATCTGCTATATTTTCACCTTGTGTTTGAGCTCCATCAACACATGGTTCACTTTTGTAGGGACAGAAAGTACTGTATTCAGAGACGACACAATTAGCCATATTTGTAAAGTTAACTTTTGATTGATTATCCATCCATGTACTTAATCTTCCAACATCATTCCATTGGACACCTTCATCATCAAAACCATGAGTTAATTCATGTCCAGCGACAACACCCATAGCACCGTAATTAACAGAAGCTGGGTAGTTAACATCATAAAATGGTCTTTGTAAAATAGCTCCAGGGAAGGTAATTGAGTTAACTTCTGGTTGATACCATGCATTTACTGTTCCTGGTGGTCCACTAAAGTCAATTCTGTTTGTTTGTGATAAAAGAAGGTATTGGAATTGGATGTAAGAGTTAAATTTAGCGATTTTTTCTTCAATTGTAAAATAATTATCACTATCTGTAAATATTAATGTACTATAGTATTGTGTAAGTTGTGAATCATCAGCAATCCAATCAGGGAAAGCAATATTTTTAACAAGATTATTAATTTTTTTATAAGCACCATTTTTAGTTTCCTGAGTCATCCAATCAAGTCCATCAAGCATACTTTGGAAACCGGATAAGATACTTGTTATTAATTTACCAACATTTTGCCTTATTGTAACACGATCATTTGATGTTGGGTATAAAGCATCAACAAATGCACGTGCATTGGCATACTGAATATCTTCCATTGTGTATGAGGCACAGGCAACCTCAGCATATGAAAGATCTTTTTGTTCAAATCTATCAATGTGTGGTGTTCTTCTTACACCTTGGAATTTGGTAAGATGTTTTCTGGTAGTTCTAAATTCATTTAATTTTTTCAAATTTGATGATGAAGTTAGAGGGAACCATCCTTGTTGTTGGACAAGGACTCTATAGTAGAGATAATTGTAAAATACCCTTGGTGAAATATAATTTTGGGATGATGGATTAGTTAAAGCATCTAAAATTTGTGATAATCTTGTTCCTTCCATTATAATAACCTTAAAGTTATCAGAATTAATTAAGCTCTGAACGTCATTTGATGCAGGAGTAGCAACATAATTTAAATATTCAGTAAAATTGAATTTTGTATAACTTCTGGTAGCTTGAGAAACAGTCATTGGTACATATGAACGAGCATATTGACGACGAACATCATCACTTGTAAGCATTGTTGATGCAATCATTTTTTCCATATTAAAAATATCATTGACGTCTTGTGTTAAAACAGTTTGATCAAGAGTTACTCCAAGAATTGTAGATAAATCATTCATCAATGAAATTACTCCCTTAACAGCTGCTGGATCTGTTGTATTCCAAACTTTGTTATAATATGTATCACTGTATGATAAAGTAGGTTGATCAATGTAGAATGAATATCCTTTAGATGGATGTTCCCAGTTTGTATCGATGTACCCAGTAACAAATGTATCAACTTGATAGACTCCAGAAAGTAAACCAATAAGTCTTCCAAGATCATTAAATGATGGTTGTGATGGTTGATTAGCCTTTTGATTTATCAATGGGAATGGGGTCTGAATATTAGTTACAAGATTTTGGTAGATAGATTTTATAATACTTCCATCATTTAATAGTTGTCCTGGATTAGTTTGAAAATCAACACATTTATTAAAGTACTTTTTTAATGTTATTAATGGTTGTGGAGAGTTACTGGTAATATAACCGTCTTTTTTAATTTGATTTGCCATTAAAGCAAAATTATTATCATCAACTTTATCAAAGCTCATTGAACCATTAAAATTTCCACATGCATATTGATAAAAATCATTACATGGATTGGCTGTCAAGTCAACAGACGCTTTAAGATTTTTAACAACATCATTATAAGCGTCTTGTTTAGATGGAGAATTTTGTACTGTTCCAGGTGTTGGAATATTTAATGGATTTGCTAAAAAAAATTATTATAATAAAAAAAATATAATTTATAAATACTTACAATTATTATTACTACTACTATTTATAGTTGTACTAGTAATTGCTCCTCCAGTTGGTTTACCTTGACTGGAAGCAGTTGTGGATTTACTTTCTGTATTAGCGCTTCCACCACTATTAGAATTTCCATTATTCTTTGTTGTTACAAGGGTGGCAATAGAGACACCTAATGTTGCTAACAATAATACAACACCCAAAAATATTCCAAAATATAGAAGTTTTTTTTTACCTCCTGAGGAGGACATTTTAATGCTAAAATTTAAAAAAAATAAAGAATATGCAAAAATTTATCAAAGTGTGTTTTAACTAAATGATTAATAATGATTGTTGCATTTTGATTAAAAATATATATATTCTTTCATTGTTATCAGTTACCATTACGGATATTCGAGTAATAAGTGCTTATCATGATAATTATTTGTCTTTAAAAAGTAATTCTTTCTTAAGATTACATCATTTCAATGATAATATAACAAAGTTTGCATGTACATTATAAAACATCTTAAAAAATTTACCATCTATATTTGGTAATGTAATTGACGTTGTCCAAAAGAAAATGTATAGTAGTAAAAGCATTGCATATTTATGATAAGAATGGATTAGTTATGTAATTCATGAGATTTAAGTATTTTATATCAAAAGATAAAACGTAAATTTTTGATCATAAAGATTTTTTAAAGAATAGTGTAGATGTTATGATAGTACCTTTAGACTAACTTTGTTTTACGTTGATTTTTAGTTTCTTCTTACATATAATGATAATTGTGATAAATTTTTATGATAATAATTATCAAAAAAATGATAACTTTTTATATTTATTTGTAAACAAATACCAAAAATTTTTTAAATAATATGACTGTAATATGTACTTTATAGACTTAAAAAATTTATACAATATTTTATTACTTTAGCACTTTATAAGGTATTAAAATGTTTGTAAGAAAATGTAAGATTTATGTATTATTCCAAAATTCATCAAGACTAATTGCGGATGCATTTGAGATTTTTAATATTTGAGGCCGATCAAAATGTTTCTTTTTAACATCTAAAACTAAAGAAAGACCTGGGTCATTATTTTCTTCAATAATTACAGCTACTTGTTTAACTGTTGTTGAATTATCATTTTTGTTTTGTACCTCTGAACGAGTTAAATCTATTTTTTCATCTTTTATACTGCCATTCCTTTTATTTGAATTCGTATCAAGTAAATTTGCTTTTAAAGATATACTATCTTTTTCATTTTCAATAAATGTACTCTCAAGATTATTTTCATTGATAGGCATTGAATTTGGCAAGTTAATACTCTCTGTAATTAAAGTATCTCCTTTTGTAGATTTTATTAAATTTATAGGATTATCAGAATTTTCATAGTTATTTGAGTTGGGAGTTTGTAACCTGGATGTAGAAGTCATAAAATTTGGTTGATTTGCTTTCATCTCAAATTTTGCACTTCCATAAACGTTTTCGTCTACATTCACTTTTTCAATACTTTTTTTTATTTTTTTAACTTTTGTTTGTGAAACATACTGCCTTTCATTATTCTTTACTGCATTATTTGATGCCTTACTGTGTTCTTGAGATTTATTCTCCTGTACCAACATTGTATTTTGATCATAATTGTTTATTTGAACATTTCTTTTATGCTTCGTACAATAAGTTAATAAACAATATAAGACAACTAATAGGAAAAGAATTGTAAGAGTTATAAAAATATAAAATAGCCAACTAGTGTTACTTAAATTTAATTGATCAAAATACTTTCTATATCTTCTATATCTCATTGTATACGGATAATCTAAAAAATTCTTATAATTAAGAAATTTAACAATTACTAGTTACCATAGGATCTTTTACAAACAAAAGAATGTTTATTTCTACAATCAACCATATTAAAATTATGAACACTAGAATTAGTTATTGTTAGAGTCAGACAATTTTTACTCCTATCATTCGATATATTTGGTACATTCCATGTGCTAGTGTTTTGCGAATTCGATGTACTCATTATATCATTTTCCCTAATAAAGTCTTGATAACCCATCCATAAGGTAGCGTTTGATATACTAAGGGTCTCAGAAATAAGTTGATATTCATTATAATCATGGAAAGTTACTAAATTAGAAAATGACATTTCACATAACAATTGTGCATCTATCCATGTTAGATTATGTGAACCATTATCGTAAATGTAAAGGCAACTTTTTCCATCATTTGTTACTATCCAGTCTGATGGACAACCAGGTACCTCAAATCTTTCATATGATATTTGGAAACCCTTCTTTTGAACTAGGTTATCACTAATAAATTCTAATAACATAGAATTATCATTTGATGTAATTTGGAAGGGATAATTTATTGCTCCACAAATTTTATTAATTAACATTCTTTCAATTCTTTCTTCACCAGAATATATTGCAAGATAATCGGAACATCCACTAAATAATGGTTCTTCAATGTCCATATAATCAATTGTAAGTAGAATTTTTGATCTATTACTATTTGATGTTGATCGTATTATGAAGGTACAATTTTGACTACTTAAATACTCTTTACCCTCAAATGGTATCTTTAAAATATTTTTTTTATTTTCACCTATCAAAATTTTTGGTTTATCTAATGTGAACATATTATTACTAAAAAAATTTTAAACTAACCTGAGTTGCATGATAAAATATTTGTATCATTTTTCTGACATTTTATGTCATTAATTAGAAAGACACTAATAAATATAATAAAAAATGTTGTTTTATATTTATAAATCATTTGTAATAACCACTCAACATCATTCAACAAATATTTATAATTAATTTTAGTAAACATTCAATTTATGAATAGAAAAACTTTAAATATGTCTGGATATATGTGTAATATTTGTAAATAACTTTTTAAAATAGTATTGTTATTAACACAACATTCCTGTTTTGTAAATTTGGCCAAAATATAAACAATCTTTGAGAATAAGGAAAATATTATAGTTTTAAAGTTATTTAAAAATTATGTAACGAACCTTCTAATAATAGTCAATGGTCATTTAAATGTTCCTACAATAAGGTTTTAGTGATTGTTAAACCGTGATAATAACTACTTCCTAAGTATGACGATTGAATTGAAATTAGTTAGTTGTCATGGCTACCTTTTTTAAAGCCATCTTAATATTTTGGTGCTTTCACTAACTCCTATCATTAACTATAACCTTATATATTTATGGACATATACATAATAGTGTAGCAAGATCATAATGATAAAGCAGCTACCATATAAAATATGTTCCATTTTGGCAAGAATTTTGTAGATGAAGGAGAATATTTATGTGGACGAATTGTCATATACATATATGAATATATCTACTATCATTATCAATAATATAAAAAGATGCCATTTGGTTTACCGGATACATAAATTTGTTGTGTGTAAATTTTTATTATAAAAGTGATTTTAAATTACATATACATGTCACATATATATATATAAAAATAAACCATATTTAAAGACTTTTTATCATTCATATAAAGTATTTATTTAAAACTTCTTAAAAATAACAACATTTGTTAATGACATATCATGCACTAAATTTTTTGTAGAGTTATATTGAACATTTTATGTAAATATATTTATGAGCATACATTTTGCATTATCAGGGTACTACACTCATTAAGTGGAATAATTTTTTTATGGAAGAAAAAAAATATCTTAAAAAGTTGTAAATAATTTTATTTTATACAATTTTTTCTGTGTAGAGAGAATAAAATTTTTCTTATAATAAAAAAGTTATAAATTAACATAAGATATAAAAAAATTTTACAAAAAAAATTCTCATTTATATTGAAACTGATAACAAAAAATAAATTGAAACAGTCAAAGCATATATAATATCATCTTCTCATCTGCATTAATCATAAGTCAATATGTGTAATATCATAGAATGTATCCATTGACTTATTGTTGTCAAATCAGATAAGGCCCAACAAAATCAAAATTTTTATCTTTAAAAAAATAATTTTCTATGATTAGATATTTCCTTTTGATTGATAGGAAATTATTTATATGATAAGAGTGAATCTTTTAAAGTATTTCTTTTTATTACCTAAAATTTTCATTTCTTTTAATTAGATATATATGCTTATATAAATATGTATTTTTAAATGTTATAAAAAAATTATGTATGAAAGTTCATTGATAAGTGTATACACCTTTACGTGAGTTGTGTTTATATATAAAAGTTAATTAATCTGCTCTTTATTTAATCGTAACTTTTTTTTTAAACCCTTTTCTAATAATTGTCCTACAGAAATGAGAATGACATGACAATTATTGCATAACATTTTCATATAATGATTAGAAAATCAAAAATTTAGCAATGTAAAATAATCATGACATTGTTATAAAGCATTATTTAAAACTTTATTATATTTGCATTATTTTATTCATAAAATAGTAAACTACTTTTATATTATATAAATATATTTAAATATATCTTTTATAAGCATCTTTGCATATTTTTAGAATAATGGTTCCTTCCTTGGATAATAGCAATACTCCATCAAATTATTTAATATTTGAATGTTCCATAGAATCTATGGATAAAAATTGTAATGTAAGTAATTTTAGCTACTATAACTATTTTTATCAAAACCATCATAACATATTATACATTTTTTTTATTTCTACAGTGCAAAATAAAATATATGGGTGAAGAAATTTTTACGAAGCAATTTAGTGAATTTCAATATATTTATAATTCTTTAAAACCAGGAATTACATCTATCGTCCCAACTCCACCAAAAAAGAAATTTTTTTCAAATATAAATAAAGTGTATGAAAAAAGAAAATTTTGGATAGAAAACTTTCTAACTATCCTTGTCAATAATTATGCTTCTTTAGATAGTGTCCAAGCATTTTTTGATGGTTTTTTGGGGGATGAAAGTAAAAATCATATTTATTTAGGTCCATCAGAAAGGAAAACGTAAGTAACAGTTGATGAACACAATATATTTATTTTATAACATTTTTTTTACATTATTTTCCTTTTCAGTGCACGACCAGATGATTTTGATATTGTTAAAACAATTGGAAAAGGAAGTTTTGGTATGGTTTTTCTTGTACAACATAAAAAGAATCACAAAATTTATGCTATGAAAGTTTTAAAAAAAGAACAAATTAAGAAAAGAAATGAGGTTAGGAGAGTTATGGCAGAAAGGAATGTCTTAAAAGCTAACATTAATCATCCATTCTTAGTATCATTACATTATAGTTTTCAAACTAAACATAAATTATATTTTATACTTGACTATCTTAATGGTGGAGAATTATTTTTTCATTTACAGAAAGAAAGAAGTTTTAGTGAGACACGTTCACGTTTTTATGCTGCAAATATTGCTAGTGCTCTTGGATACCTTCATGAAAATAATATTATTTATAGGGATTTAAAACCAGAAAATTTATTATTAGATAAATATGGATATGTTGTTATAACTGATTTTGGATTGTGTAAGGAAGGGTTAAATAAGAATGATAGAACAGATACTTTTTGTGGTACACCAGAATATTTAGCTCCTGAAGTTATATTAAAACAGCCATATAATTACACAGTTGATTGGTGGTGTCTTGGTGTTGTTTTATATGAAATGCTTTTTACTTTACCACCATTTTATAGTAGAAATGTTGATGAAATGTATAAAAATGTTGTTAATCAACCGTTATATGTTCCAGCTCATGGAAGTGCTGTTTCGAGAAATATTTTAACTTATGTATGTTTAATAGAGAAATATAATAATAGATTAAATTTTAGCTTTTACAAAAAGATCCATCAATGAGACTAGGTGCAATTAAAGATTTCGATGAGATAAAAAATCATCCATTTTTTATGCCAATTGATTGGGAAAAGTTATTGAAAAGAGAAATTAAGGCACCATTTATACCAAAATTGAAGGATGATTATGATTTTAGTAATATTGACTCTGAATTTACTTCAATCTCTCCAAATATAAGCTCATTGATACCGCAGGGTACTTTGGCACAATCATGTAAAGATTTAGATTTTATTAACTTTACGTTTACAGAGGAATGTTTAAATAAATGTTAGAAATTTACCATTAATATTATATTTGTATACCTCGATTAAAATACATTTTAGTATTAATCTTTTATTTTTCATGTACTATGATTTCCAAATAAAACCTTTGATCCTAAATAAAATGTTTAGAAAAAAATCTTTTTTGTTAATATTATATTGATAAATGATACGGTCTTTGTACTTATAAATATCAATCTGCTTAATTTATTCAATGAAAATTATTATATTTAAAAATTTAAAAAGTTTTGTAATAAAAATTTATTTTATTATCTTAATATGGTGATAGTATAAATCACAATAAATTTTTACTTTTCTATTCATCTAAGACAAATATAAGCTGCTTGATTGTTGATCATTTAAGCGTGATAGTTTTTTGATTTTTAGACATTTTTATGTTATGTAATTCAAATCTTAATTTCCATCATACCATTTGATAATTTTTTTTTAACTTTAATGATGTTATTTATTTTATTAAAAAAAATTTAACACAATATATTTTTAGAATATAAGTGTTGATATCAACCTTAATAACATGATCAAAACGATTAAAAATAAATAATGTTAATTTGATTCCGATAAAATATAAATTTATTATACGTCATAAAAAGGTTAAGTGTACTAAGTACTTAATATTATTATACATGCATTATTTTTTATTAGGATTTACTAATTTTTTACTATCAATAATTGGTAATATGATCTTTAATTTCTTCTTAGAGAAAAAAATATTTATGGATAATAATTAAAATTCTTTAACATTATAGTCTCTAAATTCAAAAAATATCTCATATACCATTGTTGTACATGGACGATATTTTATAATTCACCATCTAATTATAATATCAAATAATGTTTTCACATGAAAATTCCTCTCTTTATTTCCTTCTAAAATACATTTTAGAGCATTTAGTAACAGTTTTATCGAACATGACAAACGACTTATAATAAGTATGTTTTATAGTGAACATTATTTTAATTTAAGTACCTCTTCATTAGTTCTGTTATGTTAAACATCAAAGTTAAAGAAACTATTTTTCTCTTGTCTAGTTGTCTCATAAAACTGTCCATGCGCTCTAAAAATAGCATCACATCTATTATGCGTATGTCTGGAATATCCTACATTTTTTAATGTCTATTTTTTAATTTGATGGTAAAAATGAAGTTTATTGAACGGCATTGTTCTTATTGTAGCAGTATTTGATAACTTTTAAAATGACAACATTTTATTAATCATATTAAAAAATTAAATATATGATTAATAAGTTTAAAACGATATTTATAAAAATAAAATGTCTATATTTTATAAATAAATAATTTTGAATGTAACTAAAAGGTTAATCTTTGTGCACAATATCAGATAAAGATAAGGGAAAATTAAATAGGATGTTTTTGATTTTAAATGAAATTTATATTTATAAAGAGTATGTAAATGAGTATCTTTTTTTTCTCTATTCATATCACAAAATCCATGACTCACTAGTAACAATAATATTCGTAAGAAGTATGATTGCCTTCACTATTATTGTTTTATTGTATAAAACCATTCCCCATACAACATTATATATAAAACATTTGAATTAATTGTTTCTGTCTATAATTTGACTAAAATAAAAAAACTTGTGAATTTATTACACTTTTAAATCTCTCTCTTAAATAATATGTATATATTTTAAAATATATAAATTTATATAATGTAATTTTATATACAAATCTAAAACATTATAAATATTTTTTACTCATCATTTTTTAATTAATTAAATATATCAATCTATTTCCTCCATCTTTATTACACAATAGTCGGTATCCTCTGGCATGACAATTCACCTTTTTTCAAAAGTATTCAAAAAGCGGCGAAATTTATTACCTCGTCGCTACTCTCCCGCTAGACAATTTTTAAGTATTTATATCTTAACTATAAGAAAGTTTTGTATAAATATTTTATATATGTAAAATTTTATATTTCTTAAAATTTTAAAATTAAATATTTAGAGTTTAATTTAAAAGTCCGTTTAATACTTTATTTTTACTATATTTTACCATTTAAACTATATTCAGCCTCCCACAATGCTATCAATTTTGGTAGCACTTTAAGAAGACTCATTATTTTTTATTAATCATTTATTTTAAAACACTCATTTTATAGATAATTTATTTATAAAGAAAATTTTCTTTATAAAAGTTTGGTAGCATTTTTTATACTTTAAAAGTCATATATTATTTAATGGTAAATCAACTTAAAAATATTCCATTTTTATATTTTAATATGTTAAAAGGCACTTCTAATAAATGTATTTCTATTGTTTGTCTAACTATGATTCATTTAAATTAGATAATTTCTAAAAAAATCTTTTATAAGCATACGAATTGTGAAATGATTTTTTAACATTAATATACTAAAAATTCTCACAAACTAAATCATAGTAAGGTTTTATAAAATTTATTGACTCCTTAAAAATATTTTTAAATTAAATTCTAAAAATATGGTTAATGATTAATATATTCATCAACCACTTATATTTCTAGAGCCAATTTAAAGTATGCAATCATAGTTTTTATTTCGGTTAAATCTTTAAATCAAAGCACAGGAACTCTCTCATAAAATAATGGTTATGTGTCTTTTTTTTTATTTTCTCACTATATTTATAATTGCGTCTTAAGAATTGATCTCCGGATTAAATTGATCTTTGTTCCATTTAAAAGGAATATTATAAAATTGCATTTATTTTTATTCTAAAAAAAATAATGAAGTCAAAAAAATGTAGAGTTAATTTATTTTCTAATATGTATATAGTTAGTTATGCCTAGTTATTTGTAGATGAAAAATTGAGTTTGATTTAACACCGTACATTTTTTAAAGTGGCATAACATAAAAGTTAACCTTTCATTGTTATATCAAGATATATACATATAATAATTTTTAGAAAATTATTAGCCATGTTTTTAATAATCTCTATCAAATGGAAGATAAAAAACCGTGATATATCATGTGAATTAAGCTTTCCTTTGACGTCAAACATTAAAATACTTAATATAAACATTGGTTTTTTGGTCCGAAAATTAAATTAAACATATCTAAAAATAGTAGAGTATCAAAGGTGAGATTAAAATTTAGTAATCTCAATTTTTACATTCATCTAAATTATTTTTAAATTGTTAGTGATTTCATGTTAAGGCAATTTTGCATAGTGTCATTTTTTATCGTCTTCAAGTTTGTTTCAATTATTTTTTCATTTATTTATATTTTTTTATTATTTTAACCTCTAATTCATACCTGTTTTTTTTGTAATTAACAAATATCTTAACTTTACTTTTACATGTACATTATTTTTTCTCTACACAGAATTTATAACATCATCAATGATGATATTCTTTTATTCATTTTAATATTATGTTCTATTATATTACAAATTGTATCATCATGTTAAACAATACCTCATAAATAGATATACTTTACTAATAAAGTTTCTGTTAAATTTTAACTTTTTTACAAATACATGGGGAATGTCATGTACTCTAGACTTATCCAATCTTCTAGACAGGTCAAAAGGCGTAACCTTAATGTAGAAGTTAATTTTTAAGATAAAATTTTCATTTATTTAGTAGTTTGTTATAGTGTTGTTATAATATATCCATCAATGCCTCTAGTTTATTAATCTTATCAAGTAAATATTTTTCACCTAATCCTTTAACACTATGTCATCTAAATCATCAAAACCGTTTCATTATTTTTTAATAAAAAAGAAAATATTTTTTAATTAAGTTTTCAAATTTAATTTATCTATTTTTAGAAGCAAAATAAAGTATTACATATTAATATTTGTGACTGTAATTATTTTACCGGTATAAAATATCATGGATTCTGATCATTCTAATACATCTGATGACTCTTGGATGAATATTGATGACTTTTCAACAGATACTTCTTCTCATTCAAGTGTTGATTCAAATATTGATAACAACACAATACATAATAATTTACCTTACGTGAGATTAAAAAATAGAATTGATAATAATAAAAAAAGAACTAATGAAATTATGGATAATTTTAACCACTTTAAGAAAGTAAGTCATAATTGTGTCATATTATAACTGTTATTGTAGGAGTGTCATATACCAAAACCAAAAAAATATAAAAATATAAAAAATCAAAAATATTACCATGAAGACATTGTAATATCAGGAGTTAGTGGTCGATTTCCTGATTCTGATAATGTTGATGAATTAGCTAACCATTTATTTTCACAAAAAAACTTTACAACAACGAGTAATGATATATGGAATTATACTTTTAATGATAAAGTTCATAAAAATGGTCAAATTAGAGATTCTGATACTTTCGATGCACCTTATTTCGGAATATCCAAAATGCGTGCAAAAGCGTTTAATAATGAGTTAAGGTTTTTAGTTGAATGTGTTGGTGAAGCTATCATAGATTCAGGATATAAAATTGAAGATTTACATAAAACTGACACTGGTGTTTTCATTGGTTGTAATGCAACTGAAGAGTTTGGTGCTATTGTTCAAGATGATTTCCTAAAGAGTAAATATACATTATCAGGATGTGTTAAAACTATGTACGCTAATCATATAAGAGATATTTTTAAATTTAAAGGTCCAATATCTTGCATTGACGCTGATAATATGTCATCTTTAATTGCTTTAGAATGGGCAATTAGTGCAATGAGGAATGGAAAATGTACAAATGCTATTGTTGGTGGTATTCATACTAATCGTGAATCAAGTAATCCATTAATATTTGGAATTCCTAAAGGTGTCGACGAGGAAGGGAGAAGACCACCATTTGTTAATACTAAATATTACCGAACTGAAACTGTTGGTGTTCTTTTTCTACAACGTAAAGTTTTTGCAAAAAGAATTTATGCGACTGTTTTTGACATGGATACTATATCACCTAAAAATAAAACATCTGAATTATTAATACCAACTAAGATTAATTATACACCATATTGTGTGGCACAAAATAAAGAACGCCTTGAAAGGTGCCTTGGTGAAACATATAATGCAGCATTTGTTGATGAAAGAGATGTTGGATATGTGGAGTTATCAGAGTATGGACATAATTCAGTTACAAAATTTGAATTAGATGCGATATTTGATGTTTTAGCTTTTGATCGTACCCCAAATAATCCATTACTTGTCGGATCTGTTACCACAAGTATTGGACATGCAGGACCTGCATCCGGTATATTATCAATAATAAAAGTAATTATTAGTATGGAAAATAATATAATTCCTTCAACACAACGTATGAATTTATTTGCTCTAGATTCATTGGGTCTTGATAGTAAGAAAATAAAGGTTGTCTTTGAAAATACACCGTTAAATGGAGATTATGCTGGAATTAATTCAATTAGTTTTAAAAATTATTTTTCTCATGCACTTTTAAAGAGAAATACTAAAGTGTATGGTGAGGATATGAAAAAGTTATTGCTCCCTAAGTTACTTATTTATCAAGGAAGATCACCAGAATCATTAATAGAAATTTTTAATTTTGCTAGAAGTTATCCTAATAACGACTATCTCTTTCAAATCCTTTGTGAACAAGCTCATATGGATAAAAAACTTTTTCCAAATCGTGGATACATCCTATATAATGGTGATAACACAAATGATGAAGTTATGACAGAGATTGGAATGTGGGATGAAAATATTCAACGTAGTATTTGGTTTTTCTTTAAACTGGACGGTGATGATTATATTCGAATTGGTAAAGAATTAATGAAGATACCATATTTTGATATATCACTTCGGTATTCCTCTAAATATTTATATAGAAAGTATAATTTAAATGTGTATAGATATTTTGCTACCCCTGAAAAGCCACATTATGAAAAAAATAATACTATGTTAGTTGTTGGAATAACTGTAACACTAGCACTTTATGATATGCTTAAAGAAATTGGTATATATCCATCTGGGTTTATTGGATACTCAATATCTGAAATATTTTGTGCATATGGGTGTGAAATTTTATCAAGAGAACAAGTTCTTGATATAGGGGTCCTTTATAGTAAATTACCATTTAAAAACATGAATGAAAATCATTATAAAGCCGCCCTTCTTAGATCATCTTTTAAAAATCATATATTACGTGATACACAATTTGATATTGTTTGTGAAGTATCAGATGACTATATAATTGTAGTCGGTGAAACAACTATGATTGATTCATACCTTTTTCCTTATAGACATAATATATTGTTTAAAGATTTAACCAATCCATATGACTGTTTCTTTAATATCCGAACAAATATTGACAATAATATAAAATTATTAAAAAATGGATTTGAAAAAATTTTCCCAAATTCACGAAAAAGGTATCCAACTTGGATATCAACAACAAACAATACATACTTTAGGAATAGATCTGGACTAGACTTATCTGGAAGTTACTTTATTCAAAATATATCTAGACTCGTAAAATTAAACAATGGTATTAGTAAAATTCCTAATGATAGTATTGTTGTAATATTAGGAACAGGTGATACATTTATCAAAAATATTTTAACGAATACAATACCACATACATGTAAAATATTTCAAATGTTTAGTGGAAATACATCGAATATTTTAGAAAATTTACTAAATGAAATAGGAAGAATGTATATTTATGGTTGTGATATGTATGTGGATAAACTTTATCCAAAATTACCCTATCCTGCTCCACGTGGAACACCAATGATTGGACCACATTGGAGATGGAGTAAAAACTTTTTATGGAGTAAAATTGATAGGGAGGAAGGTAATGAATTAAAGGGTGATGCTCTTCTCAATAAAAGACATGAAGAAAATCGCCATTTGAATCCTAAATTTGCAAAATGTGATCCACATAGTTGTTGGTGTGTAGATGATAATTTTATTAATGGACCTATCTTTGCTTTTGTTGAAGATTAACCAATTTATTTTATTTTCAATTGTTTTATAATTAAGTATTCTTTTTTTTACTTACACAAATTGTTACTCATTTTTCATATAATTGTATTTTACTAAATTTTGTAAATGAATACTGATGATGTATCACATTTATCACTACTCATTTGAACAAGATTTATTGATATTTGCTTCATCTACATAACACCCAATTTGATAGGGCAATGTTTTAATAGAAAAAAATTAATAAGTTTTTTATTGACATTTTATACATGCTAATTTTATTTCACTCATATATATATTATTATTAATAATTTTATTGCAAATCTCAAATCATAGTACTATATGTACTGCAAATAATTTTGTTCCAATGATGTAATAATCATCACGATACTTATATTTATACTACGGTAAATTTTTTATTTGTTTGTTAGATTAAAATATCTCTATATTAATCACTTCAAATATTTAAGATCTTGTAATAATAAATTTACTCTTAATGATGAATTGTATAAAGATATTTTTCTGTTTATGTTATCTTTTTAATCATTTAATTTAGTGGTTATTGATTATGGCATTAATTTATATAATAGAATCGTTTTAATCTTTATTAGATGTACATGGTTTGTCCCGAAAGTAATGAGAATGATTTCGTTACGACGCTCACAGGCATCGTATTAAAAAGGTGAGGATACTGTTTTGTAGAGAAAATTCTTCTCTACAAAATGACATATATCGCATCTAAATCCAAGCACTACAAAATGTTTTATGTTTAAAAAAGTAGACCCATGTTTGGTACCCTCGTCACGCGAAAAAATATCATTCACGTGCAAACAAAAAATTTTTTAATTTCATTAAAAATTAACACGCAAAAGAGTGTCAAACAGCGTTAAGCAATTAACTTTTATACAAAACATGAGAAAAATACTACAGAAACTTAGAAAATGCGAAAGCAAAATAAAAAAAAACATTTTTGTCGTCAATCCAAATTCTTGATTTATACGACTGTTAACAGGACTCGTTGAAGCTAATCATACATTTTCTTAATTCTCAAAGTATTATCATTTTGAATAGTTTTTAATTTTGAAGAATAGAAAGAAGTTACACGTTGTAGGTTGTTTATAGGGGACAAGAGGTAAAGTGGGAATAATTGCCGAACATTAAAACTCTTCAACAGGCAATGATGAGTGACTCAATGTATAATAATAATAATTGGCCTGTAGGATTTTCATCTTCGACGTCTTGTTTTTATTTTTTGAAATGTTTTTGCCACCTAAAATAATGATATTTTTTTGCGTGACGAGGGTACCAAATATGGGTCTACTTTTTTTAACATAACAAATTTTGTTGATCTTGGAATATATGGAATATATGCCATTTTGTAGAGGAGAATTTTCTCTACAAAACGGTACCCTCACCTTTTTAATACGATGCCTGTGAGCGTCGTAACGAAATCATTCTCATTACTTTTGGAACAAACCACGTATTTCACACATAGTAGAAAAAAGTAGTAATAATTTTGTGTAAGACAAATTGTTTTTGTAACAATTCAAAATAATAAAAATTTTTATATCGTACAATGCATGTTACCTGTTAAAATACAGGATCATGTGAGCGGATATAGCATTTATATGATATTGTATCTACCATTAATCTTCTTATGTTCCATTGATATTGCTGGACCATAAACTATTTTAAGAAGATTGAAAAAGTTAACAAGTTCAGCAATTAAGATATTTAAATAATTATCATAACAACTAGCAATAAATATTTTATAGTAAACGATTAGTTAAAATGTAATTTCGATAATTTCCCTTAATTATTTATCAACAAAATTTTTTTCTATTTTATGAACAAAATGTATTATGTGAAAAAATTAATTATCTTTATACTCCTTAACACATTAATAAAGTTTAGAAGGTTCTTATCAACTGAAAGTTCTCTCTCTTAAAATGTGCAAATGAATCTTGTTAACATTTAAGTCACAATGTTACTCATTGATATAGTATCCATTGGTACAGAAAAGCAAAGAAAGTTCTTTTGTAACTTTAAAAAAAGGAGATAAAACCACAATAAAAAAAGCAAACGACTTTTGAAATCTACATTTATTAAAAACAATATTAAAAATTATTTCACAAGCAAATAGGCCCTTTATTTAACTTTTTTTTTAAAAAGAGTTGCAAAGAATAAAATGAATGAATCATGGAAAAAAGATAACAAACTAAAGTATCTTTTAAAAGATATTATAAAAGGCTTTATTAGATTTTTTACTAGAAAAAATTACTTCAATTCTGATCCAACTGAAGATGAAAGGCGGAAAAAATCAGTTTTTTGACAAAATTCGTTACTTCAAAATAATTTATATTATCTTTTATGTGAAAGAAGCTAAGGATGATGTTGTTAAAGGTATCAAAAATTGAAAAATGTAAAACACTTAATTTTAAAAAATTATTGTGAATGTTTTACATATAGAATGCATTAGAATATGGATTAATAATTTGAAATATTACAACTTTAATTTCTTGGTTTGCATTATAAGTTGATAGTTATTTCTGTTGAATAATATATATTGCAATCACCATTTAATGTCATTTAAAAAAGTTATAAACATCCAATTACATAAAACATTTTTAGTATATCTTATTGCAAAAATTTACGTCTTCAATACTGACAGTAATAATACCTATATATTCCTTTAATCAAAGTCAGTTTGATTTTGCATGAAAAAAAAAATAAATTATCAGAAAATTATTGTTCCAATCAAAATCGTAATAATTAACTGTGAATCTATAGTATAAGAAATATTTATGAGTTTAAAGTATAAAATTTGAAGTCTAATTATATTACATTTTACATTTATAAAAAAATTTATTATCTTAACTTATTTTTTACAAAATTTTGAATTCAATATTTAGTCGTCTTATGTAGTACATGGACATGAGTAAAATAGTTTTATGTATATATCATTGATTTTAAAGATATTGACCATGTTGTCAGTGATAAATAATTTGCTGATAATATATTAAAAAAATCTTTCATAGATCTTTCGCATTAAGCTTTATTACTGATCAAAATGGTATAAATATCACAGCTAAGATAAGTTAGATATTTGACATCATGATCATTTAAGAAAATCAGATATATAATTACAATTGTAAAATATTGAGAAAGTACAGTAATAAAAATTCAATTTATTATTAGCATGCATCAAAATGAAAAATTTTAGTGCCGGGTCGAGTCATGAACATTTCTATAGATTGCCGGGTCGGGTGCCGGGTCATAAAAAATAAATTTTTCCTGAAGTATTTATTGCTAACTAAACTTAACTATATATACTTTTTTAACAAATTATTTAATAGAATTTATGTTAAAATAATATGAAAAAACTTAAATGTATGTAATTTTTCAAAAAATAATTTAAATGAGTTTGTTTTATAATAATACAAAAAAATTTAAGTATAATTGGAGAATATTTCGTGGTACAAGAGTTTCAGAATGTAATTGGTTGTTTAATAGTCATGGTCTAGATAATAATCTTCTTTTAAAAAATGAATTTAACGTTCACAAGATAAACTTATAGCTTGACATGTAAAATGTGTCACAACTAGTTGCTTCAAATGCATTAATGATATTTAATCATTTAGAAAGTACTAATCTACATTTTTAGCTTTAGTGGTTATTAAAATCCAGAACAAAAAACATTATAGTATAAATAATTCAATTCTCTACAAAAGTTACCCTGTAATTCGTGTGAAGAAATAAAAAAAGTCGACTCGGCAAAAAAATTAACTTATGCCGGGTCGAAAAAAAAATTCCAATTTTTTTTCTTTGCCGGGTCGGGTGCCGGGAAAATTTACCCGTCGATGCATGTTATTTATTATTCACAGTTGTTAACGATACTTAAAATTTTTACAACATGGAATAAAATAATTACTTTATAAAAATTATAGAAAATATAAAATAACACTTATACTAATAGTTTTTTTTTTAAAAAATGCCATATTTATTAATGGTATAATTCTCATATCATAATTATATATCGTTACTTTTCTATGCTGTCATTGTTTAATATTTCATAAAGATTAAATTAGCCGAGATTTCATATGACGAATAAATTGATAGTACTAATTTTTTTATTTTTATAAACATAATATATTAAAAAAATAAATATTTCATAATACTTTCAATAATTAAAAGGTGTGTAATTTAGAAATATTTTGGAAGTTCAAACTATTAGTATGAATATAAAACTTTTAAAATTATACTATTCAAAAGTAGAATGTAATATTTTTAAAAAAGTTTTATTAATTAATCAATCAAAATATGTTAAATATTTCTCAATTGAAAGTAAAATTTCACTGAAAAATCACTGATAAATATTCTTTAAAATATTAAAGTTAAAACAACTTTTAAATTATTATCTATAATAATAAAATATTTTTTTTATTGTCATCGTTTATTGCTGAAAAAACAATTTTATCAGTAATCAGTTTTATGACAGATAAATGATTATTGATACAAACTATAATCAATAATAGAAAAAACCCATATCAGGTTGTAAATAATATGAAAAACAATTTTATCATTATTAATCGTGATGTACGTGACATTCTTGAAGTTTACAAAGACGTAATAGAACTTCCAAGGCAAAACATAGTTTCTATGAAGGTCAAAACTTTTTTAATAACATCAGCTATCAAATTGACATACTTGTTCATAGAAATATGTAAAGCTAGCCTCTATTATTCATTGCATAAATATACATATTTTTCCTCTGTTATGTCATTTCTAACGAAATGATATTTGGAATGAAGTAAAAATAGGTTAGCATGAGACAATTGACTTGAAAATTAAATTTTATTATAGTAGAATTACAATTTTTTAAAACATAGTTTTGAGAAAGTCGAGCAATTTTAAAAATGAAGGACAATAAAAAATCTAGGACTCAATTTTATATACTTAAATAGTACTCCATGGTGGCATATTACCACATGGAAAATATTAACATTGTATGTCCACTTTTTGTATCTGTAATGCTTCTGAAAATTTGCGATCAGAGTGCGTATTTCAAAAATGAGTATATGAAATTACAACAGTATATGCGGTCTGTCCAAAAAGTAATTAGAATGATTTTTTATGATTCTTACAAGCACTAAATATAAAAAGTGAAGATAGGGGTTTGTAGAAAAATTTCTTTTGTGCATGTTGAGATAATTTTTATTTATATCTGATTCTTCCAAACCTTAGTACTTTAAAAAAATGTAATCATGTTTTTCACTCTCATTACAAACATAAAGTTTTTAATTTCTATAACAACGAATATGCAAAATACGTATCCAACAGCGTTGAGCAATTAAATTTTGTGCAAAACTTAGAAAAAAATGCTACAGAAACATTGATAATGCGAAAACAGATATGGAGAAAAGTTCTTCCCCTCCACTAAAAATTTTTAAATAACACAAAGATTTTCAAAATGAAAGATACGATGTTAAAGATAAAAAATACAGGTTGACTATCATAATTATCCACCGAACAATTCATCATTGGTTGTGAGGGAGTTCTTGTATTGAATAATTATTCCTATATTACCTCATGCTGTCTATTGTTACAATCTAAAAGAACACCATTTTG
Source organism: Strongyloides papillosus (assembly GCA_005656395.1). NCBI lineage: Eukaryota > Metazoa > Nematoda > Chromadorea > Rhabditida > Strongyloididae > Strongyloides > Strongyloides papillosus. The sequence continues at coordinate 328,201 of SRSI01000013.1, forward strand.
GAAATTTTGAAAATGTAAAATCTGTTTTGACGAGTGCTTTAAGCAGTCTTATTTATAAAGATTTATAGGATTGTTATAAACAATAGCAACGTCGCTGGAACTGATGCATATAACAAAAGAACTTTACATTGAATGTGATAAAATTTAATTGTATATTTTCTAAACAGAATAAGTGTTTTTTAATTGTTCTTATTACTTTTGAGACACACGATATACAATTCATCGAATTTAGAATAAATTTAATTTAAAAAACTTATTATCAATGATTGTTCAGATGTTCAACGTAGGTAATAATATTAAAAAGAACAAATAAGTGTTTATATTTCTACAAAAATATTTATTTCAGTAATGAAGTTGTTTTTTATGTAAATGAAGCAAATAAATCAAAAAAATTTATATATTTTAGCAACAGCAAACCCGTTAATTCCCCAGCAATGTTCAAACAATCAACAAAGACTAATAGTTTGGGCCATGATAATATATTCTATAATAATTAGATTTAAAACTCTTGGCAAAACAGTTATATCACAATTTTATAAAGAAATACTTGAAAAGAATGTTTTACCTTTCTTTAATAAAAGAGGAAATTTAAATTTGATATTCCAACAGGATAGTGCCCCTACGTGCTATTTCATACTTAATAGAGAATTATCAAACAGATGGATAGATAGGCGTCACATTATTTTAAATGCTTTCTAGAAGTCCAGACCTTAAAGTTTGTGATCTTTTATAGTTCTAACTAAAACAACGTGTTTATTCTAATACAAAAGGAAATTTAAATGATCTTAGAGAGAAAATAATCAAAGAAATAGTTGTAACACAAATGAATATTATTCGTTGAGATGTTAATAATTTTTGTGAACGTTATCAACAATGTGTAGAAGAATATGGTAGAAGCCATTTCGTAATGTTTATGAATAAAGATGATTTGTAGATTTTTAACATTAAATAAAGAACAACATCAGTGTTATTAAGAATAATTTGACATAATAAAAGCATTATGTTGTTTAATTAAAGTTTAACATTTTTATCAGTTCAAAATAAGCTATTAATATACGTTTATATTTATTTAATTATTTTTAATAGCGATAAATTTAATATATGAATAAAAAATATATATTTCATCTGATAAAAATAATTTATGCAAAGATCACTTTTTAACAAATCCATACCTTTCTTCAAACTTAACTGTAATTAATGATACTATACTCTATTGATAAAAAATCATTTATTTTTTCAAAATAATAAAAAATGTTTCTAAATATTACCTCATTGTTCTATAATTTAAAAAAATCGAAAGTTTACAAAATTTATGTTTTTTTTTAATTAAAAAAACATAGCTGTTAGACTTTTATCTTCATAAAATTTTAGAGATATATACAACGAAGTAACTCCTTCAAAACCAGCAAAAACCGTAGAAATATTTTTCATATAAAAAAGTTACATTTCCATCCAGGCCAGAAACGAACCTAAATTTTAAAGAACAATAACTTCGCCTATAAACCAGATTTGGTTTTAAATCTTATAAAATTAGATTGGTATGTATCTAAGCTGCAAAAAAATTGTAATACCAAATTTGTAGCTCAGCTACAAGAAACATTATGAATGCAAATATCTGGAGACCTACTTTTAGAACACCTTGCATATGGTTTATCCTGTTAAAAGTTTTCCGAGAAAAGAAATTAAATATACATAGAATTAATTTTTTTACATAAAAATATTATCGAATAGCTTATTAACTGACCATTTTTCTCTTTGCTTTTTAGAATATCACTATTTATGCTATATTAAATTTTACAAAAAAAAATTATGTTAGCTATTGTGATTAATAGATAGAATTAATCATCACTTTTTATATAAAAGGATAAAATTCTAAAACATCGTGATTATTAAATAGTGAAAGAGAAATGTTAATTACATCAAGAATATTAATTATAATTAATGTAATTAAATGTGTACTTTTTAAAAAGATCAGTGAAACCATTATTCATTGATATCATACTACAGGTATATTAAGACACCAACTTTTTGCAACTTATTTCAAATATGATTGTTTATAGAGAATCCGCATTAAATTAATATTTTGTTCGATATAATTTTTTTATAAAACGATGAAATTTTCAAAAAAGTTGTAGTTCATTTGTAAATTCCACCTTACAGAACTTTTATTGGACTACGAGAAGCAAATCTACAACCATATAAAAAGAAGATATATAGTGCTATTAGAAAGGAATATATTTATGAATGTACAAGTTCAACACTTACATTCGATGCGCATAAATTCAAGTATAGAAAAAGAGCAACGCATAGAATGGATTCAAATATATATAAAAAAGTTTTAAAGAAATATAATATTTTATTCAATTCAGAGCATTGTAAATATTTTTAATGGAAAATATACATTTTTCAGATATTTGTGGCAAACATTGGGAAGCTTTTAATGCAATTGAAGAAACTGAATTTGGTGTATCGTTATTGTCAAGTGATGTTACGTTTAAGATTGGTACGACATTGGATACAACCCTTGATTCTACGTTTAGCGAGAATATATTGGAAATTGTTAAAAATTTGTCATCACTTTTGAATATTAAAGGCAGTTTGGATTCGGGGAAATTCAGTGATAATACAATGTCTTCTCGAAACTACAATAGAAAAAAATATAATTTAAGATGCATTATTGAAGCAATTGTTGGTGTTATGGTACCTAATAGTAAAGAACTTATCTTAGGTTCATTTAAACACTATCCCTACGGAAAAAGTTATCGTATTCAAGAAGAAAAAATTCTAGATATAAGTGAAAATATTATTGAAGTCTACAATAATTCAGAAAGTAAAGTACAACTTCTTAGTACCTGCATGCCGTACAACCAAGTAGTGCAGTATTTTAATAAAATATCAAGATGTGCCTATACACAAAGTAAATATTTGGTCGCTAGTATTAATGATATGAAAAAAAGAAAACGTCTAGAACGTTATGACAAAGAAGTTGTCAAGAACTTTGTTTCTTTTATTTCAACACCCTCGAGAACTACAGTAATACAATTATAGGAAATGAAAATAGTTGAGATGAACAATGTAAAAGAAAAAATCACAATGGCAGTTAGGAATATTTCTAACACTGTAATTGTTAAAATGTATATGAAGTATTGCAGTAAAAAAAAATTGACTTTAGTGAAAGTGTGATGAGGAAAATTCTTCTTACTTGTACTGCGATAAGAAATAAGTCAAAAATATGTGTTGATTACTTTTATGCTAATTTAATGGATTCATTAAAATTATTCTACGCATATTTAGATGAAATGTCTGCAAGGGATATACTGAAAAAGAAAAAAAATGAGACATAAATTTGCGTAAAATATAATAAAGTTGTTCCATCTAACAAAATTTGAATTTTCTTGATTTAAGATTATTTTTAACACAATTATTTTGTACGAAAAAATTAAAGCAATAAATAAAATAAGATTCTATTTTTCTATTATGTTGCTGTTATTTTAAAATTTAAGTTATTTTCTACAATACATTTTAAAATACAGTATTAGAATTTAACTTTGTAAAAGATTATAAATGCTTTTACAAGAAGTATTTATCGGGATATGATAATATTTTTCAATTGTTTAAATCACTATAAATTAGATTTTCATATAAAGTTAAAAGTTATACTCATATGATGATTAAACTTTTTTTATACTGTTTTTTAAAGATTATTTTTAAAAGTCAAACTTATTAAAAGTTTTAAAACATAATGCGTCTTACTCATAGTAAAAATAATTTTCAAGCATTATAATTTAAATAAAAAAGAAGCAAATACTAAAATAATATACTTAATTATTAACACTTTGTGCCATTAAATAATTATTGCTTTTCGTATTTATTGTTATGAAATTTTTAAATTTTAATAATTATTGTTGTTAGTAGAATACTTGAAATAATGATTTTTGCTAAAACGTTAACAACATTAAACGAAATTGATTTCTCGTAAGGTACTTAATAAAATATTATAAAAAATAAATTAGATTATAAAAAAGTATAATATTTATCAAATGTCTAAGACCAAAAATATGTTACGTTAATTAAAAATATTAAAAGTGTATATTTTTGTAAAAAACGACCAAATTAATGCAAAAACTTAATATTTTGCGTCATTTGAAACATTTTTGTTATCGATTGATATTTTTAAAATTTGAATAAATTATGACATTTCAAAATGCTAGGACAATTTTATTGCATTTTACGCCGAAATATCGAAATTTGTTCCATATTTTTATGTGTACTTCTACACAGTATGAACATTACATTGCAATTGTTTTATGAACTTTTATTGGCTACAAATAGGTTTTTTTTATTAACTTAGAAAAAAGTCGCTGCAGCAGAGGTAACAACATAATGTGAATAATATATATTTATGAGTTTTTTCTAATGTTAATTCTAAGAAAAATAAACAAATTTAGATAAGATATTCAAATATATATGACTATATCTTTAGTAATGAAGTTGTAAATATTTCTTCATCTAGTATTAATTTTTATAAAAAATTGATTATTGGCATACAAAGAACTTTGAAATCAACCCCTAATTTCTTAATAATTCTTTATTAGTATAATAAAATGATGACTTCAAATACAATGAAAGTTAAAAATTATAATGAAAAATTCTCTTTTTTGAGATGATTTCTCTTCTTTAAGTACTATTAGTTATCTTTTAAGGAAACATTACTGCTGTCTACAACATAAATAATTTTTATTGGATCTAATACATATAATTACTTGAAACTTTGTTTAATTCAAATGCAAAAATATTAAAAATATATACTGAAATATAAATTGTTACTGATTTACCGTTTTAACATTATAATTCTAATAATTCTTTAAAATTTTAATCATTACACGGTTGGTAAATACAGAAAAACAACTGTTGGTAATCATCGAATAATTTATTTATTAAATTATGCAAGTTATAGATTATTATTTTTCCAAGAGTTGTAACTTGAAAATAATCAAAAAGTATCATTTAAAGATACATCATTTGTTATCAGTTTTAAACATAGATAGTATTAATGGCATTTTTATATTCAACAAAAGACTTGATACAACTTTCAGCAAAATCTATACTTTGTATAAGGTTAAAATTTTTTTGTTATCTAAAACAAATTAACAAATCAACATATTTGTTTTAGAATTATGAAAAGTAATACTGCTTTTATTTATCCTTATAAATATATTAATTTTTTCCTTACTTTTGTCATTTCATACGAAATGATTATTGGAATTTGGTAAAAATAAGTTATGACATTTGATTTAGAGAAAAAATATAATATTATAAGCATAATTTTTTAATCTATTTATCACCTAATCTTATATTACATAAATTTTTCATTTTTGTAATTTACATGTTATAAATGGTGTTAAAATTTAATTAAAACATAGTACTTATGATTGATATGAATTAAGTATTTGCAATTAAAAATTATAATTTACGTTAAATTATAATAGAAAATTCATAAAATAAATATTTAAAAAGAAATATTGATGAAAAATGGTGCAAAATTTAACTTATTCTTAAAAAATTGCTCCAATCTTCAAAATAATAAAGAATGAATATTTTATTTAAAAGAAACTTATTATATAAAAGTATTTATTAATACTGCTTATGCTTTATAGTTATTTGAACTTTGAAACTTATTTTACCTTCAGTTGTATATTTTTGATTATTTTCTCACATAATTGCTTATTTTACTGCAAATTAATTGAAAAAAGACCAAAAAAAATAAAATGTAAGCCTAAATTTGTAAATCTTATTAAAAGAAATAATTTTATACTTTAAAACAATATTTTATGCTTAGTTATAGGTGCGGAAATACTAGAAATAATATGTATTAGGAAAAATTACAAAATTTTAAGAAATTGTTAAAACTGTTTCAGAGAAACGGAAAAAATTCTTAATAATGAAAATAGAAAAGTTCATCCTCTAAGTTTTACTTTACATGTATTTTGTCTGTTTTTTAATCATTATAGGGAAATTTCAAAAATCAACTTGGCAAATTTCTTGAATCTGGAAAAGGCAAAAGGAGTAATGGAACACAAAATATTGAAATAATTAAGTAAAGAAAATTCTTTAGATAAAGGATTATCATGTTCGGAAACTGCTAGTAATCCAATCTAAACTAGCATTGACATGGCTACTATTGTGACAATGCTTCAAAGTATAAAAGGGAACATAAACAAAGAAATTAATGAAAAAACTATCCGTATAATTAAAGAAAGTAACTGTAAAATTTATAGACTAGAAGAATCATTGGAGGAAATGAAGATAAAACTAGATGATTTGCTGGAAATGCAATTATCAAGCAAAAACAGAAAAAGAAGTAATTCAAAACCATTATATCACTTAAGCAATCCTGCTTCCAGTTTATTAATGGAAGCCACTGATGAAGACATAAAAGATATAGTTCATCAGATGCGAGAAAGATGCTTTGGACTTGATGGGGGGAGGACAGAATAAAGAATGTGGAATTAAGAAGATTCCTGGATGAGACCAGAATTAAAGGAAAAGCTCCAGAATTGATTTGAAATGAAGAAAAAATCTGCAAGTCTGTAGCAGATATCTTAATTTCAAATAGTTTGTTAAAATTTAAATATTACACAATAATATTATAATTTTATATATGCTCTTATTTATAAATAATGATATTTTTTACACAAATAAAAATTATTTTCCTTCTATTTTCTTGATTCTTATGTCTTCAGTGGAAGACAAAATAAGAGCACTCTTTAAGGAGAAGTGCTCCGAACTCAACACAGTTAAATATTAAAGTTCTATTTCCTAAGTGTCCATACAAGAAGAAGTAAAAGTGAACTTTTCGGCAACAAAATAGTAAAGTGCTTCAACATAGCAACGAAATATCTTGGTGCTGGAATTATATCCGAATTTCTAGAGTAGGATTTTTATCTTCTTAAATAAACAATTAATTTTGTAATCCAGGAATCAGATATACAATTTGGAAACTCAATATAAACAGTAACAAATATATACAAAACAACATTATATAAAGAAAGAGAAGTCAGTTAGTGGATCAGTTAGTTCTAGCTACCGGTTAGGAATTGTCAGTCTTGGAGATTGCAGAACCTGGTCTTGGAAGATGGTTTAGATTGCAGTAATAATATGTTATAATATCTTAATAAGTATTCCCTTTTCTAATTTTGTATCTTAATCACCACTATTCAATAAAAGTTATAATTATTACCTGTAAAAAAAGCTGCAAAGAATCCTTAACCGGATTACAATTTTAGCTACAATTCACATGAAATTTACCTGGTCAATACAAGAACAGGTGACAAAACAAACAGAAATGCTAATATTGACTTCTACAAACTTGAGGATAAAGAAACATTCTTTTCAGTAGTTGAAATAGTTTTTCGAGAAACTGATATGGGGGTAGAGGAAGGAATTGGGAAAAAAAGTTTTTTTTTAATTACATAGTTACAAGTTTTTTAATTAAATTTAAACAAGGTTAATTATTTTAAATAAAACTTTTTCTATTCTACTTCTTAATCTTACTTTTTTATAATATTTATTTATTTTTTTGATTAAAAATTTTTTCCAAAGATTTGGCTATATTTTTTAGTTAAAATTTTCAGAAAAAAAAATTAATTTATTGATAACTTTCTCATATATAATTCATTTACAGCAATCTCCGACAATCTGTAGCCTTCTGAAGCTATCTACATAATATAACTAATCTGGTAGGCTTTGGAAAATTCTTTTTGTACTAAAAACTTTTAATTATAGTTTTATACGTTTAAAAAATATTTGTAGATCAACCAAAAAAGAAAAGTACCAAATATTCCTTAGAATAGTAAAGAACTTTCCTTTTGTAAAAATAATATTATCTATATGTAGAATTTCACTAACACTTTAATCGCATTTACATCAGAAAAAAATTAAAAGATAGTAAAATATTTATGTTTATACTGGTCTCCTAATAGCCAGTGAAGACTGAATCAAATGATACAACAACGATTCAGATAATTGATATATTACAAAAACTATAAAGCATTATAAAAAAATAAAGGATTACAACATTACTTACCCAAGTAACCCTTGGTCGTCACTATAACAAATATATGACTATCTCATGTAAAACTAGGCCTTATATACTAACTAATAGTCATCATAAAATACTATTACTAGATAGATAAATGGAATTTATAAATTTCAATACAATTTTTTAAAAAAATGACGTGTAATTAATATTTTATATATCGCTTGTCACAGAACGAATGTATTTCGAAAAGTATATATTTTCTTGAAATTATTTGTTCTATGAATAAGAGATTATTGGAATTCAATTTGTTTATAAATTATTTTACCAATTTTACATATGATGGTAGAAAATTTAAACTAAAAGAATGAGTGTGTTTGTATAAATTGAGTAAATTTGAAGTAAAATATATAATATATATTGAATAACATCAAATGGTAAAAATATTCATAGTACATAGAATCATATTGTGGAGGAAATACACAAAATTTTTATTATATTCATCTTATCAATATCTTTTACCTCAATAATGATTGAAAGTGACATATTATAATTTATTGATTTAGTAGTTGAAATCAAAATCTTTTTTATCAAAAACTTTAATAAGTTTTCTACTGAAAATAAATTGAAATTAGTAATTGATCATTTACATAAATTATAATAAAGAAATATTATTTTATGGCTATTTAAGTCATTTTATTCGTTTTTAAAACAATAAAAATTGAATAATAAAATTATTATATTCTAAACATGAAGCTTGAAATAAATTAAGAAATTATAAACAAAGATTAAATCAAAATATAGCAGAAATGGTATGTTTATAACTTTAGAAAAAAAAAATCAAGTTATTAAAATACTGAGGATGGCTTATTGTCGAGAATTGATTCGTACAGGATTACTACCTAAGCATTTTCAGACCGTTAAAAACCTTTTGAGATTGAGAATTCAGCTGAGTTTATATTATAGCGTAGAGGTTTCGATTTTGCTATTGGCATGGCATTTTGGAAAAACCAGTGAGGATGAGAATTATTACTGCAAATACCTATTTTTAGGTGATTTTTTGAAGGGTCAGACTCAGCATTTGTACAAGGTAGCAGTATATTACTATGGGGAAGATGTGACATTTGAGGGAGTAATAGAATATATCAAGTCTCATCTAGATGTTTCTGTTCCCCCGCTAAGGGAAAATTGTAAACGATTAAAATTTATTAATATTACAGAAGGTAAGATAGATGAACATTTTCAGAACTTCATGAATAATACGGTAGATACGTGCGGAGTAGATATGACACTATTATTAAGACTTACGGCAGTAACAGCAAAAGACCCTGTGTTGACAAGCCTCTAGAAAAGTGAACAAGCATCACAAGAACTTATAAAAATGGAATTTCTTTACACACTTTTTAGACATATTAGCGAATATCTGGAGGCCTCAGCACCTCGACTAACTATTTTGGAACTCAAAGATATGGTAGTGGAATGAATTATGCGAGAAAGAGACAATCGTGAGATACGGGATAGAAGATATGAAGGATAAAGAAAATTCAGAAGTATGGGGCAAATGAAAAGACCAGTAAAGGTAAATACTATACACTCACCAGTTATCCCATCACCCACAGGAAAAAGCCCTCCGGCAATGCAAATTGAGGACAATGCGTTTCTGGATTTTAGAACACCAGTAATGCCAAGAATTCTTCAAGCTGCACCACGAAAGCGAGAGGTGTAAAATGGGTAGATAATATCTTATTTCTGGTAGCTGTGTTTATGACTTTTATTCATGGCTGGACTGAGATTTATGATTTTAACAACGGGAGTAATTTTAATTGAACCATTCCAAATACTTAAAGCATACCAGAGTGAAGTACAACCACAGTGGCATTTGGAGGCTCGATGTCTGGGCAAGGTACAAGAACGGCAGTGTGTGGACCAATTGTCCCTTATTGCGGTAAGTCAACAGTATGTGTTAAGATTGACAGGGGATCCTGAATTATTTATCCATTTGCCGTCAAGAACAAAGCAATGCAATACGATTCTGGTGGAATTGAGTAAAGGATTAGGCGCACGGTTGAAGGATGCATTTTGGACATAGGTATTGATTCCTGATAGGGTTAGAGATATCAACATTTGTTTCTCGTTAAATATTTCTTATGAAATAAGAGGAATAGCGTCCCATGTGTTACTTATGAAAGCGAGATTACTTTTATCTAATTTTACTGACCAACAATGGATGGCTCTTTTTGTGAATGTGTTCCAGGCACGGAATGAGATGGTGCATAAACAAGAATACATGTGTAGTGTGGTATATTCTCTTATCCAGAAACAGTTGACACCGATATACAAAATGTTCTAGCGGATTATCTATCGAGGTATGGTTTAGGTACTGTGAACATAATCAATTTATTGAACTTCCCACGGGTGAAGGAACAATGGGAATATGAGGAAGAAGAGAAGAGAAAATGTGAAAATTGGGTTAAAGAAGGAAAAGCAATAAGGAAACAAGGAAAATATTTCACGAAGACAGATAAAGAAATAATGGGAGTAATACTTACATGTAAGGTGCAGAAAAAATATTTGGAGGTATACCATAAACACCCGCTATTTGGAGGACACATTAATTGAAACAAAGTAAAAAATAAGCTTGCAAAAGCAATGTTCTTGGAATCCATAGAAGAGGACTACAAGACTTTTAGCAGAGAATGTTTTGTGAATGTGCAGAAATAAATAAAAATCAATTAACAAAAGTATACGTTCCATTGATAATGCAATTAATGTTTTATCAGATAATCACAACATTTTTACATAATGATTTCAATGGGGAAACTGAGAAGAAAATTAAGGTATATAAATATAAAATTTTGTATTAAGACAGTCTTAACTTTATACTGTTTAGTCATTTGCTACATCAATAAAGTTTATTTGTCATTTTATTGTTTCACATGTCAAAAACAAAAGGTAGTGCCCGCTCACTTAATTAAAAATAAAATGTAAGCACATGCTGTAGAATCCACACCTCTAGGAAAATTACACATGGATTTATTGCAACCAGGAAGAAGAATATCAAAGAGGACAGTGGCAGTGTTTGTTGCAGTGGATTCGCTTACCAGATTCATAATAACAGGAGATCTAGTGGTGTAGAAACATAAACAAAAAGCTGTCAAGAGAAAATTATAATATTTTAAGAAAATGTTGTTATGGGAAATCGGTGAAGTATATTGGAGTATATAAGCTGGAATAAATGGTATAGTTTTCAGTTTTTAATGCATTTATTGTATTGTATTTTCTATAATAAACTTTATTTCATTTATACAGTGGTTTGTCGGCTGAAGAAACTATAAGGGCAACATTGAAGAATATTATATTTAAGTATGGCTGTTCTAAAAAAATAGTGACAAATAGAGGTACGAATTTTACATCAAGGGAATTTCAAGAGTTTATCAAAACACAAGGTATCCAACATCACTTAATTACCGCAAACCATCACTAATCAAATGAGATGTTAGAGAGGGTGAATAGAAGTCTAAACAAAGCAATAAAAATGTATCCTGAGTTGGGGTGGGATGAAGCTGTGGAGACAATTGTTTTCTGTATGAACAATGCACTACATACTAAAACAGGCATGATACCTTGCTACTTGGTGCTTGGAAGTTGTAAGCAACCCTGTCAATATGGCAAATGAGGGGATGTGGAGATACAAACAAAAGTCAATTAACAAGAAACACATATCATTAAAAATTCGACTAGAAAATCACAACAACTTTAGATAATGGAGTATTGGGAAAGTTAAGCAGAAATCTAAGATATATAAACTTTAACATTTTTACATTAAGTCAGTTTTTAATATCTATTTTGTAGTCTTTTCTATTCAATAAAGTGTATCTATAGCTGTTTATACATTTAAAAACGGTTCTGAATAGATAAATAAAATTCAATCAATAAAATATAAAATTCAATTAGCATATTTCAATCAGACAATCAAAACATTTTAAGATATTGTATCAATGGAAAAATTTTGAAGTCAAAATCGCTATATAAACTTAGCAATTTTTCATAAGCTTCAGATTTTGATTGTTATATTTAAAAAAAATGTTTCTATTTTTCTATCTATTGATATTTATACGGGGAGGCCCTAAGTTATTTAATGTTTGGGAAAAACTCTGACATTCCGATCACTATAGATAATGTAGTGGTCATATCCAAATACAGAGAAGATACAACAGAGTGGGAAGCTCAAATAAATCATTTACAAAAATTATAGATGAATCATCATAAGACATCTTGGGATAAAAAAGAAGGAAAAGGAATTTCCAATCAGCGTTGAGGAAAGGGACTGGGCTTTAAGATAAAGAATAGTGGATAAAATAAGAATTAAAAGTCCTTGAGAAGGATAGTATTAAGTTCTAGAAGTGGATAAATACGAAAAATGCTTAATAAGGAAGAAAAGAGGTTAAGAATGGTGTCACATGTATCCAAGCTAATGAACTTTATTGAAAAATTCAACCAATTTGGGGGAAAAAGGGAATTTGAAGATATAACTAAAATCAGTCATAAATAAAGAAAACATAGTTCCATCAAAATTTTCTAGTAGATATTTTATTAAAAAGTTATGAATTTTATAGAATGGCATATTGGGGAAAAAAAAGGAAATAGTAATATATAAACCTTGTTAATCCATATAATAGCTAGATTTTAAGATGTTCATTTTATTTTGATTTATCTAAATAAAGTGTCTTTAAATTTATACACCAAAATTGAAAGATATTTTTCTTCGGCTGTCAATCGACAAGAACAATAAGAAAACATAACCAACTTGTCAAAAATGTTTACTCAACAAACTTTAAGTTTCATTGCAAGAAACTGGTATATTTGAAAAATGCAATGCTCACTTGTTAAAACTGACCCCAAACGTACCCCAAAAGGCACACCTTTCATTTACAAATAAAGTAGCCATACTTATCTGATTACATACTGAAGATATTTTAGTTTCTAAAACATCTATTAAATTTTTTATCAACCGTAATAATGAAAGACCAAGAAAAAACTTAACGTAATTTTGGAAAACTAACACGTTATCTCCCTAATCTTCAATATCTATACCAACTCGCCGTGGAAAATCTTGGAAATTAAATAATTCACCTACCTATATATCAACGGAACAATCATATATATCATTAAAAGCATGGCTTTTCAATAAAAAATATATGAAATTTTTTAAAGGTTGTCTGAAACAACTTTAATTAACTTTATTTTTTTTCCTTATATCTTACTACTCTTTTATTTTATCTTTAATGCCTACATTGACAATTGTATATTTTCAATTAAATACGTTCACTTTATATTATTGTTATCGTTTAACGGAGTTTAAAACTTTATATGGGGATGTTATCCGACATGACTGTCGGATATACCCCAAACAATATATTTTTAAGAAGACAACTCTTATATATATGATCAATTTTTTGCATATGATATTTTAAAACCCACTTGTATATTAATTTTTTGTTTATCATAAAGTAAAATGTTGTCAGATACAAAGCCGTTCAACCGTTCACTTCTAACGATCCAGGAGGTTTACCACTATGGGAGGACATTTCCAGGATTACACAAAGTACAATTGAAATTATAATTTAGTACTTCACAACTTTTATTTATTTGTATTTTTAAAAATTTTAAAAACTATAGAAAATTTTAATGATAACTGATTTTTTATTTAATTTGAGTAGTTATGAGATTAAAATGGTATTTGATAAAAGATAAATACAAACATTTGTAAAAAATGTCTTAGTTAAACATGGAATTACTTTAAAAAAAATTATGAATTATTATCAAGAAGTAAAAATTCACATTAATGATAAAGAAAGCAATTAATACTAATGTCCTGCAATCTTAAATTTAATAAAAATTGTGTATGTAAGTCATCACGACAAAGATAGTACACGTAAATATTTTGCTATTACTAACTTTTTTATAATAAATATTTTAACTAATTATTTTATAATATTTTATCCCATAAAATTTTCTAAATAAAAATATTACAGCTATTTTAAATTAAAAAATTGTAGAAAATTCATTACTTTAAACAACTTTATTTGAATTATAAAATGAAATTCGTATATTATAATAAAATTGAAAGATTTTAGAATATTTTCTGTAAAGTCATTACTTGAAGTTTAGCTACTTCACCTTTGAATGATTATAATATTTTGCGAATTATTTAAAAATATTTGTCATTTTACACAATATAAGATGTAATAATATAATTTTTTTAAATTAAAAGTTATAAGAAATTAAAATTATCTAAAATATGTAACAAAATAATTGGAAATAAAATATAAGTGTTTTTAACACCAACTATTACGTTCTATTAAAATATTTTAAGTTTTAATATTGAGAAATTCTTCGGTAATATCTATTTAACATTTGTTATTAATCCTTTATTACTTTAAATAAAATGTAATATACATGTAAAATTGTCTTCAAATTTATAACTGTAACTTTACGTTAAATGACAACTTTTACTATAAAACATGTACCCTATTAATATTAAATTGCTTTATTCCCTAATATTAAAATTATATAAAAATGAATCAACGATTTAATTATTATAAAGATGTTGAATATAAGGTAACTTAATGGTGTTTATAATATAATATAACATACTTTATGTATAATTATTCTTTATTAACATTAATATAAATAATTATATGAATATAAATAAAGATCATCGCAAAATATAGTGTTATAATTTATTAAGAACGTAAATTATTATTTTTCCATTTATAATCGTTTAAATGTTTCATAGTATGGATAACAAAACAAAAGTTATGTTGATAAAAAAAATATTATTTATAATAGTAATAATTTATTTTTTATGAACCTATTTAATATACTATCTTCAAATAACAAACTTATAAATAAATGTAATATTATTAGAAATTTTAATTTATCAAAAAATATCAATGGATATTTGCCTTATCCAAAATTAACGTTTCTTATCTGAATATGAGATATTTTTGATAAGATTAGTTTAAGTATTAGTTGGTCCAATTGGGATATCATCAAAAATATTACAAGAAATATGATATGCTTTTGTAAACTCCTCAATACTTCTATCATCAATTTTTAGCGTTTCTAACATATTCAAATAGTCTTTTTCTAACTTATCATCATTAATGAAAGGATAATCATGTGGTACATTAAAACTCTCTAATATATTATTATTATTATAAATATCATTTTTATTCGTAAAGATATTTGAAGTATAAGGAATACTTTCGGCTGAAATAGCCGAATTATTTGTCCTAGGATCACTAGAGTTTACTACACGTTTCTTATCAAAAAATTTTTGTGCCTTTCCAAAACAACGAACATTTCGTTGTTGCTCAAAATAACGAATATTATGTGGTTGTCTAATATAACGAACATTTTGTGGTTGTTCAATATAACGAATGTTTTGTTGTAGTCCTAATACTTTATTATCTTTTTTAGATAACTCCATCATGCTTTTACTTTTGTGGATTTTTTCAATGATAATATTATTTTGTTGATTTACGGCTGTTACATTATTGGTTTGTCCTGTCATTACATAAAAATCACCATAATTGTTAGAATCATCGTCATTTCTTCCAAACACTAAAAAAGAAATAAAGAAGTTTAATTGTTAACATACTTGTTTGAAGATCGGTATTATAACCTATAATCTAGTAGAAAGCAAAAAACAATAATTTTTATAGTGTCAAAGATTCCAAATAGATATGTATTAAGCAATTAATATTGTTATACGCTTTAGATGGTTTCTAATTATAGGTAATGACTTATATATATATGATATCTATCGTTTTATCACCAAACTTTTTGTTTTAATATTTAAATCATCTGTCAAGCATTCAACAATTTGATTAAACCAAACCCTATATGTGCTTAAATTCATTCCAATCGCTTTTTTCACCACTTTCATCATTTTCTACATGTTACTTCTTAGTAGTTATTTCCAAAATAGAAAACATTTTTATTTAGTCTACAAATCAAAAGGCACCTTTCATTTATATTAGAATAAAACATTATATACCATCAAATATTTTTTCATTAATACATAATTTCATCTTTAAAGATTTTAAAATATATTCTTTTTCTTTCAATATATCAACTAATTGTCTTCCTATTTTATTTCTTTTACATTGTCTCTTCTAATATGGATTAATTTTATTAAGAAATGAATTAATTAATAATTATCAAGGAAGTGTATATTTCTCGTCAAAAATAGAGTATGTTTAAATCCTTTTTTAGAAAATGGATGATCTTAAAATATTTTTCATTAACACTAAATTGACTACACAATATCCAAAATTTTATTAAGTTGTTAATTAAAAAAAAGAAGAACATTCATAACCCTACTATATATTTAAAATATTTTTAACATAGTACTTTGTTCATGCATTTTAATATTGATGATACAACTTTTATAATAAACATTGGATGGTTTTCCACTAAAAGTAGGAAAAAATAATTGCAAATACCAATTAATGAACATTTTTTCAATATCAATTGATTATAGATTATATTACCAACCACATTTTCAATTAAATTTATATACTTTCATTATCAATAATTAGCTGGTAATCAGGAAAATAAAATACCAGGAAATGTTATCTTCAAATCTAATAAAATCACTTCACATTTAAAATTTAACCAAAAGAAACTTCTTCCCAAAAAATGTTGTTTTTAAACGATAAATGTTATTATAAGAAGAATATTTGTATTTTTAATTTGTTACCTTACTATTAACTAACTTCCAGAAAATGCAAAATGTAAGGGAGAAGTATTATCATCCAGTAGATATTGTTTTAGAACAACCAGGACCAAGAATTTGTTTATCAGAAGATGACTTACCAATTGAAAAGAAATTTTATTATAATTTGTTAAAACTTAATACAATTCCAGATGTTTCTGAGTTATATACAATTGTTCCTGATGACGTAACTTTAAAAAATTGTACTTTAGAAATTATAGAAATTTTGGAATTTAAATTAAATCCTCCTGTAATTGGTTCAATGAAAAACTGGGAATATTTAACATCAAAGTTTGGTAGTTCAAATGATTTTGTTATGAATATGAGAAATAATCCAAATCCTATGAAAGAATTTATAAAATTAAATAGTAATATTAAATTAAATAAACTTTTAAAAGAAATTGAATCAATGAATAGAATAGACGTATTATTAAGTTTAAAAAAACCACTAGCCGATCTAAAATTAAATCTCAGTACAAAAATACCAACTTTTAACTCTACAACAGATATTATTAAGATGAACCATACAAGATCTTCAATTACTAGGAAAGACTCTCCATCTTCGGATAATGTTTCTATTTTTAACTATGAAAAGGATTGTAAGGATAATTTTTTACCTATTTTTATCACAAATATTTATCTTAATTTTAGTTATCTTACTTTTACACTATGAAGTTGAATCGAAAGATCGTAAATTTTTTAAATGGTTCAAAAAAAATCTTGTAAATGCTTCTGATAATAAATATTCCATTTTTGATTTTGATAAATCAGTAGATAAATCAAATTTATATTTAAGTTCCAAATCATTGTTTCAAAGTGCACTATATATTGTTTGTTTATTTAATGGGGAATGGTGTAATATTGTGAATTCTATTACAAGAAGTGATACACAGTCCATTAATTTAACAGAAGTTTTAAAATGTAAAATATACATTTCAGAATTGATGGATGGTGAGATAATTCAAAATAAATTCGTTAATAAAAGATTTGTTGCTGTAACTGATGAAGTATGTTTTATTATATTTATATATTAATATATTTATTCTTAGAATCTCAATAAATCTTTACTACCTGTAGGATGGCCGCAAAATACACTATGTTATGAGTTTCCAAAACATTTCAAAGAACTCTGTATAAAAATATTTAAATAACCGTAAATTTATTTAATTACGTAATTTATAAGAAAAAATTATAAGTATTAATAAAAAAATAATGTTAACTAAATGTGATTTTTAGATGTTATATAAAAAAGCTTATAGTTGAACTTTTTAAAACAGATTATAATTATATAAAATTGATATTATTTGTTGTGTAAGAAAATTAAAAACCCCAGTAAATATAAAATATTAAAATTTTATCCAACATATAGATTATTGTCTATTTTTTTCATAGTTACAAATAAATCTCTCTTTTTAACAATTAAAAATTAAAACTTTTAAATAATCTATGAATTAATCACTTATTAAATACACCCTAAGTAATAATTCAATGATTCAAAAGCTTATGGCATTAAATAAAATAATTATTTTAAAAATTTTTTACTTTAGACAAATATATTATTTTAAATGGATATTCGTAACTATTTTAAGGTTTATTTGCCATATATTTTATGGCTTGCAATAACATTTAGCATAACTATAAGTGCTGAGGAACTCACTCCTAAAATAAAACTCGTCAGAAGACTAAGAAATCTTCTAACTGATTTTTTAACTGAAGAACAATGCATATATTTTATTGATACTTATTTAGAAATGTACAATAACGGTGCTACTATGGAAGATATTAAAAATGGTAAATTTTAAATATTTTATATATTAATCATTTATAGATGTAATGACAAATGCTATGGATCAGTTGGAAGATGACCAATTATTAAAAGCTTTAGGTGCTTATAAAAAAGCAAGTAAGTCATTAGGTATGGATAAATTAATGACCATTGGTACGACATGTATTAATGTGTTGATGAATAATGTTACACCATTTATGAAACAAGTTATGGAAAAAGTTCAAATTATGAAGGAACAAAATAAAGGCAAAAACTCTATAAATAACAATATGTTTTTAATGGCAAATCAATTTTTTACTAAAAATAGAGTTAGAACAATTTTTAAAAGAATTAAGAATAAAATTGGAAAAGAAGATTTTGATTTGGCTTTTCCATTTTTGTCTGATTTCATGAAATTTGATTTAATATCAGATTTAATGTAGCATTTTGATTTTTTTGAAAACAGAGAAAGATATTGTCAAAATTACTAGGGATATTTGTTAAGAATATAATTTTGTCCTAAATATTTTTCTTTAACTCTTTGATTCAACCAATAAAAAATTCATTAACACTTTTTTTACTGATTAATCCATATTTAATGATTTCCCAATATAAAATATAATGTATCATAATCCTTTATTAATTAAGCCCCAATTTTTTCAATAATGTATATAGAATAACATTTTATATATATAATGAAACATTTTAAATGAGTTATAAAAATAATAGTATATCAAATTTTAATAATTATTCTATTTTTTATTTTAATAATTTTCAATATTTTAGAACAACATTTTATCAATGGAAAAGAGAAGAACACTATCTATATTATTATCGTTTGTATTTTATTCAAAAGTTTTTTCTTCTATCTTATTAACGCTGTCATCAAGTTCTTCAAATCAAATATATTCAACCGATTGTGGAAATGCGCAAACTGAATGGTTAGAATGGAGTTCCTGGGGTCAATGTACAGATAGTTGTGGTAGTTGTGGTATTCATATGAGAACAAGAATTTGTCTTACGACAAATTCAACTTGTAGTTGTCCTGGGTAATTTTTTTTACCTATTTTTTATTTAATTTTGTAAAAATTTTTAATTTTTTTCAGTAGTGGAACACAACTAGATTATTGTAATCTTAATGTTTGTTTATATCCTAGGCAAACATGTTGTTACAACAAAGTTGCTCGATCATTTGAAGGGAAATTTACATGCTTATCATCTCAAAATGGATAAAATTTCTAAATAACTTTTCTTTTTGATATTTGATATTTCATTTTATGCTCTATCATTATAAATATTTGTATTTTGCAATATAATCATTTACCATGCATATTTATACATTAGCAACACCTAAATGATACATTTTTTATCAAGTAATAATGTTGTTTTAATAAGTAGTTTTATATAATACTTTTTCTCATAGATAATTTTATGTAAAAACTTCTATAAATTAAAGAGATTAAAAAGTATAGTATGAAATTTATTAATGTAAAAATATATACCAATTTTACGGGAAAAATATGATAGCGATGTAGAACAATATATAGTTATATATAATTTCTATTTTATTTAGATAATATTTAATTAACTTATAAATATGAAAATTATAATTGATACTGATGGTGTTGTCGATGATTGTAAAGCTATTACTTTAGCATTACAAACTTCTCATGCTGAAGTAAGTTAGCATTCATCAAATACTATTTTTTTTAAGGTTATTGCAATAACAACTGTTAGTGGATGCATTTCAGCCAGACAAGCCGTTGCTAATGTTTCTAGAACAATTCGTGCTAATAATATCAAAAATTTCATCCCCATTTTTAAGGGCGCATGTGAACCATTGATTCTTGATGAATTTTTACCACACTCAGAAGAATATTTCTTTGGAAAAGACGGTATTGGAGATAAACCTGATGTTCATCCAATTAGCTTGGAGTCAGATTTTGAAAATTACGACAAGGATACTCCTGCTGCATTAGCTTTATCAAAATATTGTCGTCAGTATAAAAATGAAATTACTATTGTTGCACTAGGTCCTTTAACAAATGTTGCACTAGCCATAAAACTTGATGAAGATTTTAAAAGTAATATTAAACAAATATATTGTATGGGTGGAAATGTCTATGGAATTGGGAATGTTGATGCTAATCAAACTGCCGAATATAACTTTGGCCATGATCCGGAATCAGCTCATATAGTACTAAATGATTTACTTTGCCCTATCACAATCATTCCCTGGGAATGCTTTTATTTTGAAAGTAGAAAAAATCAAGATGATGTTGATTTTCATAATTTGTTTAGATTAGGGACAAAATTGTCAAAGTATTTTGAAGCAATTTCAGAAACT
The DNA here is from genome assembly GCA_005656395.1 of Strongyloides papillosus. NCBI lineage: Eukaryota > Metazoa > Nematoda > Chromadorea > Rhabditida > Strongyloididae > Strongyloides > Strongyloides papillosus. Next base: position 349,136 of record SRSI01000013.1, read on the forward strand.
GGAAGAAAAATTTTAGAACAAAGTAAACATCAATATGCATTTTGTGATGAAATTGTTCTTGGATCTTTGTTGTATCCTGAAAGAGTAATATCAAAAACAAAATACTTAAAAGGTACTGTTGAGTTACATGGAAATCATACCAGAGGACAAATAGCAATTGATTGGGTTTCTAAATTTAACGGCGGTGAATATGATAATAAGAAAAAATTTATAAATACAAAACAACCGATAACATTTGTAACTGAATATAATACAAAAGAATTAGTCTCTATTTTTGAAAATATTGTCAAATCATCAGAGTAAAAAAATGATTAGTAAAAGATTTATTTAAAAAGAAAAAAAAGTAAACAATTTTTTTAAATTTTATAATATCGTTAATCATTTGTATTAAAGTGAAGAAAAAAAAACCCGTTATAATTGAGAAAACGTTAATTTCGCAAAGCATAAATGCTATTTTTTAAGACTAAATAATTTTTTTAATAAAAACGATTATCCTTAAACATTAATCTTGAAGCACTATTATATCCATCAAGAGAACCGTTAGTGTAATGATGAGAAAGGTTATTATGAATTGACATAATATCGATCATTTGCTGGAATTTTGCCGTAATTCCTTGACTATTTGCGTACTCATTAGTTGAAAGCTCATCATAGATACTTTCTTTATATTGTTCAACATAGCTATACAATTCATTTAATGCTGTATATATATAAAATTGGTTTTGATGCAACTTTGATTCATCAGCAAAATATGAAGACATTTCATGTTCTGATATTGGTGGCATTCTTCTGATTTCAGAATAATATCTAAAAAAGTAGTTAATTAAAATTAATTATACTAGTTATTTTATAATTACCTATTAACTTTCATTCTATGAGATGGAATATCTTTTGCAAATAATAATTTACTACTAGGTGAATCTTTTGTTAAGTTTTGTTCCTGAGTTGAGCAAGCATCCATTAAAGTTTGTGCTATAACATTTAAACTACCCTCTATTTTTGTTGGCTTTGGGATGTCAAATAAGAAATGTGGATTTTTAATTAAATTAACCCAAAATCTTAGAGGTAATGCATTACTCTTCCATGCATGGACAACTTCTTCATCTGTAATTCCATGTTCTAATGCCTGTTCATCCATAAAATCAAACATATACTTGATACATATTGGAAAGAAGAATTGACGTGAATTTCCGGAACTCGAAAAAATTACATTAAAGAAATCTTCAATAAATTTTTGTACTGTTCCTTTCATTGTTAATAAACGAGTTAAATAGACTTCAGATACTAGTTTTTCTTGGTGATCTGATGGTCCATTTTCTTGTGGTTTAATTAAATGAAAATGATTTGAACACTCTTTACTATTATTACTACTATTTGTACCAAATCCTCTTCCCAATGTAGGTGAATTATTTATCATAGTTAACGATGATTTTTCTGATCTATCACTCATTAATGAAAGATTATATGAGGAGGCAATTTGACGGGGAATTAGTAATAATCTAGCATTAGTTGGAATTTTATAATGTGATAATGTATTTATTTTTTTCCACCCACCACTTTCAATTTTATTTGAATTATCAATATCACGAAGAATGATACTTTGTGATGGTGTAACCCACTCCAAATCAATATCATCAATTGATGGACGTTCTGAAAATGGTAATGTCCTATATTTTGCATCTAAACATTTTTCTTTAACTTGTGATATTGTATCACAACTTATAGCTCTTATTGTAAATTCTTGTGGTAAAATTTTTTGACTCTGTGGTGAATCTATTTCATCAGAAATAATATGTATAATTAATTCTTGATAATCAATTGTGGATCTTAATAATTTTTCTTCAGACAAAGAATATCTTGCATCCATTGTTATAGCATCTTGTGGTCCTTTTTCAGTTGTTTGTTTTAATGACCAATATAATTGAAATAATTGTTGTCCACCACAATCTCTTAAAAATTTATACATAAAAAATGCGAACCATGCAGAAAGCATTCTTTCAGCAACTGACTCCGATCTTCTAAATAATACTTTTGGTTGATATTTTCCTTCAACATTTTTTAATATCAATTCTTTTAATAGTTGTTTTAATATATCTGTACAATATTCCATTTTATCTTGAAGAACAACCATTAGTAATGAACCGACATTAACTCTATCCTTTCCAACAAAATATTTGTTTTTTTCCATTGTTTGAACGAATGTTAGTAAAAATGTTTTATTACACAATAATTTATTAAATTGTTGCAATCCGGCCTCAATAGCACTTGCATGTTCAGAGTCAACTTCTAAATGTGCAAATATAGGATTATTAGGATAATTATGCGGAAATAATATACGACTAGCGTAGTCTTTGTATGACAAAAATGGTGTATATATTTGACCTTGTGGGTAATTTTCTTGCCAAGCACTCATTGATGTTTGAAGTTCAGCAAAAGCCTCTTTACACTCTGTTGCAACTCTCATTTCAATTGTATCCATTTGAGATCGTAAATATTTTAGTTGACGATTATGTGAGGTACTTTTTCTTTTGAAAAGTATCAAAAGTATTAAAAATGCTATAAAAAATAAAACAACTGCAAGTATAATAATAAATAAAAATTGAGTTGTTAATTTTGTTGCTTTTGGATCAAATGATAAACGTCCGACCTCAGCAACATTAGAACCAATTTTAACTAGCACCTCTGGTCCAAGTGAATCAAACTTTGTTTCATCAATTTCATCTTTATTTGGTAATTGACATGTTAATGCTTTATCAGCGAGTGCTGTTATCTTACATTCATTACCAGAAACATCAACTTTTATATCATCCTCTGATGCAACTTTATTTAAACTTTCACCATTAATGGTTAAAAATCCACCTGGTAAGAAATATCTAATGTCTTTAATTGATTCTAATGTTGGATCAGGATATACAGATATTTGTTTATAATTTTGTAATGATCTTGAATCATTTACATAAAAATATTCATTTATAAAATAACCATAATTAACTGATAATGGATTGTTATTTGTTGGGCGAATTTTTCCAACATTTTGAATATTTGGTGTTGTACAATTCATTGATGTATCATGTTCTATATTACAAAAATATCCTTTTACTATTTGATCATCAACACCAAAAACCATTCTAGCGCTTTGTATTAAATTAAATCCTACTCCTTTTACAGTAATACTAATACCCCCAGATACAATTGACATATCCTTATCAATACTTAAAAATTTTGGATTTGGTTTATACTCAAATTGTAAATTTTTAAATTCAATAGGTGTATCATCAAATACAACATGTACACTACCATTATTTGGTGAGTCATTAGAACCAGATTGACAAATTAACGAAGTACTATTTCTACTAACAATTCTGCACAATGAACCACCAATGAATGTTCTAACATGTGAACCAGCATCTAAATTTTCACCTTTAATTGTTACCATAGTTCCTCCTGATAATGGTCCTTGACGTGGTGAAAATGTTGTTATTAATGGATCAACATAAACAAATGGCTCATTTGATGTTGCAGTATATGATAAATTACCTTTTTTCGTTTCCATTTGTACAATAATAGGATGACTTCTTGCACGATTCCTTGGTAGATTAGCATTTTGTTCAATTTTAAGTTTATCACCTGTTTTACATACAATCTTTGAAAATGGTACATATTTTGATGTTATAACACTACAACGAACATTTCCAATAAACACATTATTATCAACATCAGATACTTGTCTTCCTAAATTATTACCAATTATAGTTAACTCTGTACCACCATTTAATGGTCCTTTTTTTGGATAAAAATTAATTATTTTTGGATTTGCGCATATATCACCAGTTTTTAAAAAATCTGTCCTTCGTAGGCAAGCAGATTGTGGACTACATTTTCCTGTTGATTCACACCAACCACAATTAAATTTAGTATTATCTAACAATAAACAAGATCCACAATTATCAGCCATAAAATTACATTTATAAAGATTAACTTTAAATATATTATCCAATGGTTGTCTTTGGTTCTTTGATGCCCATGCTAAAACAATTTCAATATTTAAGGTACCATTATTAAATTTTGAATTTGTATAATCCATTTTAACTGAGTCACAAATAATTTGATCACCAACTTTATTCCCTGATACTTCAATAATTTCGTGTACATTTTTTATAATACAAACCCAATCTTTCATAAATGAATGAGTATTTCTAGTGGCAACTGTAAATTGTTTTGCCTCTCCAGCACGAATATATGTTGATTCCATCTCAACAATTTGCGGGCAATGTAAACTTCCTTTATTTGATAATTTCGATGTTCCAATACCATGAACAAAATTTTGATTTTTACAGGTTGCATCAGATGATGTTACCTCAACACATTGACTACTTTGTATACACCATGAACACGGATATGATGATTCAACACAACTTTTACATGAGTATAATTTTCTACAATCATAAAAAGTAAAATTAGTGCTTGCTAATGATATTGCAGAGGTATTAGTATTAGTTCGAATTATATTTAATTTTGAATTTAGCGCCATTTCATCTATTGGAATTGTAGGTATAAGTAAAACATCTGGAGTTTGACAATATATTTTTTGATTAAAACCATCAATAACAACAGCAGGTTGTGTAACATTAATATTTAAATATGGAAATTCAAATCTACATCCAATAAATTTATAATTTCTCTGTGGAATATTTTGCATTACTATTGAGATATTTTGTGTTGTTGATATTTGTGTAGAATTGGGAAAAATTGATAAAATAATTGGACATTTACCATTTTGTGAGAAAAATTCCGTTGGTGATGGTGGGATATCTAAAGAGATGCATTGATCTTCTGATACACACATTCCACTTATTCCACACCATCCACAATATGGATCCCTCATTTCTAAACAACTTTTACAATCCGTTGCATCACCACATTGCTTAATAGCCAATTTAGTTAAACGATCTGATGTTAGAACATATAAATATTCATTATTACCATCTAGTTCCATGTCTGGAAGTATGGGATTATTACTAATGTCAATAGTATTATATATATAAAAATCATCTTTTTGAATTGCTACTTTTAATAGTTTACCATTAACTGTACCAATAAATGCAACTGTAAAGCCTTTAACAGAATGTACCACTATTGATGTAAATTCAGTATTCTCTTTATTCATCAATACCTCACCATCAATTCTTTTTTCACCACCAATAAAACGTATTGCATCACTACCACAAATCATTTGACTTTCAGAAATTGTTGTATTAGAACATTTATCATTTTTAACAAACCATTTTAAATTCCTACTTGTTTTTCCTCTAAAACAATTACGAATATTATCTTTAAAAATTCTTTCAACTGTATCCATTGAATATACACATAATGCTGAATTAACCACTTGTTGTGGAGATGTATTTGAAGGTTGATCAGAAAAGATTGCAAATAAAACATCTTCCTCTACTCTAAAAAATAAAAGATAAAAAGGCAATTAAGTGTTTTAAATTAATTTATAATTTCCCTACCTGACTCCTAATCTTTTTGCTAATGTATATTCGGGTTTTGCTAAATAAGTATCTTTAATGTACTTATAATTATAGCCATCACGTCCTTTACAAATTAATGGTACTTCTGTATAAGAGTGAAAATGATGATCATTAACATAGATTCTTACGAGTTTACTAACTGTTTCTGGTGAAAATAAACCACCATTGAATTCATTATGAAATGATTCCAATTGTTGTGTGGAGAAATAAATAAATGCACCACTTTGAAAAGCACTTATATAATCGATCTTGTAATTTTTATCTAATAGTTTTAATTCTGTACCATCACCGACAGATTTAATTGCTAAATTAAATAATTCTGAATCAGAACCATTTAATTTATATGATGCAATACTTGGTGGTGCTTCTAAACTTGTAGAAGGAATTGTTAGTTGTAATGCATTATTATTTAATATAGTACTACCAATATATAATACTTGTGATAAATCGTTCTTCCATATATCATAATTCTCTGGCGGTTGGCAATATGTATAACTAGGATTTGGTGGCCCCATACCAACTAATATAACAGTTGATGCAGTTTCATCTGGATATATCATAGAATGACTAATACCTTTTATCTCATCTGGTGTTGTTATATCGTAAAGGTTTCTTAATCTACATTGAGGGTATGTTGATGGACATTCAATTAATTTTGATCCTTCTGCATAAACAGCCATTGCTTTTAAATGAACTCTATCATGAGAACATAATTTTATATCACTACACGGCTTAAATTCATTGTCATGACCCGTAATGGCAGTAGCTCTTTTTTCTAAAGATGGTTTTAAATCATATATATAATTTACCCCACCAACATAAATTCTTTCTGTTGTCTTATCAACAACCTATAAAAAAAAATAAAAAAATTCAATTAAAAATTTAATTTACCAGTTTTTGTAAAGGCATATCATTGTTTGGATTTTCAAAGATATTTACAATTGTCTTTGATGTTGAAAATATAATACTTGGAAAAAGACATATTAACATTAAATATATCCTAATTTCCAACATATTTTTATATCTTCAACAAACAAATAATAAAAATAAATTTTATGATCAGGAAATATAGAAGGATTTTTATTTTGAAATTGAATTTTAATTAGTAATATAATATTGTTAATAGTATTTCTTTTAAATAAAAATTCATGAATATTTTTAAAAAAAATATTTTTATATTTAAAGATATAAAATAAAGATTCTTCCAATCATATAATAATAAGCTCTTTTAATTAAGCAAGTATAAATTTCTAAAATAATCTTATTATAATAAGAATGTTAAATAATGTATTATTAAAATAAAGAATGGTAAAATGATAAATAAATAACGCGAATTATCAGATGATGAATATATCCTATGTATTTTTAATGAGTTAATGTTTGCAAGAGAATGTTTATATATGTATTGATACAAAGTTATAGTGACCGTATTAACATAAGATTTATTTTTGGTTTATATCTTTTACGTAGGGTGATTTTAAAAAAGACGCATTGTAGGTGAAATCAATGGTTGTTGTAAGTAGTGCTTTTTATTCTAAGACCTTTAAATGAAAGAATACTAGCAACTGAGATAAATCTCACTGTCACCGGCATTTTGTAAGAAGTTTTATTGTCTTTAATGAAAAAACATTGTTGATAGATTTGTTTCGAGATTGACATATTACGAGTATAGCTAATTATACTTCCAAACATCAGATAGTTATAAGCCTTTTAAAAGACATTTGTTACGACAAAACATTATAAAAAAGAAATTTTTAAAAGTAGTGATATCATCAATTATATTTCTAGAGAGAAAATTTAATTAAGTATATAATATGTGAATAAAAAGAATTTGAATTAAATGTAGAGACAAGGACAACTGCAATTTTTGGAAGTAAAAGAGAAAGAGTAAAAAAATAATAATGGTAACATTGATTTTTGAAATATAAGAATGTTACAAATAGGACTATTGACAAAATGGTATATATTTATAGATAATTAAAAATGAAAACTTTATTTTTGAATCATCTCTAATTAGCATCTAATTTCTTCTTGTTTTATTTGATTAAATCTTAAATTTATCCAAATATAAAGTACGTTACAATAAACGAAAAGCTATTAGAGTGTTGTTTCATTTATATTGTCCAAGTAGGAAATATATCAATTAGCATATGGAAGACCGCTTCATTAAGTATCTTGGACAAAATCTCAACAAAGAAACGATAAACTAAACGATCATAATAAAGATATTTAAAAATTAATTGAACAGTGCGAAATAAAATGTAATTTAATCTACTCATCTCAAATTTTGTAGACCTAGAATATAATATATGTTATTTTGTGAGTAAATAACTTTATAGTAAAAATATTGTGAAATCATGTTAGCGTTATTTGTAATGTGTATTGCTTCTGTCAGTTATGCGTCATTTAGAAATGTTAATATCATAAAATATAAAATACCTAATAGTACAGACATATGAAAAGAAATAAGCGGTTAAATGACCTCAAGTGATTGAAGCAATGTTTTATTTAAAAAAATGAACTTTTGATTGAACACAAATGTATAATATGTATATATTTATTTCTTTAATTTAACATAACATTTTTATATTAATACTACTCATCAATGAGAAAGGCAAAAAAATTATAACAAAAAAATTAAATATCTTTTTAAATGATTATCTCTACTTAAGGATTTTAAAATAGATTTTATTATTTTTCTTTGATATAGTTGTCATAATGCAATCTAAAATAAAATTAGATAAACTTTATATGTCATTAGATTTAGTCTTTAAAGTGAATATGTAAAAAAAATAAAATGACAATGTAAATAGTAGCTATAATAAAGTTGATATTAAGAAATCGTAGTTTTTTTGACAATGTTGATCACAAATATTACTTTACAATATTAAATAACAATAGAATTGTATTAAAAATTTTTTATATTAAATTGAAATGTAATAAAAGATATAAATTTTGATTTAAAAACAAAATTATCTAATAATAAGTATTTTTAAATTTTATATAGATATTATTATAGAGTATTATTCTAAATCAGCTGGGATAAGGGTATAATATTTAAAGAGGTACTTTAATAAACTGTGAACAAGCCTTAATGACAGTGACTTCGGAGGTCAATTTGATCGAAGCAAATATATGTATTTGTAAATATGTATTATCAAATGAATGAAACTCCGCGTGACGGTCATTAGATAATAATGGAAGATTAGAATAAAATCACTGTTTTCTGAAAGCAGTGACATATTACAAAGAATATAATGATGTAGAAAAATATTACAGATATAACTATTAAGATCAGTATATTTTATAGGAGTAGTAAAATATAAAATATTGTATGTAAAAAAATCATGTATATATATAATAAAAATAATGATAATCAGATAAAATTTATATTAGTAATGGTTGATCTAAGTTTTCATTTTAAACTTTTAACAATAAAATAATGGTATTGATGGAGAAATATTTTATTGAAAATAATAGTATAAAAAAATTTGATCTCTATATATAATTTATGATGATGTTTTGTTAGGTCATCACTCTGGAGGGATATAAAAATTTTTGAATGAAACATTTATCCTATTGGTTAATGTAATGTGATATAAAATATGTATGGACCTTAAATTAGTAATCGCCTTTTTAATTGATATGTAGTCTTCATTTATATATTTTAATCATAATATAAATATTCATACAAAATAACGTATAATTTATCTTTAATACAATGACAGATATAAAAAATTATAAATTAAAAGATTTGATGTAAACAAATCTAAAAACAAAGTGTCAAGAACAATAACTGTAATCAGATATAAATTGTGCGTTTTTCATATAAACAATTGTAAAAGCTATATAGTGGCAAGATACAATTAAATTCACTGGGGATAGTTGTAGTATAATTTTCCTATTAGATTTAACAAATTCATATAACATTATAATAACAATTTGGTTTACTCTTAAGAATGTCATAATTCACTTGAATCATCTTAACATTGTACATTAAAACTTGGTCATGGTAAAAAAAAAGACTTTGTGTCTATTATTTCACAAAAATTGGGAATATTAATTCATAAATTTTATAGAATAAAATAATAGAAATAAATAATATGGTAAATAAAATTCAATAAAAATTTTTTATTTTTTAAAATAAAAAAGTACTTGGCTACTTTATCTCATTAAATTTGTTAGAATATTTTTTTACTACATATTTCTTCAGAAATGAAATGAGACAAGAGAAGAGAAACAAATTGTGTGAACAATATTTTAATGTATGTTGCTTTTATATGTTTACCACTAATTGTCAAGTTTTTTTTTACTTAAAGACTAAATAAAAATTTATTATTATACATGTTTGTAATTTTCAGTTGATTAAACACAAATAAAAAAATTTTTTTAAACATAATAAACATAAGATTTTTTAAATTGGTTGATTATCCTACAAGAATTAATGATTTTATTGGATAAAAGTCAAAGAAAAATATTTAAAAATATATAAAACTAATTTAAGAAATTTCATTAATGCTTATTTTCTTGTAGTATTTTAAATAAAAAGAGTTTGAATTTGACACGCCATTGATGCATCCTTCCTGTAAGAGAATTTCTGGAAAAAAAATAATAAAATCTTTTTAACTCTTTAAATTCAAATGTTATAATGTCTTTTCTTTAAATTTAAATTCTTACTATGAAAATTTGTCTAAATTAGACATAATCTTTACTCATACTATAAATTTTTAAATATCAGGGATATGTATTTTTAAAAAGAATAGGATAATTCAAACTGGTTGACAAATATTTCTAGTATAATTTAGATGAAAAAGTTAACTTTTTAGAAAAATGATATGAGTAGATATACATATTAGTTTCAGTTTATATTGGTGTAAGTTACATTTAAAAAAAGTAAAGGATAATTTTTATTCTAAATCGCTTTAAAAATGACATCGTTAATATATTTCAATTACGATAATTATTGAGAATTATCATTTTGTTTAAAAATGGTTAAAAAAATATTGTAAATGTAAAAGCATAATAGAGTATAATCTTTAAAAAATTATTTAAATATAATCTTATTTAAGTTTTTCTAAGAGATCCAAGTATTCTTTAGATTGCAAAAAACGAACATAAGGATCATTTTTCAAAACTTGTTCTACATGTTTAATAGCTTCGTCAAAAAGAGTTATGTCAACATCCTTTTGTTGAATTTTTTTTTCAATTGTTTGTCTTAAACCAAATGGAAGGAAAACTTCATTATGTGTCCCTTCACGTAAAAATTGTTGTTGAATGTTTTTTCCTAAATTAGACATTGCAGGACTTTTATTTTTAACACTTCTAAATTCGACAACTGCTTCCCAAAAACGAAGGTTCTCCTCAGCATGAATATTATGAAGGAATTTGCGGAAGTAATAACGTCCAACTTGATTTCCTAATAAAGCTTCAAAACTAGAACTCCATTTTAAAGCATAAGCTTTGGGAAGTAATTGTTCAAGGAACTCCAGGTAAAGTGTTGATCGACGAAAACGAGGAAATTGATCATTTTCCAATAATTTACTTACCTCTTTGTCAGCCAACTCAAAACAGTTTACATCAGGATCATCCTTGACAATTTCTTTTTTAATTAACTGTAGAGCTTTGCTACTAACATTAACTGTTGTTGTGCAACGATCTAACAATTCTTGCATAAGAGCTTTACGCTCGTCCTTGCTTTTTAATTCTTTAAGACGCTTAATATCGTCAACAAAAGTCAAATTTTCCTCAGCAAGACATTCAAATAAAAAACACATAAAAACTTGTTTACCAATTTTATCGTCAAGAAGTTCATTAAGTGTTCCACTAACCCATGAGGCTGCTCTTGGATATTCAATGTCATCAATAGGTGGTAATGATGGTGCTTTTCTCTCAGCCTTGGATGACATCTCAAACATATTTGTTGCCTAAAATCATAAATTGTCATTAGTGGTTAAAGTACAAAATCTTAAAGTGTATGTTATTATTTTTTATTATATTAACTCTTTTTTTGAATAAACAAAAGTTATTTTAAAATGTAAGATAATTTTGTTAACTAAATATAATAAAAATAGTAACAAGACATATATATCATTTTAAAACTTACAGGATTCATTTTTGTAGAAGCTACAGGTATTTTACTTTGCTTTTTCTTATCCGATAAATTACTAATATTTGTAGAAGAAGTTGTGTTGGTGTTTGATAATTCTTCAGATTGTTCACGTTCCTTCTCCAATTCTTGTTTTTTAGAATCTTCTAATTCCTTATTATTCACAAGTGGATTTTTTTTTAAGTTTGACTCAGTTGTTGTTGATAAGAAAACTTCCGGTTTGGTGCTTTGTTTTACCTCTTCAACACCTGATACTTTGTTTTCTTGGCTTGTATGAGCAGAAGTTAATGTTGATGGACTACTGAAATGAATTATTATAAATAATATTTAAGATTAAAATATTAATGTTTTATACGATTACTATAAATTCAGTAAAAGTTATAATTAAATAAAATGCTAAGGTTGTGGTAAATGTATCCAATAGTTACCATGTGAATCTGAAAAAAGGATAATATAATAAATATAGTATGCTATGTCTTAACTTTATAATTATTATAATAACCTAATACAATTCTACCAAATACACCTATTTCTATAAATAATTTCTAATAAATCTTTTGAAATATCTTCTTTTATGTATAAAATTCAAGAAAGAGGTATAATTATTTGTTTATACGGTTGTGCTATGAAGCAAGAAATGATATAAAAATAACTACTTAAATGAAATAAAAAAAATTTATTAATACAAATTATACCTTGTACACTGAAGCTCTCCAACATAATTTCTCCACATAATACACAGTCTTGTTTCTTGAAAAAAAAAGTTTATTCTTTTTTTGATTGAGAATTATATAATTTTAATTGCCTATTAATTTTAATATTATAAATGTTTAAGTTTTTTTTTCAAACATCAAATATAATAATACTTATCTCTTTTATAATAATATTATATAAAAAAGAAGAAAATAGGGAAAAAAATTTAAAAATTTCTAAAAGTGCGAATAACTTTTTGTTGAATTAACATACGTTTTATATAATTTTTTCACGATAATGAATATAATTTAGGCGTATCATTAAGATATTAGTGGGAAAGTTTATTAAAAAAAACGATAATATAACTTTTATAAAAAAGTATTTTGATAAAATTTATAAGTAAAATCAGAGATAATATGATTTCAAGAAATGAAAGTAAAAATACATTAAAAAGTAATGGATAAAATGCAATAAATTTTAAAAATAACTTATTGTAAATTTTTTTAAGTTATTAAAAGTAATGAGACATTTAATAAGATTTTTATTGTCAATCAAATTTGTGTTTATTTTTAATGCTTTTCTAAGGTAATATGACATAATAATTAATTCATATTAAATTAATAAACCATATATTAATTTAACACTCACAAGGAAATATTATTAGATTTAAATTATTATGTGAAACCTTAAAATTATGTATAAATTAAATATAAGAATAAAGATGTAAATATTCCTTTAATTCCAAAAATTTATACATATTACGTGCGTGATTTTGTAACTAAGTTATTGTTTATTGTAAACTTTATTCATGTATTTATCTTCATTTAAAGCTTGAAAAGTTAAAAACATATTTTGCTTTAGAGAAAATATAAATATATAGTTTTTATACAAAAATAAAAAAAAATATTTAAAAATATTAGCATAATGATATAATAATAGTTACAAACAAAAATTTCATTGATGGTTCATGTGAAAATCTGCTTTCCTACTTTTTTTGTACATATACAAAATCTTATGTGTTGGATAATGGTTGCCTAGTATATAAACATAAATTATAAATGTTTTTTGTTTAAAAAGATAATAATTCGCTCAATGGCATAATAATGAATCATATGGAAAAATAATTTTATAAATTATCTTACTAAATAGACATATTTCACTAATAAGATATCTAAAAAAAATCGTACATTGCAATTTTAATAATTTAAAAAAACATTTAATTATAACTTTTTTGTTTAATAGACCATAACTTTTAGTCTTTCATGTACCTATAATTTCAAAGATTACAGTATCATACTATGTAGATTAGAAATTAACGGAAATATGATTTATTTAATAGTTTGAACTTTATTTTCCGTATTTAAGTAGTTACATTATTGTTATAAGATTAATATACCATAATAAAAAACAATTATTATAATATATATATTGATGTAATTAAGTCTTATTTTCCGTTACCTTTAAATACAATTGATCTTTTTTATTTATTATAAAGGAAAAAGAATTATATTTGCACTAAATGTTATAAACAACATTACTTTAACATTGTATATACATTTAAAAATATTTAATAAGTCATGAAAAAAATATATTCAAACGCAAAATTATCTTAAGTTTGACGTCAATCTGTCCATAAAAACAAATGTTAAAAAGTATACTTAGAAAATTATTCTAAAATTAATAAAACATTTATTCTCTTTTACATAAATAATAGTCGTTTATATCAAATGTTTCTATATTAGGCATTGGTCGAGGCAAACTTGTGTACTGTAAGGTCTTCCTGGATGCTTAGAAATTGATCCTCTTATGTCATAGACTGTACCTGGATTCATAACAAAGTTCCAGTTAAAACAATTTCTTAATGGTATATCACTTATTTTATCTGTTGGTATTGAAGGTCTTGAAAATCTAACAGTAAGAGTTCCATCAACATAGTTCGTTTTGCTAACAGTAACATCTTGTTGGACATCTGGAATGGGGTTTGTGTATCCAGTCACAAATTCATCAGTTACAAGGACTCTACCATTTATAATACGTATCATAATAACATCAAGGCCACCAAGCTAAAAAAGTAAAATTAAACTTTCAAAATATAAAACTACCATTGATCTTCCAAATCCAATTGCATACCAGGAATTTGAATTTGGTGGAAGTTTCGATAATGACAAAACAAAATGAATAGTTCCATTGTTGTCTTTACCAAATTGAATTTTATATCCTTGTTTATCCTTTAACTCGCACAATTCACATGTAAGTACTAAAAATTTATAAAAAACAATTGTGGATAACTTACATTTTGCCATTGTAATAACTAAAATGGCTTTCGCTAAGATAAAAACATTCATTTTTTACCCAATTTTAGAATAAATATGCTAAAATTTTGAAATTAAAATTATGAAATAATATTTATATATTGGTACTCAAATCCTGTTTTAATATTAATTTATATCATAAAAATTTTATTTTGACATCTTTTTATAATTTTTCTGATACAAGATTGTACAGTATATTATGCATAAATAATTACATTTTTTTAAAAAGTGATATTCTATTAAAAAAAAGGTTTTTTCCCTTTTAATCAAGCTTGATTATTAATAGAATCCACATTTCAAAATTATAATTAATTAGTATAGTAATAAATTGTAACAAAATCTTTGAGAAAATATTTAAATAATGAAAATTAATTTAGAATATTAATAAGAAATACACATGTTTATATATATTTATTAATTAAGGAAATATTATTGTGCGTTTTAAGTAAGACGTTATCGAGAAGGTATACCAAATTTAAATTTGTTCAGCTTAAATTATAAATTTGATGTGTTGTAATTTAAATTATTTATAAAAATTACATTGTAATAATATTCAAATTTCAATCTTTGTATTTAAAATAAACCTGTTTTATATTTTATAAATAACCTTTGTACGAAGGATGTAAGGATTAGAATTTTTAAGAAAAAAATTTACTAAATTTAATTAGCAGGAAATGAATTGCATTAATAAAAACATTTTTCTCCTTTTCAAATAAATTAAAATGATTTTAGTATAGACAGTTGAATTTACCAAACATTTATAAAATTATGACGTTAATTCTTTTACATTTTAAATGAATTCTGTTAAATTACTATAAAAAATATAAATAAATAATTTTAAGAAATATTTTTAATTTAAATAAATTTTTTTTAAATAACCTTGCGATAACAACACAAAATTTGTGTAGTTTACGTTGAGTAAAAGTTTTTGAAACAAACTTGTTTAACAAGAAATTGTTCTCATTAAAGATCATGAATAGCGTATATTATTTATTTTAATTTATTTATTATAAAAATTATTTAACCTTTATAATTAGTTATATTTTAACTTAAAATAGGTGAAAATATTTTTTAATTAAAAAATATTGCAACTTTGTTTAAAGACATATTAAATTTATACATTTTTATATTTTCTGTTCTTAAACCATCGTTTTCTAACATATGGCGAAGGCCATTCGGAACATGGTAAAACATTCTGCCCATCAATAGCATTTTCCATCAAACCAATCTTATTACTATTAAAATATAATTCAGCAATACAACCAACAAAATTTTCTGAATGTATCCCACCAGACATCTCATTTGGCTTTGGTAATCCACCAAGATATATATAACTATCAGCATTTAACATTGCTAAAATTCCACTACTCTCACCTTTAACAACTGGGGAATTATCTATATAAATATTTCCAGAACGACCTTTTCTAACAATCTTTATATAATGTTCCTCACCATCAGAAACAATATCACGTGATGTAATTCTAGCAGCACCACCACCTAGTTCGTATGAAAACACTAGATATCCATCATTAATACCAAGTGAAATGTAATCAGTTGGATATTCAGAGGATGTGTATGTTGAAGATTGCCATAACAACACACCATACTTATGAGTTGTTTTAATTCTCAATTCAATTACTTCTATCTGTTCAGAGGTTAAATGAGGGAATTCCTCTGGAGAAAATACTATAAATGCTTTTCCATTAAATTTTGCAGCATACTCAATAGGTTTAACTTAAATTAAAAAACAGAGAGATAACAAATTGTAGAAATTAAATAACGTTTTAACTTACATATATCACAGCGGGGACCATCAAATGAAATTTTACAGGAACATGCTATGTGTGTGGAATTAACCTCTTCACATATACCATTATCACCACATGTATCATATTCACAACGATCAATTATTTTTACATTTTCTGGTATCTCTTTTAATGATTCATCCTCAAAATCAACATCAAAATGAGGTGTTGTTTTAATAATATGTTTATCTTCTTCCTTGCTATATGTTTGATATGATTCATCTGAAATATTATTCTCTTCTACACTTGAACTATCTGTTGGTAAAACTAATCCAATTTCTGAAGATTTTTTCTCTTCAATACTAACGTATGCAGTGGTATTGTCAATTGATATAATATCATTTGTTGATATTGAAGTTGTTATCTCTTCTTTTTTCTTATCTATTATTTCATCTGTCATGGTTGAGTTGTCATAACTAATTGTACTTGTGATAAACTTGTCCATAATTTCTTCATATCCTTTATCTCCAACTTCCTTTGTTACATCTTTTTCAACACTATCATCCGTTTCGCCACTTTGAGGTAATCTATAATTATTTACAGTATTTAGATGGGGATAAACATCATACAATGAAGTTGTTGAGATTATATTTAAATCTGTGTCTTCCTTAGATTCAGTTAGTGTTATCTCACTTTCTAATGTTTTAGAGGTTGTTGATATATTTTTCATAAAACTATCTACATTATTATATTCATTTAAAATTGTATAATTATCTTCTGGGAAGGAAGGATATAATAAACCACCATCTTCTTTTTCACCACACTTTTTAATATCTCCTGAATTATAATTTATAATATCAGTTGTAGGAATGTATTTTCCATTAAAAGTAATATTAATAAGGCAGCCATTAAAACCAAAAGGTACATTTGGAATTGTTTCTAAATTAGAATTATCAATTTCAGCTAAAGTTTTTAAACTAAATCTCGATAAACCAGGTGGAATTTGACCAATGATAATGTAACCATTAATATCTTCTGCTGATGAAATTACGTTATTGCTATCATCAATTTTTCCTGTCAAGATAATTTTTTCATCAATTGTCACAATTTTCTTATCATTCTTTTTTGTTATTTCAATTTTATGTACATCATCGTTAATCAATCTTGTCTTATCAATTTTCTTTTTTTTTGAAATTTTTGTACCTTGGACAACTGAAAACTTATTATCCTCAACACCTATATTAACATATTCTTTATTTTTTTCTCTTCCACTATCGGAGATATGAGCAATAATTTGATTGTCATCCAAATTTGAAAATTTAATATTCATTTGAATGCTATAATCATCATTTATATTTTTTATTGGTATTTTAATAAATGATGTTCTTCCATTAAATTCGATAGACTTAACATAAGAGTCTAAGAATTTAGTATCCTCAATTTCACAATGTTTTCCTCTTCGACCATATGGGCAAATGCACTTTTCTTCACTGTTTATAATGGAACAAATTCCTTCTTGACATGTTAAATTTCCATTACAAATGTTATTTTTTACCTCACAATAGTCTCCTATATATCCCTCTCGACAGTGGCAGACGAAACCCATTAGAACATTGGCAGTATGGCATTGTCCATTATTTCTACAAGGGTTTGGTGAACATATTTTTGATTGTTGAACTGTTCCATGTACTCTAACAACATTTGATCCAATATCAAATGTTTTATTACTAACTGTTATTTGGCTTATACTACCGACAAAATAATGATCAACATCAGTTATCTTACCATTCCTCAACTCATCTGGAATTTCTTTTCCACCTACGTATAAACTACTAGATGGTATATTTTCATAAATTTTTTGTCCATCGTTCTCGAATGTTATTTGATTCTCATTATTTACTGTTAATGTTGCCATGTTTTCATCATTCTTTATTGTAATAGTTGACCATTCATTTAATTGTATTTCTTTACCACTTGTTATATTGAATTTTCCATTTCCAATATCATAATCATAAACAACCTTACCATTTTTTAATTTAATTTCATGGTAATTTTCAGGAGTTTTATATTGTCCAGAATTTTTTTCCACATACAATATTATACCATCCTTTATTGTTGGTTTAACAGTTATATTCATGCTTAAGTCACGCCATTGTTCTGGAGATATCGGTTGAAGTAAAAGGTAAGATTTTCCATCAAATCTTGGTACCAATTCTAAATACATGTTTACTGATTAAATAAATTAGTATACTTACGTGTAACTGTCAACAAAACATATTTTGAAGGACTAAATTTTCCATCTACTTGTTGTTCAATACACTCATATAAGCCTGAATCTTTTATTCTAATATTATTAATTGATAAAATTCCATTATTATCAATTTTGTAGCTAAATGGCATTATATCATGAACTTTCCTCCATTTAACATTTTTTTTAATATTTTTCCTTTTATCAATTATGGAATAACCATTATCACCACAATATAATTGCACATTTGTCCCAGCTGGCTTAACTACTCCTTGTGGCTTAACTTCAAATATCATATCATTTTTTGTTTTATCATCAACCTTTACATATTTATTTCCATAGGGGACATTCTTATTTACATTATAATGATCATCTTTACCCTTTTGAATGATAACTTTTATTTCTCCAGCTGCAAAAAAAGTAATAAATAAAAGATAAAAAATATTTAAGGGTCATATAATTTTTAAAATTTTATTACAAAGACAAATTTATTTAGTATAAAATCGCATTAAAAAAATTATATTTTAATCATTCAAAAATTATATATATTATATATATCTTGGCAAACATATTGTTTCATGCTACAAATCACTTTACAAAAATATTTTCCTTTGTTGAAAGAATATAACAAAAATTAGATAAAATATTTTTTTGAGTTACCAACTTAAACGGATAATATAAAGTTTGCGAAGGAACTGACATATATGATGGTAAAAAAGTATCATTAAAGATAAAAAAATTGAATTAAAAAAATGGATTATTTTTTTCCTTTTACATTTTAGTAAAATACATGCATTACATCAAATTTTTTTATGACAGTTCATGTTTTATTTTACCATAAAATATATTTCATATATGCTTATGGTAATATTATGACAAAAATATGACTAAAGATATGAAAAAAAAGATTATAATTGTGTGTGGTGTATATAAATGATGAATAATATTGACTAAAGGTTTCTACACAATTTATAAAAATTTAGAAAGCAATTAATTTCTAATGTAGAAGTATAAAAATTAAAATCCGTTTAGCTGAATCTAAATACATAGAGTAAAGTTATAAGTGTAATTAAAAAATCTATATAAAAAATCTGTAGAGAAAATATCACTGGTTTTTTTAAACGTTATTTCTCTCATTTGTAAAGTTTCTTAATTTGATTCAAACCATCCCCCAAAAACTTCTTTGCTATGATGTCTCGGTGTATTTCTATTTCCTCTGTAGTGCTTATAATTATTATATCTTTCTCCACCGTACTTTCCTGAATTCATATAACTATGCTTACTTTTTAAATTATTGTGTTTATAATCATCTGCTGAATGGTGAATGGTTAATTTTCTATGAGTTTCTGTATATGTTGCATGCATTTTGTTAGATCTATCTCGATTGTTATTATGATCTTTGTTAAATTTATAATCATGCTTGTAGCTTTTAGCGACTGGACGAGAGTTATGATAATATGAATAATTTCTCTTAGATTTATTTTTGGGGTTAAGATGTTTTCGCTTGCGTTTTCCTGAAACTTCTCCTATATTTAAAACAGCCTTTGAACGTAGCATTCCATCTTTTGTTAATGCTTGACACCAATATGTTCCTGAATCATCTTTGGTAAGTTCATTAAATACAAGACGTCCTTTCTCAACATGTGTGCCTTCTGGTAAATGATCGGATTCCTCTTTAGACCATTCAAATGTTGCTGTATTATCTCCAGTTACAATACAATCAAACCATATTCTTTCACCAAGTGTTGGATTATCTGTTGATTGTTCAATTCTTACCTGTATAACTGTATCAGGAACATAAATTTGTACCTTGGCATACCCCTCAACTTCATTGTTATTTTCCATTGTTACTTTACATACGTAAATTCCTGAATTTTCTTCTTCAAAGTTGGTAAACTTTAATTTTGTTCCTTGAACATGAGCATTATCTGGTAATTCACCTTCATCTTGTTTACTCCATTCAACATGTGAACCAGGAACAATAAATATTGGGCACTCAACTTCACCATCGCTTTCCTCTTCCAATGGATAAATTGATGCTTGTTCATCAGAGGTATGTCCAACACTTACTGCTGTATAAGCTGATCCAAGAAGTTCACCATCTTCATCCAAAACTTCACATCTATAAACACCGTGATCTTGAGAATTGTCAGCTGATTTAATTATAAGTTGACTTGTTTGCTTAATATTTGGGACTAAGCTTCCACGTCTTAATTGTGACCATTTATATTTCATTTTTCCATCATTATCTCCATGCATAACACATTCAAGAATAACTGATTCACCTTGTCTTACAACACGAACGCTTGGTGGAGCTATTTCAACTTGAATAGCATCAACGCTTCTTTCTGAATCTGGTTTTAATGTAACTTTAGCACTAGCAATCTCTTTATCATTTCTATATCCACTACATTTGTAATCACCAGCAAGATGATCATCAAATGAATCGATAAAGAGAACCCCTTCATCACCATTACTTTCGACATCCTCTCCTGTGTGAACATTTATCCATTTAATTTTATCTACAAGATTACTTCCTGTTGATGTACATACAATGCGTGCTTGTTGTCCATGAGCAAGGTATTGTGTTGATCCACCTAAAATGGCAACAGTTGCTACTTGTGATGGTTCAACAACTTCAATGTAGATGTCTTTGGATGCTGTGGCTATTTGGTTACTTCCTTTACATGTGTATCTACCTGAATTTCCTAAACCAACGCCTGGATGTTTAATAAATTGTTCAGAGATAGTAACAGGGACATAATCATCTGGTAAATCACCACGCTCTGGACCTGGGTCGTGAAGCCATTCAACTTCAGGCTCTGGTTCACCAAATGCTTCACATCTAATCTCTAGTGGTTCTCCAACAGTTAATACAATTCTTGGTCCTGGAGGATTAGTACGAACAATTAATGGTGATCCGATATTGACAATACCAGTGTCAGAAGCTTCACCGATATCATTTTTAGCAGTACATGTATATTCACCATTATATTCGGTTTTGGCGTTTTCAAATACTAAATATACACCATTATCTTGGATCTCTGTACCTTCTGGGAGTTCTTCACCATTTGGTCCTGTCCATTGTATCGTTGGTGTTGGTGAACCAGTAACAATACATTTGAATTTATGCATATCACCTGGTTTACCATTCCATACTCTTGGTTCAACTCTAGCTGTTGGTGGTAATGATTCTTCAGTTATTTCAAGTTTAACTGGTGGTGCAACTCCTTTACCAAATTCATTTGTAGCAATACATACATAATCACCGACGTTATGCTCTTCAGCATTTGTAATATGTAATTTTTCTCCTTCAGCACGAACACCTTCAGGTAATTGACCATTCTCATGGATGTATCCCCAAGTAAATCTAACAGGAGTATCCGATTCAGCTTCACATTCAAATGTTGCTGGATCACCTTGTTTAACTGTCAATAATGGTGGACTAGCTGTTGGTATTGGTGGTTTTCCTTCAACAGGTTCATCAACATTTATCTTTGCCTTTTCAGATTCTTTACGCTCACCAGTATTTGGATCTTGAGCTATACAAACATACTCTTCCTCATGATGTTTCTCAACTTTGTATATATAGAGTAATCCTCTACCATCTTCATATACACCTTGTGGAAGTGGTTGTCCATCAGCTTTTTGCCATCTTAAATGAGCATTTGGTGTTCCAGGGACATAACATTTAATTCTTGCTGGGTCACCTAATTTAACTCTTTGATCAACTGGATCAACTACTGGATCTCCCATTCTTGGAGCTTCCTGTGGTATAACTTTAGCAACAACATTTAATGTTGCTGGTTCAGAAGGAACATTTTGACGGGATACTGGATCAAATGCAGTACATATGTAATCTCCTGCGTCAGTAGTATGTGCTTGTCTCCATATCAATTCACCTCTATCATCCATTGCAGTTTGTGGAATTGGAGCACCATTCCTTTGACTCCAACGGACATTTATCTCTGGATGATTTGGTACCCAACAACGGAATTTAGCTGAGGTACCTTCTGGAACTGTTTGTTCAATTGGATCAATAACTGGTCTAATTGGTTCATGTGGTTCATTAATATTAAGACGAGCAAGTGGAGCCGGTTCTGGTGCTTCATATGGATTATTTGGATCAGTAGCAGTACATAGGTAGTCTGTATCATGAATACCTTTAATTGTTCTATAAATATTCAAATAACCATTATTTTCTTCAGCACCCTGTGGAAGTGGTGATCCATCAGGAAGTGTCCATTTAAGAACAGCTCTTGCATTTCCTGGTACCCAACATCTAAATCTTGCTGGTTCTCCTTCATCAACATTCAAGACGGGTGGTTCAACGCGTGGTGGAACTTTATGTTTGACAACATTTAATTTTCCAGGATTAGATTGTCCTAAACCATATTGATTAACAGCTGTACAGATGTAATTTCCAGCATGATGCGATTGGACATGTGGAATGCGAAGAGTACCACCATGTGGATATACTCCATGTGGAAGTGGTCCACCAACATCTTCTTTATGCCATCTAACTTCACAATTTGCTAATCCAGGAACAGTACATGTGAATGTAGCTGATTCTCCTTCATTAACAGTTTGTTCTGGTGGTGTTACAACTGGTCTTGGTGGTTCACCTCTAATAACAATTAAATTAGCTTCATCTGTAGCAATTTTATTTCCAGCTTGTCCGGTACATCTGTATTGTCCAGCATCTTCTGGTTCAACACTTTCAATAATAAGTTTATTTCCTCTTTGTTGAGCACCGTGTGGTAAATACATTGATCCAACCTTTGACCATGTAATAACAACATTTTGTGGTGCTGGTTCTATGACACGGCAATTCCATTTAACACGTTGACCTTGAGTAAGTTGTAAGAATTTTGGTTCTTCAATTTCAACACGTAAGCCTAAATTTATTAAAAAAATAATTAAATATACTGTATTTTAATTTATTTCAACATTAAAAAACACATAAAATTAAGGACATTGCGAACTTTATTATGAAACACAAAAATTCACATAAATGAAAGTACCAATAATAATGATTAATATGGTAGTGAAAAAAAAGTTGCTTTTTTTCAGTGATATTGACAATGATAAGTGCAAAATTTTTAAAGACAACAACATTTAACATTTTAAAAAAAAGCTATTAAGTGCAGTAAATTTTTTTGATAAAGTTCTTCAAGTCAAAGCAATTATTTTTGATTATATAATTATTTTTGTGTGTGTATGTTAAGGCAAACATTGAATAAAGACAATAGAAACCGATGATATAATTGCTATTCTAAATGTAGATTTCTACATATACATAATTGGTGAGTGTTTAGTTATTACTTAAAATACTCTAGTGTATATATAAATATCACTGAAAGGTATTATAAATAAAGCTTTAAAATTGTTACATTCTTCTTCTAGATGTTTTAGAAGAACGACCATGAACATGAATACGAGTACGACGTTGTCTTTGTTCACCAATACGTTTATGAGTTCTTTGAACAGGTCTAACACCAATACGTGGAGTGTTAGTTGTAGCGGTTACTGAAACAAAATTAGAATCTTTCTCTGAAACAAAGACGACATTTTGTTGTTTTTGTGCACGAGATAAATAAGACGATTGTGAATCCTTGTATGAAGGAATAGATTGACGATAATTAGAACGGACATTCGATAAAGACATTGACGGATCTGTGCGTGTATTTATACCTTCTTGAGATGGAACAAATTCAATACGATCCTCATGGATTCTTCCAATTGGTTCACAGTCCCTTCCTCCAGTTTTTTGACTTCTTGTGTATCCTGGTGCACACCTAAAGTAATTTTTTATGGTTTATTTATTATAAGTTATGTAAAACTTACTCATTACAAAGTGGACCATAATAACCAGCTGGGCAATTCCTACATTGTACTTGACCATTTGGTCCAATATAACAATCAGAAGCTCCAGGACATGGACATAAATTACAATCATATGGAGTTCCGACAGTTGCATTACCATAGAATCCTTTTTTACATGTTTCACAGTGAAAACCTTCTGTATTATGTTCACAGAAAAGACATCTTCCATATGAATCACATCCTCTTGGAGAGTGATTATGACATTCACATGGTGGTTTGGCTTGTTCTGGTTGACAATCCATTGGAGTTCCTCTTCTAGCATCACCTACAAATCCTGGTTTACATCTTTCGCAATTGTCACCTTCAGTATTGTGTTGACAATTAAGACATACACCATGCTCTTTATCACATTCAGTAGCATGACCATGACATTCACATCTTTCACAAATGCCTAAATAAAGACCACCACCGGACCTAGTGTATCCTGGTGCACAATCTTCACATGATGTACCAATATATCCTGGTGGACATATGCACTGTTCGACTTCTAAAGCTGGTACACCCGGACCATAACTATCAGCATAGTCAAGGGAAACAGAGATCAATGATGATTCAGTACATTCAGAAAGATGTGTCATCTTGATAAGAATTTCATCCAAATCAGCTAAAGCCATGAGTAAATGTTCACGTGTAGCAACTTGATCATCGACTCTTGACCAACGATCTTCAAAAATTTTGACATCGATGATATTTTCTCTATTTGGATGGAATTGTTGTCTTGCATAATATTGAAGAGTAATACCGTTTCCTTTAATTATAACATCAGGATCCATATTTGGACTTCCTCGACAGTTAAATTTGAATGAATATCTAAGTGATCCACCATATGATGTAACTTTATCACCTAAGAATTTTTGTGGAAGTTTCCAGTATAATGTTTGTCCACGGGCTTCGGGGAAGCTAGAGAAAGTAATAGAACCCTGCTCAATTAAAGCAGCTGATTCTGGAACAAGTGGATTAACAGTATCGCGAGATGTTATTTGAAGATCATCCATATCACCATGTAAATAATCAATCTTTACACTATTTCTTCTAAGAGAACTACTGGAACATTGATTTGTAACTCCAGAACAGAAACATGGAATACATCCTTGTGGATTTGCTGGAGAGAGGTAGAAACTATTTGCTGAACATTGATCACATCTTTGTCCGGTTGTTTGTGGTTTACATTGACAATATCCAGTATGTTGTGAATGTTGAGAGATAGCACCAGAAGAACAAGTTGGTGCCCTTGGAGCAGCTGGAACACATGTTCCAAGATATGGACCTGTATGAGAACGTTCATATCCAGGAGCACAATCTTCACATGATGTACCAATGTATCCTGGTGGGCATCTACATTGTTCAACTTCTAAGGCAAATTCACCTTGAGTATCTCTATCAACAGCAATATCCCAATTAACATCACCTAAACTTGTTGATTCTTGTCCATAAGCATGAGTAGCTCTAATAAGAACTTGATCTATGTCAGCAAGAACCATCATAAGATCTTCACGAGAAGCTGGTTGACCACTTTCGTGTTCATAATTACTTTCATATGTCTCAACTTCAATAATATTTGGTTCATTTGGACGAATATGGACACCAGGTTTTAACTTATGAACAAGTGTTATTCTATTACCTTTCAAAATGATAACTGGTTCATTTATTGGATGACCATGTCCTGTATATTGGAGATGACTAACAAATGTTCCACCGTATGCTGTAACTTTATCACCTAAAAATCTTTGTGGAAGTTTCCAATATTTAACATCTCGACCTTGATCACTTTCGTAATGTGTAAGGTATCCTTGCTTTCCAAAATCGAAATTGTGTTCATTGTATACTTGAATACCATGTCTATCTGTTAAAACGACGCCTTCGGAGTCACCATCAAACAAGAGTTTTTCCTAAAAATAATAAATTATATAAATTGATAAATTTAAACACTTTATTACAAAGCAAAAGGACAAAGTATTATTAATATGATTAGGTAAAGACAAATGACAAAAAATATTATTATGTTAACTTACACATTCAGAATAACTCTAAAAAAGACACAACATAAAAAAATAAAAATAAAACATTACAAATAATAAACAACTTACCTTAGTTCTGTAAAGACGAGATGATGTACATTGATCAGTTATACCAAAGCAGAAACATTTAAGACATCCATGTGATGATTTTTCAGTTAAATGATATGACCCTGGTTTACATTGGTTACATGATGGTCCAGTAACAAGTGGTTTACACTGGCATGTACCTGTATGTGGATCAGCGAATGTTGTAGCAGATCCAATAGGATCGCATTGATGTCTTGGTAGGGCTGGTGGTGGTTGAGGTGCTGGAATATTAACAATACGAACAATACAGTCTGGTGTTGCAAGTACACGTCCTTTAACATTAATAGCTTCACAAGTATAGGCACCTTGATCTAATGGTTGGGCATCATGAATTGTTAATGTTCCTACACCACCTTCAGAATGTTGTAAACATCTTGGTGGTTCACAAACTGGACCCCAATTCAGACGCCAATTAATGTATGGTTCTGGGACAGCAACAGCTCGACAACTTAAAGAAAATGTGCTACCTTGTGGTACTTGTTTATTTGTCTCTGGTGGTTGGACAACAGTTGGTTGGACACAACCAACTTCATCAGAACCATCTTGACAATCATTAGTACCATCACATTGGAAACTTTGTGGTACACATTGACGATTATCGGCACATTTAAATTCAGTTGGTTCACAAAGATCTCCTGGATTCTTTTTCTTACAATTTAATTCATCTGTACCATCACCACAATCATCATCGCCATCACATAACCACATCTTTTGGACACATCTATCATTTCCACATTTAAATTCATTTGGTTCACAAACTTTAGTTGATGGACAGTTAGCTTCATCAGCTCTATCACCACAATCGGGTTCTCCATCACAAACATAATCCTTCTTTATACAATCATTATCTCCACACTTAATTTCATTACTACTACATGTTCCTCTTGATGGGAATGGTGTATTGTATTCTGTTTGTAATGCTTGTGGTCCGTAATGTTGAACATGAAGATTGACATATGCTTCAACTCTTTTACCTTCATGTGTTGCAACGCAAACGTATCTACCAGAATCTTCAACAGAAAGTGGATTAAATGTAAGTCTTCCACTACTTTCCCAAGCAGAGGTTGGGAGTGGTCCACCAACACGAGTCCACTTAACTTCTGGATAATAGGCATTATCAAAAGTTCTGGCACGACATTCAAATGACGCTTCTTTACCATCACGGGATACTATCTCAGGTGGATAGACACTGATATGGATTTCTAAAAAAGAAATAAATAATATTTAATTTAAAAATAAAATATATTATTTTTTAATTTTTCTATTTTTAGTGTTCAAAATTTAATCATTATCTAACATCAAACATTTTATTTTTTTTACCTTGATCTGTAGCATGATGCTTATTACGTGTATTATGATGACGGCTGGCTAGTATTAAATTAGAAATTGCACAAATTACAATGAAAGCCACCAGAAGAAATGAGGCAAGCCGCCTTTGCAGCATCGTCTACTCTCTAAAAAATTTTTTACAATTATAATGTGTCAATCGAGAGAGCTTGTATAATTAAGTGTATGAAAATTGTAAAATTGTTTAAATTAATACTAATTTGATAATATATATATAATTAAATGAATATATAAATTACATTAAAATAACAAGAGAGAAGATAAAAATGTTATGTGAAAATTGTTAAAAGAAAGAGTTAATGAATTTATAGAACATTATATATATAGTTTAAGAAAGTTAAAATAAAAGAGATATAGTCTAAGAATATATATATATATAATTACATCTTGATCACAACATGCCTGATTGATTATGTGGTGGCAAAAATGTTTCTCCTTTTCAAAAAGACTGTATTATAAAGATTTGATATTTAATAATTGGTTATTGGCAAAATAATAAATCTTTTATCAACAACTCTATCTTTCTTACAAGGTAAAGCGTTAATAATAAGAATATTATCTGTATAGTAACCACTTTTATGAAAATGTTAAAGAGACAATCATGGCAAAAAAAAGGTTAACTTTATAACGGTTATGTATATATAAATGATACCAACCGCACAGTGGCAGATAAATGGAATAGTTTTTAATAATAACATAAAACGAGTATATTACATATAATTGGTTGATGAAGATTAATAATAATAACTTATAATTAGGTAACTATACTATCAAAAAAATCTCGTCTTTAGTAGTTCTATTTTATTGTTTATGTGATAAAAAATTTAAAACATTTTGTTTAACTTTTTAACCTGTAAAAATTCCAATAATAATGTGACATTTTTAATATTGTTGTAATAGAGTATTTATAAAAATGACTATTTTAATATAATCAAGAAATAAATATGCTTCAATTGCGCAACAAAAAAATATACGAGCCCCTTATTTATTTCATATTTGGCAGAATAAATATACATATATATAACATTTTAAGATATTTAGCATAAGGATGATTTTCATTAACTAATCACTATTTAATAATGATCTCTTTTTGAAAACCAAATTGCCTTGACGCTGCAAGATATATGTGTAACGTATAAATAATATTTATATAAAGTACGATAGGAATTATTTGACAGATTCTTTTAATTGTTACCGTTTGATAACAAATTAATTAATAACGTTAAAATATATATAAGGAGACACTAATGTTTATAATCATTTCTTTATAGTGAAGTTATTTAGAATTAATTAGTTCACAAATAAATATATACATCTTATAAATTTAGGTTTAATAAATAATGTTATAATTGAAGGATAACATTATTTACTATTAGGCGATGAAAATCATGTTATTATAAATATATATATATTTGTAAACTATATAGTATTGTAGAAAAAAGCTTCTAATAAAAATATATCAAATGGTGATGATAATTAAATAAAACTATTAAAATTCATTTATTAGTTATGACTGCGTCCACCGATTTCTAGGTACTTAAAAATAATTGAAAATGAAAAAAGCAACTTTTTGTGCTTGAGAGTTGTAAATATAATCTATTTAATTTAAATTTAATGAACTTAACTTTAAAAGATAAAATATATGTGGAAAATTCCAAAGAACAAAGTAACGAATATATTTTTGGTGATTTCCGTTATATATCAAAACCTGTTCAAACTTATGTGATTTTAATTAAAATATTATATATTTTAAACTAATAAAGTCATTAAAATAGTAACATAAATTAATAATAAGCTTTTTATAAAATAGTGTTTTTGTTATGGGGGATGCAAAATACTACTTTTTTCATTATGGTATTTTATATTACCTTAATGTGTAGATGTAACTAATTGGTGTTTTTACAAACTTATCATTTTATGCTCAATAAATAAATATATGAGAAAATAAATTAAATTATCTAAATTTTAGGAATGCGTTAAAGAGAAATTTAATAGTGAAGGAAAAGTTAAGTGTCACAATTAGTCTAATTTTTTGGACACAACTTCTTCAACTAGTATCATTTTATCGTCAATCAACTAAAGGGAAAGAAAAGTTAATTTACAATAAAAATGAGTAAATATACAAGAATTTCAAAAACTCCGAAAATTTTTAAAATAATTTGTATTTTAAAGAATGCAATTAATATTTTTAGAAAAAATACAATTATATTTATATAACCTAATATGACTTCGTTAAAGTACATAATATTTTAAATAAGAAAATAAATATTTATTAATATGATTTATGGTGTAATAAAAAATTTCATCTTTCTTTTTTGGTACAAACAAACACATATCTAGAATTAGAAAAAGCTCATCACATTAAATAAATAAAATTGACAAAATTAATTCTTTTTAACGTTTCTAAAGAAAATATTTATAAAAGTACTATCATACTTTTAAGGTATTACAAATATGTTATTAAATTTTTGACGGTTGATAAAACTATAAACTAATTTATCTAAAATTCTTTTACCCTTTCCTAATTAATAGGAATTTTAATAAATAAATCATACCTCTATCAAAATATTTTAATAATTACTAAAAATATCAATGAAATGATCATTGAAAAGAGAAAAATAATATTTCAGTCATAGTCAATCATAATAATCAAAATTAAGATAATCAACACATTGTGGTTAAATAAAACTTTAAATATCACTTATATACTATGATAAATTTTCTTTTCTCTCAAATTACACATAATATGCCTTTAATGTTCTCTATATATTTTCTTTTTTACAGAAAATATTTTTGATAAATATAATCTACTAAAAAAATGATTCATTCATCAATAAAATTAATACACATAAAAATATTCTTATACAATTAGTAAAAATTAAATAAAATTGTGGCCATTCAAATTTATTGATATATAATATGATTTTATAAACAATAAAGCTTGTCCAGATGTATATTATTATTATTTTTATAATGAAATAATAATATATATGATAGAAAAAATATTAATATTTTTTAAAAGATAAAAATTTACAAATTATAATAGTTATTCTAAGAAGTTATATTATTAAAATATCTCTACATTATATAATATATTATTTTAAAGTTTATATAAAGTCTTAATGCTCACTACATTAATTTTATATTTTTTTTTTAAATTTTTGATTTTCAAAGTAAAGATTTATATTTGCATCTTTCAACTTCTGATATTGAGATAGTAGGATAAATTTTATGACAACATTATAATTGTAGTACAATTTATGTTTATGACAAAAATTCAACCAATTTTTAGTTGATTTTTAATAAAACATTTTCTCTCTTAAAATTAAATATATAATTTTTTCTAAACATTATTTTGGAATAGTAAAAGAAAGTAAAGCTACTTAAAACTCCCCCTAATGATTAATGATAATGTTTGATGCTGAGATATGAAGGTTTAATTTCATTTTTAACTTTTAGACTAACCTTGCTCTCCAACAGAATGATGATGAGTTTTAACATGCTGCTTACGATGATGTTGTTGTGGGATTGGTGTATAATGTTGTGTTATTGGAACTTCCTTAACACGTTCATCTTCTTCACTATCATTTTCTCTTGGGAGCTCTTCAATATGCCTTTCTTCTTCTCTTTCACGTTGTCTTGAAGCTTCTTCAATACGTCTTTGTTCTTCTTCTCTTTCACGTTGTCTTGAAGTTTCTTCAATACGTCTTTGTTCTTCTTCTCTTTCACGATATCTTGAAGCTTCAACAATACGTCTTTGTTCTTCTTCTCTCTCACGATATCTTGAAGCTTCAACAATACGTCTTTGTTCTTCTTCTCTCTCACGATTTCTGGAAGCTTCAGCGATACGTCTTTGTTCTTCTTCTCTTTCACGTTGTCTTGAAACTTCAGCAATACGTCTTTGTTCCTCTTCTCTTTCACGATTTCTTGAAGCTTCAGCAATACGTCTTTGTTCCTCTTCTCTTTCACGATTTCTTGATGCTTCAGCAATACGTCTTTGTTCCTCTTCTCTCTCACGATTTCTTGAAGCTTCAGCGATACGTCTTTCATGTTCTCTTTGATGGTGTCTTGAAGCTTCTTCAACACGTCTTTCATGTTCACTAACATGGTGTCTTGGATCCTCAATATGTCCATGAATATTATGTTCATGTTTACGTTCATCATGTCTTCCATCAGTTTTTGTATGAAGTGTAGTAAATTTTTTATCCTTATCTTGACAATAAAGTTCATCAGACTGATCGAGACAATCTGAAATACCATCACATAATGCCTTTTTATCAATGCATTCACGACTATGTTGACACATAAATTCATTTGATTGACATACACCAATATCATCATCACTTTCAAAATCATCGTCATTCGAAATAATATCACTATCAAGTTCTCTGTCATATTCATCTTTAAATGTTACCTCTGGAAGTGGTTTTGGTGTACGAATTGTTTCAGGTGTTTGACTTGTTTGACTTCTATGATACTCTTCCAATCGTCTATTATATTCAGCTTCCTGGAGAAGTCTTTGTCGTTCTTGTTCTTCATATACTTGCTGTGAAACAGCTGGGTGTCGTTGTTGTTCAACAATTTTTGGTAATTGAGCAGCAGTAGTAGTAGTTGTGGTAGTAGAAGTAGTAGTTGTTTGTTGTTGTTGATGATGATGTTGATGTTGGTGGTGTCTTTGTGATGCTTGTTTGAAGTAATCACAGGTTGTTTCATCACTACCATCTTCACAATCATACTTTCTATCACACTTTAATGAAGATGAAATACATTGATTATTATTACATTTAAATTCTCCATGTTTACATACATCTTCGTTAATGTCTTTTTCAATCTCTAATGATTTAGAACAATTTTTTTCATCTGCACCATTTCCACAATCATCTACACCATCACAAATTTTGTCATAGTGAATGCAATATAAATAATCAAGTCCGTTACATTTAAATTCATCATCAGCACATACTTCATCAGAATATTGCTTATTTTCCCTTGAATAATCATTATTTGGTGAATGGGCAATAATTTCAAATGGTTCAATATTTTCTTGTTCTCCATTATGTTGATTATTATTATTTATATGATTATTATTTTTACCAGAATGATATTTTTGGGCATTTAGAAAATATTCACATGTTGTTTCATCACTACCATCAGAGCAATCATAATTACGATCACATCTTTTCTCCAATGGTATACATTGTTTATTTTTACATTGATATTCTTTCTCTTGACATTCAGAACTATCTATTTTATCATTATCTTTTTTTTTATGAAGAGAACGTTTTCCATTTTCTAAAAAAATTAATACACATGTTTAATATTATAAAAATAATTGATAAGCCACTTAAAAAGGTATATTATTATGGTGGATGTGTGAATAGTTAATTATTTTATGTGTTAGAAAAAAAGCATTTTAGTGATAGTGAAAAAAGCATAAAAAATTAGTAAGATGGATGAAGGACATCAATTAATAATGTTAGTTAAAATAATTAAAATTAATAAATTATTTATTTTACGTACGAGGCTGTGGTATTATGATGTTACAGTGCATTTCATCGCTTTTATCAGTACATTCAACAACTTGATTACAACGATTCGACCAATCTAGACATTTCCCATCACCACATTCCCATTCATCAAAATTACAATGACGTAATGTATCAGCATCTAAATTTAAGTATAACGTAAAGCATTTGGTTTTTATATTAAAAGTACAATAAAAAGGTAGTACAATAATGTATAAAAATTATTAATTATATATTATTTAGTACATGAAATTGTATGTGCAAATTTTGTGACATGTACGAAAAAATAATAATAATAAAAAAGAGTAGTGATGATGATTAAAAGCTTATATGTGCCGTAATAATACTTATACACATAGCATTTATACAGTGATCAAGCCAATTACAACAAAAACTTACTAGCATTGTGACAACATTTTCCTTCAGTACACAATGTTCCAGAAGGACAAACAGAGTTACTCCAACAGTATGTAGAACCATGTAAACTATATTCAGGGATTGAACCATCTGGACAAGTGACAGTTATATGAGCATGTTGTGTATTGGATGGAGGATATATTGGTTTAACATTAGTAGCTTGTTGTTTTTCAAATCCGGGACAATTTGCTTCATCCTTCCCATCTAAACAATTTCTAATTCCATCACAAACTTTTTCTCTCTCAATACATACATTGTCACATGAAAATTCATCTGAATTACATATTACTTCTCCGCAATTAACTTCATCATCTCCATCAGGGCAGTTGATATGTCTGTCACAGAAAAGTGACAATGAAAGACAATGACCAGATTTACAGGCTTTCTCACCTTCAGGACATTTCTTAAAATTATCATTAAGTATATTTTCTTCTCTCGTAACCTCTTTACTAATCTGATCAAATCCATATATTCTTACTGGTACTTCTAATTCAACAGTCTTATCATCATAATTAAAAACAAACTTATAAAGACCAGAATCTCCAGATGTTGCACCTTCAATACGTAATGTATAATCTTTTTGAGAGTGATGATGTGATGATTGAATGTCCTTATAAACACGATTATTCTCCTCAATATTATAATTATCTTTAAGCCAATTTACTGTATAACTAGTTGGTGTTCTATGAATAGAGACATGTATTTCAATAATATTACCAGCTAAAACATCTAAATACTTCTTCTCTGTTAACAGAAATGGTTTACCCTCATCACAATGACCATGCTCAGAACTTTCATCACTTGAATCAGGACAATCACTTATTTGATTACAAACTTTGGTTCTATCTATACATTCATTACTTGATATACACGTAAATTGTGATGGATGACATTGTGATACTATCTCATCTAAAACAATTATGTAAAAAATGGTAATTAATAACTATATATCTTTCATTTTTCAATTTTTCAAATTTTTTTATAAGATTAAACAAGTTATATTGTGAGGTACACTAAAACTAAGAAAATATACCTTCAAATGATGTAAATTCAAATCCCTCAGAACTAATGACAAAATTGCCTAGCCTTCCATGATAGACTGCATTCTCGAAATAATCTCTAATTATTTGTTCATTTTTTTTATCAGATTTAACATCAAATGTCACCAATGTCCCAATAACTTGGTGGTACCGAAATAGTTTAACAGACACATTTTGAATATCAGTAACAAGTGATAGCATAGCAAAAGTAGTTTTTTCAATGTCAGTCGCCAACTCATGATAATCTTTAGAATTAGGATTTCTTAGATTTGTATGGTAAGAGATATCAGGAAGATTCAATGTTATGCGATATATCATTGAGATAGCTGTCAGCAGCGTTGCTGCACTGGCAAGAATAGCCATCTTATATTAGGAAATATATGTTAAGTAAGAACTTTAAAAAAAACAATATTAAATTTGATAAAATTATTACAAAAAAAAACCAAAAAATATCAATTATATAAAATAATATGTACAATTTTAAGTGATGATAAAGATATGTAAGAAGATATTATAAAATAATATAAATTATTTTTAATATATATCAAAACTTATAATATTTGGTAGAAATTTAAAGTAAATAGAAAATATATATAAATAATTGAGGAGGGAGTACTTTACAGTTCACAACACCCACAACCCATTGGAAGCATTATATATGTATGTAGTGGAAGATTCTAAGAGTAGGTATTAGTCATCATTATATGGTAATGGGAAAAGCATCAATCACTTATAGAAATTAATAGAATTGTTGAATGAGAATAGGTAAATCATTGTAATATTATTAATTATAATAAGGAGTTTTTCTAGTGAGGTGATTATACATTATCTTGCCAATAATATGTTTATTGTAGTTGATAATGAACAATTATAGTAAAAGTTAAACATATAAATATATACCTCAATCGTCTTTTGTACTATATAGGAAGTAAGGAAAGTTAAATTAAATGAAGAAATATATAAGTTAGCAAACAATAAATTTGTAAAACTAAACAATAAAAGGTGACGAAGATTCTTGGAGTGCATTGGTTTGCTTATATATATTAACCAAAAGTTGATTGTCTTTACTATCATAATTTGCAAAAGTTTGTATTGGCAAAACAAAAAGTTAAATCGTTTTGGTCATTTGACTTTGTCTTCAACAAATTCTATATGCTAACATGATAAGTTAAATCTAAACAAAAGTGAAGTAGTATCATTGGATGGTATTCAAAATATATTATTATAATTTCATCCTCCAGTATAATAAAAATAATAATATTATAGATGAAAAATGATTTAAAAATTCTTACAAATGAAAACAAAAATATAAATGAATGATAAAGTTTTTAATGATGATATATACATTTTGATTGTAAGTGTTTTTCATAATTTTTAAGTACTTAGAATAATCTTATGTTAATGACAAATTACAAGTCTACATAAAATATAAAAATATATAATTTTACGTAAAATAAGTAATAAATAGATTATAAAGTTCACTTTTAAAACATCAAAATCTTTATACTTCAATGAAAATTAAAAGACTTATATATCAATGATTTTCAAAGTTGATTTAGAATAGGAGAATAAAACTAAGTCAACAATTTAATGTTAACATTAAATTTTTGGTAACTAAAAATGTGACGTTTCATTACAATATATTAGACAAATGAATTTGTATACATTTGCCTAAAACTGAAAATTTTACACTATGGTAAAAAAATGTCTTTAAAATCTTATTAAGTATCTTCCGTTTTTTCAACTAAATATAAAAACTAAGGTACAGTTAATATATCTTTAAGTAGAAGGAGGAGGACGATAAGAATACTTTTGAACTCAAACATTCATATAAATATTTAAATTTCATTAGAAGAAATAAAAAAAGCTAATAGTGCATACTTGCAAAGTAATTAAGTCTCAATTTTCAAGTCTTTTTAATCGAAGGAAAATAAAAATTATTTATATAAATATTGTTTGTGTCTAAAGATATGTATTTAAGAATATCATTATATTTTATCAGGTACAGTTTTTTATATTACATGTTTTCAAGATTATATTGATATAACTTCATCATCCTATTATATAAAAAAAGACAATATTTAATAAAACAATGAT
Organism: Strongyloides papillosus; assembly: GCA_005656395.1. Lineage (NCBI taxonomy): Eukaryota > Metazoa > Nematoda > Chromadorea > Rhabditida > Strongyloididae > Strongyloides > Strongyloides papillosus. The sequence goes on from SRSI01000013.1 coordinate 386,191, forward strand.
TAGTAAATGATAAATTATGAAGATTTTCTTCAGTATTTTGTTTAGTAGGAGAAAATATGATTAACATTCAGCAAATACAATTATTCCATCTTAAGATTATTTCTAGTTCCACTTTATTCTTCAATTTTATATTTTTTAATAAAAAGTTTAATGAAATATAAATAATAGTGAATCTTTTTTTGAGATTAAAATAAATACATAAAAGAAAAATGATAACATAAAAGTGTAAATCAACATAAATCATTGTTTTTTTTATTTTACCTTGTATTTAATTTTCCTACCTATATACAATAGTTTCAAAATGTGTCCTTTTTTATCTTTTAATTTACAGTACTATATTACATGATGTAATTTAATACTTATATAGATCTTTTATAAAATGGAAGGTTTTTTTTTAATTTTAACAATTACTTTTAATCAAATTTTTTTTGTAATAAAAACTTACATTGTTGTCCACTACTCTCGTTAGCGTCTATTGTTGTAATTGTACTTGTCAAATTGGAAGAATTTTCATTTATCACAAAAAGTTGTTCTTCATTTATTGTTGGTGTAATTGTTTCATTACTATACATACTTTCAGATACCGTTACGTTCTTATTTAAATTATTATTATTAGTATCAATATCAGTAATATTTGTAATTGGATGTGTCAAATTATTTGTACCATAATCAGAAGTATTTGTTATGGCTTCGTGATTATTCTCATGAACATTTTCATCACTCGTTGATTCATTATGAGATATATCATTCGTAATAACTTCTGTTGTAAGAACTAATTCTTCCTCAATAGGAAGTATTGTTGTTGTTTCTTCAGTACCATTTAAAAGTTCAATTTGTACTATTGAAGAATTTTCTGTATCTTTTGGTGCAGATTTTCCATTAAAATTAAAAAGATCAAATAATTTGAAAGTATTTATTCCTGTTGTAGTAAATAATAATAGTATTAAAAAATACTTTAAATTGATGGTGATGACCATCTTTTATTAATTATAAAAATCCTAAGAGTTGTTTGAAAAATATATGATATTCTGAAAGGGTATGAAAAAAATTTAAAAAAAAGTGAATTGATACTATTGGTAGTTGAAATAATTAAAAATGATAATAAACTCGATGAATGTTTAAATAATTTATATTATTTAAATATAAATAAAAATTAGTAAAAATGAAAATTGTTTAATAACAAGGTAGAAGGACATTGGCAAAAATTCATTAATCTTTATTAGTAAAATATAGAGGTAAAGAAAAATGTATGTGAAAATAGTTAAAAATGTCATTAAATATGACTTTTTATTGTCCTTTATGATTAAAAATGGTATCATAATGAACTTGAAATTTGATAAAGATATTCTCAAAGAATGTATAAATAGGAACATTATATATTTTACATATTGCGCATACATTATCTTATAAGGCCGCAATCAAAATGAAAACATTATAAGATATGTAGATGAAGATATGATTGTGTTCACCTTTATCAAAATACTCTAATTCGTAAAGTAATGCAAAATAAAATGTTTCTCGCCTTTTAAGGAAATATTATCATGGCATTTATTAATGTTACCCAATTATGATTGAATATTAACGAATCATCCAATAGTTTGTGAAATATTTAATAAATTAGTACATAGTGATAAAAACAACAAAGAAATTAGATATTGTACAAAATAGAATATCAGTTATTCCTTTGAAGGTATAATAGTCTCTATTATTATTATCATTAAATACAGAAAAAATTAGATAACTTTTAACCATCAATGATCTTAGATAAATTGAGGGTGGATTATATAATATATTAAATGAACTTTATAATAATGACAAATTAAACAGTTATTATGAAATTGATCATGTTATGTTGCTAAATTGTGTAATGAATCAAACATTTTATAATATAACATAAATATAAATAATAAATCATTCTTAATCATCTATAAACATTGTCATTTTTTTGTAATCTTAAAAATATAAAAGAAAGATGCCTATCATGAAAAGATAAATGACTGTGAAAGATAACTCTTCAAAAGTAAATATTTTTACATTTTATTACATGTCAACTAAAACAATTACATTTTATTTATAAAATAATTTATAATTTTTAGTAAAAATTTTAATATTTATTAGATATATTTTAGATGTCGTTACAAATAACGATAAAGGTAAATGATCTATTGGACAAGCTTTCATCATAGTATGAAATTGCTAATGACGGTAATATAATTAATTGCAATGGATCAACTTTATATAATTGTTTAAAGGTGCATTTTAAAGTTTATAACACAATTACTAGCACTATAGCGGTTAATAACAAGGATAAGAAACAGCCATTTGAAATTCATTAACAATTACCTTCTTTCTAACACAATTTAAATTATATTTATTATGAAAGTATTAAAAAATATTAAAATTTTGTCAACTTTTCTTATCAAATGCCAATCTTAATGTAAAAGTAATAATATTTATTATATTTCTAAATTTAATCATAAATTATAACACCTTCTATTTTAACACATTTGTGTAATGTATAGTAAAAATATTTGTGATAAAATGAAAAGAATTTTATTGTAAAAATATTATTAACTACACAAAACTTATAAGCTTAAAGGTTTTAGTGTAAAAAAACACATTTTTGTTATATTTACAAAAAATAAAGATATTCATCAGCATGATCATGAAGCATTTTTTTAATAAATGAATCCAAAATTTCATATTTGTTACATTTTAATGAGATAATATAGAGCAAAAAATGTAGGATTTATAAAAATCTTCAATTTGAATACATACTAACATCATATTAAATTTTCATATTATAAGGATTGATAAATGTATTGTAAGAAATTTGCTTAAGTAAAAATAATGTTATTTTTTATCTGGCAAAATCAATAATTTTTAAAAAAATAATAATATTTAATTAAAATTAAAAAAATTTTATTTTAATAATCTGCAAAAAATCATACAATTTTATTTAAATATATGCTAAAGTTAGCTTTATCCCTAATTTCTTCATTTTTTGTTGATATAAATAACAAAGGAATATGTTATTTTTTGAAGGTAAGATTAAAAAGTAATTTATTATTTTCAATTATATTAAGTACTTGTCTCCTCCTCTAAGGTATTTTTATATTTAAAATTTAATTTTCTTGTATGTTAGCGTATTTTTTTCAGCTAATAAAGTTAAGGTCTTCTAATTTTAAAATGCTAAAAAAATTTTTTTTACTTAAAAGTTGTAAGCACTTTACGCATACTGCTAAAACTATCGTTATTATATGTTTAACTTTTTATTAAACAGATTATTTCAGTACATATTACTTCTTTAAAATTATTAAAATATTTCAAATAAAAATTTATAGTCTATAATGTGACTTCATCAAAAGTACATTTTTTGTAAGTTAGTCGGTATTTAATAATACAGTTGAAAGTTCTTTGTTGTAATGAAAATTATTTATTTTTAAATTCAATTAATATTTCCTTTTTAACTAGAATTATTATAAGCAAATAAATATAAACATGTTAATTGTTTTTAGCCTTAATAAATTAAGTGATTTTTACTACACCTTTTTAAACAATAATATTTAATAAGTACTAAAAATGTAAAATATATCAATTTAGTTGACGTTATCTTCATAGAAAAAATAAAAAATCTTTCTATATTTATTTGTTAAAATGTTAGTAAGAAAAAAAACAATCTCTGTTTATAAATTATGAATTTGATATTTTATTGTTAAACATTTATTTTCTAAAAAACTCTTATGTCTCATTATAGTTACCTACAAAATTTTTTTATTAATTTGATCGTTAGAAGACTTTATTAAAAACTTCCTTTGACGTCATATAATATTCTAAAGAAACTTGATGAGTGTAAATTGTAAGATATATTAAATATAAAAAGTGTCATGGAAATAATTTTAATATTACAATTCAATTTCTTTTTCAAATTAATGTAATTTTACATAATATTTTATTTATTATATATATTTAGTATTCAAGTGATTTTAATAAAATTTTATTACTATTATTTGTATACAGTTTTTATTCATTTAATATTCTTTGACTTTTTTCAATTACAGGCTAATATTTGTTTCAATAAAAAATATTTTACTGTACTTTTTTTTTATTATTTTTTTATGTCATTTTAAAATGCATCTCCATAAAACCCTTTTAATATGTTTCTTGTTATACCATTTTAATTTTATTGTCAATTGTCATAAGAATACAAATGATCATACAGTAGGTTATCTTTTTTTATTATATTAAAATAACATTTACACTTTTTTCCTTTATTAGACTCATTTACAAAAGCCATACATTTCTGTGGATGTAATAGATGCTAATGAAAATAAGAAAAATAATCAAAATATTTTAAACAAACCTATCGTCAAACGGAAATTTACTGAGGAAGATTTTAGAAATATGAATAACCAATATGCTTTAGAGCAAAGTAATGAACAAATTATAAAAGATCTTACTGAGGACGTTTTTGATATGTCTCATCCTGTATATGGTGGTGATCGACCATCGGGTTAGTAATACATGTAAAAAATAATAAACTTTTATAGCATGTGAAAAAAGAAATTCATACTTTTGTCCGAGTAGAAAAAATTCTCATGATGACTGGAAATGCATAAAACTAGAAGATTTATGTGACAGTCATCCAGATTGCCCAAATTATGAGGATGAAAATCCTACAATTTGCATGTTTCATGTTTTGGTAACTAATTTGTTCTTCGTTTTCTCCCTTTATAAATACTTTGTTTTTTTAGCTTAAAAATCAATTTCAAACTTTTGCTAAAGTTATAAAGAGTACTTTAGAAAATATTCGAGAAAAGGAATGACGCAGATTGGGATAAATTGCCTCAACTACCGCAAAACAGGGGAAGATGCTTTTTAAATATTACAGGATCAAAACGTTTTATTTTGAATGGAGTTCATTATGCAATACAATTGTATCTTCTATTTTGTGTCCAATAAGTTTTTATGTTACTTACTAACAATTAATTTAAAAAATAATATTGTTATATTACGTCAGTAAAACATTAAAACATTCATTTATTAAATTACAAAACATTTTGAAATAATATAATTTTTTCTTGATGATAAACATTATTATTGTAAATTTTTATGTTATATATTTTCCATCCCAAAATAAAATTCTATATATAAAAAAAATAAAAATATTCAGGAAGGTGGTATTTCATTTTACTTAGTGAAAATATTATGTGTTGAAAGGAAAAAACATAATAATTAGGTTATTTAAATTAAATATGTTTTATATAATACTTGTGATATTTAATCTTTAAAGTTAAAAGATAAAAGAAAATCTTTTGATAAAATTAGAAAGCAAGCCATAATGTATCTATACAACAATAATACGATAGGGTCATTATTATTTGACTAACAATAAATGTACCTATAAAATCATTAGAATTAGTATTGGACCAATTGCCATTTTGTCTCAGAACACCTTCCTCTCTTTTATAAATTATTTGTAATTGATTGATTGATAGCACATACATATTACACACAACTTTAACTCAGCAAAATTAAATTTATCTCTGTGGTTATATAAATTTAAATATTTTCTATATCTTAATATTAATTCTTAAAATTTATCATCTTATCTTTATGGAATGATAATATCTATTATTTAATTTGTTTAATAAAAATGTCAAGGAAAACAGCTTTAAGAAGTTGTATGCTTGTATATAATATTGTATTTTGGGTAAGAAATAAATAAAATTTTTTTACTAAATAAACTACGGAATTTTTTCTTAAAGTTAAGCGGTTGTGCTCTAATATTTCTTGGACTGTGGATGATATTAGATCCTAGAAGAAATTATATATTAGATTTAGTTGATTTCTCTGAAGATGATCCGTTACTTCGTTTTGCTTCATACACGGCAATTGTCAGTGGTATAATAACTATTTTTGTTGGTTTTATGTCATGTTGTGGAGCAATACAAGCTGAAAGGTGTATGATATTAACCTTTATTATATTTATTTTACTATTATTCTTTGCGGAATTAACTATTGGTGTTTTGGGAGTTTTATATAAAGAAAAGGTTAGATATACGGGAATAACATATATATATTGAATGATAAAAAAATATCTGTTGAATGATTGTTTTTGTATGATTAAATTTTTTATAGTTTTCAGGAGATAGAATGCGTACTTACATAACAAATATGTCCCATAATCGTTATTATCGAGATAAATGGGTTACACCATTACTTGATACAATACAATTTTATGTAAGTCTTAAATGTTATCTTTTACAACAGAATGATCGCTCGTTCAGAACTACTAATATCTATTATTGTAATATTATATAGATTTACCATAATATTTAGATATTGTCGAAACAATATAAAGTGCATATGAAATACTTAATAAATAAAAGGTACGGAATTGATAAAACTAATTATCAAAATTATAAAATAACAGAATTAATAGACAAAATTCAACTTAATGTAGGTATTTTACAATGTATTTTTAAATAAATATTATTTAATATATCTTAGCTTGGATGTTGTGGAATAGATAGTCGTGATGATTGGAATATAACAGAGTGGAGGAAAAATCAAATAAATGGTGATGATATGAATTATTTTGATTCAAATAGTTGGCGTTATCAAAGAATAAAAAGAAGGATTTCTAGCAAAATATTTTTAGTACCGATTTCATGCTGTAAAGGGAGAAGTCACATATTATCTCAATTTATACCAAAAAGTTATACGAGATGCCAAAGCTCAAATCATCCAAATTGGATTCATACGATGGTTTGTTTTGAAAAAAATATATGCAAAAATTATGACTAACTTAATAAACAAAGTTGCTTGCGATCATCCTGGTGTTTTTTTTCTTAATTTTAATACTTTTTGTAACTAACATTAAATTTTTAGCAAGAATGTTGTGGTGGTGAGGGTCCTAAGGATTATGAATACTCATTTTGGTATATTACTAACACAGAAAGAGGAACGAGATCATTTGTTCCATATTCATGTTGCAAACAATCTCAAGATGGTCGTGCATGGCATTTAATAGCTACTGATCCTATGTGTATTACATATTCTTATTTTTCACAACCATTTAATAATTCCATACACACTGAGGTTTTTATTGAAATTACTAATTTAAATATATAAAAATTCCTTTCTTTTCAGGGATGTCATAAAAAATTGAAAAATTGGTTTGATGAACAGTCTATTATTTTTATGGCAATAGGATTTTGTTTTGCTGGATTGCAAATGATTGGTCTCATTATAGCCACAGTACTATGGCATAATTTAGATGATTATAGATTTATACAAGCTTAAAATTAAATAATTTTTATTTAATAAAATTGTTCTATGAAATAAAAGTTATATATTGCATTTTATTTGTTGTAATAATGATATAACATAAAATATTAAACAGGAATTAAATAAATATGTTTTTTTTCATGTCTTTTCTTATTTTATAGGAAATGATGTTTATAGTTATAGCTATGTATCATTTGACGTAAACATAGGATGATTACCTGATAAACTACTTATTTATAACCAATGAAAATTATAAATTCATTATAACTTATTTAAAAAAAGTATCAACTAAATAAGTCATGTTAATTGGGATTAATGAGGTTAGAATTCACTCAAAATAATATAGATAATGTCGCTGATTTAAAAAGTGTTTAATAATTTAACAGATTGTTATTAAGAATTAAAAATATATCATCCTTAAATCCTCTAAAGACGTAACTAATCACTTTTTAATAATTTTGTTTTATTTGAATAGTTATGGAATTAGGTAAAATAAACCGTGTATTATAAAAAAGCCAAGCATTTCTAATTTTTATGTAATAATAAAAATATGTTTTTTTCAAAAATTAATTCCTGAAGACGATTATAAAATAATTGCATTGGATCATCTCTTTGGTCATAATGCATATGAAAAATATTTTTTAATACAAAAAGCTAATGACTAAAATTTGTATCTATATATAAAAAAATTTATTAAGGGGTTTATTTTAAAGGTTAAAAATCTCTTTTTAATTATTATTAAAATTAAAAGAACAATTTTTAATTAATAAAATTAGAAAATAAATAGTTACATAATTTTTTATTTTATTATATTAAAAATTATTAACTCAAATATTATATCTTCAAGAAATTCACATATATTGAGATGGGAAAAAAAAGAAAAAAATTTTATTAAAAAGTAGAGTAAATAAGACAAAAGGTGGACTATTTGAACAAAATATTTACCAGCTAATGAAAAAAATTGGCAATATATTAGGAGGGAAAGACAAATATTTCATTTTGTAGGCAAATAAAGAAGTTTTTGTCAGTAAATTATCATTTTGATAAATGCTATAGTAAAATAAGAAAAATTAGAATTTATATTTGAGAACTATTTTTAATTACCATAAGAAATTGCATTACATTCCTAATGATTCTTTTTATCATTTTTGTAACATTTTAAAAATTATAAATCTATTTAATAAATGATATTTCTAAAGACGATTGGTTTAAGTTTAATCTTCTTACATAAGAGAGTTAAAGAATTCTAACATCTCAAACTATGATAAAGTATTTTATCATATATAGTATTTATGATAAGACAAATAGTAAGACACTAAAATATTTGTGATTTTCCCTAAAACAGGAAATATGTATGCAAAAAATTATTTAAATTCCAATTAAATAGTATTTAACTTTATTTGGTCATCATTTTATTAAATCATTTGTAAACTTTATAACGTATACCTTCATTCATATTCTATTAAATTTCTATGAAAACGTTTAATCTTTTTCTTTTGTTCTTTGAAATGTATCTTTAAAATTTAATAGTAAAAATCATTCTTAAAACGACAGAATAATCATTTGACATTGTAAATAAAACCATATGGTAAGAAATCAAATTAAAAATTTTTACTTGTTAAATTGATACAATCTTTATGGCTTTTTTGAAGTATTGTTAAATAACCTATTATATTTTTAAAAAAAGTTTCATAAAATTTTTATAATATTAAAAAGTAATAAAAAAAACTAGATTTATTTAACTAAAACTGTTCAAAAGTTTATTTCTTAATAAAAAATACACATTTTAATTTTTCTAGAGGGATTTTATTTTTTCTATAACTTTTTTTCTATAAGGAATTATAAAACATTATTCATATTGTTGTGAACGAGAAATAAGATATCAAAGATATAACATCATTATTTCATTTAATAATTTCCTCAAAATCGACAATTTATCTGTCGTATGTCATAATTCTTATATTGACCAAATTAATATTTGAAACATAAGTTAATTCCGCTATCGTCATCCCTTTTTCTTTAGTATTTCACATTTTTTGGTGATATCATCACCCATTATTGATGAAAAATTAATTATTTTTGTTTAATTATTAATAAATTAAGAGAAACACAAGTATATTATATACTTTGTTTTTATATTCTCATGAAATGTCTTTCAATTATTGTTATTTGAAGTTGTATGTGTATATTAACAACACCCAAAATGTCATTACAAGCGTTTTCCTAAATTCTATTATTTGAATTTTTATTATTCTTTTATAAAATCTAAATATTTGCCTTGATGTATTTCAACAATTTTCATGTTTACTTATTGTCATTGTCCTGCTACAATCTTTTTTAATATTTTAAGTAATAAGAGCTATTTGATTCTTTTACGTCATTTTCTTAAAATTCATTAAATACATCAAACTGTAATAGTGTAAAGTAAATGTTATTTATTACATTTTTGGTATAAAAATTTCATTTTAATTGTTTTCTTCCATTTGCATTCCAAAAAATTAAAATAATGGTTATTATAGTATTCCTTTTATATTTACATGTTGAGTGATCATGATATATAAATTTAAAAAGGTCAAAATATTTTATCTTATTAAAAAAATTACATTGTTTCTTTTATATAATTAGCCCTACTATTTTAAAACTTCCGAGGCTTTTTGCTATAATTTTTACTCCCAATTGTTAGTTAAATTTTAGCTATCCAGACAAATCCTCAATTTTACATTTTGTATAGAAAAAATATTTCTTAAAAACTAATCATTTACATATGTTTTAGAAATAAAAAAATATTTTAAATTAAAATGAAAATTTTATAATACTGTGTACTAATTAAGTATGAATTACCATTCATTTTGTTCTAATATTATTTCAAATGAGACAGTTAAAGTTTACCATGAATTGGAGAGTGTGAAAATAACATTTAAAAATTCAGTTGTAAGTTTACTTTTTTTTCGTCTTTTTATTACTATCATACTTTTAGATTACATTATGTTGTTTAGGCATTTTTGGATCTATTCTTAATATATTTACTTTAAGAAGTCCATCTCTTCAAACTGTCCCTTTTATGTATATCCGATCATTAGCACTATTTGATTTGGTAAGAGTAAAATTAAATTATTTTCTATAATTCATTCCTTTAGATTGCTTTAAGTGCTGTTCTTGTTCATTTTGTCATTAAAAGCATAAAACATCCAAGTGTAGTAAATAATTTTTATAGATCTCATATGGAAGATGTTATTATAAATTCGTTTTTTGCTGCCGGTCTTTATTGTGCTGTTATGCTGTCCATTGAACGATATTCATTAATTACCAATCCATACAAACAACGACTTTTTAAACCGGAAAAGAATGCTGTTTTAAAAATATTATCTGTATTGTTGTTTGCATTTTTATTACATTTTCCAATAGCATTCCAACATTCAATCAAGTATGATTCAATGGGTAATTATATAAAAGGAAATAACCAAGAATTGCTTTGTCAAGAACCTCATTGGATGATATTTACATATTATAAAATTGGTAGAGAATTTATCCGAGGAGGATGCGTTATTGTTTTAATAGCACTTAATATGATAATCGCAGGAAAATTAAAAATTGTTCAAAGGAATCGAGAAGATTTAGTTAAGAGAAGCAGTAATGTAGGGATAGTATTATGTACAAATTCATCTTTTGCTGGTAATAATAATGGTTCTGTATGTGAGATTAATAAAAAAAGAGAATTATCACCGTTAATAAAATCGTTTGTTGAAAGAAAAGTAACAACGTTAATGTTTGCTATCTGTTTAATATATGCATTAGGTAATTTACCTCAAATGGCTGTAATGCTTTTGCAAAACGAGCAAATGGAAACGCAATATTCATTCCAGGTATTTCGATATATTGCAAATTCAATGGAAGTACTTAATCATTGTCTCAATTTTTATATATTTTGTGTTGCATCCAGTGAATTTAAACGAGCATTTCTAAATCATTGTCTTGGTATAAGAGAAATTTGTAAAAAATTTCCCTTATGCAAGTCATTTTTTAAAACGCAATGTTATCTAAATTCAACCACAAATATTCCTGATATTGTCACAACAAGTCCGGATATTCGTATTGGTTATATAAAAGAACATTGTAAACTCATTGATGAAAGTTCCTGCCAATTGACGATTAAAAGTGACCAAGATAATATTGAAGGAACGAAAAATCTCATCGTTTATTCTAAAAATAACAATTTTTGTACAAATAATCATGAAGATACCCTATAAATAACCCAAATACATAAATATTTTTTAAACCCAATGAATTTTTTACTATAAGAAAATTAATTTAATATTTTTAAAATTAAATTTGTCTTATCTCTTATCCAAACCATCAATATATTTATACATATTCTTTTGTCTACTATTCTATTAATGTAATTTTATAATTATAGTTCTATTATATATAAATTGTTGTTCTACTAATAAAATCTTTTATTTATTCTAATATTGAAGAACTGACTCTTTTTTAAATTATCACATAAATATATAATACCATTTTATGAGGCAAATGTTACACTTCATTTATTAAACTTATCTATTTTTCTCAAACTGTTAAATCAATATCGCTTTTAAATTTTTAAACATGTCAATGAAAGTTATATCGCTGACGTTATTTTATTCACTTAAGTCTTTCTCAATGGACAAAGGAAACATTCTTTTCGTCACTCTCTCTCAACGACTATTTTGGTTTATTGTCTACCACGAATGTCAAGTTTTTAACAAAACTGCGTCATCGATTTTAGCTGTTTTTGTTTTACACTTAATACTACATTTTTTAACCGTAGTATCAATATAGATGCGCTAGCTTTACCCAGTTTAAACACATATATTAAAATATTTACACAATGCTTTTTTATAAGTAGATAATTCATTATTTTATTGAGCGATTATCATATAATTATATGTCTTTACAAAAACTTTTTGTTTGTCCATTATAATATTATTTATATAAACTATTTTCTTACATACTCTTTAAAATATCACATATAAAATTTACTAATAGTGACACTTATTTTAGGAATTATTACCACTTTTTTGAATTGATCTATCACTATGTCAAACACACCTTTGGATTTTAGTCTTGATCTTATGCGTCGTTTACCTCCAAATAAGCTTGAGGAAAATCTTGGAGATGTCATAAGTCTTTGTCCAGATATTACTGAAGATCTTTTGTCATCTGTAGATCAACCATTAAAGATCAAAATTGATCCTGTCACTAAAAAAGAGTATCTCATTTGTGATTACAATCGCGATGGTGACAGTTACAGGTAGAAAAAAAGAAATGATTGTAATAAAAATTTATTATTATTATTTATTTCTAGATGTCCATGGAGCAACAAATATGATCCACCACTTGAAGATGGCAATGTACCATCTGATGAATTAAGAAATTTGGAAATTGAGATGAATGCTGCTTTTGAGGTTTATAAAGATTTATATTATCATGGTGGTGTAAGCAGTGTATATTTATGGGATGCTGAACATGGTTTCGCTGGAATAATTCTTTTTAAAAAGAAAAATGCTGGAGGAATACTACAAAACGGGTCATGGGATTCGATTCATGTTATTCAAGCAATTGAGAGAAGTGCTCGTCAATATTCTTACAAAATTACTTCTACTGTTCTGTTATGGTTTGAAACAAACTCAGAGAATGGTGAAATGTCAATGGGGGGATCATACACTCGCAACATCGACCAAACTTTCATCTTTGGAGAAGATGCCACACAATTGTCATGTATTGGGAAGTTAATTGAGGACCAAGAAAATAAAATTCGTGACTTATTGAAAAATGTCTATTTTTCAAAGACAAGTAACATTGTTGGAGAGTTACGTCAACCATATGATAGATTGAATGATGAAACAAAGCAAGAATTTATTAATGAGCTCAGTTCCAACCTTCACACTCGCAAAAATCCAACTCCTCATGGAAGCGGTGAAAGATAATTGTAATTAATGTTTTATTTTCAAATTAAGATATTTCTATGCTTTATTATTTTTATTATTCTATGTAGCAACAACCATCTCCATTTTACTACTATTAGCTTCTCTGCTTTCCAAAAGCTTATATTCTTCATAATTGTAACTTTTTTCTTATTATTATTAGAGCATGTTTTTGATGTTTTAAATTATCACATTTAAGTAACAAGCTATTAACTTAATTAAATACTAAAACGATCATAAAATATTTGTATAAATTATATATATACTTTTTATTACAACAAAAATTTTTTTATTTAGATTTATACAATACTTGTTGCGTATTCATTCTTTCCATTTTGATTATTTTCCTCCTTATTTTGTGGAATTTCTCCTAAAGTTATTTTACGTATCTTATTTGTCTCAGGTATCTGACCATAAACATTTGAATCGTCATTATTTTGAAGAAGAGCGTTTGAATGTTCCAATGATGGAACACTTGGTATTTTTTTATTGTAACCATAATTTCCATAGTTAACTTCACGGTTTATATAATGTGTAGGTTGTTGGATATATGAAGAATTATCCATAGGTTTATTGGTTAATATATCACCATAAATACCAGAATGTGGAGATTTTGGTATTGGTTGAGGTGTTAAAATCTTATTGCCCTATAATATAAATGATAATAAATATATATTTTAACATGTACTTACAATAGATTCTTTATTGACAGCATATTGTGGTTGCTGTTTATTAGGAAGTATATTAATTTGTCTACCACTTAATTGTCCTCCCTGTTGATTTCTATTGTAAGTTCCGTAAATTGAAATTCCTTGTAATTTAGGATCCATTTGTTGACGTTGTCTGTTTGGTGAATATCTAATACTAGTTGCTTGTCGATCTGGTAGAATTCCATATTGTTGGTTTGCTGCCATCATAGCTTGATGACTTCTTATTGTTCCAATATCCTCATTTGTCATTACCATTGCACCACGTTGTGATCTTTGTAAAGTACCAAATGTATTAACAATATTTCTATCCTTTGAATCAATTGATGATGTAAAAGTATTTCCTTTCGGGGTATTGTATGTTGATGATGCCATAATGTGTTGTTGATTCATTAATGTTTTAGCATGTTCTTTGGCTGGTGACATCCTAACATGTGTTGCTATTAATGGTCCATTATTTAACTGAACCTGAGATCCTGAATGAGATCCGTATAAATTTTGTTGATTAAAATCATAAGCTCTACGAGGCGGTAATGGTGAAGGTCTATCAGATTCAACAACCCTTTTAACAATCGGTGATGTTCTGTGTTTTGGAACAAGCATCCCATTTTCAACTTTATTTCTATGGACTAAGCTTATAATTGATTGCTTCATAACTACGTCATTTGTCAGATACATCTAGAAGGAGGGGAAAAAATTAATTATATACTAATAGGGGAAAAAATAATCTTACATAGTCTCCCTGCATTATTAACATTGAATTTTTTAATTTTGATGATAATGTTCTTCTATCTTGAGAATCATCTTGGTCATTTGAAAGATTAAGTACTTTTTGTGCGTTCTAAATAAAAAATATTTTTATAATCGATATATTAACTTTTTTAATACCTGAAGATTTATAATTTCATTGACAGGATGAGTTACTTTAAAATTCCAATTTTTTCTTAATGTTAAAATAAGCCAAAGGATAATCCAAATAAAAAGATATGCAACTCTTACAATAATACAATGTAGGAGGATTGCTTTATTTTCATATTGATGGAGGATCATTAATGCATATATTGTTGGACATTGACTAATCGCTGTTAAGACAAGAACAATTATAGCTAACATGTGTGGTCCATAGCCATCACAACATAAAGCTGTATTAGGATCTTGATAAATTGATGAATCTGGATTATTTGAACCATAATATCCATTTCCACTAATGGTTGTTGAAAGTTTATTATGCAACAAACTCATTTTTTCTTTTATAGACATCAATGATATACGATATTTTGATAGCCCATATAAATGTAAAGCTATTGGAGCCAGTAACATTATTTTAATATCAAAAATAAAAAGGAAAATTAAACTGACAGGATGATAAAAAATAAGGTTTTTTGATGATGTTATAGGTAATCCAATTGTTAATGGTTTTATGTTATATCTGTTTGTTTCTTGTATTCTATATAGTATACTAAAGGCCAAATATCCATATATAATTGTAATTGAATGTATTATCATAAAAAATGAAAAAATAATTGAAAATACTTGATTGGTACTCCAGAAAAGTTTTGGATATCTTTGTGCTAATGAAAAAAGTGCTATTAGAAGATTAACAAATTCTAATGGAATACCAAATAATTTTGTATGCATAAGGATTGGAAGTAAATTTGGAGAAATTGGAAAAAATGATAATTCCTCAGATGTTATTCTAAATCCTTGTAATCTTGTATCACCAACTGGTAAATTTAATGCAAGTTGATTACTACGTTTATACATAAAGTCCACCTCTGTATGAATAATATCATTGGTATTAGCAAATCCAAAACGATACATTTGCGCAAGCATTATTTGTTGAGCTACCAATTGACATAAAGCCATTGTTAAATGAAGTGTCTGTGGAAATGGTAGGAAATTGCGATATACCTTTCTGATAAAATGAAATATACTACAACAACATGAATTAATGTTCATGCTATTTCTTTCGCATACATTTACAGTTATCAACCCAAGTTGTTCTCTGTCACCAGTTAAATTTCCAGATTTAAAAAATCCAACAATAAAAAAAATCATAGTTAATGGTATACATGATGAGTAAAGTATCATGTAAGTTGTCAACCATAATTTTGGGTATTGATGTTGAGGCCATTTAACATCTAAATATAGACGATATCTTTCAAAACCCAAATAGAGAAGGTAAATTTGTAGAAGAATAACTCCAAACGTATACCATAATGATGATAACGAATTGAGTCGTATTTTAAAGTTGCATCCCATTGAGAATAATTTAATTCAAATAATTAACATTTCATTATTATCAAACAAAACAAATTCTTTTAAAAATTTTCTTTTTGAATAAAATTTATTAAAGCAATATACTTTAAGATAAGAACAAATGATACTAAAAAGAAGATAATAGGTAAGTAAAATGAAACATTAATGACACAAATCATTAATAATAAACAGATGCCATAAAACATTCGTAAAAAGATTGTTATATTTTACTATCTTCTACATTTAACAGAAAATAGTAGTAATGTAAGAATAAGAATATATTGGAACAGTAAGAAGCAATAAGAAATTTGATTTAAAATAAATTGGTATTCCTCTAAAATAAACGAAGACTAAAATTGAAAAATGTAGAGATGTGAGTATTAAAATATTACTACGATATCTTTATGTAAATTCCCAACAATATCAGGTCAAAAGAACAAAATTCTCATAGACATGATTTTAGAACTAAAGATGTAAAATAGAATAGAAGCTTATAATAATTAATAGAATAGGCACTATATAAATTAATTTAAAACATAAAACTTTAATGTTCTACAATTTGGTTAAAATTTGCATTATTATTTGAAGAAAGAAACAAATTAGTTTCGAACATAGTAAATGGAAGTATTCACAACTTTAATGATAAAAGCTTTATGATTAAATTTTTAAATGCATTGGAAAGAGTAATTGTCCACGCAAGATTTTCCTATTGTTTTGTATATTCAATTATACCTATTATTTGGTGTATATATTTATATTAATACATAATGCGGTTAATAAATTATGAATGTGAGATGGCATAAAATTTGTGATCATTTATATAATATTTAAATAATATAATATTTAGAATTGCAAGAAATTTGATATCAAAAGTTAAATATTTAAAATAAAACACTTTTAAGATTTTATTTGTCCACCCTTTAATTTAATCTACAATTAAAAAAGTACACAATATTTTTATGACTTACAAGTATCGTAATAAAAAGATTCATTTTAACAGACTTTTTGAAAGAATAAAAAAAATTTATTATTATTGCTATATATCTAAAAGATAACCTTTTAACTTTTATAACTGTTACTATTGAAGAAAAAAAGAAGTATTATAATAACAATTATGAGAAGAAATAACTGGAGAGGAAGTGATGAAATGTAACAAGAACCTCGTGCAAATAGAATTTTTACATAAGTGATAATAGGACTAAAACTGCTTTGGTAAACCATATTAAACTGACAATGACCAGATAATAATGTGAAATGTGAAACAAATAACAGATGGGCATTACGTATACATACATCTATAGATGTAATAAGAATAAAATATATTTTGTGGATGTCCCAAGCAATATTCTGACATTTATACAGACCCGTATTTAGTATTATATGTGTCCAATAAAATATCAATACTAAGACTTTATATATTAACAGTACTATTATATATGTCATTTTATTTTTACATCAAAAACTTCGGATAAACAGATTGATGTCGCGCATAATAAGTGTCAATAATTTGAAGCATAAAACTTTTTTTTTCAATTTATGAAATATTATTGTATAAGACAAAGAAAGGGCAAGTATTTATAATGATATTGTATTTTGAATAATGGCATATATAATAGTATTATATGGATAAAAATTATGATAAATGTTTGTTTAAGGAAAGAAATATATATACGTAAAATAAACTATAATAATATTTAAAAGCTTTCATTGGTAAAATCAAAATTTTGTCAATGTAAAAATTAAAAAAGACGAAATATTTTAAACAAATTCTATGGACTAACAGTTACTAAAAATAATTATTTACTTCACTGTGAAAAATCCACAAAATAAAGAAATATTTAACTAATTATTTGTTAATTACCATAAAATATATCCTTTATTGCACTCAATTATTTCTAAAAATATTCTCTTACCATCTACAACTGAAAATGTTGTTTTTCTTCAACTAAGAATATTAAGCAATAATTTTTTCTCATGTTTTTTCAATATTAAATTCATTATAGACATCTAAAAAGAGAAATGCCAACATTTATAAAAAGTACAAAACATATAATTATATCACTTTTTTTACTATAGATTTGAAAAATAAATTTTAAGAAAATTTAATTTATATTTACAGCGTTAATTAAATCTTATTACAATTGTTTAACAAAGTTTTTAGTAAAGTTTAAAGAATTTATTTATAAAAAATCCAAATAACGGTATTTAAAATGAAATAACAATAAATATTTTATTCAAATTTACATATGTGCTTTGAGTAAAAAAAACAAAAAATATTAGAACAAATTTTTTCACCTATTTTTTTGAAATGCTTATTGTAATGTTAATGACAAATATTGACAATTATTTTTACAAATAAAAGAGCTTCAAAGGAAAAAAATAAATCAAACGGCATTTTTTTGTTATTAAAAAATAAAAGTATTTAAAAACTAGTTTAAATATGATAACTGTAGGAAAAAATATTTAGAAAAATGAATTGTTTAAATGTAAAATTTGGAAATTAATATTAAAGATAAAATTTTTACTACCATTTTCTATTTCCAATGACATATATCCCAAAGGTAAACTTTACTTTCTTAATTAAAATATATTCAGTTAAAATTTTATAAGCTATTATTCCAAAGATTTTTCATTATTTATTTTAAAAACAATTGTAATTTTTGTTTTATAAATTAAACGTAA
The DNA here is from genome assembly GCA_005656395.1 of Strongyloides papillosus. Classification (NCBI taxonomy): domain Eukaryota; kingdom Metazoa; phylum Nematoda; class Chromadorea; order Rhabditida; family Strongyloididae; genus Strongyloides; species Strongyloides papillosus. The sequence continues at coordinate 405,095 of SRSI01000013.1, forward strand.
ATAAAAAAAAATTTTTAAGTATGCAAGGAGATCTATTAAATAATTCTAACTTTTTATTTGAAACATAATATTGTATATCTTTCTCTTTTAACTGAAAATTTAATAAAAAAACTCTTACAAAGTACAATATAAATTTATCAATACATTTATGTTGCCTTTTAAAGTAATTATTTAAAAGTTATGCAAAAAAGTTGGTTTTTAATATCTTAAAATTACTAGTATTTTTGATAAATGCATGAAATATTTCATAATTCCAGCGACAACATGCATATCAATAGCTAATATATGGAATGATTAGATATTAGAAAAAACCTTAAATAAGTTGTGCTTTTTTCACTTTACACAGGTTGATAAAATGAATATTTAGTATTAAAGAAAGATATTGAAAAATATGTAAAAGATTATATTTAAGTAAAGATATATGATTATATAATTTTAAAAACAGACAAGCTTTGGCAGTATATAAATTTAGAAAATTATATTTCAAAATTTTGGATATTTCACTGTTATTCACATGATTATTAAATTATTTTGCGGTCCATTATGGGGTTTTCGTTTTCAATTTGATGAAATTAATAAACTTGTAACTGTTAATGAGGTAGAACAATACTCTGAAGCTTTTGAGAAAGGTCTTTGTATTGGTGATCAAATAATATCTATCAATGGAAAACGATACAATAAATTAATTGATTTTTGCAATGAGCTTTATAATTCATATAACTATTTAGAATTAGAAATATTAAAGTAAGTCTTTTTTTATTTATATTGTATTACTTACTAAGTTGTATAGATTTTCCTCTAATTTTATATTTAACAATCTATAATATATTATTTTATATCCAAATATTTGTTACACAAAATATCTTTTTAAAATTGATATTCTATTATCTATGATAATATAAATATTTTAAGCTGAATTACATTTCTGAATGTTTCTTTAATTAACCTCCATTACACAAATTTAATTGAAAATTGATCTAACATTATATAATATTATATAAGTTAAATTACTCTTCTGTTAAATTAAATATTTTTCATATAAATTATAAAAATTACTCTCACAATTATTTTTATAACTTAAATATCTTTTTTAGGTATAATCTTCCATACGATCAATTATTATCAGTTGAAATACCTAAGAAACAAATTTATTTTGAACCTATTATACCATCAACCTCAACAATCTCTTCAACCTCCTCTGATATGGAAATCTTAAAACATTTAGGAGCATTAAAATCTACACTAAAACAAAATACCTCAAATTGTAGTGATTCAAAAGCAGATACATATAGTGATAAACGTGAGTACAAAGAAATAAAATTTTAATTGTTTTAACATGTTGTTTAGTTGATTCTGATATTAGTAATATTGATATTTGGAATGAGAAAATAAATCAAAATAAAAGCTTTAATATTTCAAAAGCAAATGAAAAAAAGGATTTATACGTCAAAGGTACGTTTTCTTTCATCCATTAATTTCCACATAAAAACATTTCATAGTATTGTTTATTTTTATCTTCTAACAATAAAATTATTAAAAAAAAATAAAATAATGGTAGTAAAGATAATTTTATTATACCAAAGCATAAATTTTCAGACTACAATTTTTTTTATTTTACACTTTCTTATGAAGGTGAGAGTATAAATTATTTCTAATAATATAATAACTTTCTTGCACTTTTAAAATTTTTATTTAACCGACATATAATTAATGATATTTATACGAGCTGCTTTATTATTTTAGATAATCCCAACTACCTAAATGATAGGAGTGAATGGAAAGACAATGGAATATGTAACAGAGATGATGGAATAAACAGAACCACCATCATTAAAGATAATATCAATCAGAGTTGTAATAAGAACGATGATTTTGAAAATAACACAACTTATGGCACAACTAGTAATATAAATTCATTTGCAAGAGAGTTTTCTTCAAATTTCCAAGCAAATTCAAATGTAAATATGTTTTAATATACATGTTTTCATCATTTTGATGTTATTAATAACTTTATAAATATATTATATAGTAATAATAATGGCATTTTTTTATTTTAGATGATTAACAATATTCCTCCACCACCGCCACCAATGCCAGCAAGTAAGGCACATATTTCAGATTCTAAAGATTGGAAGATTCCTTTTGAAAGTTCTAATGTTGGGAAAGCAGAAGGGATTGTTGAAGTTCCAGCAAAACAGACTGTTTCAAATTTAAAGAAACAAATTACAAGTAAATTACGGATGAAAACTCCGACAGGAGCTGTTGTTGTTGAGGCACCAAAAGTTCATACAAAATGTTTAGTTACGGAAGGTTTTAAAAACATAGATGATACTTCATCTAATGATTTTTATACAGATGATGAGAAACATTCAAGATCAGTAACACCACTATCCTTTATTGGAAATCAAAATAATACTACAAAACGTTTGTCTATAGGCAAATTATCAAACTCAGTTACAAATTTAATTGATGATTCAGAAAGAGAATGTACGATAAAAAAATTACGTAGTCAGTTAACAAGTCCATCAATACATAAAGCAAAATTATATAATTCAACATTTGATTTAACTGCAGATGAGAATAATCAAAAAACGCCTTATTCATTTAATAGTGAAAATCAATTTTATAATACATCTACAAAACCATTTTTTAGAAGTAATGATAATTTATCAATATCATCATATAAATCTACATATGATAATCATGCTATCAACAATGTAGAACCATTATATAATGAAAGAAATAATCAATTATTAGCAGAGGATAATTCTAAAATAAATATAGAAAATAATACATTTAATTGTATAAATCAAGAAAATAAAGAAGATTCAAAAAGAGAGAATGAAAATTATTGTAAGTTTAACAATTACTAATTTTCTTTTTTCTCATAAAATATAATATTATTTTGAGGAATATATTATATTATACTAATCAATGAGCTTACTTAGTTGACGTTGATTTATGAAAGTTAGAGAAAGAACTGTAGAAATAGTTAAAAATTATAAAGTATAAAATATTTAGTTAATACACTTACAAACTAGTCTTTAAAAGTAACTTCTTTAAGATGCTTAAATTTTTTCTTAAAAAATTTTTACTTCTTTTTAAATGTGTTAAGGGAAGTTAAACACTTATACATTATGACTACTATTATATTTTCAAGTTTTCATACTTCATAACTGTAACAATATTTAAATAAAATAGTAGTAAAAAAGTTTTTAAATAATTTTTAATATTTTATTTATAAATTTTAATTCATTACACCTTCCTTTTTTGATTATTTCTTTCAGCTTACCAAAAACATGATTTAAATATTTTACCAACATCTTGTAACACATATACCAATATTTTTGATAACAATAATAATACTAATTTACCATCATCTAATGTTTTAAAAAATGAACAATTTATTTCTAACAATGAACCTTCAACTTTTACCAATAAACCTGATTATGGTAATACCATAAATAATGAAATATCAAACGATCCAAATTTAATGTATAGATCATACGATTCATCACGTTTATCACAATTAATTGATCAAACTAATGCTTATATCACAAAATTAAACAACTTCGACTTACCACCTAATTGTAGATCATCCTCTGCTATACCATTTTCTTCTTCAATTTGTAAGAATTTCGAAAACAACTCTTGTACTGAAAACATGAGTAATCAAAATTATTCTACCATTCGTACAAATAATGAACCAAAAAATCATGCTTCATCATGGTATAAGAATATGTATAAAAAACTTCATAAGATTGATAATGAAGGTAAGTTTTATTTTTTTTATTTGATAATGATTAACAGATAAAAATTGGTAATATTTATATTTTTTTGTTTAATTTTTTTAATATATGATAGACCTTTATTTAGTAGTATTATATTTATAAAAAAATATTTTTATTAATATATAATTATAAGTATTCAATTGCTACTGTGTTTATTTATACAGATATAATCTTTGAGGAAGAAAATTTTTAAATATGCTAGTTGAGACTTTTTTTTTATATTTAAAAGGAAATATTTTGGCATTTTTAAGAAGAAATAAGTTTATCAATAGACTTCAAAAAGATTATTGAATATAAAGTTTGTTTTATAAACAACTATTCAATGAATGTTTCAAAAGATAATTTATATTATTCTCTATATAATCCTGTTTTTTTTTATTGTTATAGTAAAATATTATTTTTGGGATCATATTAAAAATTTTTTCTTTGAGAGTCACAAACAATATAGAATAAATTTAAATAAAATATTATATTTGTGTGTATGGAACATTCAGATACTCAACTACATTAACAAAATTTTTAAATTTAGTCTCTTCCATTATTGAATAAGCTTCTCCATATATTTGTGTATACATATATGTATACATATATATATTATTATTTAATTTACTTCATTTTAACATCCCAATTATAATATAATTTATATATTTTAGAAGAAAGCATTTTAAAATATCAACAATTACGAGAACAATCACCAGCATTATCTTCTCAAAGTTAGTTCCACTTATTTTTAATTATTTTAATTATACTCTTATTTTCATTTAGGAGCTTATACACCTTCAATTTGTGGTAATAAGATAGATAATAATAATTCAGATGCAAAATATATTGGATTGCGACGTAGTAAAAGTGCAACTCGATTCCAGCCAATATACACCACTGTTGGTTATGATAATATTAACACCCAAAATATTAATGGACAATTAAATGGTTCAAAAATAGATTTATCACAATCCCGTGTATCATTAACACAAAATAGTTACATAGATTCAGGAGAAGCACTGGGTAAGATTTACTATAAATACCTCATTTCATTCATTATTACTTAATTGACACTAAAAACCATATTAATGAGTTTTATAATATGTCTCATATGTGCGATACAAGTGTATTTTCTGATAATTCACAAAAAACAGGCTTGTCTCCTTCTAATTCACCACAACAGCCCATTAATTCACACAATCATATTTCTAATTCCACTAACAGCAGAAAAAATAAAGACGAAAATTTAACGACGCGCTCAAAGTCTTATGATAGATTCAGAGCCACTAATAGATATGCATTGGAATGTATGAAAACAAAACACTTTCATTTACCATCTTTTCGCCTTCATGAGAATGATAATAATGTAAATAGTATCTTATTTTGCCGTAATATTAATAATTGTCTTATACATAATGATAAAAATACAAATCGTATCTGGGAAAAATTATTATCACTACCAATGAGTGATAATTCACATAACATCTTAAAGACACCATCTAACAAATTTAATGAGAAGAATATAAGCATATCTGATAGATTGAGAATTTGTAAAAAACTTGATGAGACTGTTGAGAGTCTTCAACACCTAATGGACTTTCTTGATGTTTCACAAAAGAATACAAAAGATTATATTACAAAATCTAAATCTACTTCAGATATTGATAAAAGTCATCACTTGTCTAACAACTTCAAGATGTTTGTTAATGAATGCAATTCTAGTGAGTTTTCTTACTTACTGCATGAATTTTTAGTTGTTTGTGTCATCTTTTTTGTTTTGTTGACGTAATTTCAATAATTTTTCATTGTTTTATATTTGTTTTATTATAAAAATTTTATATTTATATATTTACTTAATTATTTATAACACATTATTTATACTTTTAGATATATTACATAGCTCAAATCAAATTTTATCTAGAGGTGTAAATGAACTTAAGAAACAACAAATGAATGAAATAATCCAACAACAAAAGGCTGAAAAACTAAGTGAGGAGTTAAGTCAAAATCAAAATAGAAGACATGGATATACACCATCCGCAACTCCATCTTTTCAAAATAATTTTGATAGATTTGATGGTTTAATGAAGACATTTACCTCTACACCTCCAGGAAGGATGATTAATCAGAATGACTATAGAACAGCTACTGCAATTTATGGCTTTAATGGTAAAAGTAATAGAGAACTTTCCTTTAACAAGGGAGATGTTATCAAAATTCATAAAATTCTTGACAATAATTGGTCTGAAGGTGAAAGAAATGGTAAAATTGGAATATTTCCAACATCTTACATTAAAGTGAGTTAATGATAAAAAAATATTAAATATAAAATACCTTTTGTAGATGAATGAAAGCGCAACTCCACAAAATCAGCAAAAATTAATATCTATTTATCCATTCTTTGCTCGCAATAAAAATGAACTTAGTTTAAAGTCAAATGAAATTGTAACAAAGACAAGAGATATAGATGAAAATTGGATTGAAGGTGTCAATCAACATGGTGTTGTTGGTATATTTCCGTCAAATTATGTTAAAGAATACAATGATAATAATGAGGTTGAAAATGACAATCAGTATGTAAATAATTTTAGAAGTAATGATAATTTCCAAGCATCTGGTATTGTACCTGATCGCCCAAAAACACCAAAATTTATGGCTAGTCTTATTAGTCAACCACAACCACAATTTGCTCATATGTCAAGAGTGAATGATTCTGATATTGTATTGTAAGTTTTTTAGAGGATAGATAAAAAATACTTATTCTAACAAAACAAAAAACCACTTTTGTTAAATAGTATAAAGAGTAATTTTATAAAAATAATAGAAGATTAAATATACATTTATATCATTTTTGTAAATTTTTATATTATTAAAAACAAAAATTAAATGTTAGAAAAAAAGGTATTTTGTTTGTAAAAAAGTCATTACTTTCTTTCTTAGATTTTTTTTATTTTAATTCATTTTGTAATAGACACTTTGAGAATTGGTTTAAAATTATCATAAATTAAAACTCCATCAGCATAATTTTAATACATTTTTTCTTTAGTAATGTATTTTTAAAAAACAAAAAGAAATATTCATCATATGAAAAAAATTTACATAGCGAATGTAAAAGTATTTTTTATTATGTTTTATTATAGTATTATACTAATGTTTTAGTAAGAAATATAAAAAGTTATTTATTATATATCAGTAATTTTGTTTAAACTTCCATTGATAACAATCGTAATTAACTTATATCTATATATTTTTTTTATTTCTAAATTTCTACAGATTTTATTATACTGATAGTAGTAATTTATATAATATAAACTGTTAATTTCTCTAATTTGGAGAATAAAAATAATTATTTTTCTTCTTTTATCAAAATTTATACCACTATATATATTTAAGAACGGCAAACAGTAGATAGAAAAAATATTTTAATTTTGTTCTGTAACCATTAAGATATTATTTCATTGATAATATAATATTATATATTTTTTATAAATATACTATTATGAAACACTAATATTTTTTTGTTAATTTTTATTGTTTACACCTTCTTATATAAAGTTATACTAAAGATATTAATAATTTATCTTTATATCTTATCAAAAATGCTTCTTCTTTATTTATATATAATATTTCTTATTTAAAATCATTTAAATTAATACAGAAAATAGGTACTTTTATATTTAATCGACTAACCATAACATAATATATTGATAAATATAAAAATATTTAAATTATTATTATTACTATGGGTTCTTCAATGACTACGAAACAAACTATACTTCTTACACAAATTTGGAATACAATAAAAAAACAAAAAATTAAACAAATATTTTTCCCAAAAATAATTGACGACTTTTCGGAAATGTTTGATTTATTTCCTACATCATTTAACAGTAAAACGAGAATGTGTATACCTTTTTTAAATTCTAATTACCATTTAAAATATGGTCTATGGAAAGATATTAATTTTCAAGTGGCATATGGGATGATTATTATTTTTGTTGACTCTATAATCATTAACCTCCAAAATCCATCATTTAAAAATCGTGATTTTACAAGCATGTGTCTACTATTTGGTCGTAATATGTATACACTTTTTCGATCACAAACTGTTGATATAAAAAAATTATGGTTATATATAAAAAATTCAAATGATATTTTTGAGAGGAAGTCCCAAAAGGAGACTGTTAAACTTTTTTTATGGGAATATTTTATTGATAGAATTACTACTGTTGTTATGAAATTTTATAATCGTATTTCTGCTACTGACATTACAAGTGCACCTCTTTATACTATTTATGAAAGTGGATATGCATTTAATTGTTTCCCACTGGAAATGCAACAAAAATTCATTAATATTATAAATGATGAAAAAAAACAATGCAAAAAAACGACCCTTTTAAAGTGTTTCTCAAAATTTGTATGAAAATATATACAAATATTCATTTTTTCTTTTAATATTTAATTTTGTTATTTTTTTAGGAAATCAGCACAACCACCAGTGAAGAAGCAAATTAATTTTACTACAAAAATTCATGATTGGAAAGACCGCCATGAACGTGATGGATTGACTGGTTTTGCAAAAATGGTTCCACGTAATTCAATAATGTAAGTTAAATTACTACAAAAAAATTTTTTTTAACAAAAGTTTTCAGATATCGTGCTATTTGTACTTATAAAGCTCAAAATATTGGCGAATTGGATCTTGAACCAAACGATATTATTTTTGTTGTTGAATTATTACCTGATGATTATGCAGTTGGTGTTCTATTAAGAAATGGAGAATTTGGTGTTGTACCATTAGAAAAAATTGCTAAGCATTAGTTTTACTAATGCTTTGTCCCCAAATAATCATAATTTTTTATTTTAATTCATCTTTTAAAACACACACAAACTATATAGAATATTTTAAAATTTAGTTGGAACAATATTTTTATTTGTATCATTATTATTTTTAATAAAATGTTTTTACCTAACCACTCTTTGATTACATTGTGGTCAAAATATAATAATAATCTATTATCTACTTAAAAGTCAAAATATTCAAATAAATATTTGATGAAAAGTAGTTAAGATAGCGTTTTAATGATTTTGATTACATCTAACTATTATGAAATTTTTGTTTTCTTTTTTATCAAAAAACTAACATTAAAAGTATAAATCCCTATTGCATAACGTGCTTTTATTTATTTTTTTCTCCTATTAGATACTGATTAACAAACACTTGGTTTTTTTAAACAGGGAATAAAATTTTATTTCTTAAAAATAAACTTGATAAAATTGTAGTGTAGTATGTAATCGACTAAGGAAATAGTATATTTAATTACTCATAACAGTTAACTATAAAATACAAAATCCATCGAACACAAAGGAGTAGTAAAAATTTCCATAGCAATAATTTTAATACCACATTAAAAGAAAGTTTATTATATTGTCCAATTTGCTGTACCTTTACTTTTTACACACAATATTTTGAAATAATCAGCATATGTGACGTGTTGTAAGATGTTTATAGAATAGAAACTCAACCACTCTTTCGTTATTTTGACATTGATTACGTGTGATTAGTAAAGTTTTTATTTGTATATAAATGATTGCCTTTTTACGTATTTCATTAAAACACTGATATTGCAAATATTAATACCACTCTTTTTTTATTATAGATATTATTATGACTGAACAAGTTGACCCTATTAATTCTCAGGAAGCTTTGAATGCAAAACTTCTTGAGCTTTACAACATAGCTATCAATTCTCCAATTGGAAAATACGTAAGTTTACTTTTAATATTTCATATCCTGTAATATTTTTAAGGTTGAGGCTAGCTATAATTCTGCTAAAACATACAATCCCCTTGTTGAGTCTACTGTTACAACATTAGAAGCTGGAATTGCTAAAGCCGCAACTGATTACATTTTACCTACAGCTGCCAAAGTTTATGACAACTATTCAAAGAGTGTTGATGGAACTAAAAATGCATTAGATAAAACAAAGGAGGCTGCAAATGTTTCAACAGCCTATGGATTGACTGCACTTGTAGCTGGTGTTCAACTGGGATTATTGGCAGGTTTAACAAGTGCTAATTTAGCTCTCGATACAGCAAAATATACAAAAGAAATGAGCACAAATGCTGCTAATTATGTTAATGAATGTAAAAATTCAGCTACTGAAGTAGTTATTTCAACAGTTGAGAAGTCAGTTGAGATGGCTACTATTCCAAAAAATATAGCAACTGAACAAATGAATTATTTATTGGATGTTACAACAGCTTATGCTGAATCATTAACTAAAAAGACGATACCAAAAGAGGACTTAGGTGAAAATCCATCAATCTTTGACCGTCTCTCTGTTATCGTTAAATTTTTGGCCTATAATGTTCTTGACAAGAAAAATTTGGAATATTTTCAACCATTGGTACAAAATTTATATGGGATTATAGACAAAATTAAGAATAATTTTTTACTACTTGACGTTTTTATCAAAGAGAAAAAATGGCCAATAGGTTCTTATAAGGATATCTCAGAATATTTATTAAAAACAAAAATGTCGATTGAAGAACAAGCTAAAAAACTTAATATATCACCAGAGCAATTATTAATGGAACAAATTCGTCAAAACACAGAAAAGCTTGATAAAAGTACTGAGGAAATAAAATTGAAAGGAGAAAACTTATTGACACCACAAATAAATGACTTTTTGTCCAAAATTATAACTTCAATTAGAAATTTTGACAACTCTATCACTACAAGTAAATCAGTTTTTGATGTTCATGATGAAGTAATACAAAAAATTATTCATTTATTATCAACTGCATTAACATTTAGTGGATTGAAGGAAAGTGATAAAGAAAACGATGATGAAAAAAACGATGAAAAAGAAGTTGACAAATCTGATGTATCTACAAATAACGTATAAGATAATGTATTTATAGAGAATTATTATATTTTCCTGTTACGAGATTATTCTCCTAATACAAATATTTTTTCTTTTAATTTTTTAATAAAGTAAAAATAATATCGTTAAAATTTCTAAAAATATAGTTTCTTAGTTAATCATTATCACGACACTCCTAAGTAAAGTTACAAATGCTTTGATAAGATTACATTTATTGATAACTCTTCATATAAAATAATTAAAATATTAAATAAAGGTAATAAATTATAATTCGATTATTAATCATTTAATTGATACCATGAAATATCTTCTCGCATCAATTGTTATTTCAATATTTATTACTCTTTCATTTATCACGGCTGATGATGGAACTTTTACATTTAAAAAAAATTGTGGTGGTGATCCTCTTAATTGCCAATTTACATTTACTGCTCCAGAGGTAATTTTAAAATGTCTCAAATACTAAAATTATATTTCATTGTTAGAAATTAATGGAATCAATAGATGAGGCCGAATTTAATAAAACAATATCACAATTAGAGGAGGGATTTACAAATTTAACTTCAAACATTCAAAAATTAGAAACAATCGGAAATGATACTATAACGGTGAATTTTTCATTAACTTTATCTTAAAAATAATAAATTTTAGTATTTGAATAATGCCACAACAATAATTAACAATCAATTAGCATCCATAAATTCATCAATTAGCTCCATTTCTGGTAACATTACATCACTTCAACAGGAAGCTGAAAGTTTGACAAATGACGCTACAAAACTTATTCAAGCTATGATATGTTTTCTTAATAGTGAAAATCCTTCATCATCCTGTTACTAGATACATTAAATCAAATAACAATAATATAAATTTTTATTTTTGAGTTCTATAAGATTGGATCGACAAATATAAATGATCATTCTTCTTGTTTTAAAAAAATTCTTTTTAAAAAATTGAACACATTAATTTTTTGTTACTAGATGAATAAATTAATGTAAAATTCTTTTATAATAATCAAAAAATTTATTATCTATATTTTAATAATTTTAATTATAAATTATATAAGATAGGATTCTTTCATGTATTTGAAGGTTACTATACAACATATTATATTTGATTTTATCATTTAACATTGTTTTGTCTAGTATTTAAAACAGGCGTCATATAACATTATATACTTATCTTGAAAAAAACTTCAAAAAAATAAAAAACATGACGACATAATTAATACGTGATAATAAATTAGTTTTATTTAATCCTTTACCTAATTTTTATTATATTTTATAAAATCCTGAATTTTTCATTATTTAAAATAGTCTCAGAGTGAGATTTTTTTCTATCTATATTTTATAATGAAAATAATATATACTCTAATTTTTTTATTTTTTCAAATATTGTTATGTGTATTTTCAATTCCATATTTGCCGCAAACATATCCTTCAGAACAGAATGATAACAAAAAATCATTTAGAACGGCAAATCAAGTTATCTATTTAGGACCAAATATAAATACCAATGACAGGGAAATAATTTTGAATGCTTTTAAACAAATTGAAAGAAGAACATGTTTAAGATTTAATGTTTTAGAATTTAAAAAACTACCTCGACATGGTATGCCTAATAATCATAAATCTTATGGTGTAATAATGAAAAGTAATAGATTTTATGGATACATTGATAGAGAAATTTCTAAATATCAATTAAAAAGTACCATTTACCTATCGAATAGAGGATTACATCATTCAAATAAAAATACGGCCAGAGGTATTATCATGGATCAAATTCTTAAATACATGGGCCTTAAAGAAGAATATTTAAGACCAGATGCTCCATCATACGTTAAAGAATTTCGGTAGATTTATATAATTTTTTTAATAATATTAAAACACTTCTAAATTTTAAGTCCATATCCAAAAAAAAGAGCAGTTCAATTTTCAGATGAACAATTAGATTGGCCTTACGATCCAGAAAGTGTAACAATGCCATTTGATTCTCCAAGGTATATGAAACCAACAATTTATTGTCCAGGTCGTGTGCAAAAATCATTTGGTGCTGGACAAAGAGAAGGTTTATTAACAATATGGGATGCAGTAAAAATAAATTCAATGTATTGTCCAAATCGTATTGTAAATGTTGATAGGAGACGTGGTCCTTGTGTTGTGGCAAGGAAAAATTTTTCAATGTCAAAAGTTAGACAAAATGAATTCACTGTGCACAAATATAAAACTAATATATAATATTACTATTCTAATAAAAATCAATAAAAAATTAATTTTATTCCCAATAAAATCTCCTTTTCATACATATACATTGTTTCAATTGTTATTTTATTATTTGTGTTATATAAAGGATGTCTTATGAAACATTAAGTTATTAAATAAAACTTTATATATACCATTATATTTTAAAACAAGAAAAAATTTTTTTAAATTAAAAAAAATAATAATATTCGAAAAATATTGTAGTGAAAATAGTAAATTAAATCTACAGAAATTTTAATTATTATTAATTTTTCCATTATTACTAAAAAAATGATATTATTATTATTTCTTCTGTATCATTTTTTCAGTTGGATCACAAACTTTTTCATATGGTCATTTAATTAAGTTGGATATAATTAATGTGGTTTAAGAATACCTCTTTAATATAGTATGATATTTTTTCCTAAAAATTATTATTGACTGATTTCTCAGAAAATTCGCAAAACAATTAATTTTTTTAAAAGTGAAATTTAATTTACCAAAATGACTCTTGCCAACTCTTTTATTTATTACAGTGCAAAATAGGCAATAATTTAATTCTTAATCTTTTAAAATGCTGGTTGCTTAAAAGTTTTACTTTCTATGAAAATAATTATTATTTCAATGGACATTTTTATATGATATAAAGATCCAAGTAACTACCATTTATGATTATAACATTGTCATCAAATTTCTAAACTCCACTACATGAATAAATTGAATTTTTAATAGTATAAATTGACCATAGTTTTCTTTGATTAATTCAATACCAATAACTCTTTTCGCTTTTGTTTTTGTCGCTATCTGAAAGAACAACAATCATATACAAGTTCCAAAGTCGAAAAACATTTAGATCTCTTTTAAATTTATTTGCATAAAATTTTAAGAAGATACTCATCTTGAATTTTTTTGTATAAAAAATCAGAGAAATAAGATTTCTTTGTAATAAATTTTAAGCGAGATTCAAAACTTTTGCATAAATAAAATGTTCAGTAATTTACTAAAACTTTTTTGAAATTTTTATTGAAAGTTAATGACAGAAAGATAAAAATTTTCTATAATTTTTTATCTCATCATATTAGTCCAACGGCAATATACCCATTTTTTAATACATGCAAAAATGTCCTGTTAATTAGAGACTCTATGTGTTACATTAAATGAAGATTATTGACAAAATGCTATAATAAAAATTTTTATTTTTCATAAAAAAATTTAAAAGAATGGATATGTTTAAAAATTTTATGATAAAGATAGAAAAAAGCAAATTATTATTAAAAAATTCTTCATAGAATCTCATATCATTATATTTGTGATACATGAATAGTTTAGAAAAATCTAAAAGCTACTTACAAAGTCATTTTATTGTTAGGAAAATTTTCTGGCATATTATGAATATTAATTGATAAAACCTAATTTATCATACACACAAAAATTAAAATGGTCATTTTTTCTAACCATTTCGCATATTGACATTGGATAATTGACACACCTTAAATTCGTATGTTAAAAATAGCTAAAAATCAACATATGACACTTATCTTTTGACATTAGACAAATGTTAAACATTGATATATACCAAATTACAATAAATGACATTAAACACATGTCAATATGTCTTATTTTAAATTTTTGACAATATTTTTATAAAATTCAAGAAAAATACTTTTTCTTAAAAATAATTAATTATAAATTTAATATTTTATATAAAAAACATTGTTTTCAAGTGTATAAGCAAATTATATGTATTTTGTACTACTTTAAATAGATAAAAAAAGATTAAAAAAGAAACTTCAATAAATATAATTTTAATTTTCTGCATCCGATGAGTTTTCACTTTGAATGTCATCATTTTCAATGTTTGCACTTTCATTTTCTTCAATAAAACTATTTAAAAAGAGTGAAACATCAAGTATGTCTTCATTCATCTTTTCTTCTATTATATTTTCTTGTGCCAATTCGTACATATCGTAATTAAATGTATTAATATTCGTAGATTCAGAAAATGTTTTCGTTAAAAATTTAAGCTTGTTATGAAAAATGGTTCTTTTTATAACTGTATATGCTAGGCTCATTTTTTGTTTTGAATTTTTTAGAATATTTTTTACATTGCTATTGGAGGCTAAACAAATAATAAAAAATTTGATTAAATTTTAGTTTACAGGCTTCCTCCTTAAAAAACTAAATAAAGCATTTAGTTTGCTACAAAGGCTTTTTTATAATATATAATGATAAACATTCACATTTTTAAGTAGTTTTTAGCATTTGAAAAAATTTATATTTAGCAACATTTGTTTTTTGCCTGAATTAAAAAAAATTATGTTTAATTAGGCTATTAAACTAAATTAAACAACTAAGTTTTAATTTTTTCTTCATAATCAAATTAAAAAATTGAACTATATATTAACATAAAAAAAATATTTTGTTATAAGCAACTTAAGCAAACTTAATAATTGTTGGTTGTACTAAAGACGACTGTTCTTCTCAAAAAAGATTTGAACAAATTGCTCTTACGGTTTCTAATTTCATTTTCATGGGGGATTTTGTTGTTATTACTAATGATTTTAGTTTCATCTTGAGTAATATAATCTTTTTCTATAACATTAACAACTGTGTTGTTCACATTAATAATAAAGATAATAAAAGAAAACTTTTATATAAAAAACAATCTATTCGTTTTTAATATAAGAAAGAATTACAAAATTTAAATAATTTTTTTAACGTGTCAAATAAAACGTTTATGATTGCCTGTAAAAAAGATGCTATTCCTAATATGTGAAAAATTATGATTTTCACTATATGACATAGGTATGTTCTTTTTTGCATAATTTTAAAATTTGACGCTCTGTTGTTATCAATTGATGACATTAAAATTGGTGTCAAAATGACCATTTTAATTTTTGTGTGTATTCTGCACAAATGTTGCTCCGTAGTAGTTTATTTCATACTTAAAATACAGTAGAACAAAAAACTCTTAAAATAAAAAAAGGTTACTATTCATTTTACATGGATCATTTAATGTTTCCGTTTAAACACGTTGAAAAATAGATTTTACCTGAAGCAACTTAAAATTATCAATTAAGAAATAATAAAATTATAGAAATGTGTTCTAAATATTTGGAGAAAATTATTTTATTTATTCAAATATAGTTATTTATCTTTACAAATATTTAATTATATAGATATTTTTATTTTAACGTAAGTTAAAATTTCATTCTTTTATTTTGTAAAATTTGCATGGCATATATTGTGTACGACAAAAATTTTGTGCAGATTCGTATTTACTTCCTTAAATTTTTAAAAGACTTGTGATGATTTCAATTTTAAAATTTTTATTTTTATTAATAAACGACAGCTGTTTACATATCTTTTTGTGATTTTCTATTATAGATAAGATGTGTAAAGAAAAATTTATTTTATTATAAAAATAAATATTATTTAATAAATAATTCTATCGATTTTCCAATTAATATAGAAAATTCGTTCACATTTTCCTACGGCTTTTTAAGCAAACTTTTACAATAACAAAATTTCCTGTATTCAGATTTTTTTTCACAAACTTCTGCTTGCTTATTATAGCTGTTAGTTCTCGTTATTTCGTTTCCTATTAGTACCATCTTATCATTGAATGTTGCCCTATATGTAGCTTTTCCGGGAGAAGTAGTAGCTTCAATTTGATACAAAGCACCTCCTGTTCCATCCGTAGCTTTTTTTACTATAAATTTCTCCTCTTTATCTAAAACCATTTTTGCACAAATATTTGTTAAATTTCCAATCACTATTTTATTATTGAGCTCTTTAATGAATGTTTTTTCTAACATTTCATATTTTTTTTTGTTTTTCAGTTCTAAGTATTTAAAATCTACATGACATAAACAATACTGTATAGGAATATACATTTCATAACAATCTCTTGATCTATGTTCCAAAGGACGGATTAAACTTTTTCCTTTTATTTTTTCATTTACAACATTAGAAAGATCATATGGTTGGAGATTAGTAAAATTATTATTTGTCGCTTCTGTTAAAATATCTAATAATGTAGCATAAATGTCTAAGTGAGATATGTGTTTTTCAGAATTTGTTTTTAAATTATTTATTAAGTGTTTATTGCTCCTGAGTTCATAAGGAACTGTCATGATAAAATATGGATTTTTATGTTCGTAAAATCCAATATCAGTTTTTTGATAATCACTTAATCTAAATCCGTGATCTCCCATCAAGATTGTAAATGAATTATTAATTTGTTTAGCATTTTTTTTAAAAAAATTTTGAAATATTTCATCAGCACTAAAAATTCTATTAATATCATCATGCATTAAAAATGAGTGCCATACTAAAGATAGTTTTGGCATGCTTGTATTCTTTTCTAAAAATTGATCAAAATAATCTAAAAGGAATAAACCGTCACTGTAACATTTTTCTTTTTCTAGTTGCTTAAATTCATTTCTCCTTTTTGTTTTGAGAATTTGAAATGGTCTTAAACTGTGATGGTATGGATTTTCGGTAAAACCAATACAATTATAGTAATTAAAAACTCCACTATCAAAGAAATCTTCTGCATTCATTGTTAAATACCCCATTTGCCTGTAGTAATCTACAATATATGTATTATTATCTAATGGTGTATTACATGATTCTTTTGGAAAGAAATCATTTTTAAT
Organism: Strongyloides papillosus; assembly: GCA_005656395.1. Classification (NCBI taxonomy): domain Eukaryota; kingdom Metazoa; phylum Nematoda; class Chromadorea; order Rhabditida; family Strongyloididae; genus Strongyloides; species Strongyloides papillosus. The sequence goes on from SRSI01000013.1 coordinate 422,659, forward strand.
AACGGGTCTGACTCCATATGAATCATAAATATCATCACGTTGTTTGTTCATTAGGAGGCCATATGCATTTGGACGACTATTTTCACCCTGTATATTAAGATATTTCATTTCTATTCCTTGAAAGTCATTTAGTAAAATCTTTCTCGTATAGTTTAATCCACGTAAAGCCTGGTAATATGATAGTGAATCAACTACATAAATAAAAACATTAAATTTCTTGATATTTTCTTTCATTTTGTATTTTGAGTTTAAAAAGTTAAAATTCTTTTTTTCTAATTTTGGAAAATTATTAATATGAAACCCAAGATCAACAAATGTTGTTTTATTTTTTTTATTTTTGCAATTAATTTCAAGAGTATCACAGTCTAAATTCACAGGTTCAATTAAATTATTGACACTTCCCTCACGCATCTTTTTATCATTTATTGGATAATAACATTTATAAGTGCATTTTGTATCGTTTGGAATTTTTTGATGCAATGATAAAACACCATTTTTAAGATTATAATAATTATTTTCAATTGTATTTTTGCAATTATTATACTTTTTATTTGGTTTTATCCATTTGAAAATATTTTTTGACCATAGATCATGTGTTTTAAATATACAATTACTAGAAATATCTGTTGAATTAATCAAATAGATACCATTTGAATGTAAATACGCTGAATCTTCGAATATTAAAAGTATTATATATTCTATGCCAATAAACAAAACAAATATTATTAGACATTTCTTTAGAATTGTTAAAAAATAGCATTCTGAAGATAAAATTTGAATAATATTTTTACTATAGACTTATATTTTTTTTAATTTGTTAACTACATTATTTTAAAATAAACACATCAATAACTGATTGTTAAACTGTTTTCTTGTGGGATCACAAAAACTAAAACAAATTTTAGTTAAAACTGTCTGAAAAATTAATATAGCATTTGATTAAAGTTAACTAGCAGACACATTATACGGTATAATTTGAAAATATTTCCAATAATAAAATAAATTTCTAAAAAAATTTTTAAAGACAATAAAAAAGATTTCTACTAGAAAAATTTATGCACAAGTGTTCACAAACTTTCGCAATGTTTTAATATTTGCATTAGTATTGCTTCTAATCATGCAAAATCGTTGATAATGAAAAAATTGGTATATCGTGAATAACTATTCGGAAGTTAATGAATTAAGACATAGAACTTTCTTTATTTTCTTTATTCATTAGATCTTATAACAATTTTGACTATTAATTTTAAAATGATATAAACTTTATCTGAAGGGGAAAACTTTAACTTATCAAAATTAGCTAAAATAATGATGTCTTTGAATATCTGTATTCTATGATAGGTATTATTTTTTAAATAAAGTTAACAAGTTTTTAAAACGTTGACAAAATATTTTAATTAAAATGTTTTTTACTTTATTTAAAAATTATAGTTTTTAATAACGATATTATAGATTAAATATATTTCTCTTTAAAGCCAATATTTTTGAAAACCTAATAAAACTTATTTCTAGTGACATAGGAGAATAGTTACTACTTTCAAAGATTTTTCTCACTCATTTGTAAAAATTTACCTTGGTAATTATCATAATTTACTTAATTTTGAATAATTCATTAAAGAATTTCTAGATTGCATTATTTTTTATACCAATATTTTTAATGAGTTTAGACAGTTTACGTATTTATACTTTCTAACCAACAAAAATTATCTCCTAATTTTTAACTTACCTTGATTAAATATATTAAAATTATAATAAGATTTCATATGGTTACAAAGAAAAAATCAGACGATTGTACAATTTAATTTTTATAAATTCTAATAAATTTTAATTACTTGGTTTGAATACCTTAAAAAGACAATAAACACAGATATTAATTTTATATTTGCAAAATGTAAAAATAAAATATTAACAATAATATTAAAATGAATGAACATTAGATTACTAATTATTTTTAATCACGATTATCATAATGTTTGTTTGCGTAAGATAAATTTAATCAAATAAGAAACTTCTCCTTTTTAGATTATGTACGTATGAAGTCATTTACAGATAAAGAATAAAATAAACTTTCACCATAAAGTATAAACTAGAAATATTTTTTTTACATTATATTATCATATCAGAATAAATTGAAGACAGAGATTTACATTTAAAAAGAATAATCACTTTAATATCAAAAGATACTACTTTAATAAAAATAATAATTGTATTATTTCATCATAGAAAGTTTAATGTTTATTAATCTAACTTGTAAAATATTAACGCAATTTTGGCAAAAGTTTTGAAAGAAAAAATACTTGTACCACACACTTTCATAATTTAAATAACGTAAATGAAAAAAAATATTTTATAATATTTATTGTTTAAAGTACTCATAACAAATAGCATGAAATCTTAAAAATATGGTACTTAAGGTTTTATTCCACATGTGATTAAGCTGTTTATCTATAATTCAAAAATTTTAATATCGCATAAATAATAAATCTTATGTATTTGATATTATAATTTCCACATTTATTGTATAATATTATTCATAGTTTTTATTTATATTCAATATTTACTCTGAAGTGTAAACCAAAGTTTTCTAAAAGTAACGCTTAAAGTACAAAGCCATTCGATTAGTATTCATATATTACAGAATATTTATAACTTTTTTAACTTTTATTAAATTAAATGATAAATGTTGAGTGTTTTGCGGAATATAGTTTTTTTTAAAAGGTTTTGATTTTGGTAGTGAAAAAATTTTGCTCAAAAGAATGGTCAAATTTATTATCATTTATTTCATATATGTGATTTGAAAGAATGCTTATTTTGATATAAAAACACAGTAATTCTTCTTCTATGATTAAAAATTGTTATCTTTAAGAAGAACTTGTTATAGTTTTTTAGTGTTTTAATAAAATTATAACAAATTATACTTTTTTTCAGAGTTAAACTTTTGAATTGTCTTTTTAAATTCTATTTTTTTGTACTATATTGTTTCCTATAGTATAAATATCACAGAATTAACGAACTAAGAAAATAATTACCTTAATTTATAAAGTAATTTTTTTAATAATAAAGTCTTATAGCCGAATATTTTATTTCACAAAATTTAAATTTATTTAATTGTTAAACTTGTAAAAAAAAGGTTAGATTAATGATATTTAATAAATTTAAATATTCAATAATTACTCCTAGGTAATTTTTAAACGAAAAAAATTGTTATATTAATTAAATGCAGGTTTTGATTTAATCAAAAATTATGTTTTTGATTTGTTCAAGAAGTTGGAAGTTTTTATTGTTTAGAAATTTTTGTGTTTTCTCTTGATTTAATTATATAAGGCGAAAATAGACTATCAATCTTCTGGAAATATTTTAATGACATATTTCACAACAAAAAAACCATTGGAAGATTCATCTAAGAGTTTCGTTTCTTTTTCGGTACAATTATATTCTAACTATTTTCTTTTTGGTACACATTATATTGTTTAGTGTTAATTTCCTCTATATGATATTTTGACTACCGCCGAAGTGACGATTTTCTAAATTAATAAAAATTGTATTTGTAGTCAATAAAATTTATCGATATCCTCACAGTGCAATGTTTGTACCGTGAAGATGTAGATTATTATAAAAAAATTTAATTTCTGATAATGGGAATTTTTTTATGCCATTTATCTCAAAATTTCAACGTGGAACCTTATATGAAACCTACACGCGATTTACTTTTCCTGATTCAAAAGATCTAATTCAACAAATATGTTTATGTTTTAATTGTTTAGTAAATAAAACTGTAAAAAAATAAATAAACTTATCCTCTAGAAAATTAAAAAAAGTAATATTTTTAATAATTTGAAACAATCAATTGACTTTAATCTCTAAAAAATTAATATTTCTAAAATAGTCAAATAAATAAGAAAGCTGAAAATATTAATTATATATATATTTATGCTTTTTTGTATACTAATTTATTTATATGTTAATAAAACTTTATTGTTGTAATTCTATATTACCAATTTGTTATATAATTATTATTTAAATAGTTTTTAAAGTTCAATCATTCAAGTTGATTAGTTTGACTAAAATTTCATGCAACGAATGTTTGTAGTATTACCAACCGTTTACAAATTCAAAGTATGTAAACATTGTAGAGTATGTATATCAACAACATAAATGATAAGCATTTTGCAATATTGAAATACTAATATATTGAAATGTTATTTTATTAATTAATATGCGATATAAGAATTTTAAAGTTTTAAATCCAAATAAATATAGTTTAAATTACTGATAAAATAATATTTGTAATTAGAATATGTATTATTTTAAAGTTCAAATGACATGTCTAAAATAAAAAAAAAATAAGAAAATTAATTATCTCTTTGCCGTAACTCTTTTTAAAAAAACTGATTTTTACGATTAAATATTCAATAAATGTATTTTTTTTATTTAATTTTGAGAATGAGTATCAAAACGTTTTGGATATACTAAATCAAATCATTTTTAAAAAACATCTTTTTTAGAAATACTTTTTTTATAGTTTCGTCTTTTAGATATCATTTCAAAAAGTTAAAAAATAGAATAATTTATAACTTATTTGAAAAATTCGACACCAGAATAAGAGGGAAACTTAATTTTATAAAAAATATATTAACAACTAATCATTTTATGGACAAGAGAATAGTAAATGGTTTTATTTAAAAAAATTTTAAGTAGAACACGTTGAAGGTTAAACAAAGCCATGAAGAGGCAAATTTTTGGCCGACATAAAAAATTATATATAATTAGAATATTTAGATACTGTTTCTATTTGCACTTTAAATATAAGTTTCATTTGTTTCACATAAATTAATAATTTAACATTTCAAGATTTTTATATTTTAATTTTTTGAAGTATTAAATCATTCAAATTGTTAATATATATATCCTATAATAAATACATATTTTAAATTTGTAAACAGTTGATATATTACAAACATTCGTTGCATGAAACTTTGGTCAAATTAATCAAATTAAACGATTGAACTATTAAACTAATGATAATATAAAAAAGTGGTAATATGAAATTACAATAATATAATCATATTAGCGTATAAACAAATTAGTATTTGAAAAAACCATAAATATAAATATAATTGATATTATTGAGTTTTCTTATCTTTCGATTATTTAAAGCTATTAATTTACTCAGAAATTAAAGTTAATTAATTGTTTAAAATTACTAAAAATATTGCTTTATTAATTTTTTAGAAGATAAGCTTATTTATTTTTTTACCTTTTTATTTACTAAATAATTAAAACATAAACATATTTGTTAGATTAGGTCTTTTGAATCAGGAAAAGTAAATCGCGTGTATGTATTCTGAAAGCTCTTGATCTCCTCTACTAGAATTTGTTCATATTATATCAAAGTTTCTAAGCAGTTTAAAGACGATTATATTTAAAATAGGATATCTATGATTTCTCAATATTTTTGATCTTAAAAACCAATTTTTTAAATTACTAGAACTCAAAAATTTTTTTAATACATATTATAGGACTATGTAAAAATATACCAATAGGTTAAATAAATGAAAAATTCTTTAAATGATTTATTTTTAGTAAAAGAATTTAACTTTTACTTTTGGAAATTTGATAAAATACTTTGATTTTAGTATTGGAAAATTTTTTAAAACGATAAAAAATGTTTTTTAAGTAGAAAATATAAATATAAGTGTCTTAGGAATAATTCAGCACATTTGAGATGTGCTTAAGCCATATTATGGAAAGCCTTTTTTGTAAAAGAATAATAAAAATATATATAGTTAAAGCTTGATTTGATTGTAATATACAATTATCAGCTTAAAAAGTTTCATAATTTTAATAAGTTTTCACTAAACATTATTACTTTAAATATTTGGCTGAAATAACCATTAATAAATAGTATTTTGCAATAACTTTATTATTTCAAACATAATGTAAAATGTATTTCATGTTAGAACAACTTTTGAGTTCTTGTAATTTAAGAAATTGGTTTTTAAGACCAAAAATATTGAAAAACCATGGATAATTAACATTAAATTTAATTATCTCAAAAACGTTGAGTAACTTCGATATGACATGTGTATATAATTGTAGAGGGGACAAAGGGCTTTCAGAATATATAGTTTTTATATAAGGTATCACGTTTAACGACCGAGATATAAGGCTTGGAAAAAATTTTCCCATTTTTCGAAATTTAAAATTTTTTTTAATAATCTACTTAGACACAGTATGAACATTGCACTGCAAGGATTCTATGAACTTTTTTTGGCTACAAATAGATTTTTTTATTACTTTAAAAAAATGTCATTGCGCAGGGTTCAAAGTATGCGATCGAGGAAACAACATACACGCAATATACTTACCTTGGTTCCATATTTCTAGAGTAGTAAAAAATTGTCACATTAATAATACAATATATTTAAAGAAATTAACAAATTAGGCAATCAAAATTTTGAAAAATTGAAAAATTATAAAAATTCTTTTATTAATAAATTAGGATAATTAAAAGTATTATTAGTATTAGATTTTTATTTTAACTGAATAATTTGCTTTATATAAAATACTGATAATTCTTAAAATTTTAATTAATTAACAACACCTGATTTATTTAAACTATAACTTTACTTACATACCAATTTGTTCTATTTTATTAAAAGTTCAGTCTGTCAACTAACTAACTCCGCTAAAAAGTTATACAACGAAAGTAACTAAACTAGCAATTTTTTATTTGCGTTAATTTTTTAAAATTTTTCACTTTGGGTATTTGGAACATGTTAAATAATTAATAAATTGAAGAAATAATAAATTAAAATGTCGATTAAATTATTACCATTAATTCTGTTTTTTTGAAGTTTCTAAAGTATTGAAATCCGGATTTTCAAATGGCAAACGATAAAGAATTAATTTAAATGAAATATATTATTCCAGATTTCATTTGTTTTAATCAGAAAATAGTTTAACAAATATTATAGATATAGTAATGTTTATAAATGTTAAAAATATTAGAAGTTTAATTTCAATTACTGTTATAAAATTACAGTTAACTTAAAATAAGTAATAAAGCAAAAATAGCATTTATTCTTAATAATAATAAAATTTTTGTTATTTCTATTATTTTATGTTTGAAATAGGATACAATGCACACATAAACATTTATTCTTATCATTTTTTTTCTTAAATTCGTTAATTATTTAGTTAAAATTTATTAACATAAAATGAGAGTGGAGTATATCCCTATAAGTACAAACAATACAATAACGTTGTTATAAACCCTTACAATTTATCAACGGTGTTTCCTTTATTTTTGTGAATCCCCTAGAAGTGTGGACGACGTATGCGAGGTGTGTTTTCTGAAAAACCTAGAAATTAGATAGATGACGTGTTTTTCTATATTATTGCGAAATAATGTTTTTGTCATCTTTTTCTTTTATTTTATACACCTGTTTTTGCCGCGTTTTTCCCTTTGTGAAAATAGCGAGAGATTTTTGATAGTATGTATCCAACTATTTTCTGATTAAAACAATTTTAATTTGGAATATTAAATTTTATCTAAAATAATTTGTTATCTTTTACCATTGAAAATCCGGATTTTAGTACCCCAGGAACCAACAAGACAGAAATTATCGTAGTAGTTGAATCGACATTTTGATTTATTGATATATCAATTTATAAATTTTTAAATTTTCTAGTATGTTTTAAATACTCAAAGCAAGGAACTTTTAAAATATTAGCCCAAATAAATAATTGCTAGTTTAGTTATTTTCGTTGTATTACTTTTTAGTCGAGTTAGTTAAATTTACAGACTGAACTTTTGATAAAATAGAACAAATTGGTACGTAAGTAAAGTTATACTTTAAATAAATCAGGAGTTGTTAATTAATTAAAATTTTAAGAATTATCAATATTTTATAAAAACTAAAAATCTAATACCAACGATATCTTAATTAAACTAATTTATTAATAAAATAGTTTTTAAAATTTTTCAATTTTTAAAAATTTTGATTGCTTAATTTGTTAATTTTTTAAATATATTTGTATTATTAATGTGCCAATTTTTTACTATTTTAGAAATATTGAACCAGGGTAAGTTGATTGCGTGTAGTGTGAATAATATAAATCTATGAGATTTTTCTAGTGTTAATTCCATAAAAAATAAACAAATTTAGAATTGAGATAAGATATTCAAAGATATATGACTATATCCTTAGTAATGAAGTTGAAAATATTTCTTCATCAACAACATAAATAATTTTTATTGGATATAATACATATGATTATTTGAAACTTTATTTGATTTAAATGCAAAAATATGAAAATTTATACTGAAATATAAATTGTTACTGACTTACTGTTATAATATTATGATTCTTATAATACTTTAAAGTTTTAATCATTATACGGTTGGTAAATACTGAAAAACAATTTTTGGTAAATCATCGAATAATTTATTTGTTAAAATTTTCAAGTTATAGTTTGTTATTTTTCTAAAAGTTGTAACTTTAAAACAATCAAAAAGTATCATTTAAAGATACTACGATTGTTATTGTTAAACATAGATAATATAAATGACATTTTTATAATCAACAAAAGATTTGATATAACTTCAAGCGCAATCTATACTTTGATCAAAATTGAAATTTTTTGCTATCTAAAGCAAATTAATAAATCGACATATTTGTTTATAGAATAATGCAAAGTCATGCCGCTTATTTTATCCTATAAATATATTAATTTTTTCTTTACTTTTGTCATTTCATCTGAAATGATTATTGGAATATATGGTAAAAATAAGTTATTTTTTGACATTTTTTTTAAAACACACTATGTTGTTTAATGTTAAATTCTTCGATCACATACATTTATCACTTTCATTGCGGCAATTTATAAAGCTGATAAAAAATGAATTTATTAATTTTTAAAATTCTGGAACCTTTTAAAGCATAACATTTGTACTTTGTAGACAAAGATTATTTAAAAAAATTTTTTGAACCCTTTATCTTAAAATTTAGAAATAAAAACTATATTATTAAAAGCCCGTAATCTCCTCTACAAGAATATATCGATATCATAATGAAGCTTCTATATAATTTTGAAATCATAAAATTTAAAGTTAATTATCTATAGTCCTTCAATATTTTTGATATTAAAAATTATTTTATTAGACAATTTATTACATTAAACAATTATAACATAAATAATGCAATAAATTATATAATATAAAGTGAGTTTACATAGAAAACACAGAGTTTTTATAATGTCATTATGACAAATTATTTATGATTAAATACACACTTAAAAACAATTAAAGTTGAACCATATAACATTATAAAAAGTAAAATCTATCAAAAATAATTTTCTATTAAAAATTAACAAACATTTAAATTTTTATCTAAAACAATATCTTTAATTAATGTTAAATAGATATAAAGATTCTTCATACAATTACACTAGATTTGATTATACAGAGTTAAACGATCAAATTAAAAAATATTTGATTAGATAGTACCATTTTTTAAGTACAAAAAAATATGAAATCAAAATACAAGTTACAAAATAAATAGCATTAGTTTGCTACAAAATTCAATAACCTTAATTTACTAATTACAATGGAAGAAAACAAAAGGGACGATATCTTAGTTAAAGCTCGTGAAGCTAAAAAAAATCTGAAATGATGGAAACAAAAAAAGAACAATGTTATACAATTGCAACAATAAGAAAAAATCAAGAATTAACTTGTAAATTTGAAGAAATTGAGCAATATATTTTAAAATTATTTCAAAAAACTACTATATTTTATAGAATTAAATGAAATGAAAGTACGATTCTTTATTTCAAAATTAGGGATCTTTAATTTTGACTATTCAAAATTTAAATCTGAATATGAAATACTGGAGAAAATCAATTAAGATTCAATAATCATGCAAAAAACATAGAAAAAATTTTTAAGACTTAGAAAAAGCTATGAGATACATTAATGATTTAAGAAATATGACAACAAGTCAATTACAAACAACAGTAAATCATTTTTAATTATCGACAGCAGCAGCTATTAATTATCTTAAAAAAGAAAATAGCAAATTATAGGCCATATTAGAAGAACCAATTCCTCTGGAAATTCATCGAAAAGCTTTACAATATGATACAGAAGCATCTTAAAATGATTGGATTAATAGCATATTGGAAGCTATTAAAGCCACTAATCAAAAAAAGCTTCCACTAAATGATATATTATTTTAATTAAGTGAAAGAATTCAAGGATTAGCAATCAATCCAATGAAAAAAATAAATTATCTTCAGAGGAAACATTGAAGCTATGCCTGAGTTTAAATATCACTCGGGATAAATTTGAATTACTGCTTAAAAATTTGGGAAAAGAATCACCATGTTCAAGTTATGACTCAGTCAAAAAGTTATTGAAATAGCCAGCTACTGGAGCATACAAATATAAAGAATTTGAAGATGTTCGTGGACTCTATGCACCCGATGTAAAGGCAATTATTATGGAAAGAATTAATGATCTATTAAGGAGTGGGCAATTGGTTTATGAAAGAGTTGAAAAACCCAATTCAATAGCCATAAGAATTGGAATTAATGGTGATTCAGATCAAGGTTCAACCAAATTCAATTTCCAACTTGAGGTTAAAGAAAATAACCATAGCGTCAATAACCTTAGTATTCTGACTATTTGGTTTGGTCAAGATAAAACCAATCTAATACACCATTTTATGAAAAATCCAATGCAACAGTTGGATAGCATAATCGAAAATGGGTGGCATGTAGTAATCAATGGAAGTAAAACAAAGGTTATATTCCAGCCTTTCATTGTGGCAGATTACATGGTACTTTATTCATTTTTTGGATTGAAAGGTGCTGCTTCAAGTTACAATTGCATACAATGTGAACGATGGGCTAGTGGAGCAAAAAACAGACTTAATGTTTTAAGTTATGAAATAACTGACAAGTTCCAATTAAGGGATGTAAATACTGTTGATCCAAGTAGAGGGTATAAAATTGCATCATTAAATAAAATGATATATTATCAAAATATCTGCCTACCACTATTAGATATATAATACAATATTAAAGTTTAGTTTTATGTAAAATAATAAATATTTTTTAAATACAATTTATTAACATGTCTTAGAATATTTCTTAATATGTTTAAATATAAATAGTATAAATTATTATAATTTTTTTTTGAGATTATACTTGTCTGATACTTCTTTATTTTTTATACTGTCTTTAAAGATCAAATTTATAAAAAGTCATAAAATAATATGCATTTTTTTCAAAGTAAAAAATAACTTTTAAATATAAAAGTAAAGGCAACACTAAAATAGTATTTTTTAATTATTAATACCTTTGTGGTTAGATAATTATTGCTTTTCATCATTATTGTTATAAAATTGTTAAAATTATTGTTTTTAATAGATTGTTTAAAATAATGATTTTTTTAAACGTTAACAACATTACATGAAATCGACTTATAACAATGCGTTTCAGAATATATTTTAAGAAGTAAGTTAGACTCTAATATGAGTATAATATTATAGAAAAATATTAAGAATAATTAAAAATTACAATACTTCAAAATTTCAGGGATATATATTTTTGTAAAAAAATGGTAAAAATTATGTGATAACCTATTATTTGCGTCATTTAAAACTGTTTTGTTATCGTTTGATATCCTTAAAATTTAAATAAAATTTAATTTTTTTAACAGGTGAAACATTTTACTCTATTTCATCAAGATTCATCAATATCTGTCTTTTTTTTGTTTGCTATAAATATTTTTTTGTTGATAAAATAAATTAAGTTTTGTTTGTTTTTATAAAAATAATATCTATATTCTAAATTGTAACTAAAAAGTAGAATTGATGAACTTTGATTGATCATGAATCTCTAAATTAGTCAAATGAATGATATTACACTTATTTGATCAAAAATTATTTATTTTATAATTGTACAAATAAAATATTTTTTTAATACTTTTAAATGAGTTTATACAATTGAAAAAGCTGAAATATTGTTAAAGATCATACTTTCTTGATTATTTGTAATAATTGATGGAGCAGAAAAATAGTAATATTATGATAGTAAATATGCAGTATATGTTTATTAAAGTATTCATCCTAATTGGTTCATTAAGAAAAAGTTTTTGATTTTTATATTAAACAGTTATTTTATTTTCTGAATTCTAACAGTTCAGTGTTATAGTATTTTTATTTTGTCATGTTGTATTTTCGTAGCTTTGAAATTACTATAATGTCAAGTATGTATATTAAAATTAAGCCAAGTTTAAAATTAAAATATGTGAGAATATATATAAAAGACACTATATATCTGTTTATTTTTTATAATGTTTTATATTTTTATAATATAATGTTGTTTAGGTAGTAATAAAATATTCGAAAAATAAATGTTATGATAATTCGTATTTTATAAGTAATTGAATGTAAAATACATTATCATTACTATGAACAACTACACTATTTATATTCAGAATAATAAATTTATTAGAACAATTATGATGTTATATCTTCGTTTATAGACGAAGAATTATTTTCATTATTTATTAAATAATTCATATCATGATTTGAGTAACTTAAATGAATTGCCTCTCCAACGCCAACCATAAGGAGAGTAACAAAGATAACTAAAACGCTAAAAACTATTAACAGTATTCTATCAACAATTGCTGCAAGAAATTCCCACTCTAATGCGTATCTTCTCCTTAATTTTTGGTCTAATTCCTCTGCATTATTGTATTTTTTATTTTTCTTTTTATAACTTGATTTCGAATTAATTAATGTCAATGCTGAGATTGGAATACTTTTAAACGTTGGATTGTCTTCTCTCTCTACATATTTATCATTTAAAATTCCACTTGAGAATGGAAATCTATACTCCAGTTGACAATTTGATGATTCTGCATATTCACCTAAATTTATTATATTTAATTAAAATAATTCATAACTTACTATTTCTACAAACTTTAAAGGCTAATCTTCGCCAATTTGATTTAGCATTACTATTACTATCTTTACTTGGTAAATCTAAAAAATGCATAGTAAAATTATTTTTGCCATGATTAGTAAGAAAAATAAAATTACCTTCAGAACCATCGTTCAATATATTATTACTATCTTTAGAAGAATTATCGGTATCAATAAGTGGTATTTGCATATTCATTAAATTTACTGTTGATAAATTACTTGGCTGTGAAAATTCATCAATTCTTTCAACATTTATATTATGTAATTTATCTTTGCTAATTTTTCTCTTAAATTGTTCTTTTCTCTCCATAGTTTGAAGAAATTTAACTTTATCTATCTTACTAGTACCATATTGAGCCCCAGTTTCCTTCCACAGTTCACTTAAATTAACAGATGGTTCTAGTTTGAGCCATACGGCTATTTTATGGAAAAATATATATGCTATAAATGGAGAAATTGGGCGATTATATTGTTTTTGCAGATGAATATTTAAAATAAATGCTGTAAATATAGTTCCAACAAATATTATTATTATTATAGCTAGATAAAAGAGCCCAAAAAGTGGAATATAATCTGATGTTGTCGGCATTTGTTCAGAAACCATCATCATTAAAATTGACATTGCTAGTAATGCATCAATTCCAAGTGATAATTTTTCTCTTCTCTCATTACTTGTTGATGCTGGGGTAAAAAATCCTGTTACGGCAACAAGAGTAATAATTGATGTTGGAATAACAAGATTTACAATATAGTAAAGTGGTTTGCGACGAATAATTAAATTGCACTCAAGGAGAACCCACGGTTCAGGACAACATACAAATTTTTGTTCTACACGTTTTACATCAAAACTAACAACTATCCATTCTTCATTTGGAATATAATTTTGTAAATTTACTAAATCGGATTCTGGATAATAGTCAATGGAAGCTTTATCGCTTGTCCATGAACTTATAATTATCGTACAATATTGTTGATCATATGGAAAATATTTAATATTTAAACGACATGTTGTTCTATATAATGCTGGATACATAAATGTTATATCAGCACCTTTTCTTTTATCCCAATAATTTGTATTAACAACAACATTTATATATCTTTCTGTCTCCTGACGATTCATAATGACGGAATTATAAACATAGGTATCTGGAAGCCAAATATTTTCAAAAGGTAAAATAGTTGTATTTATTAAGCCATATTTAATCGGATTCCATCCTAAAAATTCATCAGTCCATTTTTGGATTATCCAAACATTCAAATCCAAACTTTGTTGCTTGTCATTCTAAAATTTATTGGAAAAATAAAACAATTTATCAATTCTTTTATCTACTTACAATTGCCAAAATTTGATATAAACTCATTGTAAAACTAACTTTTGTTGGTCTAGTTTGATTAATTACAGGTCTCACTCGTTTATCATATCGTTTCTCATCAAGTAAATCTTTAGCCAATCTTACATGTGGTAAAAATTCTCCATTTGGTTGTAACATTGCACTCCCTATAATGTAATTATGTTTTACAATCATTTTAAGCAACTTACTGTCACCTTCGACATTTCCTCCAAAGAATACCAATAAAATATTTATCAAAAGCACATGAAGTAGATAATTGTGTAAATAATCATTTGTTAATAATTTATTCATCTATTTTTTTTGTTTAAATAATTATTATAAATAAATAATAAAAGGTTGTTTATCAAAAAAAGCATTGTTAAAAAATATTGGGAAAAATATTTTTAGTTACAAAATATAATATTATATAGATAATATTTATTTATTTGTATGTGGTAAAAAATAAAAAGTAAGAAAATATATTTAACTTATCATAAATAAAAGAAAATTACTATTATGGCAAAAAAGAAAATTATACATTTTTGTATAATAGTTATATTTGTGATAATGGCAATTTACTTTATATTTATATAATTATAAAAAGAAATTTATTCATTATATTCAGTCATATGTAAAATTTATTCCCTCACATATAATAGATGTATATGGTGAATTCCATTTACTAAATATTATATTTTAAATTGTTTTTTATTATTTTAAGAACAACATTTAAACTTTTTTATAGTTAAAAATCAAATAAAATTGTATTGTTGGAGGAAAGTAATTCTTTTAACTATAATTTTAAAAAATAATATAATATTAAATAGTTGTCTAAATTGTAAGAGAAGAAAAAATTAGCTTTTCAAATGTTTCACCATTTTTGTTTTATGTGATAATGTACAAAAAAATCTACTTTAAAATGTTATAAAACTTTTGAATTTCCAAAAATTAGGAATGTAAAATAAAAGAAAATACTCTCTCAATAAGTAATTTAGTAAAAAAGTAATCTAAAGAATAGGAGATTTTTAAAAAGAAATAATAATAAAATATGTAGTGGATTTGTAAAAGAAAAACATTAATAAAATAAAAATTGAATCAGTTTTTGTCATGTAGTAATTTCTTTAAAAGCATACCTTCCATAAAATTCTATCTTAAGAAGCAATTTTGATAAGTAAAAAAAATATTACCCTTTGTATTATAAATAAGTTAGGATTTGTAAAAATAAACAAAAATAGTAAATTTGAAAAATTTAACAATTACATATAATTTGTCATAACTTTCAATTTTTTTTATCATAAATAATAAAAATGTATCGTTAATGTTAATACTTAGTGTTCTCTTTGTCAAAGTTCATATTAGTATTCATGCATAAGAAAGCAATAGTGATTACAATATTTAAAATTATTTTTCTGAATAATAAATAAAAACATAACCATAAATGTATACAAGTAATAATAAAATCACCAATAGACAAGTGCTTCAGTATAGTGTTTTAAAAGTAATTTACTAAAAATGTTTATTCTTTTTAAACTCTTCAATTTCGTTACATATGTTCAATTGTTTGTGATAAAGAATATAAATTAAAAATTTTAATATATTTTCTCTTCGATTTATATTTTAACCAACTAATATTTTCTTTTTACGGAGTTTTAAAAAGTAAATTAAGAGCAATATCAAGTAATTAAAAAATAGACATTATACAACATATTCGTTAATGAGAGTACATTACACTTTAAAATGGCAAATTAAAGGGTATATACTCCTAATTTCCTATAATATATTTCCTCCTTCATGAAAGGAAATAGCATAATGTGATAAGCAAAAATTTTAGAAAAAATAGTGATTAATTATTTATTTGATTAAATATTCCTATGAATTTCTTTTTTTAAATGGTTTAAAACATTTTTAAAAGGACATTAAATATAAATTTAAATGATTATATCCTTTTAAATCTACTAATATTTTAAAAGAAAAAATACTTTACTTTTTTAAAGATACTTAAACAGAGTCTTAAAGTAAGGCTAAATGTATTTATACCAAAAGATTATTAAGTTTGACAAAAATATTATATATTACATTTTTTATTTTTGAAACTATTTATTTATGAATTTATACTCAGGGTTTCTATTTATTTAAAAATAGAATGTCGATTTATAACTAAAATTGGTTATTTAAAGAATTGTATATTTACAAAGTATGATTGAAAAATACGTTAAATTTTAATACCAAATTATCCATTTTATCATTTTAAGTATGTTGGCAATTGTTTTATCGAAAATAAGTTTATAAAAAATTCAATGTTTTCATAATTATAACGTGTCTCAAAACTATATTTTAAAGTAAAAATTTAACATAAAAAAGAATATAAATTATACTACGACAAAAAGTAAATTATGATTATGTTGGAATCTAATTGACTGGCCTTTATTTTTCTAACTATTAACAAAAAAATTTTTACAGTTTATAAACGTTCAAGTATATAAAAGTAAATAATTTTAATAATTATTATCAATAATATGCAACACAATTTATAAATAAGTATATATAAATAAAAATAATTATTTTACATTTGTTAATAAAATTATATTAATTATTTTTCAAAAATAACAAGAATATTATTTCCAATTTTTTCCTTGTGACATACATCTTTATATAAACATCTTTTTTAATTCCTACTTATAATTTTTTTCTTTTTTCAAAATAATTTTTGAATAATATAGCATTTAACACAATGGATTACCATCTACATTCGTTACTCTAATAGAATCTATCACAAATAATGCTTTTCCAAATTGTAAGTATTTATCATGATGTGACACAATTGCAAATTTTTTGACATCAGGATCTAAACGAACTTGTAAAATTTCTTTTGTTTGTTTATCTATTTTTGGACCCATCAATTGTTCACAAACATCAAAATTTTTTACATTTTCATCTTCACACATAAGCAATCTAGAACCAAATGTTGATTGTATGACAGTTATATGAATATCAATAGGAGAAGATAATTCAAATATGGGTGATCTTAATATTGATATTTGATGATTCTCATCAAGAATTGATATAATTCCATGATGATTGAACAATCTCCATTCTTTTGAAATTTCATTTGTTGATTTACCAGTATAAGAACATGTACTATTTCTGAAGAAGCATTGGATTTTTTTACAAGCAATTTCATTCAACCTAGGCATCGGGCAAAAATCACCTTCTGTGGTGATAGATTTTAATATTACAAATGCTGGTCCTATACTCTCAGTTATAATCGCAATAGAAAATGGTCTTTTTGATGAAACTTTGAATACAAGTTTATACTCCTTATGATTGGCTACCAAACATTCATCAACTACGCATACCTTCATCGAAGCATATTGTGAAATGTAATAATTTATAGTAATTTTACCATCATATACGCATGGAATTTCAGGAGATTTTAAAATTTTAGGTTTAGTTGCTGTGAAAAACACTGCAACATTTCCTTTACCATCCATTGATGATGGTAAAGAAAATGGTGTTTCACTTGGGATAATTGATCTTCTGAAAATATTTCCATGATCCTCCCATTCTTTGCAATTAGAAAGTTCGTAGTCACAATCTAATTTTCTTTCATCTTTTACTGCTTCAAAACTATTGTATGGTTGGAAAATTTGATTCAAGACTTCAGGCTCTAGAACTTCAGTAGATTCTACATCTCTTTCATGACACAAACGACCATTAAATAAAATATTATCAATAACAATAATACCCGGATTTGATTTGTCGAAACTAAGAACTTCAAATGTAAACTAAAAAAATGGATAAATAATTATATTAACTAATTATATATTACCTTAAAATGCTCACTTTGACTTGGGTCAACATCAATTATCATAGGTTGTTGGATATCTTCATCACTAATATCAACACAACTTAACGGAACATTATCTAAATTAACAGAACATACAGATATTTGTGTTCTTGGTGTCATCCATAATGAAAATGATAATGATGACATTCCCTTGGTACATGATATTGAAGTTGACTCTAATACACCATAAGGTTTTTCACTATACTCATCAATATATTGATATAAAAACGTTCCTTTTGGTTTATCATTAGATAACATAAATTCTTTCCATAATTTTGTGTTTTTTCCAACCATCCAATTACTTGAAGTATCAAATTTATTCCACCATTCACTTCTATTAAATAATCCATTTGCATTAAGATCACTCGATACTTTTATTTCATTTAATTTTTCATAGTGATTTTTGACCTTCAATGAAACATCACCAAATATATTTTTTAATGGGTTTGTATGGCATATCTCATCACTAACATATGTAATATCAGTAATTAAAACAAAACTACCAATTCCAGGATCTTTTAAATTAAATGCTCTTATACCTAACTTAAATGGTTCATTTATTTCTCGGAAAGTAAATGTACATATTCCATTAGTAGAGTCGTCATTATTACATCCAAGATACGGTGTCTCTAACAATTGCACACGTTTATGATGTCTAAATGGTTTTATTAATAATACTTCAATTTTTGCTTCATTATACAACCAATAGGTAAATGAAATTGTACCTTTACCTTTTTGACATCCAATAGGTGGTGACGAAATTATTGCACTCTCACCAGGAACAGTAATATTGCCAGCAAAAAAAAATTTTTTACCAATAGGTTGATTTCTAGGTCCCGGTGCAACTTGATATGGAAATGACTTTTCTTTTGTCTTTTCAAAGGCATAAAAGTCAGAGGTATCTAATATGTTGTCAGATTTAACATTAAACCATGCACAACGTGTCTCTAAATTACAATTAAGTTCACTTGGACTATGAATAAAGTTATCCTCCATATTTTCTATAAAAAATATATGAATATAAAAAACTAAATTATTTTTTTACTTTTTGACATAATTAACCCATTATTTGTGTATGGTTCAATACCTAAGTAATAATCAAGGTATTTTAATTCTCTATTATAATATTGAGAATATGATAAATTAGGAAAGTAGATAAGTAGAATTAGTCCAATAATATATGGAAAAATATTAGATAGTTTGTTAAATAAAACATTTTTTAGTAACATGTTATAATTGCAGGAAAAAAAGTAATTGTATTTTATCTGCAATAATAAAAAGTAAAATTCAATTAATCATAGTTGCAGGGAAAAAATAAAAATTTAATTTAAAATTGTCGACATAAATAATATTACTATTTGAAATTAAATATAATATTCATTTATTTTACCTGTCTTTTTTAATAATAAATATTATGATAAAATCATAAAAAAGTGAAATTTTTGGAAGAAATTGAATATAAATTGAAAGTGACAATATGACATATCCTTTCACAATAAATTAACAATTGTATTAAAAATGATTCATAATAAATCTTTCCAAATAATTTTGCATCTTAATAAATTCATTCAAATTATTTATTAATTAAATAGACACTTCGTAATATATTATTAAATAAAATTGGAAATGTTTTAATTTCAATAATAAATGTTAACAACTTGTAACAAAACTTTATTAACATAAATGAAATTATTTGAAAATAGTCTTTTAAAAATAAAGTGATAAACAGTTTTATTACCATAGTGGAGAATGAAAAATTCTTATGGAAGAAGGATACTAAACTTATTACAAAATTAATTTTACAATATATCATAAAATATCATTTGAATAATATTATGATTTTACGTTATATATTTATAGTTCCTTTGATTCTCTATGGGTGCCTAAATGATAGTATCAGAATTTTAAGGTGATATCTAACAATGAACATAATAACCAGTATATTAGCTTTTGAAAATATATAAACTTTTAAAATAAAAGCATAAATACAAGTCAAAATTTCTTTAAATTTGGATAAGCGAAATCTTCAATAATAAAGAAAAACAATAGAAAATAGACAAAAAGGAAAAGATTGATTATGACATTTTATATTGTTATATTAAGGATATAACATTTATCAAGTATCATTGTAGTATATACCAATACATAAATAAAAATATAAACTTTTCACGTAAATAGGAAATAGGAATTAAAATTTTCATTTACACAATGAATAATCAGAGTACTATTATTTTATTAAAATTATAATTGTATATAAAAATTATAAATAACATTAATATTTTTTTTAATTCGAAAATGATAATAAAATATTCTTCAACATCTAAATAGTGATTTTAAAAGTTAACATGATTTAAATTATAGAAAGTGATATAATTAGATAAAGATATTTTTATATATATATCGTATAAATTTTATCCTAGTTTAATGTCAAGCAATTGCCGATTTAAATAAAATAAATAAATGAAAGTTTAAGTAGAATAAAAATAAGAAATTAAAAATTACCTATTCTAAATATATTTACATTTACAGATATATCTTATTTAACTATAGTTTAATTACAAAAAAAGAGTAGAGAACATGAAAATTTATTCGTCGTGATTGCCCACGAAGATTATAAAATTACATATAGGTATATAAGTGAATTAGTACATTAAAAAATTTTGTAATACTAAAAAAATGTAATCATTAAAGTAAACTTTTGAGATATATATATTTATTTTAAAGTGAATTTTGTTTTTGGTTTTTCTTTTCTTTTACACAGATATATTTCATATAACTTCAAAATTCTGGTTTTTTATTTGGCCATTTAGATAAACATGGACGTGGTGGTACTTTTGGCAATATTGATGGTCCTCCTGGTAATTGTGGGCGGACAGGTGGTGGCGGTGCTTGTCTTATTGCAGCCGTTTTAAATAACGTGCAAAGTTCTTCTTCATCAGAATCAACATTAAAATTTATCAATGATTCTTTATCATTTAAATCAATTTTCGTTTCTCCCCATGCTGTATCTTTTAATATTTTTACAACCTTCTGATATGTCTCAACATTCCAATTGTTATTTCTTAATTGAACGTTAATAACTACACCACTTGGTAGTGTAACATTATTCATTGACAGTGCAGCTAAAGCCATTACTCCATTATCAAGAATCAACCATAAGTATTGCGATTCTATTTTATGTAGAAGGACATGAAGATTTAATTTATCTAATAATTTTTTAATATGTTGAATTTGATCGGGAGGGAAATTAGGATAACCGTTAGCTGAAATTAAAACAATACCATCTGGTGGTCCATTTCCCATTATTACATCATGGAGAACTGATTCACACTTTTCTAAACTTCTTTTTGCAGCATCCACTACAAATTTACCCATCACGGGGCGATGGTCAGAAGTTTTTAATTCAGCTCTTCCATAAAATAATATATTTCCCAATCTTCCTGAATTATTTTTCATTAAAATTCTATCAGTCCAAGCAGGACTACGAGCTTTCTCACTAGTATCATAATCATCCGAAAAAGTATCATATTTATAGGTTGGTAGGAAATTAAGTTCTCCCTCCTGAAATCCCTGAAATATACGACCTTGTTGTTTTTGTTGCGTTAATTGATCATTATCCCTTAATTCACTTAAATTTCCAAAACGAATACAATTTTTTACTTCATCACCACTGAGATTGATACGGTAATTAAAATCTCCAAGCCAAAAAATATAATCGTGACTTTCAACTGATCTTCCTTGTGGATATTTTAAACCACGGATCGTTGTTAAGAAATCATCATTTCTTTCTTTAACTTGTGATTGTCCTGCAGCAAAATGTGAACAGATAAAACAAAAGGAAGAGGTGTAAAAGGTAAATCTTATTGAAACAGATCCTTTATTTCCAGTAGTACCACCCATTCCAGTTTTAATTGTATCTATTGCAATATCTCTTACTCTATGCAATTTTGACGTCTTAATAAAAACCATTAAACAGACTCCGACTAATTGTTTACTTCCAATTAAAGAATACTTTGTATTTGTTTCACTCTCCAAACACTTATAAATACCATCACTCCATTTCTGTTTATTATCTGATTTTGTCTTTACCATATTTGATGCATTTAAATCCACAATCTCTTCAAATCCAACTGCCACAACATCATAATCTTTATCTATGTCAGGGAATATCCATGACTCTAGTGAATTTTCATGTTTAAATGCAATATTATTCATATTTTTGCCTCCATTAACATTCCATGTGCCTACAAAAACTGTTACCTTCTGTTCAACAACTAATTCGCTTTGATGCTCCAGTAATGATTGAACTGCATGTGGGCATTCTACAATAAAAAATGACAAATTAAGTTGTTTAAAAAATATAATTATAATAAACGGACAAAGAACTACTCAACAACATTATATTAATATCTTACCAAAGAAATAATGTGATCCTTAAAGATTTGTTGAGAAAATTAATAAAAATTTAGTAAAAATAATAATATTAGTAATTGAACTTACCTCTTAATAAATCGGATGGTAATAGATTTAATGCTTTGTCAAAAGTATGATCTCCAAATTTTGATCCATATAAAAAAATATCAAATGCATCTTGTTTTGATGAATCAAGTATATTACTTTGTATAGTTCTTGCAACAGATCTCGTTGCATCTTTAATTTTGCTTTTACCTTCTAATGCTCCAGTCCCAGCATAAATGAAACTACATTGATCACCATTTTTTTGCCATAAATCTCTAGCAATTTCTAATACTCTTTGTATTGTGCTACTTTTCTTTGTTTCATTTATCGGAAGAGAATTTACTTGATTTTCAATCATTGATAAACCAATAACGGTTTGTATTCTATTTGTTCTATCCAAACAATCAAGGCAATTAGTTCTAATAACAACATATTGTCTTCTTTTGACATCATTATCTTCTCTTACAAAAATATTATCCCATGAGAGATATCCTTTCATGTTATTTAAAAAATCATTATGTGCTGTCTCTTTATTTAATTTTACTCTTTCATGGTAATCAAAGTGATAATAAGGAATTCCTTTTTGTTTCGAATTATCAAGACATTTTTTGTATGCATTACTTAATGCACCTTCACCGTCTTTACTGTCTTTAGATGCTAGTAAATTAACTATAACAATGTTTTTGTAAATATCAGTTAATACATCAAAATGTTTTTCAAAAATTGATAGTGAAACTGGTAATTGTTGCATTTGTACTTTATGTGACCCAACATTAATACCAGGTTGTTCCCAAATTAATGGTACTGAACCTCTTATTTGCGTAAAGGAAGTTACATATTTATCATAAATAATAATTTGTTCAGTCTCTACGAAATTGGCAGCATGTCCTTCATGATCTGCCCCTCTAACATTAAATCTCGTCCCAACACGTTCACATGACAATCTTGAAATAATAGCTAATTTTGCTGTTTCATGTGAAATGTAAATAGTTCTTATGACTGCCGAACCAGCAGTACATTTTGTTAACCATTTATCGGTATCTATACCAAAACGTTCAAGTGGATAGAAAAGTAATTTATTCCAAAAAAATCTATTGTCACACGGGTTAGTATCAAACTCTTTTTGGCAAGATCTTGTTAAATCCCAAGATTTTGCATTTTTATCACTTGTTATTGAGAAATAAAATATACCGGAACAAAGGAGTCTTTGAACTTCCATAAGACGAGAGTCATAACTGAGATCATTATTCTCCGGTCCTACTAGTGACAATAATTTTGCATTTGTTATTTTATAAATATCAGAGAATTGTAATTGGCCAATTGAAAAGATATTCGCGACAAAAATGAGGAATGGTTCGTCTGATAATTATAGTTAAAAAAATGTTATATTATTATAAACTTACTATTGTTTAGGCGTAAAATTCCCAGTAAAGCATAAGCGTCATCAATTTTTGTGTAAAATTTTTTTCTTTGTAAAGTTTCCTCAGGTGTAATAGTTAAAATACCATTAGGAGTTAAGTATAATGACTCTTCAACTATAGAACATTCAATTAAAATTGAATAAGGAACAATTCCAGGATTGCTTCCATAAATGCTATAACGTCGCAAGGACATTTTTATTTATTCCTTAAAAAATAATATTAATTAAAAATTTTATTGAACAGTAATAATATGTAATTAAAATTATTTTTTTATATAAAAGGATAGTGCATGGAAAAAAAAAGTCTTGTTTTAATGATATGTATGATGTATGTTGTCAGATATTAAGAAGTTCAAAAAAATTGGCAAATAGAATTTGCTTTTATTTTCCTTTCAATATTAAATAGTGAAGAAAAAAATACATCTTTTAAAATAAACATACATACATTAAATTTAAACGCCTTTACGTATGTAAATATATAAAAAACCTTTTACTTTATGTGATAATTATTTAAAAAAGTAAACAATAAAAAAATACACAAACTACATTTTTGCAGTATAAAAATTGTAATAATATGGACTTAATTTCTATATTGGTCAATACACTACCAACTTTCCGTGTCAAGACCAGTATATGCCAAATTTATTGAACAATGATTTCCTATAAATATAAGCTTAACGAAATAATAATGGTAACTAAAAGTTTGTAGTCAAATTTATGGTAAACTTCAAATAATATTATTAGGTCATGTAACTAGACCTAGAAGGCTATGCAACTTTCAGAATTAATATTTATATATGAAAGTAATTGAAAATGATATCAATACTCTCAGATAAATATTTTTAAAAGAGGATAAATAACAACAAAATTTGTTTGAAGCACACTTTTTCTGACATTTTTAAAGTGTGTTGGTACTTTTTTTCAAATTTTTTAAGTAATTTTCAAATTACGTAACAAAGTTTTACTTATGACTGTTTTTTACTAACATAAATATATATCACATTCATTTAATTGTATAATTCAATATTACATCATAAGATGGTAATAAAAGATTAAGATAATTATATAAAACAAAAGAAATTATTTTAAGAAATCGTATATTTTAAAATGTTAATTACGTTATTTCTTTATTTTAATATTTCATTAAAATTCTATATATAGGTAAAAGTAAATTTTTAATAAAGGAAACATTTTATCTTCTAACTATTATTATTAATTAATTGTTATATAAGAAATAAAATACATTCTCTTTCACGTCTAAATTTAATTTCAATAAAAAGGGATTTCATATACCTTTATGCTAAATTGTTTTTATTTCTATTTAAATTAAATGTATTTTGAATTTAAAATTATCTTAATTTTGTTTCGTTATTAAATCAGCATAAAATACTTGATAAATTATTTAAAACTAAACAATAATTATAATCATTTTGTTTATATCGGTCATAATGGGATGGGATAATAAGAGATCCGGGTCATCCTAAAAGTTTGCAGATACCTGAGAATTATTAAATAAATATAATTAGAAAGAGAACATTGAAACGTCTGTTTATTTTCATTTGTGAAAATGAGAGTTTTTACAGTTACTATTGGATTTATTTTACCAATATTGATAATCGGTGGAAGAATAGTCGATGTAAGTTTAACAAAAAAATAAAAATTTTTTCTAATTTTTTTTTAAGTTTGAAGGCCCTCAACCATCAAGACATATTCACTTATCATATAATAGAGATAGAATACCAGTAGAAAATTTTGATGGAGTTGTTATAAAAGCACATTCCTTAGGAAATTCAGGTGAAATTAGAAAAGCACCAGTAAAAACATATGTACAAGAAAATTATGAGCATCAACAACCAGTTATGACAGGTGTTGTTGGACAAGCACCTCAATCAGTTTTTACAGGAATTATTGGAAAAGTTTCTCAACCAAACAATTTATTACAAAATCCTTTTAACTTATTATTACCTAATGGGAATAATTTATTAGCTACTCCTAATCATATAATTGGTCATCCTTTATTACCACAACCCATATTAAGAGCAGATCAATTACCAAATAATCAAGTACCACCTGGTTATGTATTTGTACCAGGTCCATTAAGACCGAATGGCCTTCAACAAATGGCACCATCATTATTTGGTGCTCCAACACTTATTTCACCACCAATACAACAACAACTATCACTTTCACCAGGACAAGTTGTTACAGTTGCGCCAAATTTATTATCAAGTCATAATAATCATTTTACACCAATACCAGGTTTCCCAACATTTCCACCATTTACAATGCCACCAGCATTTCATAAGTTAGTTCCAGAAGCAAGAGAAGCGAAAGAGAAAGCTGAACGCAAATATTCGCCAATAAAAAGTTATCACTCAGAAATGGATATAAATACATTAGAAAGCCGTCTTCCTAAGACAAAACGTAGAAGTAGCAAACACAGATCTGAATTAGATGATAACAAATCTCAGGTATGGATGGTACCATATTATAACTAAAAACCTAAAAACATATATGCAAACATTTTGTTTAATAATTTAAAATATAATAAAGTCTTTTTTATTAATATCCAAAGATTTTTTGGAAATTTAAATAATTCCGCACTTTTAATCCAGGTCCATAGCCATATCTGTAATAATAGTAGATATGTTAAATAAATAAAAAGAAAAAAAATCACTTCAAACATACTTATCTGGTTTTGGGCAATTAAAATCTAAGGAATATCTTTTTATCATTCTTTTCTCGAAATTATCCATTGCTCTTACAGCCAAAGGAAAGATATTATCTTTTGCTAATTTAACACTTATAGATTCATCGTACGATTTAATTCCTTGATGAAACATAAATACATCTTGAGCTATAACAAATTGATACTTCTGATAGCACATTTCCCAACGCTAAAAATAGATTAAAATTATAAAAAAATTAGATTTTCTTTATTATCTACCAAAACAGTATTATCTCTAACAGGGTAAAAAAACGATTCATCATGATATGGTATATCAGTTAATGAGACAAATTGTGGTTCCCATTGAGAATTAGAAAGATTTGTAATAAATTGATATTCTGTATCGTCACCGTCTTTTTCTGGATATAAAAGCCAATCGTTTAATAAAGGTATCTTATGTGCTGACATGTAATGATGAAACTCAAAAGCTTTTTTCTCCTTAATATACTCTTCTAACAATCCCTTTCTCTCCGGCAGGAGAGTAATGTTTTTTGAAATTTCAAAAATTCTATATGTCAAGGCATATTTCCCTTTTTTTGATAAAAATTTTTTCCCTAAATTAATCATTTTCTTTTCAAAATTTTTTGAAAATAAATGATTCATATCAGCAATGAGAATATATTTAGAATTCGAGTTTTGTCGGGCAAAATTTCTTGCTACATTTATTGGATAATTGTTGAGTTGTTTTGCCTTATCAAACATTGATACGTTTTTGTTTATTGTCCCCCCACAAGTTAAAGAATAATTTTTAATTTTAAAATAAAACTTTACTTCTTCTTTAAAACTGTAAATGTCATGAACAATGTATTTGTCAGTAGGTTTTGTATATAGAAAATGTACACTTAATTTTTCTTTTGCCTCTCTTATCTCAAAATATAAATTATCTAAAAAATATAACATGCATGAGGTTTCTACTGATATTTTAGATATTTTTTCTCCAAAGGTTATGGCTATTGATATAGGTCCATCCCAATTATATATATGAGTTTTAAGGTCATTTGATATGTATTCATAGCTTGAATGTAATATTAATGTTATTCTCTCTGTTTCATTTCTTGAAAAAATTTCACTTTTATATATGAATGGTACTTTAGAAAATGATTTTTTTGTTATATAACTTAATATTAATAGAAAATGAATAAAAAAATATGTGATGGTCTTACTTTTGAGGAACTGTTACATCTAATGGATCTTGTGTAATAATGAATAGCAATCGTAAATATATCAATAAAGTTATAAAAATAGTAAGGAGTATTTTTAGAGGTCTATGTGATATTTTATTCATAATATAAATAAATATTTATAAACATTTGATTTGTTTAGTAATTTAATGTTTTTATCTTTATAATAGATACTGCTTTTAAATTGATATTTAACTCTTTAAAAAACTTTGTAATCATTAAAATTTAATTAAATACAAAGATTCTATCTATATTCAATGAGGTCATTAATAAATATCCATTTTCGTAAATACTTTAACAATAATATGTCAACAAAATTCATCCGTTGAATATTAAAAAAAGATTGTTACTATCTTTTATCTAAACGACTTTTGTCTGCCGTTAAAATACCTTCCTCATTTAAATTTTTTTTAAATAATGACAAGTCAAATTTTATTAATTTACTTTGCGAAACATTATCAAAAAGTTAAATTTTGGATCGCACAAAAAAATACTTTATTTGATTCCTAGATTTCTTATTTAATACTTCAAATATATAGAAATCAGATTATTTTTTTTAAAATCCAGTTACAAAGATTATTAAAATAAAAGCAATTTTCATTTAAATAAAAATTATTGTAAAACTTAATGGTGAAAAAGTCGTAATCCTGTGTGTATTAAGACCATATCATGTTCATTACATGCTTGAATAATTTCATCATCGCTAGAAGATCCACCAGGTGAAGCAACAAACTTGACTCCATATTGATTTGCGCAGTCAATATTATCACGATAAGGAAAAAATGCATCGGAACTTATGACAACATTTTTCAATTTACCTATCCATTCTTTACGTTGCTCCTGAAAAATCAATTTATAAACATTTTCCTTTTTTAATAACAATTTTTAATAGTTTAATGTATAAATTATTATTATTTTGCTAGTTAAAAAATATACTCGGACAGTAGTTGTGTTTATTTACCTTGATGATCTTTTTAATCATATATATCATCTCTATATATCATTTATTTTATATCAAAATTTTATAAAAAGAATGCATATATAACCTGCTTACTTTTAAAATGATCACAATATAAAATGCTATTAAGATACATGAAATGCTTTTACAAAGTAAAAATTTTTGATTATAAACGCATAGTAAAAAATATATGTTTCATTCCTTCTAACATATAATAGACAAAATAACTAAACAAAATTAAAAGAAGACATCAAACATGTAGTTATTCAATTAATTTTTTCATATTGTGTATTAATACATTAAATTTTTTCTGGTATATCAAGCATGTAGTAATAAAAAATATGAATTATGTATAAATTTATATTTAAATAAATACAATAATTTTACGCTACTTTTGAAATTATTTAAAATGGCTTTACTTTTTTTTACTATTCATTCCAGTAATTTTATAGATATTTATGATAGATATATAAAACTTACAATTGTAAAAGGTTCAACAGTCTCTGTAAAATAATTTTGCCATTGTAAATTTGTTATCTCTTTTCCCAAGACACCTGATACTAATATATCAATTATATTTGATTTTTCCGAACGTTTTATGTTCGCTTTCCATGGTAATTCTAAAACTTTTGGATGTTGACGTAACCACCTAAAAATGATTTCATTACATGTAAATATTAAAAAAATTTAATCTTTAATATTTTAATACTTATGCTCATTAATTTTACCAGTAGTATCTTAACAAATTCGTTATTTATTTTTGAGTATATAACTGTTGATTAAAATAAATTTAACACCTTAGGGTTTTTAAAGTATCTATACATCACAGAGTATTTTATTATACTTATATAATTTATGTTATAGTCATTCTTTTTATACAACTTTTTCAAAATCATTCAAATTGTTGTATGATGAATGCCTAAGCATATACTAAATTTAGTTTTATAAATGTTAATTTTCAATTTAATTTGTGTAATGTATCTTTTTAAAAAGACAACCTATATTATTTAAATTTTAGATAAATTGTGTTTTTGATATAAAACAACGTCATTTCATTACTTTAAGAAAAATAAAAATTTTATCAGATATATATACTTGAAATTTTTGTAAATTTAAATATAAAGCTAAAATACTGAAATAGTATCAATTTTATTTTTTAGTGGTAAAATAATATAAAATTTTAATATATATTAACACATTATGTCAAAACAACAGATAGTATGATAATTATTATATTTAAACTAAAAAAATATTTTTTTTAGAAATTATTATTATATATATTTTGAAAATTAATCTAGTATAATAATGAGATTAATGACTGTATATGGATTTCTATTATTAATTTTTGCTTGTGTTGTTGCATCGCAAAATGATCCCTATACAGGAGGTTTGTTTTTCTATTATAATGTGACATAATAACAGTTATAATAATTTCAATTTTAGGTATACCGGACAATTTTACAATGGAATTTAAAAATGAGTGTTTAAAGGCTATGTGTAAGGCAGATAGTGGATGCCAACAGCAAGGATGTTCACTTGATATCCACCAACGACTAGGATGTGGTTATTTTAGGATGAATATTTTTCAATATAAGCAATGCTTTCAGCCTGGAAGAAAAATTGGGGAGGATGTAGAATCAGCATGGATAAGGTGCTCTGAAGATTATGATTGTTCATCCAATTGTATAATGCAAGTGGCAGCTAGATTTCGATTAAAATGTTATGGTAAAAGTCCATGTGAACTTTTATCTCGTACACATGATGGTGGTGCTAATGGTTGTAGGACTGGGGCAACTATGCCATACTGGCACCATGTAAAAGAATTATGTCCGGATTGTTAACAAAAAGAATTATTTTTTCCCCTAACATTGTATCTTTATATAATGTATATATAAAACTTTTTTGGTCATAGGTTATTGATAAATTTTATTTTATCCTTACCAATTGACAGCCTTCTCACCAGCTAACCTTGTGCAATGAATTCTACTTTGTTGACCAGCTCCAATTCCTATAACTTGCCCATTATAAGCAAAGCATACACAATTTGATTGAGTATATTTTACAGCAATCGTAGCAACAATCAAATCATCAATGACACTTTTTGGTAACTATAAATGAAAAAAACATAAAAATGATAAATAATATATGGAAACAGAGAAATTTTTAGCTTTATTTATGTATATATAATATATTTTTATTTTAACATTTTTTTACACTCGATATTAAATGTTATTCATTAAAATGATATATTACTTACATTTTTATTTTCCGAAACAATGTTTTGAAACAATTCGCTATTTATTGTTGCATTGTTTCTTTTTTGTTTTAATTTTAAACCAAATATGGTTCGTACTTCATCCTCTGATGGTAAATATTTGGGATCTATTTTTAATACAGTATAATTACCATTTTTTTTCTTTGCCAAAAGAGATAAAGCATTCTCATCATAGTCAGGAGCTATTACACCATCTGATACTTCACGATTTATTACTTTTGCTGTTAACTCATCACACTTCTCAGATAAAGCAATGAAATCACCATAAGAAGACATTCTATCAGCTCCTATAAATTTTAAATAAGTATTTGAAAGACATAAGTTAAGCACACTATCATAATTAATTTTATAAATAATGTATAATATCAATCTTCAAAAAAAACATATGCAATTTTTACAAGATCACCGACTACATATAATATGATGTAATACAAAACAAATTTAAGGTATTTGAAACTTTGATAACATATAAGGTTGAGGATATATTTATAAGCAACTTGATAAAATCAAAAGACTTTTAACATCAAAATAATGGTAGACGCTGAAAATATTTATTATGGTAACACTCTCACACAATCGTTCTCCAAATCATAACATACCCATAACTTTGTGAATCTTACGAATATGTTTTGTTTCAAGTACCCAGTATTGTTCTATTACAAATTAATTTCTTGTATTTTTTATACTTATAAGTTTGATTAACTTACCTCTAGCTCTAGCATATGCTGCAGCTAAACTGGGTTTAACTTTATCTAAATTCAAATCCTTTACCATACATGATTGTGCTTCAGCATCACTTAATGGATATCCTACAGCTGCTCCAGCTGGGCTTACATGTTTAAAAGATGCTGCTGCAGGTAAATTTGTTGCATAAGCAATTTCACTTACTAATTGCCATGCATTTAAACCATCCAAAATATTAATATAGCCCGGAGAACCATTCAAAACTAACATTTTAAAAAGAATGTATATTTAAGAATGTGAAAATGATAGTTTTTAACCAACCTTTAATAGGCATATCTTGTTGCACTGCAAATAATTTACTATCTTCTTCTTGGTTTGTAGTTGTTCCGTACTTTAATGGCAACTGTCTTTTGCCATTACCAACAAACTGACGTCGCATAAATCCACTTATAGACTCGTCGTATGAAGCTGTTTGTTCAAAGGCCTAAAAAAGAAAATTAGGAAATTAGAAAAATTTTAAATACAATAGGCTTATTGAAATTTTGTTTTAACCTAATACACACTAAATACTTTAAAGATTTTATTTTCTAATTTAAGCATCCTATATTGTAAATATATCTATCTTTTTTTTGCTGGGTTATATTTTCTTTTAAAATATTAATATAAATAGTTTTTTTTGATGAATTGTTTTATTTACAACTATAAATTTTTTTACTATAAGCTTAATATTTTCAATGGAATGAAAAAAGGTCTATCAGCACTTCTAAATAAAAATGATATCATAAAAGTAATCTTTAAATATCAAAATAATTGTATATCATTTATTCATATCTACTTTAATCACAACTTGAATAATGCAACTCATTTTATTAGTATTATTGTCTATTGAATAACCCAAAATTATAGTAAAAAACAAATTTTTTTTCTGTTTTAGAAATTTTTAATTATAAAATACCATTCTTGATAAAAAATTTTTCCTTCGTGTTTGATGAGACTCAGTCAACCTTGTTGAAGAAGATGACCTGCCCTGTGAATTGTGAATCGCTCGACCATCTTCTGATCTACAATCAATATCATTGTTCCGGAAACGTGCCATAGAAGAAATTCTCGACATAATGGATGCTTTTCTTTTTAAATAATTAAGTAGAAAATTTTTAATGACAGGTCTTTTAGAATATTAAAGTAAGTATGGAAAATTTTTTGAACTATTAAAATAGATAAAAAAATGAATTTTAGTTGGAAAAGAAATTTCGTCACTTTCTCGAGAAAATAGAAGCATTTGCATGCTTTGATTGATTTGCCGTTAATAAATAAATTTTGAAGTCACTTATCCAGTATGAAACTACTGAAGTGTACGATAAAGATTTCTAGAAATGCAAAATTCATTTTTCATTTGTTATAGAGATCTTTAAAAAAAATTTAAATATGAAATTAAATATATTTAAGTATGAAAGGATAAAAAGAATAAGTTAATAATATGTAATAAGGAGATAAGAATTATAATTACAATTTATAAAAAAATTGAAATATCTTTATATAAAATGTAGTATAATTTGATTTAAAGATATTATCCACTACATATTGATAATAATACTTTTATATAAAGAGGAAAATACTGGTTGAAACCTTGAATGATTATCTCTTTATAAAACTAACACTCTATTATAAATAAAATTATTTTATTTTTAACACCTAACCATAAGACAAAAACGATTTGATTACTAAAAGTTACGATCCCTTTGCGTTAACTTTTCCAATACAATTCATTATTATTTCTATGGCAATTGCGGATATTTGACAATTTGTATAAAATTAATTTAGATAAACTATTTTCAATAATCCTTTTTAAAAGCTGGTTACCCCAACAAAATGAGCACATCACATTTCAAAACTCAGTTTTATAAAATAAAATAGATAAAAAGAAATATATATTTACAATTATATATATGTGAAATTTCAATTTTTAAGTAATGTACAAGAAATATTTTTAATTGAAGAATCGGTAACATATAACTTTTTGAAAATCATTTATTATATAAAAAGTTGTTTGAAAAAAAGAAAATTAAATGGAAATAGTTAAAATAAAGTGAAATAATACTATGTTTCAGAGAAAAAGTTTTTTATCAAACAATAAATTATTACACTTTTTTATTGAGGATTATAAATTTTTATAACTTAAAACTATTAGAGAAAGAAAAAAAATATGTTTCTTTAGATGTCTTATAAATAGTTTAAAAAATGTATCATTTTTGTTAATTACCTTTTTAATCAAATTTACAATAAATTTCGTTTTTTTAATACAAATAATAAGGAAGATACGAGTTGCATTACTCAATTGTATTTCATTTATTCTCAAAACTCAATGAAGTAGAATGATATTTTTCACATGTGTGTATAAAAATGTAAAATTAAATAAAATCGTTTTTTTTAACTTACCTTATCAATTTGTTTGTTGTGTAACAATATATCTAAGTAATTTTATGAGATGTACAAATATTTAGTTATTCAAAATTTTTCTTATTTCAATCTTTTGTTAAAAAATGTTGCATACAAATGTCTTTACGTTTCTTTATCTAAAACATTATCAATCTCATTAGTACTTTCTTTCCAATCTTATTATTTTTTATTATCTTTATAGAAAATAATGTTATATGGTATTACAAAACTTAATAAGAGAAACACAGCATAATTATTCGTCTTTTTACTTAAAATTTAC
This sequence comes from Strongyloides papillosus, assembly GCA_005656395.1. Classification (NCBI taxonomy): domain Eukaryota; kingdom Metazoa; phylum Nematoda; class Chromadorea; order Rhabditida; family Strongyloididae; genus Strongyloides; species Strongyloides papillosus. The sequence goes on from SRSI01000013.1 coordinate 457,258, forward strand.
AACAAAAAAACTTATTCCCGAAGGTTACTTTTTGAGTTAACAAAATCTTACAAAATAACTTAGATACAGATTCATATTTTTACTTATTTGCTTTATTAAAAATTTTTAAAGGAAAAAGAAAAGATAGATAGTAATATAAATATACCATTGATAAAGAAGACAAATGTGATACATACATTTTTTAAAAAATATCAAATATTTAAGACCTTTAAAAAATGATATTTATTGATAAAAAATGTTGTAAATGTTAATTTTTATTATTTCAGAGTAATTGGTAATTTAAAAATCATCATAATTATGAATAATTACTTATAGTTTTTTAAAGTAAAATGGATATTTAAAAAAATATGTATCCAGGGAGAAATGTTAATTGAAGGAAAATAATTTACTTTTATAGTTGTATTCATGGTCAATTTATGATTGTTTGTTATGTTTTTTTATAAAAAAACAGCAAAAAAAATCATTGTACTTGAAAGGTTGAAAAAAAGGAAATGAGATGAATTATTTATGTTTGAACAAAAAATCAACTGGGTTTTTTTTGTTATTGTTATATTTTACCACTTTACTTTAAATTCAAAAGTTTATTTTTATCAAATACTCATAAAATACATTTAATTTCTATTAGTACTATTTTAAACTAAAACTATCTGTTTGTTTGCATTTTTAATGTAATATTATTTATAATGTGTTAAAACGATTAATAAATACAGTGTTTATGTATTTGTATGATTTACCAAAATATTAATTTAAAGATAATAAATCTTTTAATAGTACTTTGTCATTCTATAGTCTATTGCAGTCTATTTAATGGTAGATATAATGTCTAAAACGACTTTCCAAGCCATTCGTGCTATCATAATTTCAACAATATAAATAAGAAATATTTCAATGACATATATTACATTGTTGTGATATAAAAAAAATTTATAAGAAACATTTTGACTTTACTACAACACATTTTACTTCCTTCCAAATTATTAAAATAATTTTTTTTAGAAGAATAACTTTTTTTCTGTGTTTATTCTTGTAAAAGTAATGTAATTTTTTCTGCTTTGATAATTTAAATTTTTTTATGCCTTTTTACCAAACTATTAAAACTAAATTCAAGTAAAAAATTTATTTTAAGTTGTTGAAAATCAAATTTTTTTTAAAATGTAAATTTGGCGACTAAAGTATTAAATTTATAAAAATAATTTTTGCCCCTTATATAAATTATATATTCATTTTTAAACATTAAATATTTATATCTTTTTAATTCTAATAATTATTCAAATATTTTATATTCTAGAGTTTAAAGTTGTAACAATGTCTAACGATTTACAATCTCTTGGACAAGATAATATCTGCCAACCGTTGTTGACAGACTATTATCAAATAACGATGGCTTATGCTTACTGGAAAGCGAATTGTCATGAGGAGCCTGCAGTATTTGATTTATTCTTTAGAAAAAATCCATTTCAAGGAGAGTATACAGTATTTGCTGGTTTGGAAGATGTCATAAAATTTGTTCAAAATTTTAAATTTTCACAAAGTGATTTAAATTTTCTTAAAAAGATTATGCCACAAACAACTGAGGCAGAATTTTTTGATTATCTTGCATCATTGAATTGCAATAGTCTTAAAATAAAAGCAATTCCTGAAGGTTCAGTAACGTTCCCAAAAATACCTCTTATTACAGTTGAAGGACCATTAGCTGTTTGCCAACTCTTAGAAACATCATTTTTAAATCTTGTTAACTACGCAAGTTTAGTTGCTACAAATGCAGCAAGATTTAGACATGTTGCTGGAAATAATGTTGAACTCCTTGAATTTGGTTTACGTAGAGCTCAAGGTCCAAATGGTGGATTATCAGCAAGTAAGTATTGTTATATTGGTGGCTTTGATGGTACCAGTAATGTGTTGGCAGCCAAACTTTTTGGAATTCCTGCTAAAGGCACTCAAGCACATTCATTTATATGTTCATTCAATTCTGAAAGTGACTTTAAAAATAGAATGTTACGCTCCAAAGATGGTTCAATTGAATTGGATATATTAAATTTATGTAAAGAAAAAATAACATTTCTTTATGAAATTATGTCATGGTCAGTAGATCGTGAAGAAATTTCACAAAGTGAACTAGTTGCTTTCTGTTCATACGCTGTTGCATTTCCTGATACTTTTTTGGCATTAATTGATACATATGATGTTTTAAGAAGTGGTGTTATTAATTTTCTGGCTGTTACTTTGGCATTAAGTGATTTAGGATACCAAACACTTGGATGTCGTATTGATAGTGGTGATCTTTGTTATTTATCCACTGAATTGAGATCAATTTTTAATAAATTAAAAACTTTTGTTCCTCAGTATGCTCATTATATAGATAACATAAAGATTGTTGCATCAAATGATATTAAGGAAGAAACAATACAATCGTTTAACGAACAAGGACATGAAATTAATTCATTTGGAGTTGGAACACATCTTGTAACATGTCAAAAACAACCTGCATTAGGTTGTGTCTACAAACTCGTAGCTATGGGTGATGTACCGAAAATTAAACTTAGTCAGGAAGTTGCAAAAATATCAATTCCTGGTAAAAAAAATTGCTATAGAATTTATGGAAAGAGCAATTATTCAATTTTAGATTTAATGACATTAGAAAATGAAGAACCACCACAACCCGGTAAACAAATTCTTTGTAGACACCCATTTGAGGAAGGTAAACGTGCTCTTGTAATTCCATCGAAAGTGGAAAAACTTCAAGAAGTTTATTGGGATCATGGTAAGATTACCCATTATATACCATCATTAATTGAAATAAAACAAAATTTAATGTCATCAATGAAAACAATTAGAAAAGATCACTGTAGATTTATAAATCCAACACCATACAAGGTGTCTGTTAGTGAGAAATTATATGAATTTTTGCATGAAATATGGCTTCAAAATGCCCCAGTTGGAAAACTCGAATAATATAAAAATTTTGTCCTCCACTCTTAAGAATTGTAAAAGTTGCATTGTTTCTGTATTAAGTAAGAATTTTAACAAATTCACAATTCACAAAAAACATTTTTTATTAAGATTTTTACTTTAGTTATTACTTAATTTTAGAAAAAATATTTCTATTATTGAAATTTTTGATATAAAATGTATTGTAGTCATCTTATAACATGCATTATTTCTTTTTTTCTTAATTAAATGTATCATTGAAAATAAATAACAAATTTAAAATTTATTTTCTCATTAAAAATGTTAACTATTTATTCTTTATTTTTGACAGCTTTAAATATTAATAACCTTCAATTTGGAATGATTTTCAATCCTATTTTGTTTTTAAAGTCATCAAAAATATTTTTTTTGTAAATCTAAAAATATAATTGTATTGTAAAAGGAAATATATCTTTTAATTTAACAAAAAAGATATAGAATGTAACAAAAAATTTTAAGTCTCTGAGTAGGGAAAGTTTAAAGGGGATCTAGAATACTAACTGTCAAATAGTATTTTTTTGATACTTTTTTGTATCAGTAGAACATCTAATATAATTTATATTCACAATATATAAAAATGAATAAACTATAATATTATTTAAAAGAATGTGACACTAGTTTTCTAGTGGTATTAAACAGGAAGATTTGGAAACTTGAATAAATTTTAAGTATATTAATTATTTAAGTAAAATCTCAGAAGATATAAACGTTTACTATTTCGTATATGTGAAAACTTCGATCAAGTAATTAAAGTACCATTTAATACCTCAAAAATGTATAGTATCTTTTAAAGAAAATAAATGCATCTTAACTAAAAAAATAGAAGACAACTAGAGTCACACTTGGCAAATATGTCGCTCAATTAGTTTGGCGAAAATCAGACGAAAACAATGATCTTTTCTGTAGATATTTAATAATACAACAATATCCTCACTATTTAAACTTAAAATTTAGAGGATTGATGACTAATAGAAAATGAGAATTATATTTTGATAAAAACAATAGTTAATGATAGTTTAATACTTTTTAATAACTCTTTTCTCAGCGACAAACAAAACATAAAAAGTACATATAACTTTTTAAAATTAATAAATTTTAATTCTATTTTTGTTTTAATTCATTCCTTAAAGAGTCTGCTTACTAACTATCTCTTTTTGGTGGTTTAGCTATGTAGGTGTAGCGAAGCCTCCTGCTACATGTATCCTAGCGGATACATGTTAGCTGGTTCCCACCACCTTAGCCGAGAATGTTTACCAAATGAAGAGGCATGTTGGAACATGCGTGCTCAATCAGAATTAATAAACAATAAACACATAAAGTAATTGATAACCTTTTATTACTATTTATTTAATAACGAACAATATTTATAAATGGATATTTATTCCTTTGTTCGGAGCCTGGAGTGCTATTCGGCACTTCCTGTTTGGAGATAGAGTGCTTATTCAGCACATCTTGTTCAATCCAAACTCAGATTGACTTTCTTGAAATATTCTTTTTCTTAAATATTGCTATTTATTTTCTTCCTTCTATTAAACTTCTTCTAAGTTTAATATGAGGATGTTCTATTATATTTTCTTGTTAGATAATAAGCATATGAACATCTCATATTATATAATGAATATAATATTCAATTCTGCACATATTACTTATTATCGTTGTTATCCATTTTTCTTGAATTGATTATTTGTAATATATTTATTCGCATATATAATATATATTTTATTCTTTTCTTATTCCTAATGCGGGGCATTACGCATTATTAAAAAATGTGAACTATGAATAATCTTTCTTCAAAAGTCCAAATTTCATTATACTCTAAATATAAATTTATAGAAATTTTTATATTTATTTGATTCATTATTATTGAGATTTCAAAATATTTTTTGAAATATAATTTTTAAACATAAAAGCAATATTAAACGATATTATGGTAAAATTACCGTTTGATTCATACAGAACCAAAAATGTGAAATTAAGAAATTTATTTTTTCAATAATATAAAAATATCTTAAATATGTAAATTATCATTATACGTATTTTGCTAAATGTTCGAAATAGTATGTACAGATAAGTGCAAGAAATGTAATAAACATCGTTAAATCGAGAAATACCTTTCATTTTCATTTATTTATTATTGTATCTGACCAATGATTATTGCGTAAATTTACTTTGATAAATGTTTTTTAAAATGGCTTTATATTTTAAAATAATCAATTATGTCGGACAAAAACTAATATTTGAGATAATTAATACTCCTATTTAATATAGTATTTATAATATGTAATTTTTTTAGCATTTCATATTATTTTAAATCATTTCATCTTTAACAATGCCCTAATTGCCAATAAATTAAGGTTAAAAATCAATGGTGGTTCATATTTAGGAATTTTTTGTTTCAGAAATTACTTAAAATATTTTTAACCGGACGAACTAGTAAAAGTATTATCACGAAAAAGCAACAGTATAAACTTTTTTGTCATTAATGGGAAACAAACATTTTTTATGTTACAAGAAGATTTAAGTATACTACTAAGAAAAAAATAATAAAGTAAGAAAAGAAATACAACATACATAAAAGATCAATCATATAATATCTAGAAACATAAAAGTTAATGTTCCATAGCCTTTATAGAGAAACGACATTTCTATGAAACTTTTGTTAAAATGGCTTGTCAACGAATAAATTCAATTGGGACTACAAAGAAAAAATAATAATGTGTCATGAAATCTTTCTCTGTAAACTTGTCATTTTTAGTAGAAATTTTTATAATGCATTTTCTTCAAAAATTTTTATATTTTTATAAAACTTAACTTTATAAATAATCCCCTAATACACAAAAAAAATTGGGTAGCACAATGACAAAATAGAACAAAAAACTGTCAACTGCAAAATGAGATACAATAATTTAACTTGTTAAAAAAATATTTAGATTATTTTGCGTAAATTATCATACTACAATTTACAATGTTATAAGACATGTACAACAATATAGTTTATTTCAAATCTATACAACGTTGGTAGCACATTGCAAGTACGTATACATATCCGTGTATCATGAAAATTTTAAAGTGCATAGATTTCACAGCTTTAGTTGAAACATAAAAACTGAATCTAGCTAACAAAAAGCCTATAGATCACTTATAGGCTATTTTTATGTCATATAAATTTAAATTATCGTTACGATGGTATCCTACATACAACACAAAAAATATCAACTTCTATTATTTACTTTAAAAAAAATTTAGAATCAAAATTTGAGACTAGCTATGACAAATAAACTAATTGCAGAGTATGACTATAAAACTAAGATTAGTAATCACCATCAATATTATATGGACACATGTATTATTTGGAGAAATAATTTCGAAATATTTCTTATATTTCGAAATAGATTAAAATTCATCTTTTTTATTATTTATAAATGTTTTTGGTGCTCCACCCTTTTATTAATATTTTCTTATATAAATAGGATTTCATATGTAGATTTTAACATATTTATTATTTTTATTTTAACTTATTAGTTTGGTTTTAATAATATAATTATATTTTAATAAAATTATTAAATATTAATTAATCAACTAGCTTTATTAATAATTTCAACTATTAAATTTTAATTTTTGAAAATTTCTTTTAACTATCTCAAAATTTCCAATTACACAAAACACTTTAACTTTCTGTTTATCATTAAAAAGTCATGGATTGTTTGAACGAAAAACCAAGTATTAATAGAAAAATTGAAAAAGGTCGTCGTCATAAGGGTTATGATAAATTAAAGAAACATTTATCAAGAGATGCTTATTTATCAAAAAGTATTATAATTGATGAAAACATTGGAAATGTAAGTAAAAATTACTTTATAGATTTTCTTAAATAATTTTTTTAGCGCGAAAAAAGTAGAATTGTCTGTGAGACATCAGCTGATTCAATATCGCCAAATGTGTCATATTCACTTAATCGGAAAAATCGCTGGGATACAATTACACCTATTAGTTTAAATATCAATGCAATCAATTGCATTCCTAAAGATGTGACTGTTGCTGTAGTTGAACAAATGAATACCATTCCTGATATTGGATGTGTAAATGAAAAAACCAACAAACATTTCATTGCAGGATGTGTAACTGGTGTAACTACAATTAATGAAGACGGACATGTTACGGTTAAAAGTGCAAATAGTCCTGCTGGAGCACATCTTGCATCATTATTGGGAAACAACAAAGAGAATAGTAGATCATCTGATTCTGAAAATGTTAATGCAAATGTTTTCAATGACTCGTCTAAAGGAAAAGCACAAGTTCGTTATCATATTAATACTCCACAAAACAACACAGATTATTCAATTGGTGTACATTTTAAAAGGCAATTAAAGGCAAAATTAAAAGAAAAGAAATTTATAGGTAAGACGTCAAGGAAACTAAAAAATAAATACAACGTTAATACGACTGAAATAATGAGTGATAGTGATGAAGTGAGCGAAGTTGAAGAATTCTATTCAGATTATAATTTATCCTCTCCAAAATTTTCATTATCTGATTTTGTAAAAGAATCATCCCCGGTTGTAGTCGACGAACAACCCGTTAATAGTATTGATAAATTACCATCCTCGGTAGTAGTCGACAAACAACCCGTTAATAATACTGGTAAATTAATTTCTTTAAATGACAATACAATTGAACTGAAACAGTTAATGACATTACCTGAAGAATTAAGGGTTGTAACTCTATTTCATGCTATTTAAATTAAGGTTTCAAAGTGGGTGGAATTTAATTTTGACGATATTGACAAGCTTATAGATGGAAATTATTACAACATGAAATGGATAGATAAAAATAAAACACATTTTCAAATTGATTTTGGTGATAAACTTAAATACAAAATTAGACCAAATGCTAAAATAAAATTATTGCTAATTATAAGGAAGTTTAAGGGTGAAAGAAATATGCTATAAATAACTTTCAATAGTTCACTTAAGATTAAAGATCATACCAGATACATTTCTTTTAAGAGAGGTATTAAAAGAACTATACTTAATAAGAGAGTAAATGATGTTTCAACTAAAGATTTCCTTGATACATGTATTTATGTAATATTAGAGTGGATTGAGTCTAATATATCAGGAATAAATGAAGATCACATTGAAAAATACTTTGTTCATTATGAATACGAAAAAAACTACAACTCAGATGAAATTTCAAAAACCGTAGTACCATTTAGTGAAGATGAATTTTGGGAGAATCTAACTAACGATCAATCTAAAAATTTGAGAATAGAATCTTCCGAGAATGAATATTTAGACTCTAGGTGTGAATCGAATTCTGATGGTGATTTCGAAACAGTTAACTCATGTGAATTTAATAACAAAGAAATGTCTAGTGAATATAAATTTCATGATGAGCAGTGCGCTTTTTGTATAGGACCATTGCTTTCAGATACTTATATTTCTCTTAATGATTGTAAGCATAGTTTTTGTAGCGAATGTATCAGAAAAACACTTCACAAACAACTACGTCTTGAAGACACACCATTACATTGTCCAATTTGTAATATTAAGATTTCAATTAACTTCTTACTTCTTATTTTTCCACTGCCATTTATTTCATCTTATTTTTATTTACAATACACAAAGGAAATGAAAAAGAAAGGAATGAAAACTACTCATTGTTTAAAATGTAAGAATATAGTTACATTTGATTCAATCGAAAAATATAATGTTATCAACTGTCAAAAATGTAATGTTTATTGGTGCTTCTTGTGTAATAAACCCCCACACTTCCCATTAACGTGTGAACAAAATGTTGAATGGAAATTTAAATTCAATATGAAAGATGAATCTATTAGAAAAACCGAGATAAATGACAGTAGTAAATATGAATTAAAAAAACTTCTTAAAATAACGAAAGAGGCACATGATATTCGTTTTGATAATGAAAAATTGAGTACTATTAGGAGGTCATGGAAAATAAGTGATTTTAAAAATTGTTACAGAGAAACATTCTTAAAACATCGTAAAACTCTTCTTTTTCTACTTGAATATGGTTTTGGTTGGTTTTACATGAATAGAAATATTAAACATGATAAATACGATGAAATGAAAACTACTTTAATGAGATCGTTCAATAAACTTAAAGATTTAGATGATGCTATTATCAAAAATAGAAAAGAAAATTGGGAAATGGAAATGCAAAATATTCGAAAAAATATTGATAATATTTTAAATGAATTTTGTAATCTGATATATTTAAATCAGTAATAAGTTTTTAACTTCTTATTTGTAGTAATGATATAAAAATACACACAAAAAAATGGGACACACATTTACGTAAAATGTACTAAATTTGTCCCACCTAATAAAATTTGAATTTTCCTGATTTGCGATAATTTTAACGCAATTATTTTGTACAAAAAATTAAGACAATAATTAAAATTAGTTTTTATTTTATATTTTGTTGTTTTTATTTTAAAACTTAAGTTATATTTTACAATACATTTTAAAATATAATATTAGAATTTAACTTATTATAAGATTAAAAAATGCTTTTATAAAGAGTATTCATCGACATATGATAGTATTTTTTAGATATTCTTCAATTGTTTGAATAACTATAAATAAGATTTTTATAAAAAGTTATATTCATCTGATGACTCAACTTTTTTATACTGTTTTTCAAGATCATCTTTAAAAGTCAAACTGATTAAAAGTTTTAAAACATTATACGTTTTGTTCATAGTAAAAAAAAATTTTAAATATTTTAATTTAAATAAGAAAAATAGCAAGTACTAAGATAATATTTTCAATAAACATTACTTTATATGGTTAGATAATTATCACTCTTTCTTATGTAGTTATAAAAATTCTAATTTTTTAAATTTACTGGTGTTAACGGGTTGTTTAAAAGAATGATTTTTGTTAAAACGTTAACAACTTTACACGAAATTGACTTCTGATAACTCACTTCATAATATATTATAAAAACGAATTAGATTCTAAAATAGGTGTAATATTTTTAAAATTTCTAAAATTAAATAAATGTTTCATTACTTCAAAATATTAAAAGTATATATTTTTGTTAAAAAACGACCAAATTTATGCGAAAATCTAACATTTTGCCTCATTTAAAACATTTTTGTTGTCGCCTGATATTTTTAAAATTTGAATAAATTTTGACATTTCAAAGTGGTGGGACATTTTATTGCATTTTATGTAATAATGTCAAAATTTGTCCCACTTTTTTTTGTGTGAATAAGCCTAGAAATTTAAAAATTTTCTAACAATAATAATGGGAAAAGTAATAATTATTTACTCACACAAAAGGTTATTTATTAGAAATTTTATCTTAGTTTTCGTTCTTATTTTAAATTAAAATATGCAAAAGTTATTTTTTTACTATAAATAAAAATCCATATAATTTTATAACTTTTATAGATTTGATTTTTAAATGGGACCTTTAAAGTATCAAAAACATTTCCGCCTTCAGAAGAGTGTAACTTCATAAAAAAGTATAATTTATAATAATTCAAACTACTTAAACTTATTAACAAAAATATTGCGATATGTTAAAAAAAGCTCTTTATGAAAGCCTTTATAATCTTACATAAAATTAAATTTTTATCTTATATTTAAAAAAGTGTTGTAGAAGACAATCTAAGTTTTAAAATAACAATAATATAATAAAAAATAGAAACTTATTTTAATAACTACTTAATTATTGCTTAATTTTTATGTACGATATAATTGCGTTAAAAATAGTCGCAAATTAGAAAATTCAAATTTTGTTAGGTGGGAAAAATTCATTACAGTTTACGCAAAAATGATTCCCCTTTTTTTGTGTGGTAATTTAATTTAAGGTAAACAAATCTAATAAAATAATCTAGTATATTAATGAGTATATCTTTATTAAGCAAAAGGGCATTAATCTTAAGCAATTGGTAGACTTCTTTATTGAAAAAGAATTGTTTAATATTTGATAATTGATAAACTTATTTTAATTAAACTAGTATTTGATATGTGATATTTTATTGACTCCTTCCTTAACCATTCGCAAACCCTGGTTTTTTGGACTTTGCCTTTATGTATTTTAGTATTAACAATAGTACCAGAAAGGTACTAAACCAATAAAAATGCTTGTACCAACATAAATTTTTATTATTTAAATAAAGAGTAAATAACGAATAAATAAAAAAATTTTGTTAAAAATATTGTTGGATTATTTCTAAAATAACGAAAGCATTTTTTTCAAAAAAAAAGTATTTTAAAATCAAAATCTTTTTAAATAAATATTCAACTCTTTTAAAAAAATTTATTTTTTAATTTAATTAGGGTGTTGATCGCTGTGAAATGCTCATTCAAATGTAAAGTGAATTCAATGGAATAACCAAAAAATGTGCTAACTATTTCAGAAATCAACTATTGGTATATCATTTTTTTATGTTGAATATATACTTTGTTCATAAAGGTCACGGTAAAAAAACTAAGGTTAGCGAACGGTTACTTTACCGATTATATAACTAAACACAATAGATAAATATGGATTGCTTAATGTTATTAAAATAATCTATTTTTAGGTTATAACTTAATATTTTATCTTTTACAGATTGCATCTGCATGATACATAAATATCTGTGCAGAATCTTTTGTATTTTAATACAATTTTTTAACTGTATACATCTCAATGTATTTAATAAAAGTAGTTTATAAATTTCTCGATTTCCAAAATCTTAAAGTTATTAATACGTCTAAAATAACACGTTGAATAATTGGAAAATGAAACAAATTTATAATTAAAGTAGTTGAAACAAATTTGATATTAAATGACTGATATAATTTTACTTCACAATTTCTACTTATTTGAATGCTTTATATTGTCCAACTTTTTCAAATCATTATTTTGAAAATTTTTTTTGTAAAAATCTCCAAAAGTGATTAAGTAAGTTTTGTTTTGTACCTTTTCTCGTAGAAATAACAAACATATTATGCGATTGATAGATAGAATAGGACTTTTATTACAACATAAAGACAAAATACATAAAAAAAGATACAATATATATAATAAAGTAATAGAGAGAAATATGAATATAATTAATATGCAACAGCGATATTTTTTTTTAGTTATTGAAGAAATACTAATTTCATTTTTTATTTGAATATATTTTTTATGATTAATATTTGCCTTAGTTTTTGTTAAGTTAAAACAGTAAACTTTTAAGTAGCAATAAAAGTAATAACTTGAGATATTATAAATTCTTTGGAATCATTTACAGATAAAACAATTTTATAATCTATAAAAGTCATGCGTATTAGTATTGTTAAAAATTTTGCACAGGTTTATCATTTACTGCAAAAACATTTGATAAGAATATTTTTTATCACTTTTATTTTATATAAACTATCAAATCAGCATAATGTAATATAGAACATGAATATTTAAATGCTTTATGATCATGCTAAAAAAAGCACAAAACTTTGATAATATCTATTAAATTTTTTTCTTATCTGAGCAATAAACAATTTTTAATATTAAATCTATGTGGTACAACATTTATTACTTTTTTTAATAGTAATTCACATTATTTGTGTCACTTTTTGCGCTTTTGATAATTGATAATTTCTAAAAACATTTTCGGAATTATCTATTAATATGGATTCGGGGGATATTTGTGGAATCATTGATAGGCATAGGATTGCTTTTGCTTTTTTCCTACTTGGAATATGCAATAATTATGCCTATTTTATAATGTTTTCAGCTGCTGAAGATATTGTAAATGGAAATGAAAGAAATTTTAACCGAGTTCCTACTACTACGTTTACTACAAAAAAATATTTTACCACTTCCACAACAAAACAATATTTCATCGCTACCACTCCCTCGGATGATGAAGAATATAAAAGCCGACATTTTTTTGAAAAATTACTAAGCAGTAACGCTAGTGATAAATGCCATGAAAATGTTGTATGTAGGAAATGTACAACCACTTCTATTCATGCTGGTATTGTAGTAATGTGTAATGCTTTACCTGCATTTTTTGTTCAATTTTTATTTGCATATTTTGTTGATAAAATCCCATTTGTTATTAAGCATTTTCTAATATGTTGTCTACAAATTGGAGCTTATTTGGCGGTTGGTTTCTCAACATCTATTGTTACGTCTTTAATTGGTAATTTTTAAATTATTATCATAAATAATGGTACAATATTTTTAAGGGGTTGTTTTAGCATCTATTGGAGTTGGTTTAGGAGAAATTACGTATCCACATTTGCCTTCCTACAACTCGAAAAAAAATAAATCTGCTTGGTCAATAGGTACAGGAATATCTGGTTTAATAGCCTCTATAATTTACGCTGTTTTAACAGAACCAAATTTGCTTAATTTATCTCCAAAAATTGCGTTTATGGTTATGCAAACTGTTCCTTCAATTTTTGTTGTGACTTATTGGATAATACCTTCAGAATCAAGTGGAATTAATCAAATATGTACATGGAATAATAGTAATAAGAATATTCAATTTGATCATAATTCTAGTACTTTTTATTCAAATGATAATTTTAATAGCAGAAATTCTAATGATTCTGAGTTATTGAACAAATTTTTGAAAGTGGTATTTTCATTACCGATTACTTTTCCACTAATTATTGGTTATTGCTTTGAACATATTATAAATCAAGGTTTAACACCATTAATAGCTTTCGACTGTTCAAACGGATTACACTTATCAAAAGCTTCACAATATCGATGGTATCAATCAATATATCATTCCGGTGTTTCTTTTTCACGCTTAGTTTCAAAAATAATTAATTTGCCATGTTTTTGGTTTCTATATCTTCCTCTAGTACTTCAAGCTCTTAATGTTTTATTATTTACATATGAAGCACTCAATTGTTTTATTCCTAGCATACTAATTATTTTTGCAATTATTTGTTATGAAGGTATCATTGGAGGTTTAACTTATGCAAACACATATCATGAAATAAGTGAAAAGTATGGAGGAAATGAAAAGAAAACTGTGTCATGCTTTACTAAAAATATTTCTAAGTTTGCAGTTGGTTTATCAGGAATCGCATCTTATTTTTTACATAATTTTATTTGTAATTAATAATTAGTTCAAATTTATAGATAAAAGAATTGTTGCTATTTCAATAATAAAAAGTAAAAAAATGTAGTAATTTACAATCAATTTTTCTGAATTGATATAAACTATGATTTTAATTATTAAAAGTTTATAGTTCTAAGTTTAACTGATTAATAAAATTAAAAATGATATGTGATATAAAAACACCTCAATCAAATCAATAATAACAATTAATTGTTTATCAAAATGAAAACATTACTAGAAACTGGTTGTATGATTTTAAAACTGTAAATTTTGGATAATGAAAAAATCATCTATAGCACCTTTAATAATGTTATATTGCAATATTAGTTGCAGATCTACTAAAAATGCGGGAAGGTATCGAAAAATTATAACTTTTAGATTGCATTCAGAATGTTTTTACACCAAAATTAAATATATCACAAAAAACTTTTTATGGAAAATCTTTATAAATAATCTATTAAATAGATCTTAATCCTTGAAAAATAGCACCAACAGATAAATTAGTATATGCAATCTCTGCTATGAGGGTATCAATGACTTTTCTATCACCACATTTCTCCCATTCAGATTTTATTTTCTTCAGTAAAAGTAATATTTTTTCAATTAAAACATTGATATATTTTTTGTCTATTCATTTGTTACCATATTCAATGCTTCATATAGGTATAAAACTAAAATCACATTAGAAGAATAAATTTTTTTAAGGTATAAATGAATGATTTTATTGTTAAATGTAGAACAATTTTACCTACAATAATATCTATAACCAATATCAAACCATTTTAGAAAAAAATTTTAATGGTAATTTATACTGTAAGTTAATCATTAATTTAGTATTTACAACGCCTTAAATACTAACTATATTTTTACTAATGTTGAATAACTTTTCTAATTCTAAAAAAATAATGACACTATGTCTCAATGTGACATTTAAAATGATTTCTTTCTTTAAGTGAATAAACTTGTTAAAATTAATGATTATTTTAAATGTCATCAAAAAGTATAGTATAAAATGTTTTTTTTCTACTTTTCATTTTTATTTTATAAGACTGCGTTCTTAATGAATATATTATCTTTTATATTTTTCCTAGTATTTGGACTAACACTGACATGTATTGCCAAGGAGTGCGGAAAAACCCCACATACTTTGGTGCCTGATGATAATCAGATAAAGGTAGGGCCTTTTTTTAGAAAATAAATTTTTTTAGTCGATAACTGGCAGAATTGTGGGAGGAAATATTTCGTC
The DNA here is from genome assembly GCA_005656395.1 of Strongyloides papillosus. NCBI lineage: Eukaryota > Metazoa > Nematoda > Chromadorea > Rhabditida > Strongyloididae > Strongyloides > Strongyloides papillosus. Next base: position 472,560 of record SRSI01000013.1, read on the forward strand.
AGACAATTCTTGGCCTTGGGTTATTCAGTTGTATTATAAAAAATTGAATAAAGTTATATGTGGTGGAGCACTTATAAGTGAAGATTTTGTCATAACGGCTGCACATTGTGTTAAATTTTCAATAATTAAACCTGAAGAAGATTTTAAAATTTTTTATGGTTCCAATGTTTTAAGAGAAGGAAAAAGTGTTGATGTTTCTGCTATTGAAAAACATCCTTTTTATTATGAAACGTTTTATGGTGCAGGATATGATATAGCTTTTATTAAGTAATTTTATGAATCACATTATTTATTTGTAATTTCCACCCATTATTTAGGTTAAAAGAGAAAGTTGAATTTGATAACACGACACATCCAATATGTCTTGCACAAGAAGACTCCAAGCCCAATACACCTTGCTTTGCAGCTGGATTTGGGTTAACTGATGAAAATGGTCACGCATCAAGATCATTAAGAGATGTTGTTCTTCCGATTATGCCAATGTCTACATGTAACGATATTCATCATTATCAGGGAAGAGTTAATATATTGTCAAGTTTCTGTGCAGGATATAGCTCAGGAAAAAAAGATGCCTGTAAAGGAGATTCAGGTGGTCCTTTAATGTGCTACAATAATGGAGTTTGGGAAATTCAAGGTGTCGTTAGTTGGGGTTATGGTTGTGCTAGACCTAAACGTCCTGGCGTCTATACGAATGTTAGTAAGATGAAACCTTGGGTTAAAGCTCAAATAATTAAACATAATAGAAAAGTTGAAGATTTTTATACGAAATAAAAAAAATGTTTACTTATCTATAATTATATTTTTTTCTAAAGTAAATTATTTTATAGTGTACATAAAAGTAAAAACATTTATATCCATAGATTTAAAAAGTTAAACCATTTATATTCTTTTTTAATATTTATTACGTTTATTTCTATATACTTTTGTAATAACTTTGATCTGTATGTATACAACAAAAAATGTGATGATTGCACTTTTAATCCCCAGATTTAAAATTTGATATATGAAATTTTTTTATGGTGGCGGGTTCATATACGGACTGCGGAAATTTTAAGAAAAAAATTAAAAATACTCTTATAAGGAGATATTTTATTTCAAAGTGCCAAACATGGCAATTTTTTTTTAAATTAATGGGCGCAGCAAAGATTAATAAAAAATTTAGCAAAACAAGTACATTAATTTAGTTTGTTGTTAATATGTGTAAAATAACTTCATACAATAAGAACAAAAAATCGTGATTTTTGGCATTTTCAGAAGGTTTCTCGTAAGAACAATATTAAACATAAAGTAAAATTTATAAGGATTTAAATTTTATTAATTTAAAATTCAAGGACATTAACTTTTACTAATAATAACAGATATTTTAAAAATTTAAATGCATTAAAAAATTCTTAATAAATAATATTCTTTTTTCTCATATCAGTTTACTATTTTAATCTTAAAAGTTCTTACCACCCATATGAGAAACTAAAATTTTTTTTTAGAAATTATATTTTAATTTATGTGATTTAAAAAACATTAAGTATTATCACTGAAAAGATACAGTCTTTGATTTATTAATTTAGCTATTTACAGTATAAATATTTATCGTTTAGAGTATATAATTTTTTTTTCTTTCACAAAAAAGTATAGAAATAAATATTGATTCTTATATTATCTCTTCATTTTTTTATAAAAATGGTATTGTCTAAAGCATTTAAATACTATGGTAAAGTACAAAAAGATTTATTGCATAAAGGATAGTAAAAACCTTATCTGTAAAAAACATAAAATTCACTTAATTAATCAGTTAGGTAATAGGAGTATTTTATTCGAAACTATAAATTATATTAAATTTACCAAAATATATATATGGTATTAATAATGATTTAAAATTTTAATTAAAATAATAAAAAAAATATGGAATCGATTAAAATAAGATAGTTCTTACAAAATTAAAAATATATACAAGAAAACATTTTCATTTTAAATTAACAAAAAAGTGTAACTAAATTAAAAATAAATTGTTATAGCTATGATTTAACCAAAACCGATAAATATTTCGAACCCGAAGACAACATTACTTTATAACAGTTAAAATGGTAACATAAGAATCAGAATTTTTTTCCAATCTTTCATGTTTGTATAAATTGAATATGATATGAAAGCATGTTGAACTTATTCAAAATTTAAATTTTTGATACGATTGTTTAATTTTCAGCGACTCATATATGGTTGGAAATAACACCAACACTAACGTTCAAGAATTTCTGAATTTTTAAAATTTTGTGCTTAATTATTATTTCAATGACATTTTAGTTACATGATTCTTTTCAACACATTTATTCTTACACAAAATCTTTATATCGATATTATGTAATGTGTATGTTTAATAAATCTATGATAGAAGCACTATTAATTCTTTTCACAATCTATATTGTGTTTTTCAAGTCTTAACTCAAAATAATGACATAGAAAGAACTTTTTGGTATAGTTTTCTTTTAAAAGTATTTGTTTTTGAAGTTAGTGATATCCAAGCAATTAAATCCATTAAATAAAATCTTATAGCATGGTATTATCAACAAAAGATAAATGAAATTATTCAGATTTCTAGATATTATTATTCAAACATATTGTGTAAAGAATATATAAAAGATGACAATAGAATTATGTAATTTATTAGGACAAAAAATGTCTATAAACTTTAAATAAATAATTATTCAGGTAATTAAATGCCATTTGAACATAGTCTTTCTACGAATATTTGTTTATTAAAAAACGTAACATTTGTTTATAATGCAATTAAAGAATTTTTTAAAATTGATGTAAGTAAAGAAATTACCAATATATCTGTGATGCTAATTTAATAAAAAACAATGAAAGTTTTTTGGAAAAAGCAATTTTAATAAGGAAATTTTACTTTTGACATAACACTTAGAAATGATAATTTTAGAATTACAAAATTATAATGTTTGATAATACATATTGTTTAGTACAATTTTAATCATTATGTCTTAATTTATCAATAACTATAGAAATCAATTTAACTAAGTAGTTTATAAATTTTAGTGGTTTTATACGTAGTTAAATTAACTTTTTTAATTTACATTAAAATTTTGTATATTTCAAAATTAAACATAAAAAATATTATTATTTAGTTAATTTTATTAAGATGTCAGCATTATTTCAATATAATAATTGTTATATAATATTAATATTTCTTCAAATGTATAAGCATTTTATTTTTTTGATGAACAAAATGATTTTTTAAGAAGTATATAAGTTAAGATTTCATTGAGATTAATCGCGTTCAAAATAATCATGAAATATTTTATCACTCTTATATTTATTTTTACTATCTCTGCCTTGTCTTTTGGATTTTTAAATTTTAATTGTAATCAACGTAGTAAAGAACCATGTGAAATTTTATTGACACCAGAAGACGATGCATTTAAAAAGTTATTTGTTCCAATGTTAGACGGACTAACTCAATTAACAGTGTTATTTGGTGTACCTCGTTATGAAAATGATCCAAAAACTATAATTGACAGTGTAAATAAAGATATTAAAGAGGAGGTTAATCAAACAATAATTGTTAGTATTTATTATTAATTTTATTAAAATATATTTTTAGGAACAATTCGTCAAAAAATTACATGGCGTTAGATACAAATATCCTACATTTATTGAATTAATTGAGGATTATGTTCTTCTATCCAGAGCATTTACAAAAAAGAATACGAGGTGGACTAGTAAGTAAAAACTTTATATCGGTATCTTACTTTTCATTAATATGTAGGATATCTTTTATCAGGATATAAACATGGGAAAAGATAATTTATTGTATTCGTTAAAAATGCATACAATTAAGCTGCGGTTTAACAATTATTTAAACTATATATAGAATAGGATTTTTTTATTGATGTTTTTAAAAAGAAGATAATATAAATTCTTTATTGTGTAATTTTTTTTAACCAATAAATTATTTAATATAATAAAATAAAAACTTTTGTTTTTATCATAAATTACATAGTTTGAAAAAAATATAAGTTATTCAGTATCACTTTGATGGTAACAATTTTTATTAAATGCCATTGAAATTTTTTTATGCTTATGTAATACAATCAAAATTATATGTATTAAATTTTTATGTTTCAATAAAAAAATTGCATGAAACTTTTTTTATTGTTAGAAATTCTCTCATCTTTGATCTCCATTTTAAAATATTAAATCAAAATTTATTTCAATATAACTTAAGAACTACAGAATATAAGACATGGATATGTTAGTTGAATAGAACAACCCAAGGTTAATTAACATAAAGTTTGCCTATAGAATCAAGGCACTATAAATACATGAATGCTCTGCAAAATAAGAATGATCAAAAGTGAAAGAGATAATATTAAACAAACTCTTATAATTATATATATTTTTCGGTTACATCCTTATATTGATAATAAGAACTCTCAAATGGTCTACATTTTATACCGTATAATGTTAAAAAAATAGCCTATCTAGGACTTTTATGATCCATCGGAGTTACAGAGCTAATTGATTTGTAATAGTTAATAAAAATCAGTAGAAATTTTATTAAGACTGGTGTTATCATCCCTATAATTAAACACAAACATAAAATAAAAATTACAATAATAAAAAGTAATAAAATAATTAATAACGCAAACGTTGGGGACATCATAAAATTGTAGGGAGAGTGAAGAAATTATAAAAAATATAATGATACAAATAAAAAAATCATTTTAGAATAGCAAAATAAAATCCCAATTTCATCATCTTTTATACCTTTCAAAACTAAGATTGTGAAAGTCTATTAGCACCAATTCTTCATTTCACAACAAATTTCACAAGGAAAAACAGCACTTTTTTCTTACTAAATCTATATTTAAATTTTAAAAAAATTATAATATGAACAACAAATTTTTAATTTTTCCATTTACAATGAAATAAAATCATAGGATTTGTATGATAAAATTTGATTTACACAAATAAATCGTTGCTTTTTACCAATATTTTTTTTATTTTTTAAGCAGAAATTATGATTCAAAAAAGTATATTTACTTATTTATGCATTAAAAATTAATATTTTATTTTTCTGTATAATAAATTTGTATAAACATTTTTGTAAATTATTAAATCTGTCTAAAAATTATTATTTGATCAGTTTGATATTTAAGATTACAATAATTAAATATTATTGTAGCAGATGTAGATATTTTTTTTGAACAAATATGCTTAAATTTAATATATATGGTCTAATTGAATGAATTAAAATGAACTTGATAATCATAGTAGCTTTTAATTGACTCGTTATTTTAATTTCAAATATTTCAACGCCTTTTTAGGCACACAAGTGTCAGATGCGATTAACATCCTAGTAGTCTTGTACAATTTGTTTGACTTCTTTATATAGGACTTTTAAAAATTTGTTTTTCTTAATACTAGATCCAATGGATGTAATACAATTTGATTTTGTTACATATTAATTTAATTATAATGTAAAAAACAATAGGACTACTAAACCAAATTATCAGACGATATGTTATTCAAACGACTGTGGTGAGTAGTTATTTTATTTATTAAAAAATTGTATATATAGCAAGAATTCGTTAAAAATTAATTACTATCCCGCCTAACAATAACATTTCAGTTTTAAAGATTAAACTTCAGGTAAATATGTTAACTTTGTCATTATTTCTAGTAATGAATATTTCTTTAAATAATGTTAATGCACCTGCCAATGTATCTTAAAAACCAATAACACCTTATTTTGTAACATCTACTAATATTATTAAAAATCCAACAACATTCAAAGTTGTTACATTTATCATTAATATTAAATGAATATAATAACTACAAAAACTTCAGCTATTATAACTACTACAAATCTCAGAACAAATAAAACTACTTTTTCTCCAAAATTATACTTTATTATTTGCTCAGATTGTAGAGCTTTACAAAATAGAGGTAGAATAAATAGAATATATAAAGATAAAGTAATTTTTAAAAACTATTTTGATTATAGATTTTTAGAAAAAAATTTCATATTTAAGAATTGAAAAATATTAAGGAAAGCATACTAATTATCATTTAATAATCAACAAATTTTCACATCTATATTAAATAATGTTTTTTCTCACTTTATGACTTTTTATTTTAACTAACAAATGGAAAAATGATTTATTTTAATTTCTTTTAATAAACTGGTTAAGATATTTATATTTTTATCTCGAAGTTAGCATCTAATATTTGAACTCAAAATATAAAAACCTTACTAACCTATCTTTGACATATAATAGAATTAAGTTTTATATAATATTAATGAAATTATCGTAGTCGTATTCATGATTATTATTATATCTTATCAATTCTCTTTTAGAAATAAATAATAACGTTAAAAATACCATATTTTGATATAATTTTAACTTTTTACAAACAATATATTGAAAGTGTTATCTTATTATATTAAATGACATCATTTTAGAAAGTAAGATAGAGTTATCAGTTAAAAAAGTTGGTAGAAAAAAAAGAAAAAAATTATACAGATATTTAATTTATGTAATACAAATTATATCAAGGAATGGGAATTGAATACTAATCTTTTTTAAATCATCAATATGCATAAAATGATATTCAGAATAAATAAATTTCACTTTATTATTTCATTAAAAGTTAATTCAGAATTTTACGTTATTGAAAAAATTCTATCTTTTTTGTGCACAAAATTTGTAAAAAGTTTTTAATTATCATTTTTAAAAAGTTTAAACCTTTTACAATTAAAATTAGTTATATTTTAAAGTTTTACATTTCAACTTTTCAAAAATAATCTTTAGGATGCGTGATTAAGGAATATTTAATCATTTTGATAAAAGTATAATAAAAATGATAAAATACAGTATAAAAACCGTTTGTTATGCAGATTTTTTATCTCAAAAATACTAATTACCAATGATTTCTAAAAATACTTCAATTTTTCTATTTTTCCTACAAATTATTTTAACAGTAAATGGAAAAAATCTCCCGTTCAATAAAAAAATTAATAGTGGCAAGATTCAGTTTAATACACCATGTAGTAATTACTATGGATTGTTTATAATTGATAATACTAATTCAGGAAACAAAATGTTGTCAATGCAATTAACAATTGTTGACTACTTTTTTGATTTTGCAAGTTCTTCTAATTATTCTGCATCAGCCACAGTAACCTCACAATCAACAACAAGTGTAACAAATAATTTTAATGTAGTTTCTCCAAATGATTATGCTTCATTAAATAAACAATTTAATCAAGTTATACAACAAATTGCTGGTGGAAGTAACATTTCATACTTTAATCTTATTGTTCAAGCTTTGCAATTAAATTTAGTTGATTCTTCCGTATATACTTATAATCCTCTTCTTATTTTTTTTGTTGATTCACCAATTGTAGATTTGAATAGTACAACACAGATCCTCGAAAATTTAAATATTAAAAATAACAACAAAGTTAAATTCCTTGCAATTGCTATGGATCCACAATATTTAGAAGAGGCTGGGAAATTAGTTGGTGGAACGGCTAATGTATACACGTTTAATTCATCTGACCAGAACAATTATAATAATATAAACAACTGGATTTTACAACAAGGTTGTTCTTCTTCATTAACGCCAACAACAACTACTACTGTTAAACCACCATGTGATAGCTATGTTAATATTGTTATAGATGCTTCATCAGATGGATTGACACCACAACAGTATAATTTACAAATAGACTTAATAGAAAATTATATTCTTCCAATGTGGAGCGATTTTTCAAAAATTTCAACATTGATCATGTATAATGAAACTGAAATTTTATTTAGAGAATACAATAATTATGAAACACTTGATTATATCAGAAGTTTTATTAATAATAGTGGACAATCAAAGTCAAATACAACATTTTTACACGGAGCAATGTATATTCTAGATGAAAATCAGTTATATCTTCAACATAAGACTCAAATGTCAACATTTGTGTTTTTAGCAAGTGTTAGTGAATTTGAAATTGCACAAGCAGCTCAAGATGCAAATAATTTGGCATATTTTGGAAAACTTAATATAATAACAATGGGTAATAATATTGAAAATACTGCATTAGCACCATTACAATTTTCGAACCTTATAAATTGGGATTATTCTAGTGGCGAAATTAGACTAATTCAAGAATTTGTCAGTGGCAATTTAAAATGTTTTTAGAATATTTAAATGATCTTTTGAAAAATAAAATTATTCTACTTGCCAGAGATTAAAATTGTTTAGTTAATTATTAAACTAAATAATAAAAAAATTAAAATGTGTTTAAAAACTAATCTATTGCATTCGTTAACAGGAAAATGTTTATTGCTATGAAAGTCGAACATTATTTATAGATTAAACTACAATATTTGGTAAATTTTAATGTTATAAAAATCGAAAAAAAACAATAAGAAAAAAATACAGTCATTATTTTTTAGACAACAAAAAGTATTAATGAATATAATGATGTTGATATCCCTTATTTTGATGGTGACTAATATTACAATATTTTTAACCCAATAAATTTAAAAAGATCTTCATTACATTTAATTCAGATTTGAACTTAATTGTTAAACTTTTCCCTGATTAATTGTACTTTTACATGTTAATTATAATACTGATCAGCGTGGATATTTTTTAAATAGTCTTATGAGTGTAAAACCATTGATTAATGATTTCTTTTTATATTCAACACTTCCAATTAGTTGTTAATATAAAAATAATTTAAAAAATTAAAGTTAAACATATTAGATTCTAATATGATGTGAAGTTTATCAATAGAGAAATGTCAGCATAAAATTAATTCTTCAACGGGTAACTATTTTGTATTATGTGTCTAAAATAATATATGTTTTTTTACTCCCTTGTCTAAAGTTGTGTTTTGTTTTTAATTATCATAATTACTATCATTAATTTTTACTAAAAGTAATTAATTTATAGATTCTGATTATATACCTTACAACAATATCTACTTTTTTATATGTTGTGTAGATAATTCTCAATATTTATTTAATATAATTTATAAAATTACTTTAATGATAACAGTTGCTTATTAATTATAAGAATGACAAAATTGTAGCTTTTTCAACATTTACTCTTCCATATCACTAATGCTATACTTTTATTACCTTAATCCCAAACAATATTTTGATTTTTTAGTTATCAAAAAAAATAAATTTGGTTCGTCTTAGTATTACTGTACCTCTTAATTGAAACAAAAGGTAATTCATACAAAAATAAATACTATAATAATATACAAGATCAAAAAGTGATTCTCTTCTAGTTAAAAATTAATACACTTTTTTAGAATTACAATAATTTTTATTATATAATTAAACACATCCCAATGTTTATTCATTATTAATATTCGTGTTGTTTTGGTAAAAAAAAGTGAATTAAAAATATTCATAATTATTTATATAACATTTTTATTTTTGCTCCCATTATTCTGTTTTTTCATGGCTTTTAACGAAACTAAACATCAGTTGCATTGTAGAAAAGATTCTATATAACGCATAAATGATTAAAATAATAACAAAGCAAAAGCCTGCATAAACATCAAGCATTGTATACTTCCAAAAAGGCAGATTCTTATTATATACTCCTAACTCTTCAACATTTCCAAATTTTGCTGCAAAATCAATATGCCTTAAGAATGTTTCTTTTAAATCATATGGCCTATTTTGAATTAGAGTTGATACTCTCTTGGCATTTTTTTTATATTTTGGATTTTCCATAAGTTCTTTAAATAGTGATATTACATAATCAATATTTTCCACTAAATCTTTTTTATCAAAAGATTTACCAATCTCAGAAAATTCATACATTTTTGAATTTCTTGGTTGATCACCAAACAGTGGCATTGCTAATATTGGTACACCAAAATATGCAACTTCATTTAATGTATTCATACCACCGTGAGTTACAAATAAACTTACTCTAGGATCATTTAAAATATCAATCTGTGGTATCCATTTAATTGTAATAACATTATCAATACCATTAAGAATTTTCGGTCTATCTTCTTCATATTTCCATATAAAAGTTGCATTTGGAAAACTTTTAAATATTTTAACCATTCCAATTTTCATTTCGTCAGTCATTAAAGAACTTTTAGCTACTGAACCAAATGAAATAACTACATTTTCTTTACGTATATTTAACCACTCATCAAAATCTTTATTTAATGGTTTAGGTTCAGCAATTAATAATCCACCTAATCTAAGTATTTTGGGACATTGTGGTGTACTATAACTAAGGATTGGATCATCATTTGACACTACAAAAGCTGATGTGCGTAATTCTTCATCAAGATCAATACCCTCTATTTCAGAATATTTTGACAACATTTTGTTACCAAAAATAATATGATTATAATATAAGATTTCCATAGCTATATATGCACAAAAATTATATATTCTTTCTTTATATGACATTTCAGGGGTGAAAGGTGAGGTAACTGATGGTATTTGCATAGTATAAAATGATAAGCCAAATTTAGAATAAAAGGAATCATATAATGCTCCTGACATAACAGAAATATGATTAGATATATTAACGTATTTTAATACACCTAATCCACATGGTATAAATGCTTCAACAATACCAAGATCATATTTTTCATTTCTTAATTCATCCACTAATTCTTTATTGTCCATAACGTATTCACATGCTTCTATAGACCATTTCATTAATCCAAATAGTTCCTAAAATAAAGCAAATTGTATTTTAATATTTCGCCTTACAAAAATAATGTTAAAAGGATTTTCTGTATTTCTATGAGTCCAAGAATCTTTCGCAAAACTTTCCAAAATCTCTGCTTTTTCATCAATTATTTTACTTCTCACTTTTGGCTCAACTTCTCTTGCTTTTTTAGCTCTTATATTATCATTGTAAGGGTTCATTGGTGCTCTTAAAACAGTCTGAAAGTGCAAAAAATTAATATTATGTAAATAATGGTTGATAGTAAATATTTAATTAACATACAACATTATGTCCTGCTGTCTGCAATAAATCAGCCAAATTATTCATATATCTTATATGACTTGCCGTGAATATAGGATTATATACCAAAATTTTATATTCCAATGATGATATAATTAAGGAAGATATTAATATTATGGGGAAAATCATTATTCTCACGTATTGATTTAATTAATATAAAATCTCCATTTTTATAGAGTATTTTACAATCTTATCACAATTTTAAACGATAAGATATTTTTAATACAAACTTATACACCGTCGTTAACATAAATGATAATTTACAAGTCAGACTCAAAAAAGCATTAAATAAATAATATTCAAGCTTATCTATAAATATGATTATAGAGATCAAATAAAGTTTATTTCCGCAGAAAACTGATGTAAGTTAAAAAATAGAGAGGACTTAATTCATGTAGAACTTTTTATGATGCAAAAAGATTAGTTGGAATTAAGTAAAAATTCATTGATGTATGTTTACATCAACTACAATAGTATTACACACATTTCATGTTTTGAGGCAGGAAACAAATTATAAATCTTAAGAGTTATATATTTGATAAATACAAATACATTTGTTGGTAGAAATTTAATTCATTACATCAGTGTTAATTATTTATGTATAAAAATAGTGTTAAATAATTTTTAATTAATTGTATTATAAGTTTAGTTAATATTGTTATCTTTATATAAAATCAATCTATATTTATAATTTTGTTTCAACACATTTCAAGTATTATATTATATTACAACTTCTATCATATTAAAATTTCTATCAATTTTAGTAACGAATGAACGAAAATACCACTACAATGGATCAAAATGAAAAAATAAAGAATGATATTGATGGAAGTGAGGAAGAGAGATGTTTATCACAATTGACACAAACAAGCAAAGATTCAATCTTTTATTCAATTCCACCATGTAATATACTAGATAAAAATAAGTTTTAAATTTTTAACTTTTTTGCTATAATATTTGGCTTTTAATGAAAATACTGCTGAACTAACATTTACAATATTTTACATATACTTTTTTGTCTTTTATTTTAATTTTCTTCAAAATAACTAAACATTATTTAAGTTTAAGTGTTATTGTATTTTAATTACTTTCAAAATCTATAAGCATTAAAAATATTTAATTTTCTACTATAATAAAGACTTTAATAAAAATTAATATTGTATATATGTAATGTAAACTTTAAGATATGACACTTGTTATACTTCATTATGTTTACAAAGAAATTATTATGTAATAACTATTATCATTTAAATGTAATGAAATTAATGACATTTTTTTAAAAAATATTTATATTCTGGTATTGTAAATGAATATATTATTGCATATATTAGTTTCTTTCTTTTAATAAACTTTCAAAATAATCTTTACTTGTTTAAATAATCTTTTCTTTTTGGAAATCAAAATTATAGTAATCCGAAAAAAAAATTATTCATAAGTAATTGAATATATTAATTTTGATATATTTTAGCACCCAAATCAACATCTTCAAACTCTCCGCATGAGCAAAAAAAATCTATAAAAATATATCCTGCAAATATGCCACCAATACCAAATGTTGTTATATATCCAAATACTAACATGCTTAATGTTCCAAATAAAGATAATAGTGGAAAGAATGGTACGGCAAGGGAGTTAAATGGACATGAAAGATTTCAATATTCATTGAATAAACAACAAATAAAAGCATCATCAAGAGTATCAGCCTTATTGACAGGTTTTGCGATGGTTGTTTTAGTTGAATTTCAATTCGAAGATACCACGCCACACTTTTTGTTAATTCTCCTATCGATAATTACAATCTTAGTTATATCAGTCCATTTAATAGCATTAATGATATCAACATGTTTATTGCCTTATATTGAGTCATCAGGATGTAGTGAAGATTCACCACATAAGCGTTTATCTTTTTATATTAATTTAGCATGGATTTTTAGTACTTGTTTAGGATTGATATTATTTATACTTTTAATAGCAGTCATTGCTTTCATCAAATTTGAAAATGTTTCATACCTTCCTGCAGCATATGTAGCAGGAGGAATATTAATACCAGTTTTTATATTATTTATCCTTATTTCGTGTCTCATAAATAGAGATCGAACAAATTATTCAATTCATAGAGCGGAAGTTAAAATGGCTAGCTTTAAGAATAAATACATTGTGAATATGGATCTTGAGAGTGATATTCAAAATTGTGATGTCGTATCAATTAATATAGATTTAAATGACTTACCAAATACAAAAGAAACGTCAACAAAATTAACATAGTCTAATGTTATATTACTTAATATAAAATAATTCTACGATGAACTTTTAATTCTCAAATCTCGACATTTTTATTTTTACCTAATATTTGATTATAATTTACTAAGCAAACTTCGTATCATCCCGTTCTTGTCCATTAAAAAGTATATAAAAGTAATCAGTTTTGTTATTCTCAATATACTCATTAATTTACTAACGATTCTCAAAATGATTCGCTATATTACAATTTTTTCACTTCTATTCATAACATTCACATGTAGTCAGGAACAAAATTACGAAGAGTTCCAAGTTGATAGTGGTAAGTATAAATTATGATAATAAAAAATATGTTTGTATTTTATATTCAGAAATTGGTCCATGTGAACAAGGATTTTGTCCAAGAGCTTATACATGTTACGAAAATAAATGTTTTAGAATGTTAAAAGCAGTTTCTCTTACACCATTAGGACCATGTATTGATAATAGATGCCCGGAAAATTACCAATGTCAAAATAATCAATGCTATCCTGTTAGTGGTTTTAGTCGCTAATAACTCAAGAAATAGAAATTTATTATTTTTTTATTACCCATAATTATTTACTTACAATACTTTTATTTTTTAATAACGTATCAAATTTGTTATTAAAATTTTGATTTCAACTAATTTTTTTGTTTTTATTGATATATATACAAAATATTCAGTAAAAAATGTTATTTAAAGCATTGTAATTTTTTTCCACATAATATTTTTTTATAAATTTATATACATATAATAACCAATTATTTATAAAACAATATCTTATAAGATCGTTGGTAAAAAAGAAATTTAAACAAAGATTTAAATATAAATATTAAACTGTTTACATAACATCAAAGGTATGGATCAAAAAGTGATTTTATATTTTCAAAGCACTAAAATATCTTTTTATTATCATTAACTGATAAAAAAACCTTTTCATTGGAAAATGTTTTATAGGCTATGTACAGAATATGATACTTTTTAAGTATTTACTTTTACATTTCCAACATAGTAGCACACTTTAAACTTTATTTTAATAACATTTTTTATTTTGCAAGTACTTTTCTCGTCCATTTTTTAAAATTCGTATCGGAAGAAAGCAATGATAGTAGACTAAGTAAATATTTTTTAGAATTATTCTATTGTCGGAACTTTTTTCAATAGCCTTATTGTTTTAACAATAGTATGAAAAACTGTATATCTTACTAAAATTACACTTTTAACACTTTCCAATTCAGTTGATAAATATTTTTCAGCCATTTTCTAGTATTATTTCGTTAACAATTTTGCATACTTCATTTTCATTTTTCAAAAATAAGTTCATATTTTTCTTTTAAATACAACCCACATCAGACAATAACTTTTACAGTTGTTGATGTTTTCAGCAACTAGCTCATAAATTTTGATGCATTTACATTGTAAAACTATGTTTATTGACAAGCTCATTTAAACAAGATGAGCTTTCACGCTCATGATTTGTTTATCAATAAAATTTTTAACTTGTTTGTTCAAGCTTTTAATTTTATTTGTGCATTTGAATCTTTAATTCCTATTAATTTATTTAATATTTCCAGAAAATCAAAATTTTTACGATAACAATTTTCATTTCAAGATATTATTTTTTTTAAAATGGTGATTTCACAAATATACAATTCCTGTTCACAGCTTTTATTGACATTTTGTTATTTCCTGCAATTTTTTGCTTATTAAATCAAATATTTTTCTTTCGGTATTGCAATACGTTGTCTTCAGAATCATGGTTGTTAAAAAAGCGTTGCATATTGGTATAAGTGTCTTATAATAGTCATTATTGTTTTCTACTTAGAAATTTTGTAAACATAAAAATATGATTTGTATGCTTTTTGTGTATAAGTAATCTTATACAATTATTAAAATAATTAAAACAATAAATTTTCTTTTTCTTTAAACAGTTAACCTTTATATTGATATTACAAAAGAAAAAAGTATTAAGAAAATAATAACAGACTCAAAATTATCTTTAAAAAACATTTTAAAATGAAATATGCTTTCGAAAATTAGTTTTTATATAGAGGTACAACTTTTAATTGCCTGAAATGGTAAACCATACACTTATAAGAACTTAAATTTAAACATTTTTCTTTTGCTTTATGTTGATTCTTAAGAACAATATTATAGTATATTATGTAATTAATAATGGTTAATTTGACATGTTAAAACTACGAAAAAGATATAAAACAAAAAGAGTTTTAAAACTCTTAAAAATAATCCCCACATTATTGGATTCCATGTATCAATAAGAAATACTAATTTTTCTATATCATAGATTATTTTTTACCACAAGCAAAATTTATTGTAATTTTAGATAAAAATTTTATATCTTACAAAATATACAAGTTTTTTCATCAAATTTAAATTACACTGGGACTTATTTATTGTAAAAAAAGAATAAAATTTTTTTAATATATAAGATAATTGGGTCAATAAAATTAAATACTATTATTTTAATAAATTATAATATTTTAAATTTAGGTAAATATAGTTTTTCTATAATATATATAAATTATCTTTTAAATTTTTTAGTTCTTTAGTTTTATTTTGTTTGTCATTTCTCATTAAAATATTGATAATGTAAAAGGACATAGAAGAGCTAACAATGTTTTAAAAGTATTTTTATTATCTGTTATTATTTTGGCCTTAGCAAATACTCTTATTGGGCAGTCGTCCCCTATTAGTAAACACGTCAAAAATAGTAAATTATTCCCTGAATAATACCTATATAAATAAACAATAGTATTAATTTAGTTGTGATTCCACTATTATTAAAAATGTTACAAAATGTTTACATCCTTTTATATTTTTTATTATTAAAATTTTTTTTTCATGTTAAGTTAAATTACTCCTAATACTAAGATAAATCATTATTTAGTGTCACAAGATAATAAACGCTTAATTCCAATATTTTACTATAATGTAAAATAGATATTTTTTGAAAACGTCATTGCCAAGACTAGTCATTTTTAACATTCAATATTTTTAGACAATATCATGTCTTCTAATTCAGAACTTATTAGTATTCTCCAACAATTTGAACAACAGTACTCTGTAACAACTGCTGAAATTACTGCTAATATTGGTCAAATTAAAAATAAAAATGGTGCCGAGAGGGCAGCTGCAATCAATGAAATTCAAAAAACATTGAATGAAGTTGGGGATCTTTTAGATCAAATGGAACTCTCTGCAAGAGATTTCGATTTAAATAGTCCAGAAAGAGCAAAGTATGATCTTCGTGTAAGAAGTTATAGAAGTGACAAGAAACAATTAGATATTGAATTACAAAAAGTTTTAAAACGTATTAGTAATAAGGATAATTTAGATGAGTTATTCAGTAGTGACAATCCATCTTCATTTGATATAAACGAGAAATTGATATCAAATACTGAAAGAATAGAGAGAGGTTCAAGGAAAATAGAGGAATCTTATAGAATTGCTTTGGAAACAGAAGAAATTGGTACATCAGTTCTTCAGGATTTATCTTCGCAACGTGAAACATTAAATCGTGCCCGTGAACGCCTTCGTGAAGCAGGAGCTGATCTTTTGACTAGTGATAAAATTGTTTCTCAAATGATTAGAAGACTTGTTCAAAATAGACTTTTTTTACTTCTTATCATTGTCCTCTTAGCAATTTGTTTCTTGATTATGATGTATAGTGCATTTTGAGTGGAGGACTGTTTCAATGTATGGATAATTAAAATATATATAAAACATAATCAGTAGTATTTAAAAGTCTAACGATGCTTTATATCATAGAAAACAAAAAAAAATTAAATAAATCTAGTGAATAATTTAATTTTTAATTAAAATTTCGCAATGTATTTTGAGATACTAATAAAAGTATAACAATGTTTAAATTCAAGATATATTGCGTATATTAATTTAAAATGCATTTTAATCAATTAAAATTGCCTTCTTACCATTCCTTTTTTAGGAACATGGTGAATAGGGCGATTTTCGGGAATGTCACCTTCAAGGTGAGCACGTTGAAGAATTTTTATAAAGTCGTCATACTTTTTTGTCATACGACAATGAACATATCTCTAAAACAATTATGTAATTATAACTAAAATGCAATATTGAAAACATACTCTAGAATCTTTAATGTGGTAATGAAGATTATCTCTAAATATATGTATAAGATCAATTGTATTTCCCATTACATCTTCATTTGTATGTCTTTTTTCGAGGACAAATGCTATGTAAAACATATTATTATTACCTAATGGACATTTAATATTAGCCATCTCAATAGGTGGTTTTCCATTTGAAAATATTATTTGTGGAGCTGTTTTGTTAACTTTTCTACTTTCAACATATTGTTGTAAAAATATATTTCCATACAGAATATCTTCAGGATCTTTAAATTGTGTTGCAACTATAACGGTCACACGATCTTCCTTTGCCTCGACATACAATGTTTCATCGTCTCTGTAGTGAATTATAGCTTGTTCTTTTGTTACTTGACCAGATTGTTGAATTCTAAAGAATTTTTCAAATAATGCAGCAAAGCAATTACGTTTTATTAGGGCGGCCTCCTTAACAATTTCTTCATAGTTAGTTGGAATTTCTTGTAAATCATAGAGAAGTGTTATGTCATAATTTTCCATTGCTTGAGACATTAAAAATTTACCATATATTCTTTTTAATACCTCAATAGCACCATGTTCTTTCAATTCATTAAAATAACTTAAATGAATACTTAACTAAAATATAAAATTAGTTTTATATAATACAAAGATATTATTACTTTTATTAATTTACGATTATGATCATGATTAGAAATATTAAGGATAACTCCATCAAAATCACAAAAAGTTTGATTTACTTTCTTTGGTTCATTTCCATTTTTGAAATCAAGAATACGTTGTGTCAATGTTTCAACTATAATACAGTTTTGCGTATCAATAAAATGCATCTGAAACCATAAATAAAAAAATGATCAAAAATTGTGATATTAGATAAAATAACGAAAGGAAAAAGTTAATATTTGATCAACAAGAAAATAATTTTCTTGGTCAATAGAAATGTTGCAATACATTTGCATTATAAAATTACATCTGTCACTCTTTAGGTCTATTCTATTTATCAACTGAAAAGATATATTTACCTCAAATAAATGTAAGCAGCATATTCTTACTGACATTGATCGAACTTTAACATATACTTAATGTTAAAATTATAATCAATATCTTTTTTTTATGTACATTTTGTAGTATTCAAATATAATAAATTTAATTTATCATAAAAAAATAACACTAAAACTCATTTCATAAAATTAATTATGAAAATTGTTATATTTAATGATTATTATTATGATACATCTTTACTTATTATATGTTTTTAAATGAGAAGAAAGGCATCCTACCAATATTTTTTCAATGGCTTACTGATAACTTAGAAAGTTTATAAAAAAAATTATGTTAATTAGCTGTATAATTTAAATTTTATTTATGCCACATTTCCAATGAAAAATAATTTTTAGAAATGTCCCTCAATGTTTTTATTTTAGTTAACACTTTAGTAAAAATAATTAAAAAATTCTGTAATTTAATCAGTTTAAAAAACTGAATGTATAATTATAAAAATGTTTAAAAAATAGTTTTGCCAAGTAATTAGTTGGTTTATATATAAGTTTGAACTGTATATATAAAAATATTGTTAAATGTGATTATAGAATAAACTTTTGTCAACAAAATGAAATATTACTCATCCTGATCTATAAAAACACAAAGCTTAATACAAACTATTTAGTCATATTGTAAAAATATAAATATAATGAGAAAAAATTTGCTATTTCTACGAATTTTTTAATAAACATATTAAATAAAATATTTTCCTTTGAAATGATTATTTTCTTAGTTTACTACTAATTAGAAATTCTTAATTAATTTAGAACTTATTGTTTATTTACTAGGTATAATAATAGTGAACAAATAAAGTTTACAAATTATCTTTAGACGAGACGTAGTATTTGTAACTTTTTAGATAAACGCAAAATTTCCTTCTGCATATTTTTCAGGTGCTTACACACAATTTTCCACAAATATTGCTATAAACATTCAATCAGAACACTGACAACTATATCTAAATAAATTTTCACACGGATATGGCAGTTTGAAATTTCCGTCAAAATTTCGCCTATTTAACTAAGTATATTCTTTAAATTCTTGAAAAAGTGACATGTTATTTAAATTTTTGAGAAATAAATTTGCAAAATTTAAGACCATAAGCAGAGATGGCATAAAAAAAGATGATTCTATAAGTTTTTTAATACATAAAATATATAAATTTGATATGGTGATCTTGTAAACATTTATTTTAGTGTTATTAAAAGTAAAGTATTTAATTCAGATAAATATTAGATAAGGCACTTTAAAATAACAGTGACTTTTTTTATAAACAAAAATAAAAAAGTATAATGTTTTACTAAACATTTTTATATCTGATTAATAAAATCGTAATTATTTACGAAATAAAAAACAAAATTTTTTTGATGCTATATCATCTACCAAAAAAAAATAAAAAGAATGCTAACATCTAAGTATATGAATTAAAATGTAAAAAAAATATTGTAAATGTGTAATAAAAAGTTTAAGGACATTTAAAAATTTGTTTTTTATATAATATGTTATTTTCTTATTATTATAAAACAAATTGTTACAACAATAGGTTATCTCAAAATCTCATCAGTACCTTTCAAGTGTAAGTACAAAACACAAAAAGGTAAGGTATTAAAAATTATCAACATCTATCATTTTAAATTTATTATTCCTATCAATTTTTGACTCTTCACAGAAAAAGTATCTAATAATTTTATGACAGTTTGGCAAGATAAACAAATTGTCTAAAATTGTTAAATAGACTTATCAGTTTACCACTTTAAAATTATGTCCACAGATATAAAACATTTTTCATGTCCTTAAGTTTCCAATAAATTAGATAACAAAACATATTATACTTATAATATAAAAAGCTATTTTTAATAAAATTTTTAAAAATCAAAGATCGCTCTTATTTTCTATCTTTATTTTTTTAATAATTTTGTTATTTCCGAAGTTATTTGTTGACAACAATTTTTAGAAATTATTTTATAAAAATAAAAAATTATTTTCATTTTAATAACAGCTAAATTATTTTTTATTACCAAAATAAAGATTTTTATTCATTTTTTTCTATTTAAACTATTGGTTTTCTTTATTTTTCTTCTATTTTTTTATATTTCACGATATTTTATGGATTAATTTAAAATTTTTATTCCTTATGAATTATAAATTTATTTTAAATAAAAAAAAATTTTGAGTTTACTATTTTAAAAGTTTATAGTTTTTTCCATATATTTTTATAAAAATCCTTTTACTTATATTGACTTTTATTCGTTAGAAAAATTAAATTACTTTTTTACATTTTACATTGTCTTCACTTAATTTTACTTTCTTCAAATAAAATGGTATTTTAAACATAAAAATCATTGTAAAAATATTAAATTTATTTATTTTTAAGGGTAACATTTACTATTATATAAATAAATTGCAACATTTCTAAAAAATACTGCGATGAGATTATTATTTTTAATATAAATAACACCAAAATATTTACTAACTTTTAAATTTACTTATAGTTTTTATTATAAATAATGAATGATGAAAAAATATAAAAAAAATATTTGAACACTTTTATTGTGTAATAATTATAATATTTTAACTTTAAATGAGAGTAAATTGATAGTTATTTTTTATCAAGGAATTTATTTTAAGTTATAAACTTTTTTTATTCGTCATAAAAAGATCGATGTTTTGGAAAAATGCTTCTGTTAACATCTACTGATTTGTAAAGTCACATTGCAAATTTCGTAAATTAGTAGTAAATATCTAACAAGTGTTGTTCTGAATTAATTTAATTAATATGGAATCCTTAATTAACAATGTAAAAAGTATGGCATTGAATGTTGGTGAAATGCTAACACCCATTTTAACTGAATCAAAATTTCTAGAAACAGGAGTTTTAACACCGGAAGAATTCGTTATTGCTGGTGATCATCTTATTCACCATTGCCCAACATGGATGTGGTCAACACCTGCAGATTCCTCAAAGTAAGTTCAACTATTTCATAATTTTTCTAATCTTAATTTAAATCGATATAGAAAAAAACCATATCTTCCAGATGATAAACAATATTTAGTTTCCAGAAATGTGCCTTGTTACAGGAGATGCAAGGATATTGAATATGATCCATCACTGGAAAAAATTTTAAGTGATACAGGGGATAACGATGATGCTTGGGTTGATACTCACCATTACTCCAATGATGACAACACGAAAGTCACAAAACTTGATAAAGATGTAATTAAAAAATTACAAGAAGCACAACTAGAGGATGATGAAGAAGTTGGAAATCATACAGGTTTGTCTAAAGAAAATGAAAATGATGTTGTTGGTGATATTAACGATGATGATGATGATGAAATTGAAGATCCCAATGCATATGTTCCCGGTAATGATGATTCAGATGATGAGGAGAATGACGGTGGGATAGTTAAAACAAGAACGTATGATTTAAATATAACTTACGATAAATATTACCAAGTTCCAAGACTATGGCTTATAGGATATAATGAAAATAAACAATTATTAACTGTTGATGAAATGAATGAAGATTTCTCACAGGATCATCAAAATAAAACAATTACATTTGAATCTCATCCATTTTCAAATCTTCAAATGGCCTCGGTACACCCATGTAGACATGCCGAGGTTGTTAAGAAAATTTGTCATCAAATGATGGAGAATGGTAAGGAGTTAAATGTTAATTTATATATCATAATTTTCCTTAAATTTATGGCAGCCGTCATACCAACAATTGAATATGATTTCACGCAAACTATTGAAATGTAATAAATAACAATATTCGATTAATTAACTATGCCTACTTTTATTGTATTCTCATTTGTATTTCTTATTTTTTATGTATGCAGGTATAAAATATAAAAGTGCTTCTTCATTTTAATTTACTATATTTGTTTCAATATTGGTAACATTTATCTTTATTTAATCATTATTAACACAAATATGTCATTGTATTATTTATGGTACCTTTAAAGACATTATAAAAATGTCAATGAGATGATAAGACTATAATTATAATGTGATTAAAAGAAATTTATTTTAATTTATCTCGTAATATAAATATTATCATTTTGGAACTTACTTATTTCTATGTAAAAATTTTTATTTAATTGTTATCATTATAGCTTCTTCTAATAAAGATAAGTTAAAAAGATTTTTATTAATTTATGTAAAAATAATAAAATTCGAAAGTAGTTTACTAGATATCAAAAGGTAAACTGATTTCAAAGTGCGTATGCCGACCAGAGATATAATCTTGTTTGGATAATGTAACGGTAGGAGATAAAAGCTATTCAGTTATTAACGATTTATCATATATAAAAAGTCGACGAATTTTTATTTCATGCTGTTTGTTTTTCATTGTCCTTCCTCTTTTTTTACGGTATTTTCTTATCTTAAGAAAAGGGTAGCCGCCATTGACAACTTTTTTATAGCTCAATTATATTCTTTTTAGTATTCCAATATTTTATGGAATATAAAAATGTTCTTTTATAATGTTTCATTATATTGTTAGTAATATTTTAATTATTTCAAACTTTTAATATTTTACCATTTTATGTTTTCAGTCATATATATGCTCTTTTTTATTTTATCATCTGCAAAGATAAGGTTTAATTTTATTGTAGAATATTTACCATTTACAGCTTAAATGTTAAAACACAACAGTACATAAGTTACAGTCACCAAGTAACAAATTATATTTTTATTCATTCTCAAATGACTGATCAAGAAAAATTTGAATGCATAGCTAATTTTAATGATACACCTAATACGTTACCGAAATGCAAGAAGAATATTAAAAAAGAAAATAATAAAATGGAAGTATCCGTCTTTGAGAATGATGAATTAATTACTTCACCTATTAATGAAATAAAAAATAATGAATATAAAAAATATAAAAATATTATTAAGAATCATCCCTTATTTCCTGTTCTATCAGTACGTTAAACAGAAAAAAATACTTTAAAAATTTATTTTTTTTAGTTACAATTCAATCTATGCGAAAAAGCAATGTTTAATGTTAATCATAGTGAACCGATTTCTATGGAACCTATGTCTAATGTAAGTTTAAATTAAAATAAAAAATTATTTTATTATAAACATCATATATATACATTATAAAATACATAAAGTACAAAAAAACTGATATTCATAACATTTTAACTAATGCTTTCACTTTACATGTTTTTTGATAAAAATTATAAGCATTGTTATATATAAACACATTCTTTTTTAATTGGATACAGTCCCTATACTTGAGAATTTAATTAAACATAATAAAAAGTAGAACCAAAATAATTGACAAAAGAAAGCCTAAAATTAAGGAGTATTAGGAGAATTAATTTAACAACCTTTACTTACTTGTATTTTTAGAACTACTGTTTTGTGATAATGTTGTAACATCCATTGATGAGTCATTTACTTTCGTTACATTATCTTCATCATTTTGTGTTGAATCTCTTAGTAATGTTGATGTAATTGTGGTATCGTCAATGTTTTCATTCGTTACATCAATTGTTCCATTATTTGTATAATTTACTGTTGATTCATTATTTAACGTTCCTTCATTTAATGTTACTTCTTGGTTAAATTGTTCTGATTGTGTTGATAATTCTACTCCCATTTGGGTATCTTGAATTGGTAATTCTACTTCATTTTGTGTTGATTGAGTTGATTGTAATAAATTTGCATCATTATTAATTGTTTGTTGAGGTGTTGTGCCTTGAATAGATGAATTTATATCACTTTCATTATTGACATTAGAACTACTAATATCACCATTTCCTGATTGGTTGGTTGTTGTTGTGTTATCACCAACAATTCCGACAGTAATGTACCCACTATCAGAGTACTTATAATCACTATCATGTGTTGTTGGAGCGATATCAGCATCTTCGAATGTTGACGAAGATATATTAACTACAGTACTGTTGTTAGTATTATTGTTGTTTGTTGATCCAATTCCTCCAATACCAATTCCACCTAAACCAGCACTATTACTTGTTAGATTGCTATCTGTAATTGATGGATTAATTGTGGAAGAAAAATAATTATTATCATTGGTGTATGATAATGTTGATTGTGATGGAGATAAAGTTTGTAAATTATTTTCATTAGTTGTTTGGTTAATTTCATGGATATTTCCATTACTAGTGGTTTCTTGGTTAGGTAAATTAGTGAATCCTTGATTTTGTGAATTAGTGTATTCTTGGTTAGGTGAGTTAGTGTATAACTGATTTTGTGATTCAGTGTATTCTTGGTTAGGTGTGTTAGTGAATCCTTGATTTTGTGATTCAGTGTATTCTTGGTTAGGTGTGTTAGTGAATCCTTGATTTTGTGATTCAATGTATTCTTGGTTAGGTGTGTTAGTGAATCCTTGATTTTGTGATTCAGTGTATTCTTGGTTAGGCGTGTTAGTGAATCCTTGATTTTGTGAATCAGTGTATTCTTGGTTAGGCGAATTAGTGAATCCTTGATTTTGTGATTCAGTGTATTCTTGGTTAGGTGTGCTAGTGAATCCTTGATTTTGTGAGTTAGTGTATACTTGATTTGGTGAATTAGTGTATCCTTGGTTAGAGGAAGTATTAGTTGTATGTGTTTGAGGTATAACTATTGGGATATTTGCACTTAAATTACCAGTTGAATTGTAATTATTACCAGTAGATTGTGTTTGTACTCCTGATGAGAAATTAGCATTTGTGTTATGATAAACTACTGTTGAAGCAGAAGATGGTTGTACTCTTTCAGTTTGTTGTAATTCTAATCCACCCGATGTAGTACCTTGGTAAGGTTTCTGATCTTCAATAGCCTTTCCAGATTCAGTCATATCAACAGTACCGAGTTCTCCAGCTACTTGTATATAACCACTATCACTAAATTCATTGGTAGTTATATCATCAGTATTAATTATGTTTCCGTTTTGACTTGATGATGTTGTCCAATTGTTATTCATACCTGCAGTATTGTTATTTGAAAGATTATTTGAATTTTCAAAAGTATTACTATTATTTGTATTACCCCAACTACCATTAACTCCTTGATAATATAGGTTTAAATTTTGAGTGGTACTTTGAGAGGTCTCATTTACGTTTGTATTGTTATTATCTCCTACAATAACTTATATATGATAAATATCATGACTTGAACTTACCATTATATTCTTGGTCGCGTAAAATTTGTCTTAAGGTACCTTCATCTGCATATCCAGTTTGATTTCCATTCCATGGTACAGCGTTTGTAATTGCGAATGAAGTAACTGTTGTAGATGGTTTTTGTGTACTTGTGACAACAGGTCCGGTACCAATAAGTGTATTACCATTAATTCCCTGTTGTTGTGATTGATAGCCATAGGGATTTTGATAAATAGGAGCATCATATTGTTGGTTTTTCGTAGGTGTCATAACATTTTGTGCGCCAATATTTACGTATACAGTTGAAGTTGGAGTAAGTAGAACTCTTTGAATGCAACAAGGTTGTTGTCCCTAAATAGAAAATAATATTTTTATTTACTTTCATCTTATTGTTTTTAAAATATTTAAAAATAATCCAATATTTTTGCTAAAAATGGTAAACTTACATTTAGTTTAGTTGTGGAAATTAAAAACAAAACGATAACTGTTAATAACTTCATTTGTTTCTGTATTGTAGAAAGAATAAAAATTGCGAGCCTATAATAATGAAATGAAGTACAACAACTGTTGATTATATACCAATTAAAAATTAAAATTTATTTGATCGTAGTGAATTTAAAGTATAAAAAATAAGTTAAACTTAAGTGATTGCAATTAAGATATATAAACATTGACTCATATGTTGTTCCTTAGTAGATTAAAATATTTAATTATAATATATACTTTTTGTGACACTTTCTAGCCTTACTGTATACATAGTAAATATAAGAATCTAATTGACATCAAGGATATATATTAAGGTATTTTAAGATAAACATTGAAGTAATCTACCAGCAAATTGTGTTAAATTCAATATTTATATGATGAAACAATGTTCAAAAAGAAAAATATCTAAAATAAATTGTATCTTTGGTCACAGAAATATTAATGTGCAAATAGTTTATAGTTGCAGCGTATTAGAGGTAACTTCTAACTAGTTGAGTTCCCGGAAGACTAGTTGTTACATAATTTTAATATAATCATTCAAGTTGATCTTGAAATGATTTCTTTTGTTTGTGAGAAGTGAAAATTATACAATTTTTTTTGTACATAATAGTAGGAGGAAACATATTTTACGATGAAACACCTTTATTAGTCATTTTTAGAAAACTAATTTTTCTATTTCTAGACTATTGTTAAATTAAACAAAAGATATTTTCTCTGTAAAATTATAAAAAAAATTTAGTAAAAGTATTATTTTATTAAAAACAAAAATAATAATCTTGCGTAATACATCTATACAATAAAAAATTAGTAATATTGTAATAAGAAAATACAAGTATAATATCTTTAAGGGTATTGTAACCAGACACCCAATCTTTATATTTTTGAAATAATATAGCTTTTTTCAAGAACTAGAATGTTAAAAAATATAACTTTAAGATGAGGTAAATAAGAAAAAGGTATTAAAGGATGACTTGACGGTACATGTAATCTTATACTTTGATATAATAATTTTCCTCCATCCAAAATTGTAAATAAAATTTTTTTAGCTTATCAAAAAACTTATCAATGATGGTATTGAAATGAGAACAGGAGATAAGGAGGTAGATGATTTCATGATAAATACAATTATTCAATTGCGTAAAAATATGGTAGAGTTAACAAAAGTAGGATATTATTGTGAAGAATTTAAAACAAAGTATATCAAAAATTTTGCAAAAGTTTTTGCCACTCAAAATACATTTAAACCAATATTTGATGATGAAGATGATATAAAAAATGGGCATTGTGATGATTATGCAACTGTCCTTTCTGAAGAATGCTCACAAATTGTTGTTGATAAAAACAACGATATATTGATAAGTTTTTTGAATGGTGAACAGTCATTGTTAAAAGTATTAAATAATCCTCAAAATTCTATTGGTACATCATAAAAAAATTTTATTACCAAGAAATTTTAAATAAATATTAAAGTATTTGTTTATTTAGCAATTTTTTTTGTTTTATAAACATTTATTTTTTGTAAGCATATTAGCATACTTTGAAAGTTGCAAAAAAATATACATGTTAATTTTATAATGTTTATATTTTTTTCCAATTTTTTATGCTACATATACTAATTTTTGTAAATTAAAAAAAACTATTTGAAAATATTAAAGAAATACAAATGATAATAATGATGCAATTTTTCCAATATTGTTGCGTTCTTTTATATTAATTAATATGTATATTACACATCTAAATATATGTTTGTTTGTATATAGTTAACGAATAGTATTACCGGATGTTTAATTATACTTTACCAATGGCTCATCTTTATTTTAATATAGTTCAAAAAATTTTATTTCTGTTTATTGTCCTATCCTTTTTATCCATGACTTCCACCAGAAACAATCGCATGTGGATCCCTACACACAGAAACATCGTGTAACTTTGTAATATTTTTAAATTCACCACAACAATTAAGCATTCCATTAACAGTAAATGATTCTACAATTTTTTCACTTTCGTTCGGTGAATTAAATATATTTGCATAACAGGGTGGTGAAAATTCAGATGAAATCATAATTCTAAATGCAGAGATAGTCGCAGCTAACCCACCAAATACGGCAATTGTTATAAGAGTTATATTAATTATTAATCTCATCCTTGGTGTATAATGAATCATCTCCTTTATTGTTAATGGTTTCTCTTCCGCTGTGGCCATTTTGCCTGAATATTTTTTATTAGCAGCTGAAAGGAAGAGATTAAAGACTAGAGGGAATATTAAAGCCATTAATGTGATTGTTGATCCACCGACAAGATCAAGAAGTACTCCAAAGTTTGGTACTGTTTCTGCAACAAACACTACTGCTACCATCATTATTGTTCTAGTTACTACTCTTTTATAACCCATTTCATGTGGAATTTTTAATAAATCTTCAAATTCTTGATTTAAAGGATTAAATACAATGGTTAAAGCTAATATAACATGAAGTGTAATAAACATATTTACAGCTTGTTGTATTATAAAATTCTATAAATTTAATATTTTTATATAAGAAATAGAAAATTATTTGTTACCTGAAGAGATGGAATAACAGATTCACGAAGACTATCACCATAACTCATATATCCCATAATTGATACAGGAAAATACATACTAGCAATAACTAAAAAAAATTAATGAGAGGAAAACAGTAATTATACTTACTAAGGAATGCTAAAAGAACAGAACGTGTAAAATGATATGGCTTTTTCATATCATGTTGAATAGTTGGAAATGCACCATGTCCACCATACGCAAACATAACAGTACCAAAGGTCATAAAAAATTTTGAATATGATATTGGTGGGTAGTTATTAAATTTTTTGCATACTTGATAATCTTCAATTGAACCGGTAATGATTAAAATAACAGCAATAGTAGTTGTTATCATAGCACCAATAACAGCCCACCAAAAATCCTTGGGTGATTTTAATAAGGTAAATGGTAACATAAATATAGCAACAAATATTACTAACCAACAAAAATTAACATGAATATCACCATAGGCAGCTAAAAAATTTTCAATATTCTTGGCAGCCAACAATAAAAATACAACAGCCGTACCAAATTGTGTAAAGTTTAAACAAAATGAAACAACAGATTGAAATTTTGGTCCAATAGCACGGAGACCCATTGAAGGGTATGGTTTTCTACAATGTTCTCTATATTCAGGCCATCTTTCCTGGAGGATTGTCCAATTTTCGGAAAGTTGAATTCCAGAGTATGAACATACAATCGCACCAACAAAAATCATAAAAGTTCCTCCAAAAAATCCTGATGCAACCATAGCTGTTGGCATTGCAATTAATCCACCACCTGCAGTCTCACCAACAATAAACAAACACGTTACAATCCATCCCATTCCATGTAAATTGCGATGTTTCTTTTGTGATTCAACTTTATTGTCCATACTTGTTGAAGAAACTAATGAGTACCCATCTTGACTAAAAATTATAAAATTTCCGATATATGTATTTTAAAAGACTTTTGAGAATGTATAAACTTACAAAGAGTTATCTAATCCTTTTTTTGTCATGGCAAACGCGGAACTATTAATACAAATTATCTTTTTTTCTCAATAAATTTGATGGTTTATATTATATTTCCCAAATAAAACGTCACTTAATTCTAAAATTATAATACAGAAGATTAAAAAAGAAGTTCAAACATAAATTTATATTAAAGATATCATATTTGTAATAAATTCCTCTATCAAATAACAGTAAAATAAAAATGTTGTTAAAAATTTTTCTCTCCATACATGCATCATATCTCAATTAATTTACAATTTTGAAAGTGGATAAATTTAAATTTTATCTATTAGATAAAGACAGTTTAACATGGTTGAATGTTATTTAAAAAAGAAAAGTAAAATAATTTTGAGGTACATCCATAGATATATTATTTAAAGTAATTACTTTTACAAAAGACACTCAACTGATAGTCTACATATTATACAATATTTTTTAACTTCATTTTGTGGTAAAGCTATGTATGTACTTAATGTTAATCTATGCCACCTAACTGTCATCTAAATTATTATGGTATTATTAGGAGAAGGGTTTAATATCATAGTAAAAGTGACTTTTTAAATTGAAAACTGAAAGGTTTTTTTGAAAAATGGAATAATAAATATATAGTATATAATATATTTATTTTGTTATAAATAAGCCACATTTAAGAAAAAGGTATCAAAAAAATTAAACAAATGTTTTGATATTATTTATAAAGAGAGATTGAATGTTTCTTTACTCCACTCTAAAGATGTAGTTTAAAAAAAAAAAAAAAATATAAAATTTAAAATAAGTATGACAAATAAAATTTAATCAAACAAAGAATATAAAATTGTTTTACCAACCAATAAATACTCTTTTGGTTATTGAAAAAATGATATTTAGCTTCTACAATTTACATTAAAACAATCACCTTATAAAATATAAATATTAATAGATGATGAATAAATAAAAAAAGAATATTGTATTTATATAAGTGTAAAAGATAAAAATGATATCTTCACTAAAATATTTAATGATTCAAGTTACATTCTATTTGTTAAAACTACGAAATATAAGGATAAATAATTATACTGGTAAGAATATTTAGTATGGTAAAATAGGCACTAATTGAAGATATATGCAAATTCATTAAATAATGTTCCTATTCTTGGAAATGAAGGTGCAATAAATATTATTAAAAATGAACAAACATTTAATAATATATATTTTATAGAAAATTGCAAGATTTATGATGTAATGAATAAAGTACAAATTTAGCTTATCGTACTTCCAGATATAATTTTATTTTAATATATATCTTATTGTAATCGAATATATATTTAGAAAATAAATATTATACTATAAGAATGTTATTATAATTTTATAGTGTAATGTGATTTTAAATAAAACAATGATAATAATACTTTCAATACAAGGAATTATAAAATATCAACAAAAAAAGAGAGTGCTTAAATATAATTAATTCAACTATAAGTCATTCTTTTTATGATTATTTTCATAATACAAAATAAAATAACTATTTGTTTTTAAGATACAAAAACCAGAGATTAAATTTGGTAAAGGAAAAAAATTTAGTGAGATAAAATTAATACATAAAATTTAAAAATAATACTTTGAGCATGAAATTTAATTTTAAATAAAAAAAAGTAGATGTTTTTCAGTTACATCATTTTTTTGTACTGGTAAAGTCTCATGTTAAGGACAACAGGATATTATCTTTTTTTTAACTTAATAGATTTTTTGTTAATTTTTTACAATTTAAAGTTGGATAATAAAAGCAAAACTAGCACTAATCTTACACCCTCATACATTGGACTTTTTATAGAAAAAGAGATATATTCATATATGCACATATATTAAAAATATTTGATAGTATCAAGTAAAAATGTATATTTTAAGCATATTTGTGTTTTAAAAAGATAATTGCTCCATGTCTTTAATCAGAATATCATACAAAATTGTCTAGTAGTAGTTAAAATAAAGGGCACTTAAAACACCCTTAGAAACAGTGTTTGTTAAACCTTTGGGATGCTTAAATCATCTTTTTTGAAAAAAGAAACAATAATATAAAATATTAAAAGGAGAAATAAAAATAATTTTTACTTTTATCAAAAAAAATTTATATTTTATAAGAATGAAATTTTTATATAATTTATATATTAATCCAATATTTATAATAATGTTGAAAAAAAGGAAATGTCTTAATTTGATTATTTAAAAGGTAATTTCACAAATGTTATAACGTAAATTTACTTTTATTTTTTATATTAACGATAAAAATACATTAGTAAAAAAAACAAGTTATTTAGTGTTTTTTTTATAGAAGATTGATAAGGAAAAAACATCGAATTATGATAAGTTAAATGTTTATGTTACAAATTAACAAAAGAATAGGTGAAGACAATTACGTAGTTGTTAAGCAATTTTTTGTGACAGCATTTTGAAGAATGATTAATGAAAAGGATAACGTGTTGTATGTCAATTTGATTTTTAAATTTTAGATCATATTAGTGGTGTATAAAATACACCAAATGAAAGATCTTAATATTACTATTAATATTATTATTAATCTTTTATATATTACTTAATAATATTAAACTTTAACTTTTGTAATTTACATAATAATTTTATTTATTAATTTTTATCAATTTTAACATTAACGTATATAAAAATATTAAAACTATTGAGTGGTAAAAAAATAAAATATAATAAAATATTCGGAATATTTATTACTGTAATTAATGAATACTTGCTAATAAAGCTACTTTATCATTAGTAATAAAGAAAATATAATAAATATACATATGTATTTAACAATGGCATTTAAAAAAAATAAGTATAAAGTATAAGTTTTAATGATGTAGTAAACTGTGTATTTTAAAAATTGTTAAAAAATAAAAAGATATAATGAGTGAAAGATGGAATTTTTTTATAAAATATTATACAATGTACACTTAAAGAATATGGTTGATTAAAATTTTATCAATCTTTATCTACCTAGATTAACAATTTGCCTAAGAGAATATAAATATGAAAGATTATTAAAGTATAGTAAAATATTTGTAATTATTTAAGAAATACAACTCATTAACCAAATGGCATAGTGATATATATTGTAATCATTTAATCAGTCATTGTAGTTAAGAATAATGACATCAAGATTAGGACAATAAATGATAAAGTTTAATGTATATATAAAAGAAAGTATGAAAAGAAATAATACATAGTTTAAATATTTCTTAATGGCATATAATATTATTTTTGTTACATTTTAAGATTCAAAGATAGATGAAGAATCAAAAGGAATTAAAAATAACAATAGCAACACTATTAGAGTAGTATAATATTTAAAATAACATTTTTTACTACTTAGTGAATTATGAGGTAGGATAAAATTATATACCAACAAAAATACGAAATAGCTAAAGGACAATGAATTTTTTACTTAAATCATATGGTTAATCTAATGGAGTAAATTTAAAAAAATATATATACGTTGATTTTAAAGTTCACTATTAAAATAATTACTCAATGAAGAATGGTTCTTATTTTATTTGACAAATTTGTGACGTTGATAAACATAAAAAAGGAAAAATACATATTTACCATATTATTTGATTAATTACTCAAAAATAAATGTCTGAACCTTTGTGTTTCAATTTTTATTAAAGTGTTCTTTTTTTAATGTAAAAAAATATTTTTTTAACGTTATGAAAATAAATAGCTAAATACGATAAAAGGAGACAAAAAAGTATTCATTTAAAAAAGTTCAAAATATTTTTACACCTTAAAAATTGATTTTCTTAAACCCATTATATATAACAAGTTAATATTCACAATTTTTTGAAGACAAAAAATTAATATTTCTGATACATTCCTTTAATAATATTTAAGGATAACTTTAAATATCAACAAATACTTAAACATATTAAGAAAAAATAAAAAAATCTATTGCACTTTTATCACTTGTTTTTCATTATTAAACTTGTACTATTTTGTTTTAAAAATCTAATTTCACATTTAGATAAAATGTTTTTTAAAATAAATTTAGTGAATATAATTCTCATGTGAAAAGAATTATTTAAAATAGCAGTATAATTTTTACTTTTCTTTAGAAACTCTAATTTATATCTTATAACTCCTTCAATATTTTTCATTATCAACATTTAATACATTTACTGGTTAAATATTCTAAATTATGATAAACGTTTATTCAAGTTTATATTTTTTTTCGAAAAAAAATTTATTTATTTTATTTGAATTTCAATAATTATTATTTTGTTAGCATATTTTTCTAGAAGTGTAAGTTAATATAAATAAGCATAAAGTATATATATTTAGTTTGTTGTTAAAAACATCACTTCAATACACAATGATTAAAAAGAAAAAATTACTTTATTTTGCAAAATTCTATGTTTATTTTATTTAAATTGTGATAAAAAATATCTCTTTTTAAATATAGTAAGTTGTTTAAAAACTAATTTAAAATTAGTGGTAAAAATATGACATGTTTTAATGATGATGATATAATTTAAGTTGATGAAATAATACGAGTTCATTGTTATAAATATTTTCTAGTTATCCTGCTAACAACATATTTTTTATTATTCAATAATTCAAAAGAAAAACAAAATGCTTTTATTGTTAAAACGAGTTTTCTATCATTTCACTGGTTGTGTCTCACATTTGCAAAATATTAGCTAAACAACACAGTGCCAGAGATCCAAAGAAAGAGTCAAATTGGAAAGTTAGCACAACAACAAAATGGAAGAAATGATAGAAATGTTAATGTTAGATAGAGGCAAAGTAACATTTGAGAAGGAATTGATTATTATATTTCAGTAATAGAAGAAGTCTTACTATCTTATAAAACTTTTAGCTAACCAGCAACCAAAATAGTAAGAAATAATTTTGTAGGTTCTTTGAGTATTTATATGGAAAGAGGGTAACCCATTGTGTGTGTCTCCATTATTAATTCTTTTTTTATTTCTTTTATCTTCTAACTGACAAATAATATTTATTTTTACCCTTATTGCACTATAATATTTGATTATATGTGAAATGTTAAAGAATAATTTTGAAATATGTTTAAATAGAGTTGTTCTATGAAATTATTTATTACAAAATTAATTTAGATATATTTTTAGTATCTTCTTTTTATTATTGATGATAAAAATATATTCAATCAAATAATTAACCTTTATTAAAATGATATTTATTTATAAATGTAATTAAAATGTTAATCAACTTAATAAACTATTTATTTTTAGATTTTTATATAAAAATTAATCTGTTTATACAATATAGTCATTTATAGTTACGATCGAAAATGTCTGTTATAATTTTATTTATTATTATAACAGCCGGAAAATTAGTATGAATGTTTGTAACACTTGAATAATAGATTTTTTTAACAACGGCAAAATATTCTTCTTTTTTTTTAATTTTTAATGTTTAGAAAGTACCTGTTTATGAAGTATTTTAATAATAGTATGTAAAAAGTTATTTAAGAGGAAAATCATAATTATTTATATATTTTATTTATACTAATATATTATCTTCATTTTACAATACTCTCAAATATCAAAGGCAGATTTCTTCTACCTATTCCATCTGAAATTTTCATCTGCTTTTAAATTATATTAATTATTTTCCTTTTACATAATACTAATAGTTATTAAAAAACCAAAAAACATTAAAATTACCACTAAAGTATTTTTTTAATCCTTTATGCAATAGTAGATTATTTTAAGATAATGAACTAACCCTAAGACTATTAGTATTTATCATTAATCAAAAATACTAATTTTTCCTTTTAATATATATTTATTGATATCATATATATATATTTATCAGTCTAAAATGTTTAAAGATAATAAGAAACTAATAATTTTATTTATTATCAGTTGTTTAAAATAATTAAATATTCTAATTAGAGATAAATATGCAATTACTAACTTTCTTTTGATTTTTAGTGAAATCATTTTATATACATTTAAAAATAAGCTTTTTTATTAAAAAAATGTAAATACTTATATTTATTCACTAATGATAAAATGACAATTATTAATAAGATAACGTGAGATAAATATATGTATAGACGAATGTATATATATGTACAAATCGTCGCGTTTTAGAATGACTAACAATATTATATTGGTCAAGTTAGCATACTCTATTTTAATAAAGATTTAAAGTGGTATTTTTGACTAAAATACAAAAAAAAATTTAAAGTTATTTTTTTTATAATAACTTAAAAATTAGTAATATTTTTTAATATTATCTGGCTAGTGTCTGTAACGTATACCCTTATTCTTAGTAGATTTTTAAGAAGGGGTTATCTCATTCTAACGATTTTTTATTACAACGTGTGCTAAATCATTTTGTCTTGAAAGGAAAAGATGCAGTTATTAGTAAAAATAGATTTTCATGAAACAATTACTTTATTTATACAGATTTAATAAATAAGAAAGGGGAATATTAACTTTATTGAAAACAGAATAATGAGAGGAATATGGCCAGCACATTGTTAGATCATTTATTAATAGTCACATGTTTTAGTTATGATATGTTTATGATTCATATATAATTTTTATAAAACTATTATCATAAATTATTATTAATTCCTTTTTAATATAATTAAAATATATCAAAAAATACATTGAAAAATTTGTTCTATTTATTTATATTTAATGAATGTTTAAAATTATACAACTGACATTATTACATTTTATTACACCTAAAAATAATTTAATTTTTTTCTAGTTTAAAACAAAAATTTATATTATTAAAAATAATTATTATTATAAACATTAGTATGAATATGATCTGTCTTCTCAAATCATTAGGTATTTATTGAATATAATATATTTTATAATTTTTGATAAAATTTTTCTATAAGTCTTTTAACTTAATAAATGGGTAACCTCGATTTTGTTAAAAATTCAATCACAGAAATGAAGAGTGAAAAAAAACCTCTTCTAAATTCTAAAACAAATTTATCATTTAATAATAAATTAAATGCCGATAAATTGGTAACTTTTTTCATTCCCTGTCATAATATACATATTTTTTAATTATAGATATATGAATTAGTTGAAAGCTTAACACCATCATCATCTGTTGGTGGACAATTACCAGGAAAGTCATTTAATATAGAAGTTGTAAATAAAAACTTATCACCATCACCTTCGCCAGGAGCAATCGGTACACCATCTCATTTTTTACCATTAGAACAACAAGTATGTCCAGCATTAATATACTCCGAACCGGCATTAAATGAAAATTTTCATAATTATGAACAACCAATTAGAATATCAGCATTTTCTGAGACAGCTCTTCAACATCTTTATGACCAAGATGTTAACGATGATGTCCCACCATCAGAGAATACCTCATCATTTGATGTTAATAGAATACGTCGTAATAAAAAAAATCTTGGCAGGGAATCTGTGGTACAGTCTAATGCTACATTAGCATATGGTGAATCAATACAATCTGTTATCACAACAGCTACACTAACAACGGGTACAAATCAACATAAGCAATCTTTTAGTACACGAGAAATTCGTGAACAACATATGGAGATACAGAAAAAGTATAGACCATCCAAAAAAAGAAATTTTACTGATCCTGTTGATTTTGAAGGTATTCTTAATATTATTGGTGGTTGTTCTTGGTGGCAAATGTGGGTATATTTGTTAATTAGTTTCCAACAGATACCTCATGCAATGTTTAATTTAAATGTAGTGTATATGATGTATCAACCTGATCATTGGTGTCAGGTTGACGGGTTTGAAGATAGTTATAATTCATCAATTATATATAAATGGAATTTAACTGATGCGATGAATACACCAATTGTTTTTAATCAAACAAATATTAATCAACGTGATATTAATTACTACCATGACCAATGTAAATATTTTGATAGAGGTCCTGAAAGGTATCGTCAACTAAGGCAAATGAGTTTAAAGGATGCAATATTAGATATTGAGAGAGAAAAAAATGACCCTAATTATAAGCCTATTAATTTAACAAAATGTAAAAAATGGATGTATGCGGATGATGTTATGACGAGGACGATTGTAACTGAATGGAATTTGGTTTGTGAATATAATTTTCATCGTGCTCATGCTCATTTATTTTATGCATTTGGTTGTCTTGTTGGATGTATGTTAGGCGGTGCAGCATCAGATAGGTATGGAAGAAAGCCAACTATTGTTGGTTTTGGTATTTTGTCATCAATTTTTGGCTTAATCCTCCCATACTCAACTTATTTTCCAATGTTTTTACTATTTCGTTTTTGTGGTGCTATATGTAATGAGGCTGCTGATCTGGCAGCATACATTTTATGTATGGAGGTAACAGGTACGCGTTACCGTGCCATGGTTGGTAGTTTACTACAAGCCCCATGGGCTGTTGGTTATGCAATGTTAGCATTAACTGCATACTATTGTAAATCTTGGCAACATGTTCAACTTATTACAGCTGCTCTTCATACAGTAGCAGTATGTTTGATTTGTGTTCTCCCTGAATCTCCACGATGGTTAATTGTTAATAATAGAGTGGAGGAAGCGGAAAGATATATTCGGAGAGCTTGCCAAGAACCCCCATTTCCATTTTCAATGTGTATATTTAATAAATCGTCACTCCCATGTGATCTTGAGCTTGTCAAACATGCTGAACAAAGGCAATGGATTCAACAGAATCAAAGAGCAAATCTATTTCATGTATTTAAAAGCAAAGCATTATGTGTTCGATCAATTGTTATTTGTATAGTTTGGGTTGCAACATGTTTAGTATACTATGGTTTAGTAATTGCATTTTCTGATCAATCAAGTCCAGGAAAAATTTTATTTAGTGGTAATTTTTTTATTAATAATGCAATAGCTGGAGCTGTTGAGTTACCAACATTGATAGGATGTGTTTATTTGATGAAGTATGGAAGAAAGAGGGCGCAAATGATTTCATTAATTGGTGCTGCTATACTAATTTTTATTGCTATGATTGCTGTTCATAATGAAAGTCATGATGTAAGTACTTTTTAATTTTAAAACCTAATTAATTAAATATTTATTCTTCCAGATTGCTATTGTCACAATGCTTGGTGGTAAAATATTTATCCAAGGTGCCTTTAATATTTTATATATATTTACCTCAGAATTGTATCCGACGGTCATTAGAAACAGTGCTGTTGGTTTTAATTCAATGATAGCTCGATTCGGTTCTGGTGTTAGCTCGTATATTGCAATTTTATCAGATGTAACATTACCTATTGTACCAATGATGATATTTTCTTGTTTTTCATTATTTGCTGGTGCCTTAGTTTTAATATTACCAGAAACATTAGATCGACCACTACCTGATACACTACAAGATGCTGTTACATTTCTTAAAAATGATGATAAATATCATTGTTACAGTTTTGGTATTAGTAGTAAAAAACAAACTTCTGCAAATAATTTAGGAGAGAAAAGTAGTGAGAAGGAGAGTGACCAAAAAGAGAAGAATGAAGATATTGATGATTATTTACCAATTGCTCATGATACTATTAAAGAACTACCAGATGTTAGTATGGGAAAGAGAAGACGAAGATTGGTGAATACTGGAAGTCGAAGACTAAGTTCAGATTTTATGTCACAGGTAAATTAAAAATATAAATTTTTATCCTATTTTTATTTTAGTTGAGCTCTCGAAATACCTCTTCATCATTGAATAGCGATCTAAAGGAAACTGATATTCCAGAACATTTAAATGAACTACTTGATTAGGAAACCTTAAAATTTGTGTACATAAAAAATTAATTTAAAACCGATGTATTAAAAGAAATAAATTATTACATAGGATAGTACTTTTATATTTTTCTTTATAATTAACTAATAACTATCTTAACCTTTTATGGTTATAAATAAAACTCTACTTAATTAACATATTGGTTATATGAACGAATATCACAAGCAAATAATTGTATTTCTGATATTTTAGTTATACTTAAAAGAAATTGATCTATCATGATAAAAAGCAAAATAATATCTTAACAACATTGAGAATCGTACATAATAATTCGTAAAGTATTTTAATTACTATCATTTTTCATTCATCAAGTGAGTAGGATCTAATGACAATAGATTGTCTACGATGATAGTTGTCTGATGATTCTTCACTAATATCATTTAACATTGATAACCCATTATGATCTTCGTCTTGCTCACTAGTTCCACCGGAATCAGAATCAGTATTTCTTATAGTATCATTTAATTCAGTAGTTGTTATAATATCATCATTTCTAAAATATTATATCATCAATTATTATGCGTAACTGTATGTAGTATACCTTTCTTCATGAATAACAGCATCAACTGTAGTCTCACGTGTTATTGTTTTACGCCTTCTTGTACTATATGTATATAAAATTTTTGCACATTCTTCTTTGCCAAAAGCTTTTGCTTCATCATATGGTGTTCTTCCCCATCTAAAAAAGTAAATAGTAATATAAACAAAAGGATATTTTTTCAAACCTGTCTTGTGAAGCATGATTTACTTTACCAACAGTGAGCAAAAATTTTACTAAATTTGGATGGCCTTCGCAAGCAGCTAAATGAAGGGCTGTTCTACCATCATAATCAGACATATTTAAGTTAGCGCCTTGTAAATAAAGACGACGCACAGTTTGAATTTCACCATTTTTTGCAGCATATAATAGGGAAACGACTAGATCAGTATCCTTATTACCAACTCTCCTTCTTGGATCTATTTTTTTCTCATCAGTATGGAGTAATGAATCATAATTATGGAAATTAAATGTTTCTATAAGTCGTTGACAAAATTTAACGCCTCTTACTGTATTTCCTAAACGGTCTAATGGTGGTGACCAAAGACAAATTCCCATGAGATTAGGAATCACTACTATCATGGCTCCGGAGACTCCAGATTTTGCTGGCAAACCAACATGAAAACTAAATTGTCCACTATAATCATACATACCACATGAATACATTAATGATAGTACATCACGACATGGTCTTGATTCAACACATTTTTTATATGTTAAAGGACATACACCACCATTAGCTAATGTTGCAGCCATAACAGCAGCACTATCACAATTAGTTTCAAGTGAACATAACTGGAAGTAAAGATCTAATGTTTCTGTAAGATTTGTCATCTCTTTTGGAAAACAACCATTTTCTTTCATATAGTAAGATAATGAATAATTTCTATCGGCTGTGGCTCTTTCAGATAGGAATGTTGCATTATTAAAACCAATATAACCTCCACCTGCAAGTTTTCTATATTGATCTAACACAAAATCATACCTATCAGCCATAGATAGTTCTCTTTTTAACAGTGACGTCACAATAATTGCACCTGCATTTATCATTGGATTGTGGGGTTTCCCTTGATTGTCTAGGCAAATTTCATTAAATAACCTTCCTGATGGCTCATGTCCAACATAGCTATGCACCACATCTGCACCAACATCAGATGCTGCTATAGCGTAGTTGAAGGCCTTTGAAACTGATTGAAAACAAAATGCTGATTTACTATCACCAAGTGAATACCTTTGCCCATCAATCGTACAAATAGACATACCCCAACGATTTGGTGATTGTCTAGCTAATTGTGGAATATATGTTGCAACCTTACCGTCGGTTTCATTTTTTAAACTATCAAATATGTCTTTAATTCTTTTTATAAATTCGGACCAATTTGGAATGACAAGTTGATTTCTTAGTGCTTGTGATATTAATGCAATACTTGGTTGAATGCATCTGAAATCATTATATATGTACATTAAATTTTTTTGCTTACATTTTAAATTTTTCACGACTAAGGCGATTGTGTCGAGTATCACAATCATCACCACTCTCCTGTTCATATAGCATCATTTTTTCGATTGTTTGTTTCATGCGTGGATCATCATCACGAATTCCAAAACTTTTTAATACGGAAATTAATTTTCCCATTGAAGCCTCCTCAGTTGATCGAATACGGAAAAGTTCAAAAATTAAATCTTCTTGAGATGATTTTTTAAATTCATATGAATGATTAAGTCCCTCCATTGTTTCATTCATGATTTGGGCAACAGAATGCTTACGATTTAGTATATCACCTATTGCCTTTACTAAATTTTATTTATATTATAAATTATTCTGTTAAAAATAGAGAAACATACATGTTTGTTCTGAATGACGATATTCCTCAGAGGTACTTGTTATTGATGTCATACTATGAGATCTTTCAAGAATCTAAAATATTTTATATTCAAATAGATTTTTTGAATTTATTCTAAAATATCATA
Source organism: Strongyloides papillosus (assembly GCA_005656395.1). Taxonomy (NCBI): domain Eukaryota; kingdom Metazoa; phylum Nematoda; class Chromadorea; order Rhabditida; family Strongyloididae; genus Strongyloides; species Strongyloides papillosus. Next base: position 514,477 of record SRSI01000013.1, read on the forward strand.
AAAACAAAAAATTTTTGGTATAAAAAGACTGGTAAGAAAAATTGTGATCAAGGTAAGAAAACCCAATATATATATGTTATACAACATATTTAATTATCTAAACTATACATTAAAGTGTAGTCTAATTAAAAAAATAGCGATCTATTAAATTTCACATAAATGCTTAAACTATGAAAATATTGTCACTGGTTAAGTTGAAAGGAATAGAATTAATTTTTTAAATAGAATGTACGAAAAGTTAAAAAATAAATAAAAATCACATGTGATAAACTTTTTAGAAGGGAGACTTTATGTCTGTAGACTTATTAAATAATTATAAGCTGATTAGTAAATATTTAAAATATTTATAAATTAAATATAGCTTACCTGAGAAATTATAGTGTCTGTTGGAGATTCACTAAATGAAGATGAATCTTTTTGGTACTCTGCAAGGTCTTTCATTTGAAATATTTCTTTATAATATATGTTTAAATTTAAAATATGTCTTTTTCCTAAAATAAATTGTTATATAACTTACTTAAACTAATTAAGTTATTTGAAAAAAATTAAAGTTAATAAATAAATATGTTAATAAAAATTGAAATGTTTTTATTTATTACCAAATAGATTATTTGTTAAAATCTTGGAAAACACCAAACCATTTTTAAGACATGTACTTATAATTCTTTATTTTTTTATATAAATGAAGTCATATGATAAGAAAAATAATCAAGAATAATTTTAATCAAAAAATAAAACTTCTTCCATTAGAAATTTTTAAAATTACTTTTTTATGATTAAATATAACCTTAAATGCTATCATTGCAATTTTGTACAATCATGAATCAAAAAACTTTTGATTTGGAATTAATTATTTATAATAATATATCATATTTAATTTTGTTATTTTTTTGTTTAATAAGACAAACATGTTAAATATTATTGAAAATAAAAAAAAATGAAAAAGACATGGCAGCTACAGTAGACGTAATAAAAATAATAAGAAAATATAATCTTCTTTAAGTATAATTTAATAAAACACGGTGGAACTTGCAAAATTATTTCTTATATCATTTCATCAAAATCTTCTATTTTGTTTTTAAATAAAAGAACTTAACAAAATAACTTTTTTTACTCGTATAGTTTTACGTCATGTTATTTTTATCGTGGATAAAAATAAAATGATATACTTTAAATTGTATACTACTTCTTGTTAAAAAGAAATTGTGCAAAAAGGAAATCAAATGGCAATGCACTAATTTTATTTTTTAAAAAATAATTAAAACAAAAGTTTGTAGAAATAATTTAAAGTTTTTTATGAATATAAAGTAAAATTATTTGTAATCTTTATAATGAATGGAAAATTGATATGTAATGTGATAAAAATTTTTATCTATATTTATACAATAAGCAGAAAAGAAATACCTCAATTTTGGAATTTTTGTGCAAACAACTAATTATTTAAAGTTTTAAAATAAAGTGTAGAAGATTTGAACAATAATATTATAGCAGCATTTTTTATGGGAATATAAACATTACTAATAGTTTTAGATTCTTTATACTATTTAATTTAAAAGATTATCCAAGAAATTATTTAATCTGCGTGGTATGCTAAGAATTTATGAACATCAACTACCTAAAATTTTTTTATAGTAACGTAGTAAAAGTCTTTAAATTTTTTAGTAAATAAAGTAGCCATGTGATTAAAGGGTAAATTTGAACAATATTTTAACACTTTTCTAATTTTTTATCTTCTAAGAAAAGAAAAATATTTATTAATTTTATTTATTATGTTATTTAAAAACAAGGGTTTTTATTTTCATTAAAAATTAAATACACTTAATTTTATAAATCAATTTGTCGTATTATTCATTTTCAATAACAATATTAAAATAGTAATTAATTTAATAAGTTAATATCATACATAGTTAGAATTGGATTATTATTTGTTGGGATTAGAGAATTAGAAAAAAAAGTTGTTAATATCGGTATAACGTATTAATTTTTTTTTGCTTTTAAATTAAACGCCATTTTTAAGTGCACTTTTTAGATGTACTTAAAAAGAAGCCTATAGACGCTTTTAAACTATAGATTTATAATTATTATATAAGTACTTTTTTGCTAAATTTTTAAAAAAGTAAGTATTGTTCTTTTTTGCCATTGAAAATTATCAAGTAGATTTTTAACAAATTTTATTCTACAAACAGGTATTAAAACAGTTATTTATCTTGTCTATATTTACTTTAAAAATTTTTAACAAATTAATTACTTCAATCTTTTAAAGTAAATAAAATAATTTTAAAAATTATTTCTTCATTAAAAATGGCACAAACTCAAGATTTATATTTTATTGATTATTTTGCACCAGTAATATTGGTTCTTTTATTTTTTTTACTCATCTTTATAATATCATTTACCTGTATTAATTTCTTTTGTATCTCCAAGGATGATGAATTGACAATTTTTGATAATTTTGGTGCTAAGAATCATTTTAGATTGGGACCGCATTCTTTTAAAAAAATTGAAGAAATCAAGGGAAGAAAGAAACTTATACATGCTGATGAGAGTAACTGTACAAATACTACAATTAAAATGTAATCCATTGAAATATGTATGAATATAAGAATACTACAATTCATACAAAAAAAGATATAAAAATCCTTATTTTTACAACAGTTTTATTCTACAAGGTGTTAATGTTTTGCTATGCTAGGTAAAACAATTTAATGAATAAAAATACTATGTTGCACTTGTATAATTCAAATGCTTTAATTTTTATTTTATTATAGAAATTTTTTTATTAATGTACTTTTATTATAAATAAATTTATTCATTTACTTAAATAGATATTATTTATGAAAACAACAAACATTATTTAATGTCAGTGAGGATGTTAAATTATTACTAAAATTTAATATATTAAAAAATATTATATGTATATTTCAATCTGCGCTATTATTTACTATAAACTTGATAATAACTTTTACTTATTAATAATATGCAAATAACTTATTTTTAGACTAATCTTACCATTAATTTCTTACAAAAATATTTTTTAATATATTACATGGTTTTTTTTACATTTTAAAAAACAACTTAAATATGATATTTATAAGTAGAACTTTTTAAGAGGATAAAATTCTTTTCTCTAATACCGCAAAAAATATTACCTAATATGATAATATATTTTTTGTAAATAATTTAAGATTTAAAAAAAGCTTCAATTAATATAAAAGAATAATTTTTTCTATATCAGTCAACCAAATGATTGTTGTTCTTTTTAGATTTTAACTTTCCACGATTTTTTTTTAATCTACGTAGATTTTGGCAACCATTTTAAAAGATTTTAGAAAATGACAAAGCAATGTATCTCCATTCAATTTTTTACCATAAATAACTAAATTCAAATATTTAGAAAAATCCCAGGAGAATATTAAATTTAAACCTGTATTTATCATTTAATTTTATTTCAAAAATCATTTATATTCAATAATTAAACATTTGCTCTTTAATGGTGTAACAAAACTTTAAAACAGACTCAATTTTTTAAATTTCCCATCCGATGGTAAATTCTCTGATAACAAAAAATATGATTTCAAAAATGAATAAATTGACATTTAATCAATTGAATAAATTGATAACTTCGCCTCCTATACTCAATTTTACATTGTCATATGAAATTTTTTTTAAAATATAATGTTTTATCAAAAAAGCATAATTAAATGGTTTATATTTTATAAAATTCATTCAATTGGTGTTACATTTATTTTCTTTTTAAACAACAATAAAACTAAATTGCTACTAGTGAATAGAATTTGTGTCCAAAAAATATACAAAAAATTTTATGGTTCTCATTATTTTTTATATATGAAGGATATATAATTGTTGGATAAGGAAATTTCCTTTGATTAAAAATTTGCATTAAATTTTATACCTTCAAAAGAGTTTATTTAAAAATGTGTTTAACATCTAATGGATTCCAAAGCAAATTTCGTTTAAATTAAATACAAAATTATACGTCAACTAATTGGGGTAACAAAATGCTAAAAATTTGTTGATAAAATTTTTTCATATTCATAATCGAATATTTTAGGCACTTTAAAGCAGTAGAAATTTCCAAGAAATTAAGCATATCCAAAAATGGTGCTAAAATTTTGTGAACACGAGCGAAACAGTAAATGTTCCAATATATGAGATGATTTTTAAAATCAATTAGGATCATTTTTTGAAGTGTGATTTTTCTTACTATTTTATCTTTCCAAACTTTAATCGAGCTGCGTAATTGATAAATTTCATTATCTGTAAAAAAATTTTATGAACATATAAAAAAATCATAAATAATGATACATTATTATAGTGCACATTCATCTATTACGTCATCTAAACGGTATATTTTTATTTAATAGACAAATATAATAAATATACAATCATTTGTAGATAAAATAAAAAAACATCACAGAAGCGATATATCTAATACAGTTACATTGACGATGTTGGCACATACGTAAATAGGGGAGTTGATGGTGGTTGATTTTTAGTTGTGTTAAGTAAGTCAATTTTCCCAGACTCCTCAAGCCTATTTAAATTTGGAGCACTTATTGATTTTTGCAGTTTTGGAAGATTTCTCTTGATATCTTGCAATGTTCCTAAAATAATTTGAAAATTTGGTCTCTGTTCTCTTTCATATTGAATACAATTTTTAACTAAAACCTTCATTGATTTAGGACACCCACGTCGTAATTTTTTTAAATCGGGCTTTAGTTTTCCCATACCAACCATAAAAAAGATTGCATCTCTATTATTAATACCCTCATATGGTAAACTACTACTCAATAATTCATAAAGAACAATACCAAAAGCATAAACGTCTGAATAAATAGTATATGGGTCTTCAACCTTCATTCGGATAATTTCTGGAGCCATCCATAAAATCGATCCTGTAGGCCGTTGTTTTAATTTATCATCACTCCATGTTTGTTTAACGGTAGCTAAACCAAAATCTCCTATTTTAACAGTACCATCAGATGTTATAAAAATGTTATTAGATTTTAAATCACGATGAATGATTCCTTTTGAATGTAAATAACCCATACCATTTGACACCTGTTTTGAAATATCAATAATTTTTGATATATCTAATTCCCACTTAGGTTCGTTAACATGTAAATGTTTATATAAACTTGATCCTTCACACCATTGTGTAACAATACATAACTCTGGTGTCCTACACCACCCCATAAATAGTAATACATTTCCATGTCTAATATACTTTAATACAGCAACCTCATTTTTAAATGCAACTAATTGTGCCTCAGATGGTTCACCTCGTGTATTAATTTTTTTAATAGCAACAGGTCCACAATAATGACCTCTATAAACTGTTCCAAATGATCCAGATCCAATTTTTGCACCAAATTCAACACGTTCTTTAGATATCTCCCAACAATCTTTAGGCGCAATTCTTCTTGTATCATAATTCCCTGCCAGTATTTGATTTGTTGTTGATGCAGTTAAAGAGAACTTAGAATCTGTAATGAATGTTTTCATGAATTAGTTAATTAAAAAAAAATAAAAGGGTAGAAAAAATAATTATTATAACAAAAATTTTTTTTAATAAAAACAGACAAACATGAAGCATATTATTACAAAACAAGAAGTTTGTACTTACTTCCAACAACATCAAAACCAAATGGCATAAATTTTTCAGAGAAGAAAGAACCTGAATCTTTTGTTGGAGGTGCTGATAATGGTTCATAAGCTAATGGATTTCCAAGGAGAAGTTTTGGCACATCTTGTTTTTGACATGGACTTGAACACGTGGAAGTAGGCATTGAAATTAAACTTCCAGAAGTAGGACCAGAGTGAGGTGAATCAAATGATGGATCATAATTGTTATTTGAATTTGGGTTAAGATGCCTTGAAGAAGGCCTATGGGAAATTTTTTTAATTAAAGCATTATTGCGCTTTAAATTTGGAGAATTAAGATCTCGTGAAGATGACATATAAGAAAAGCCAAAGTTAGAGTAGGAGGCTGAAAAAATAAACAATGGACAAGAAAATTTTTATTTTTCCTTAATATAATTTTTATTGTTATTTATTAAAACATTAAATAAAATTTTTTTGTTATTTTTTTAAAAAATTTATAAAAAACATACCTGAATTTGTCATTTGTAGATCCTCTAAATGTTTAAGTGGAATTGTATCATTTAAATTATAATTATCTTCAATAATATTAATGTTAGGTGTAGAAGAAGAAATTTCCCTAGTATTTGGAGCATTGTGAAGAGATCGTATAGCATATTTTTCATTTATTTCATTTCCGTTATATCGTGTTTGATGTTGACGGAGAGCTGATTGTCTTTTTAAAGATTGCGATGTCATTTCCTCTAATGAATATGGTGGACTACTTTGTAAAGGGGTATGTAATGATTCTAGAATATTAGATGCTAATTTTGCTGTAGGATCATCTCCATATGATTCACAAGCTTTCATAAGCTCCGAATAACATTGAGGATTTTCCTTAAGTTGTTTAATTAAATCACAATATTCAGGTACATTATATGAACATTTTTGATGAAATTGAAAATTACATAATGTACATCTAAATCCATTTAGTAGTATTAGTTTATGACAATGGTCACAATAAGGAACAGTAAAAAATGTTTTCCTTTCAAAATTATGTCTTATAGTCATTGATAAGTTAATAAAGTCAGAATGTACCCATAATTCTTTGCGTGGTAATAAAGTAGCTAATTCAAAAATATCCAGATTTAAATCAATCTGGTCAGATTGAGGATTTTTGTCCACTGTCACTGTACACAATTCTGGTTGAATACCCCTTTTTTGCAATATTAAACTTATAGCTTTACCAACAGTTATACCATGTCTAGCTGCCAATCGTGACCTGGTTCCAAATGGCAAATGTAATAATATGGTTTGCTCAGTCATAACTGAATGGTATTTTTGCAACAATACTTTGACCAGGGTGTACTAAAAAAAGAAATTTATATTTAACTAACAACGATGCGTAGGTGACATATTTTTTAACAAGGGATACGTGATAAATTAAATATGTATAATGTAAATATGGAAAAAAATGTAAAAATTTTTGAATTAATGCTTAACATAATTACAATATTCAAAAAAAAAACCTATCTGTAAATGAAAATATAATTGATGTAAGTACACATCTTCCAAATACAAAAGAGTACAAATATTCAAATTTTTGTAATGGCATATAAAAACCTTGTGATAAAGGAAATTTTCAACATATATATAATTAAATTAACATCGTAGATATATAGTAAAAATACTTGTAAAAACATTTTAATTTTATTTAAACATTTTTAATATTTTGAGTAGGATAATACATATATAAGTTGTTTAGAAAAATATGATGAAATATTAGAGCAAAAAATGAAATCAAATAAATATTAATATTTAAATGAATTACATCAAAGAAAGTGAATTATTTAACACAATATGTGGAAGTTTTAGATCATTTAATTGGCGCTATATTTTATTATACATATATTTATATACAAAAAGTGCATCTTACACGAGTTTTAAATAAAATGTCAAATAAGTATACTTGCAATTATTTTCATTTTAAGATCTGAAGAGAGTGCATGAAATAGTCCCCTTTTTATTGCGCCTCTGATAACGTTTGACACTGTAGAAATTTTTGTTTAACCCAAATATAATAAAATAATTGAATATATAAAAATCAAGATTTAACTAAACCTATGTGTATTTTCTGTTAGTAGTTGCCAATTATGGTATTTTTTATTTGCATACATTTATAATTTTAAATTTAAATGTCCTTTAAAATGACAAATATTATCAGTAGAGAGAATATATATAAAAAAATATAGTATATACATATATATAATATATATATATAAATTATAAGTTGGTTTGTTAATATCCGGATATTCCGGGACACTGACTTGAGTGAATGTCAAATTCACACACCAATTATAGTTATCTCCAAAACTTTTTATAGTTAAGATATATTAACTATTATGTATAATATACTGATAAATACTAATAACTGAATAATTACCATTGAATTGACCAAATCAAAGTATTCTTACCATCCCACTTCCATTTGTTAGTTCAAATATTGCAGATATTTCTTTGTCACACAAAATAAACGTTGGAATCAGAGGCGCAACTGGTACACAATTCAATGAGTACACATAAAATGTTATGATGATAACGAAACACGTCATTTAATGAAAAAAAAATCTTAACACTTAGAAAAAATGATTTTTAATTGACAGAAACTAATTATTTTTATCTTATAAAATGATAATAAAAACATAACGTACTCTCTGAAATTGTATCAACAATTACACCTCTATTATAAAAAAAATTGGAGGAAAGTTAAAAATTAAAATTACATATTTCCTGTAAAAGAAAAAAAAATTTTATTTTTATGAGAAAAAAAAAGTATATCACGTATAACAAAAAAATATAGTGTCGTATTTTTGGATGACGAATTGTGAAACAAAAATAATGATGATAATAAGAAAAATTTAATATATATATACATATTTAAAAAAAATTAATAAAAATAAAAAAAAATTTTATTAACAAGGCGGTTTTCAAATTCTAACTAATATTTTGTTAGATAGACACTTTGTAATTTATAAAATATTTTCTCAGAATTATTTATTACTACTTAGTTATTATATTTATAATTAATTATAATTATCTTAAATTACTGAGAAAAATTCTAACAATAATTAAAAAAAGTGTGATGATAAAAGTTATCTGGAAATTTAATATCTATAAAATAAATAAATCTTTTATAATGAATTGTAAATAGATATGCCGGTACTGTCATCATCACCTACATCATTTATGATAATTTTAACAGGTTAGTGTTAGTTGCATTGATATATACTATGATTTACAAAGAAAAAAAAAGTAGAGAACCATCAATGTCATATATCAAGTAATTGATCACAACCATTTGATAATGAAACCATTTACTAAGGATGATAATGGTATGTTAATTAAAAAACTTGTACGCCGAGAATGACGCCGCAAAATTTAATGAATATGTGAAGAGTAAAATGACGATTACAAATGCAAGTAGTGAAAAACAGAGACTTATGTATCGATTGAGACGTACGTCAGTTATCTAAACAAGGATATTGGAAAATAAAAATTGATGAATGAAAATAATATAAACTTTTTTTAATATTACACATGATTACTCAATAATGGATCGGTATTATATTTTTAAGAATAAATTGTCTATTTTCTCGTCAATTTTTTTTTAATACTAAAGAGAATGTTTCCTTCTCAACACTTATTTTCTTCTATGTGGAATTTGTTTGCTTTAGGGTCTCTATATTTTCTCTGCACCTTGGTAATGTAATAGTTTAATGTTATGAAGGTTTGTAATGACAATTCGCATCGTGACAAGATATGTTTTATATATATTTGTCTATACTTCTATTAAATGTTTATCAAAATTATTTCCAATTAAATATATATATTCATTTTATTTAAAGAAGCTTTTTTCATATCTCTCTCAATATTTTAAAATACCTTTTATATTTATAGTTAAAAAATTTTGGTTCTTCTTTTTGATGTTTATAAAATTTATTGGTAAAACATTTATTTATAATAAATTATCATTTTTATATTAATAGAATGATGGAATGATTTTTATTAAAATATCAATTCATAGAATTATTTTGTGGACAAACAAATATCTTATATAAAGAGATCTATCTAATAAATAGAATCATAAAAATAATGAAGGATATTATAATTAGCTTTTGAAAAAAGTGTTATTTTGTTAAAATTAATACGTAATATATTATTTTTTATAAATATGGTCGTTTGTTATAAAATTCAGTAAATTTTATTACTTATTGAGGTACTCCCACTTCATTGATTTTGTGTACAAAACTCGATTATTAACCTATGCTTTTTGAAACTTTATTATTTTCAGGATTGATATTTATTTTTCCAGGTTCAAAATTTACTTCTATTGAAAAATTTGTCCCGAAGAAATTTAAATAATTTTGTTCCTTAAAATAATTAATAAATAAACAAATAAATTAAAAAATTCAAATATACCTTATAAAAGTTATTATTTTTTTCATTTAACCGTTGTGAACTCCTTTCAGATTCTGATAATTGTGATATATTACTTAAAGATTCTTCTTGTTTTTTATATTTTGTAACAGATGTTAATATAGCTGGTAAAATAATAAGACCATGAAACATTCCTAAAACAACAACAGCAATTATTGTTTTTAAGAATACCATTGCTAAATATGATTGTTTAAAAACTAGTGGTATTAAAGCTATAATTGTAGAAACGCCAACTTGTATCATTGGTAATCCTATTACTCCTAATGCTTCTTGTATCTTTCTCCTTGGATGCTATAAAAAAATAAATAAAATAATAAAAAAATTTTTCTTGTTTAATATTTTACCTCACAACTAGATTTATAATAATGATAACTTATATGTGATGTAAAGTCAACTGAAAAACCAATTGCCATTAATAGTGCTGCCATACTAAGAGGATCTAAATCAACCCCCCATAATGATAATATTCCAAATATTCCATAACTACAACTAAAAACAGAAAAAACAGAACATAAAACACTAGGGATATGTGGAATAAATATGAAACATATTATGGCTGTACAGATTAGAGCTGCTGCCACACTACCAAATATATTATTATTAATTGAAAGAGTTTGATCAACAAAAGGTGCATGATCACTATATGGATAAACATCTAAATCTTTATATTTATCTGCAATCCTCCTCCAATCTTCAACAGCAGGAATTAATTCATGGTACTTTATAACATTATGGAAATTAGTTATAAAAAAAAATGCAGAAACGCATTGTGGATTATCCTCTAAACATGCACTTTCATTATAATGAACAAAAGTTTTCATATAAAAATATGTTCCACTTTTAAAGAATGCCGGTAACTCTGTATAGGTAAACTCTGGTGTATCAGAATAAAATGATAAAAACTCTTCATATGGAGTTAACCAAAAGAAAGTTGACTCCTCACCATAACTATACTTTGCATTTTCAAATTCCTTAACAAGGTTTTTTACTCCTATTTTTTAATAATTATAGCATTAATGATTCATAAATAACTTACTTTGCATATTCTTAGGGCTTCGTAAATCACCTGGATTTTTAACAAAAATAGAAATTGGTTGCATTGAACTTGCTGCTTTTTCAAATTGTTTTTGAAAATGTTTTAAGTAAGAATCTGGTAATGCCATTTTATCAATTGAATTATTTGTCTCTAACTTCATTATGCCAATTGTTGATATATAAAAATATATAATGACTATAATTCCTATTATTAATCTTGTATACCATTTCGTCACTAACACTCCCCATTTTTTTACGACTTTATCATGAATATTTGAAAAATACTTAACTGTTTTTGATGTCTTTAAGGGATCATATTTGAAACATAATAAAAAAGGACTATAATTTTTCTGAACTCTTATGCCACTTAGTGCAAGAATTGATGAGTACAATATTAATTGATATAAATAACAAACAAAAATTGCAATTGCTGAATAAATACAAAATGTTTTTATGGCAGGAGTATCAGTTACTGCACCAATTGCAAATGACATTATATTAGTTAAGGCACTTATTGTAATTGAAGGTCCGGCATCCTCAATTGTTAATGCCATTCTTGATGGAATATCTTTTGATGTTATTGCTCTATCCCATGCTCTCGTTATTATAAATATATCATCAACACCAACTGAAAGTACTAAAAATAATGATGCAACAACAATTGATTGGAATTTTAAATTAAAAACAGAGAGGAGACCAATTGAAGAAATTGAAGCAATTATTGGAATTAAACAACCAATTAATGACTCCCACGGTTTGTTTTCAATTTTTTGGTATCTAAATGAGAAAATAATAACAAAAATAATCATTGAGATAACAGAACCAATAAGAACGGGCGCTGTCTCTATTCCCATTCTTCTTATTTCACTTGATACAAGTAAATCACCAGTCATACCAACTTTAAGATATCTTGAAAATCTTTCCTCCTTAAAAATGTTTAAAACTTTTTTTTCCCATTCAACTAGAATATTTATATCATTATTTGGTGCTACAACAAATAATAATAACATTGCTGTATCAAAACTAACTAATTGATTAGTACCATTCTTTAATTTAACACCATAGACATTATTACCAATAAAAAATTTTGAGCCGAATATGTGAATAGAAGGATAAGTATATGTATCAGGATTATTTTCATCAAAAATTTTCAAGAAAGCCAAGAAAGCTGTATTTAATTCACAGTATGGTTGACAAAGATCAAAATATGTATATAATTTGTTACCATAGATTGCTGTAACATTATCATGAATAGTTTTTGTTAAATTATACAAAGATTCTCTAAAAGCACTTCGCATTAATGAACCACCATCTTGAGCTGTTATTAAAGCATAACAAGGGTCCATAGAACCATTTTGTTTTAAAAATTCTCTAGCGACGTCATACTCAACTTTTGATCTTGCAGTCTGTGGAACGTAATCAGTTCTAACATTATTTAACTCTTCAAATTTAATATTACCCAAACTTGCGACAATAGTAAAAATAACCATCAGAGTAATCCATAATTTTGGATATTTTCCGAGTGTGAAACCTAGACGAAAAAAGAAACGCTCTATATAATGCGTTGGATGTAACATTTTTCAAGAAATGATCTAAAAAATAAATAATATGTTATAAGAATGACAATTAAAATTACTTTGGTAAAAATTGTTACATAAATTAAGGACAACAATTAATTGCATTAAAATATTTTTGATTTTAAAATAAACATATCTATAAAAAGATGACTAATATATGATTATTATAAATAGATATTTAAAGAAAAAAATTAAGTAACATTTGCATTATTATCAAAGGATATTGTTAAAATGTTACTAGACATAAATGTGTAAATAACAAAATAAAGACTTCCAAGGGTGATTGGGAAGGAATTTACAAAAACCCTTGCCCTTATATTTGATAAATAAAAATAAATATAATATTTATATAAATATATGCATAATACATAAAAATAATCTTATTTATCCTGTATTCTTTTTCTTTGATATCTATATAGGATATACATATTATGAGTCAAAAATAGATGGTATTATGCTAATCACAGACAAAACAGGCTTACCAACTTAATATTTCTTACTTTGATATTACTATTATTTATCTAATCATTATTTTAACAATAAAAATGATTTTAATACATATATAGGATTTACTTTAAATAATTTTCAAAAAATTTTATTTTCCTAAAACTTGGTTTATTTTTCAGAAAAATATTGGTAAACTTGATTTAATTTTATTTTAACAATCATTTTAATTAGTCACTCTAACAATTATTTAATTAAAAAAATGTCATAATATTTTAAATGAATGTATTGATAAAAAAGTCGTATTTATTTATTTAAAAATAATAATTAGGAATTATGATAATAAGAAAAGGAGGTGTTTAACAATATTTTGATGATTATATTTAGGGTAATAAAAATTTATTAGTTAAGAAGTAAAAAAATATTTACGAATTGAATAATAAAATATAAAAATACAGATGGGTGATTATTTTAACACATTAAGAATTTTATTCTAACTTTTTAAAAATATAATAATACATTCAGGTCCACAATATAAAAATCAGGTTGACATAAGATGACTTTATACCCATTAATATTGTTACAAAAATATTAAAAAATCTCTGGTGAATCAAAAAATAATGACATGAATATAGAGTGTACTCTTTGTCCTATTAATATAGATTATCATTACAAAGAACGTACTAAGAAGATAGATCAAAGATATTAACATCTAAGTACAAATATTAATATTAATTAAAGTTATAGGCATCACAAATTAATTTTTTGTACGTGACAAAAAACAAACTTGTCATTTAAACATGATTAATAAAGGAGTTGAAATGATGTTTATTTCCATTATTAAACAACAAATATTTGAATTAGAAAATAAATTACAAACTTTTTCTACGTCATTATGGTAAAAACAACTTAATTTTTCTACATTTTAAAACAATGTTTGTAAAAAAGTAAAGAAAGTTTAATTTAAAATGTTTTAATAATACAATGAGTTTTCAAATAAATAAAAATTTAATATTGTAAATTTTATTTTTATAACAATTTTATTGAAACGGTTCATAAACTATTTAAAAATCTTTTTTAACTTTTATTAAAAGATGATAACAATTAAAATAAAAAACCATTGTAATAAGTTATAAGATTTTTTTAATGTCATTTTGCAAATGGAAATAATTCTTTTTTTTTAATATCCTTCATACCTGTTAAAATTATTTTTGTTTTGATGATAATTTTGTTGGCAATATATAAGAAATTTTTTATGGTGCTTGTTTATAGCTACCTCTGTTATTTTTTTTGAATAAACTAGTTGATTAATTTTTTATCCATATCATTTAATATGATTATAGCTGAAAACGTTGTAAAGAAAAGAGATGTAAATTATAAAGTAATACTTATTGGTCACTTTTGTGTGAAGTTATTATTTAAAAATCATTTAAAATCTTTTGAAACAAGAATTGTATGTAAAGTGATTTCAATAAAAGCGAATCTTTAAAGAGACTAATGAAAAATGTTAAATTGCCGTAAGGAAAGGTATAAATATATGTATTGAAGTGCAATTTAAGGAAATATAAAAATTTTCCCTCAAATAGAAACAATTGCTTTAATTTAACTGTCTATTTCTGTGAAGAACTATTGAAAAAGAATTATCATGAAGTTATTGATGATGGAGAGATAAACACTTGAACTGAATTTTATTTTACACTCCGAAAATTTAAATACAATTTAGACTTTTTTAAAATTTTTATAATCATTATCAATATTTTTATATTTTATTTAACCACGTATAATGTCAGGTAAAATAACCTGGCTTTTAATAATTCTTTCCCTATTTAACGTTGAGATCGTTTTATCACAAAATGAAGATGATGAAGATTCGGATAGTTTTTTTAATGTCAATTCGGCTACCATTGATGATATCTTTTCAAATGTTGGAGAGAAGGATGATTTAATAAAAGTTACCAATCAAACCTCACATTCTCACTCTCCTTCCAATGAAAATAATTTTTCCTGTGAAAAGTTAAATTTAACAACGACCCTTGTTAGATATTCTAACTTATTATCAAAAAGAAAAACGATCTTTGATGGTAATGTAAGTATTATTTCTGAAAAATTAATAAAAATTTCTTAAGATTGATTTGTTAACATGCATCAATTATTGCAAAAAAGATAAAATTCCTTTTACTGGCGAAGAAAATGTATGTGCAGGACTAAATTATTTTAAGAGTGATGTTGGTGTTAACACATGTCAATTAATTGACAAATTTCAAATTGGTGATTTAGAGAGAAGTATTGAGGATGACAATTTAAATCATTGGTATCAAAAAATTTGCTTGAATATAAAGAATGATTGTAAAAATAAGTTGATTTCTTTTGATGGTTTTCCAAATCATAAAATTATAAACGGTAATGTGATAAGAGAAATAAAAAGTAGCATTGAAAATTGTTTTGAAATATGCAATTCAATGGAAAATTGTTATGGAGTAAATATTATGAAGGACGACAATTGCCAATTGATAGAATTAAGTAATATTAATGAAAAGGAAGGTATTATTCGTGATGCCAATGTTAACTTTTTTCGTAATGAATGCACTAAAAGTATAGTTTATAATTAACAACGTATTTATATTCATTTATTTTTTTAGAAAAATGTTTGTTAAAAAATAATACATTTCTTTTTTATCAAAACACCAGAATTACATCAACCAAAATAGTGACATCCTCAACTTCATTAGAGAGATGTTTAAATGAATGCATTAAAGGAGAGGTAATTAATTGTAAAGGTATACAATTTTCAAGAAGCAAAAATGAATGCAATATATATGATTTTTCAATATTCAAGACCAATCCTAGTCAGTACATTGATATTTATAAACCAGTTTGCCTTAATATCCCACTTAACAGAAATTGCAATAAGCAATTTCTTTATGAGGTAGTTGAAAAAACAAGTGTTGGTGAAGATGCAAAAAATTTATTATATTATAAAGTTGGTTAGTTATTTTTTTTCTTTATTATTATTATTATTAAAAAATAATGACTTTTTATAGATGCAAATATTGACAATTGCCTTCAAAAATGTTTAGATGATGATAAATGTTATATGATAAGTTTTCACAAATCATTAAACAAATGTTCATTCTATAATTCATTTATCAAAAGTACAAATTATAAGAAAGCAGAAGATTTTGATTTATACATTGTTGGTTGTGATTATAACAGTAATGATAATACAAATTTAGAGGGGGCTTTAGAATCAACTTCTATGGTAATGAATGAATTATTTCCAACACCAACTGTTACACTAGATAAATTTGAATTATCTTCCATTAATGAAAATGATAATTCAGATAATTTAAGAAGGAATGATGCTGCTACAACTAAAAATTGTTTCCTTAATCTACTATTAAAACTAGTTTTAAAGGGAAGAACATTAAGACAAGAGTATAGAATATTTCTTCAAAAAAATGTTTTGAATGTGACACATTGTGGAAGTATTTGTAAGGATTCAAGCTTTAATTGTACTACATTTGCCTATAGTGTTGAGGAAAAAAATTGTTATTTATCAAAAAATTCATCAATTGCAACACAAATGGTGACTCAGGAGAATTATAAATATGATGTATGGAGTTTTCTAAATGATAGTGATTGTTTAAAAGATAATATAGATGATAACGCTTTTGGTCATATCTATGATCGGACTCCAAAAATATATAATAAGAATAATGAGATTGATTTTTTGATTGCCGATAATGAGGAAAATAAAGTAACAACAATGGACTTTGTTAAACCTCAAACAACAACATTATTACCATTTTATTCAAATTTGACAACGACGAAAGTAACTATTGTACCAACTACAACAACTAAATTTAATTATAATAATAAAATTAAAACAACTACAACTACTAAAGCAAATGATTTATCATCAGGTAACGGGAAAGTATTCCCAATAAATAAAAGTACAACAAAAATACCAATAAAATTATTTAATCATTCTAATACAAATTCAACAATTCCTCAAATTATGAAAGAAGATAAAATTTTCACAAAACTTTTATCAACCAATTTAAAAGTGCACGTTACATGTTACCCAACAGGTGCAAATGTAACATTTAACGTTATATCAAAAGTAAACTACTTATTCCTTTTTAATATAAATTTACGTTTTAGAATTATACTGGTGTAGTGTATGCTGCAGAAAGATTTACATTCTGTAAGACTGTTGTCCATTCCTCAAACACCTTTTCATTATTTATTCCAAGGCCACATTTAAATAATTCTTGTAACGGTATTGAAATTGTAAGTGTAATATGCAACTGTACTTAAAAATTTAAAAATATATTTTAAGAATAGGCAATTGACCGCAATACTTGTTTTATCAAATGATTTAGTTATACCTTATGATATAACTACAAAGGATGATTTTTTTTATGAAATAAAATGTGATTACAGTGATAGGGATATGGAAGAGAGTGTTTATGATGGATTTGTTTTAGGGTTAGTTGTTATTAAAAGTTTGTTTTTTAAATATAATTTATACTTCTTTAAGTGAACCTGAATCAATTATGGTAATGGATGATAAAAAAGAGAACAATGAGAGGAGCATTAACATTAGTTTAAAAATTATGAGGGGTGATAAACCTGTTGAGCATGTTTTCATAGGAGAACAACTAAAAGCTGTACTTATTTCAGATTATAAAACAACAAACATGAATGTTATATCATGTAATGCTTCAAGAGTTGGTGGAATAGACGACAAATTAAAGTCAATATCACTAATATCAAATGGTTGTTCATTGATGCCACAAATAATATCAGATATAGGTATTGGAAAGTATGGACTTGAAGCAAATATAACGGCTTTTAGAATTGACGGAAGTAGTCGTATTGATATATTATGTGATGTCTCAATCTGTCATAATAATTGTAAAAAAAGGTTATCATGTAATGACATTTCTAATAATATTGAATATGAAAGAAAATTTGAAGATAATAAAAAGAGGAAAAGATTTAGTAATTTTAATGACACAAAATATATTGAAAAAAGAATTCATGTTTTGGTTGATGAAGAATTTTCAAGTTTATTTAGTTATCAATTAACTAAACAATATGAGGATTCATCAATTCCAAAAACTAATTCATCATCATTTTTTTCTAATATCTTTAATGACAATCCATGTATAGATATCCATATTTTTGGAGTTTCAGTAACAATTTTTTTACTCATAATTATAATTCTTATCTCTATAATATCTTGTAGTAGAAAAGTTGAGCGCAAAAAATATGGTGTTGTTGCATATACTACAAGTTAAAAATATAATCTGTATTATTTTATATCAAATACCTTAATTAATTCACTTAATTTTTATCATATATACTTAAAATGATGTTATAATACAATAAATTTTATTAAATAAAAAAATATTTCTACTACTACAAAATGAACAAAAATTCAATGACTTTTTAACACTATCGAGAACGGTTTTTAAATTTATGTAAATAATTGACTAATGACTGAAAAGGTCAAGGTGTTTTAAAAGTTTAACGAATTATATTATACTTTTTTTTTTATCTTTTCATTTTCTATTTATCTTGACTAATTAATATGTATATTTGAAATTTTTATGTAAGATTTTTTTGTTAGAATTTCTTAAAGATTTTTATTTTCTGACGTGGGAGATTAAAAACTTTTAATCCAAATGACCTTATCAATATTTATTAATATACTCCATCTATTCAGATTTTTCATTTAACATTCTAAGAAGCTTATATTAATAATAGTAGCTGTTTCATTAAGAATAAAGAAAACTTTTTTGATCCTAAAATTTAGTATTAAAAATAAATGATATTTTATAGAATTTAAAATTTCTTTCTTCAACTCTTTCATGCATCTTTAAATCGGTTTTTTGGTGTTAATAATAAAATATGATGAAATTGACAAAGGACTACTAAGCTGATGGTGCATTACAAAAATGATTAGACAATGTTTAACCTTAACCTCTTGAAGTTATGACTGATAAGTTGTATTCAATCCTATATGTTGCTATTATATTATAGAAATTATGTGGCTACTTATAGTTGTGGCATTGTAACACTTTAACATAACAATCAAATTTTTTTTCCTTCCTTCAAATCTTTTATCGTATTTCATATAAATTGTCCTAAATTCTTTTTATTTATATTTTTTTATATAATATTTATTTGAAATATAATTTAATGTAAAAATATTTAAAAATTTCTTTTTTTAAGAGCCAACATTATAATCTATTAAAAAATTATTATATTTGTAAGTCTCTATTATATTATAATTTTTTTTATTTTTGACTACATATATATATATATATATTTATGGTATCATATCCATGATATTATTTTAAAAGGTGAACTGTATATAATTTTAACATATTTTCAATTGATTATCTTCAATTACCCATCATCAGTCATATCAATTACAATAAAAATGACCAAAAGATGTATTGAACATAAAAATTGTTTTTAGTTCATTTAAATGGATATATATGTAATCGTGATATCATATAATAAGATATTTAATTGAGATACTTTATTACTAGGTGATAATTCAATACAGACATGTATCTAACATAAGATGGCTATTATGACACATCAAATACTTTTGTCATTATTGTAAAATAAATAATTTATTTATGGCATTAGTACATGCAAATCGTGAGATCAATTTATTTTTGTAAGGAGTGGATATTTATCTATTTAATATCTTTACAATTGATGAGATTTTTATTTGCTTCCCATTCCTCTCGACCGAGTTCTATGTCAATACACATTTATCCTATTCTGATACTTTAAATAACTTCTAATTTACTTTGATTACCATTTATAGATAAATTTTTATTTTACTTACCATTTTATTACTATCTAGAAAAAAACATGTCTATATTACTAAATACATTTTTTGGTATATATCTCTTATTAATGTATACCTGTGAAGGAATTTTATTAAATCAAGACTGTAAACCTATATATGTTCGTTGGCCAAGAGTAAGACTAAATGTTCCACCAACAACTGAAGGAACTTTTCCATTTACTACATGTAAAGGAGCATGTACAAATGAGGAGAATCCCGTTAGAAAAGGATCTTTCCAAGAATGTTCATCATTTAATCACCGCGTTGGTCCTAATCAGTTTAGTTCACATTGCCAATTATTTCAAAAAGATAAAAGTCAGATACTTGATGGGTACATTGAAGCTGATGATAGATATTCTTTTTACTGGAAATATTGTGTTAAATCAGATAAAGTTTGTTCTGGTGATTATGCATTTAATTTTCTATCAGATCGCTACATGGCAGGAAGTGAAATTCAAAAATATATTATAAGTGGCAGTTTAGAAGATTGTTTGGCCGAATGTTTAAATCAAAATGATTATTTATGTAGATCGGTTACATTTAATAGAACAAGTGGTGGATGTTCATTATCATCACAAAATCAGTTATCAAAACCAGCGATGATAAAATTAAATCATAACCCTAATTTTAGAGTTGATTATTATGAGAATAACTGTTTTAACATCTCTGAATCTTTCAATTTTGACTATAAATGTGAAGAAAACGGTATTAGAGTAAAAGTTAATTCAAAATTACCATATACTGGTGCATTGTATGGATTATATGATTTTTTTACATGTAAAGTTGAACCAAAAGAGGAAAATGATTTTGAGTATCTTTTTGAATATCCAACGATATCTAAAAATTGTAGTGATTCAATAAGATTTAAAGGTAAAGAAATGATTCTTGAAGTTGTCTTGTCTACTGATGGTGTTGAACCACTATACTTTATTACGCCTGATGATTTGACATTCCAAGCAAGATGCCCTATTTCTGAGACCGTAGGAACAGAGGCTAGTGAAGATGGTTTTGCTTCACCAGACAGGTTAGTTTTTTTATTAAAAAATAACTTTGATTATTTATAAATATATGTCTTTTGTTAAAATATGTTTTATGTTTGTCTTATGTTTCTAGCTTAAATAATACAATAACAAATTCTAATAAGTTAAAAAAATTAAAAGCATCAAGTCTTGTAACAGCTCCACCAAAATCTAACGATAATATAACACCACCTTTAACACTTTTCCCAAAACCACCCGCAATTCCTGGTGATTTTGAGTCTAATTATATTGGAAGTAATCAACGACTACTAAGTAGTGAGCCATATGATAGTGAAGAAAGTTCGGGTGAAGATGTGACAGACAACGATAATAAGATATCACCTCTTAATGATCATGAAAATAATGATATAAATAAGGAATTTCTTTCAAAAACACCTATTCCTTCAACTAAACACACGACTAAATATACAACTACCATTCAACATCTTACATCGGTAAAATATACTATCAATAGATCTACTAAACGTGGTCTTGTTCCAATATTTGGAACAACAATGTCTCCACAACAAACATCACTTTCAGCAAAAAAACATAATACAAAAGTATCCTCATTTGAAATTGATAGAAAGAATAAAGGACCAAAATTACATTCTTCCAAACCAGGCATTGAATTATTAATTGTTCCTACTCAAAAAGCAATAGATCATCAAAAATTAATTGACTATAATAATAATATTAATTATATAACCATCCTTCCAGATTATCGTGAACAGAATAGTCATTCAAAAGAGGCTTCTAAGTTCGTTTATGTTTCATTTTAAATGCTTACTTTTTACAAACATTTTTTGCTCAAATTCATTCCATCTTTTTATGATTTAATTGTTTAATCATTTCCTTTTATTTTCAGCATAACAGCTCACATATCTTTTCCAAATTCAAACACGATTGCCGTAAAAACAGGTACCTCACAACATAATTCAGTTATAAAAAGTGAAAAAATCACAGTATCAACAGAAATGACAAAAGAAACATTGACTACTAGTGTACCAACGAAAACATCAACTACATCAACAACTATTCAAACTACTACTACAACACATATTCCATCAAAAACGACTACTACTAAATCACCTTCCACAACTCAAAAACCAAAGAAATTTTCGAACATTCCGGAGGCAATTGAGGAAGAGGTTACCTCATCAACTGTATCAATTATAGTAACCGAGGAACCCAAAAGAACAACAACTACAAAAAAACCAACAACAACAACGACAAGAAAAGTTACTACAACAAAAACAACACCTTCTTCTACAAAGACAGCATCAGTTGAAACAACCACAAAAATAATAAAAAGTGTAAATGAAACAACTGAAAAAAGTGTTGATTTAGAGGATGTTTTTAAGAATAGATCTAAGAAGGATCCTGTAACATTTGAAATATTTCATAATGGACAACCAGTTGAAGCGGTTGTTGTGGGATCACGTATAACATTAAGTTTTACACCATATTATGCAATTTCACGTATGTTTTAAGTTTTGATTAATTACATTATTTATTTTTAGCAGCTTATATGTCAATAACTGGATGTCAAGTTGAACCAATTGGTTCATTATATGATTGGGAAAAAGAGCCATTAGCAATAATAAAGGATGGTTGCCAAGCTGATCATGTTGGATTAGTTTGTCCCCCACAAAACACAGATTATGGAGTACGTGTTACTGTTGAAGCATTCCGTTACCAAACAACAGCTCAAATACAATATACTTGTTTGATAAGAATTTGTCCATTTGCCGAATGTCCAACAAATTTATGTAATCCAGTTGAGGGGTGTCCAAATACACCATCACAAGATGTGCTTTCAAGTATGTTTAAGAATAGAGCAAAAAGATATTTAAGCTTAGAAGAGATACGTGCTGCTTTAGCAGCTAATCCATATTTACAACAACAATTAAGCTTGGCTAATGATACATTACCTGTATCAGCTGATAGAATGAACGCAGTATTACAGCAACAACTAGTCGCAATTGGAGGAGATCATGTTGTTAGGAAGAGGCTTATAGTGGTTAATTCAGATGAAGAATTAAAATATTATGTGAGAACAGGAGATGTACCTGATAACTTTTTTGGAAAATAAATATATGGAAAAAAATTGCTTTTTTTAATAATCATTGTATTTTTTCATTTATGTATATATAAATTTGTAATTAAATTTATTTTATATATTATAATATTTTAACTACTTTTTTATGTTTAAATTAATTGCATGAAAAAAGTATAAATTAGTTAAAAAAACATCTAGTAAGTATTTTTATAGTTTTAAGCATATTTATTTATAGAAAAATGCCAAGGTTAAAATTTTAATTTCTACTTCTGATGTTTGGATACCTAAAGTTAATATAATTAAGTATAAATTTGACAACTTCAAAAATATTTGTGTTAGAAAATTATTTCGTTTATGATATTCTACTGTAATTGATGATATAATGTTAGTCGTAGAGAGAAGAATAAATATTTTATTACCAAAGTAAAATTAATGTAATTTTATAGTCTTCTATATATTGTTGACTTTTTACAGTCATTTATAAATATCTTAAAATTAAAGGTATTTAAAATAATTCATCAGATATATCTATACAAATGAATAGTTTATTATTTCATATTTATTAAAAAATAAATTTTTTATTTTAGTTATACAACTATTTCAAATTCTAATAGGATAACAAAACGGAAAATATTTATTATTTAAATTTTCATGACATCATTCGAAATTTTCGTATCTAGTTTAAATATCGTCAAACAATACATAAAAAAGTTTATTTCACAAAAACAGATAAATTAAGAATATTTTTATAAGGCACTAAAAATTAACACAACATTTATTTTCATCTTTTTTTTATTTAATTTACCATCCATAAAATGGTGAATATTTGATATACTATCAAAAAAGTTGTATACAAAGTTCAATACCATAGACAGTAGTTAATTTTAACCGGAAACAGTTAATACAATTTTTCTTCTTAATGCGTTGTAATCGTAAAATTTTAATAACATAACACATACACATATAGTTATACAATGTTATAGAATTGTTTTTTATTTTATCAAATTTATTATTAATTTTATTTCATAATTACTGCCATAAAGAATCATTTCCTTCCTTAGTATTTTATGATGAATATTCTTATAAATAGAAATTTACTATATTGTAGGTAAATGAAGTATTGAATAATTATGAAAACAAAAATCAAACGACTAATTTTTATTATAATATAAAATTGAATATATTTTATGATTTTCGCGAATTATTTCGACAACTAGAATTTATTATAAGTAATATAACGTAGTTGTAACAGTTAAAAAGGTTAAAGTTTATTTTTTCTAGCCATATACTTGTTAAAATGCATGTAATCATATCATTGTGTATGTCTACAAATATACATATATTTGTTTATTATATATAAATGATAAATTTTTTTTATATTATATATATTCTAAATTCAAACATATTTAGTTATTTTAATTTAATGTAAAGTTTAAAATTTTTTTTATAATTTCTATAAATTTATATTTGTATAGTTATCATTTGATTATCAAATATTTTTCCAATAATTATTGAAAAATTTCCTTATTTGATATTTGTTTTAAATAATTAAATATTATGATTTATAGAAAAACTGTATACTACCTTTGTTTTGCT
Source organism: Strongyloides papillosus (assembly GCA_005656395.1). Lineage (NCBI taxonomy): Eukaryota > Metazoa > Nematoda > Chromadorea > Rhabditida > Strongyloididae > Strongyloides > Strongyloides papillosus. The sequence goes on from SRSI01000013.1 coordinate 539,185, forward strand.
TACTCATAATTATAAATTCCAAATTGAAAAATGGCTTCTGGTGCAAGACCCCCAAGTAATCAACGTTCTGAATCGGTTTCTTCAAAATCTAAAACTCGGAAGTTAGAGATGTCAGGTAAAAATTTTTCTGATCAGTCTTTACCTAATAATGAAGAAACATTTCCTGAGGTAGTAAGTAATTTAAAATTTTAGTTATACCAATTTGTTAATTTTTTTAGTGCGTAGTATGTGGTGATAGGGCTTGTAGTCATTATTATTATGGCGTTGCAGCCTGTCATGGTTGTAAATGTTTCTTTTGGAGATCTGTAAAATCTGGAACTGAATACAAATGCAGATACAATAAAAATTGCGACATAAGAATAAGTATGTTTTATTGATATTGTAATTTAAATATTGTCATACATTTATAGGTCGTAGGAGTGCATGTAGGTATTGTAGATTCCAAAGATGTTTGAATGTTGGTATGCAAGTTGAATGTAAGTAAAAATAATAAAGATATTATTATACAAAATTATTTAGCTGTACGATCAGTATACAATAAAAGTTATTCAAACAAGAATCAAAAAAAAGAAATAGATAAAATGATAGTAATGTATAATGGAGGAGAAGAAATTGTTAAACGAGAGCATATTTTGCCACCAAGTTATAATTTTGACAATGATATATCAGAAAACATATCCCTTCCTATAAATCATGATATGTTAAAGTATGAAAGAAATGATTACCTTGATCAACTTTTGAATTTAAAAAGAATTATTGAAAATGGAACCAATGATAATTCAATAAAAAATGAAATCGTTTCATTAAAAGATATTTTTATAAATCCGAGTCTTTTAAATTACTTCCGTCAACCCACCAATTATTGCGTTAAATTGAAAACAGCCAAAACTGATGAGATTAATTTTAGTGGAAGAATCAGTCTTACAATGGCTATAGATTGGGTTCAAGGAATAAAAGTATGGAATAAAAATATCAGTTATGAGAACGCTCTAAATATATTACGAGCATCTTTCCCATCGCTTACAATTATTGATATTGTTTTTAATTCATGTAAAGCAACAAAAGATGAAAGTCTTTTATGTTTACCCAATGGGATAACTGTTTCAAAACATGAATGCATTGCTCCAAATTTTTGGATTAATAACAATATTGTTTTGAATATCCTTGAAAAGTTATCACCATTAATGGTTAAATTAAATGTTTCTGAGGCTGAATTTGTTCTCCTAAAGGCATTAATTGTTTTTCAACCTTATATTAGTGGAAAAAATGATGAAACAATAACAGAAACAACAAATTTTAGAGAGAATATTGAAAATCTTTTGTATAAGGAATGTTACAATTATAGTGGAAACATGGGAAAAGCAGCCAATAGATTTGCTTCTCTACTTTCTCTTCTCGGAACAATATTACTTTTAGCTCGTGATATTGAGGATCATATAAAAATCTATCAATCATTTGGAAATCATAAAATTGATTTCCTGTTTATTGAATTATTTGGTGATATTTTTGGAATAGATGGAGTCCAAAATAATCTTTGTAAAAGCGATTCGAAGTAAGTATATTTATGTTATCTTAAACCTAATTTTTACAGACAATATCAAATCAGCATGCCGCAAATGGAAATTGGGGTCAGTTGACTGGCGGAGTCGTCTTATTGCCCAAAACTCAATCACTCACCAGATAATAGGCAATAAGCATTTGATTAAAACAACTTTTTATTTTTATCAATTTTAAAACAACTTAGTAATCACTTATGAGATTTTTAATTTTTTTACTTACTATGATAATCTTTTTAAAAAATTATTATTTTACTGCTACATATATTTTTTAAACGTCTATGAAAATAAATATTAGTCACTTTAAAAATCTTACTTATTATTTTATAAGTTAAAACAAACAAAAAATTTCAATAGACATTCTTTAATAATAAAATTGCTAAATGACTTATAATTAAAGTGGTAGTTTTTGGAACTATTAAAAAACAGTTAAAAAATAAAATTATTTAACAAACACTTATAGTATAATTTGTTAATATGAGTAATTTAGTAATTTGTCTAATTTTATAAATCATTTTGTTAACATAAAAAATAACGTATACTCTTATTTTTTCATTTAATAAAAAATGCTATACAAAAAACATAAATGAATTTTTCCAAGAAAACATGCAATTTATCGTATTCTTTTCCATTTCCCCAATCACTCAAACAATGTGAATTTTGAAATGAAAACATTAATTAAAGACCATGTTTAAAAGATTAATTATTGGTAAAAAATCGGAAACTGGATCGCCGTTATTCATATCGTTTTGATCTTCATAATCAACAAACAAATTAAGCACATCATTAATGTATGGAGTACATAAAGATAAACTTATATATTTTGTTAATTCATAAGAAGCAGGATCATGTTTATATTTTGTTGATTCATCAAATATGTCATTCTCCTCTTCATCAAGCATCTTAAAATGTCAACTATTTAATAAAATATTTAAAAATTTAACAATAACATTGTTATTAATGTACGAAGTATTTAGTTAAGAAAAACCAATTATATTAAATAATAAATAAATACTTAGTTAAAAATAACTTTCTTAAAATAATTACAATAGAATATTTATAAATAATTAAAATTAGATTAAAATGACACTAATACAGTTAATGTGATAGTTATTTTATGTTAATATTGAAAATCAAATATTTGTTAGAAAATTACTTTACAGATAAAATATAGTTCTATGTTTTATTATTATAATAAATTAATATCTTAACAAGAATTACGGTTGAAAATCCATCATTTTGTGAAAATAAAGATAAATTAGAATGTAAAAATGAAATTTCAATCACATGATGTATCAAACAATATACATTGTTAAAAAATTGGTTGTTCATATTTCATTTCACCAAACAAAATTTTAAATTTCGTAACATTAGTATAAATAATATTTGTACATGTAAACTTAAAAAAAAACAAAGATGTTTTTATAGGATTACATAAATATATTATTTTGATGTACATTCATAAATAAAATATATTATTGTTGAACATAAGTATAAAGATTGCTTTTACATAAAAATTGAATTAATGGTGTTTAAAATATTCTTGATTTTTTAAACATTATTTGTTAGTTTAAATGTAATTTTTATAAATATATAAAACAAAATTTGCTTAATCTAAAATCCGGATCATGAAGTAAAACTATTTAAAATGTTATTTAAGGTGAAAATGAACGGTCATTCCTTACTCTATTAAAATATAAAATACTTTAAGTTAATTTTAACTGGACTATAATCCTTAACTAAAGATCGACCAGTCCAGTAAACTTATCAGTGAATTCCCACGACAATAGAATTTTCTTATAACTGTAATTCAACTTTAACTATTAGGTTGTAAAAATAGAAACACAAAAAGCTAAATGTATAAAACAATTAAATAAATTTTCAGACATAATATAATTACCTTTTTCAGGCTGTATTGATGCCTTCTCCATGTGCTTGTTAGTAAGTTTGGTTGGAAAAAATATAAAATAATGACTCATCTTTCTTATTTACACCCATAAATTTTAATTTTGATGATTCCGCGATTCAAATATATCATTCATGATTTACTATTATGAAATTTTTAACTTTATAATCTTATCGTTGCTAGCAGATTTTTAAAAGAATGATTATTGCTAAAACGTTAACAACTTTGTACAAAATTAGCTTACAATAATGCACTTTATAATATATTATAAAAACAAATCACACTTTAAGATTAGTATGGCATCATAAAAAATATCAAGATTTAACAAAATTTTCACTACATAAAAATGTCAAAAACATATTTTTGTAAAAAAAACGGTACAATTTATGCGATAACCTAGTACTTTTTACATCGTCTAATACTGTTTTGTTATCATTTGATATTTTTAAAATTTAAAAAAAATTTATTTTTTCTAACAAGTAAATTTTATTATATTTTTTTAATAATTGTAAAAATTTGTCTCATTTTTTTGTGTGTATTACATATATTACAGCCTAAACATATCCTTTAATTTCATAAAAAATAAATATATCATTATTGAATAACTTTATAGCGTAGTTTTATAACATTTATGAATTGAAAATATTTTTATAAGATGCTATAGGTACTCTAAATATAGTTAAAATATTTAGATAAATTATTTAATAATTTTTACATTTTCTGATGCGCCTAAATATTATAAGGATTTAATATTTTTAAAATTAAGTTTCAATTTGTCATCTTTTAACCACTTTAGAAATTCTTAAATTTGCTACTTAATGATATTTCATTATGCTCTTAAAAATAATTATTAAAAAAATTTGTTATTATGTAATAAATATGTACCAATGGACAATTTTTTGACCACATAATTATGATTCATAATATATTTATATTTCTAACAGAAAAAATTTCTTTATTTTATATTGTATTTACAGCAATCTTGTAAACTTATTTAAAAAATTTCAAAAATACGATTATATAGGATAAAATTAATTGCCATTCATCTTTCATTTTAATTTTTACCTTGTGATTTACGATTATTTTACTTGAAAGCAAAAAAATTATCTTATAGCCATCATCGGGGCATCCCATATTAACATCAAGGTTCTCGAAAAATTACAATACTGTTAATCACTAGAAAATTTTAATGCTATAAGCCAATGGTTTATTAAAAGGTATATAAAGATTTATATTAAATGTATTTTTCAATAAAGGTACTTAAAAATGTTAACCATAGAGCATAAAAAGATTTTAAATTTATTTAATTTTAAAGATTCTTAATAGTATTAGAGACATAGACCATGCCGTTTATTTTGCAAAGTTGATAAAATAATAAAACTTTAAATGGTTTGATTTTACGTTTTAGAAGTTTATTGCAAATGAAGAAATAAAGTAATTTTAAAAAGTGCTACAATAGCTTTTGAATTACTTTTTTTAAAAAAATATAAAAATTTTAATAGAAAATCGAATTTCCATAAATTTTTAATAAAATAATTTTACATGCATATTTCAATACATAAAATATTATATATATTAATATTTACAGACAAACAAAGCAACAAGATAAACAGAAAGGATATAAATAATTTCTCACTTCAAATCATTAATAAATTTTTTAATTAAAGCAATAAATATTGATATTTTTAATGATTATTTTATGAAGTCTTTATTATTTTTCTTCAAAATTATTATATTTAGACTTCATTAATGTTAATAAAATATTAATAAAGCTTATAAAACCAAAGTTTTTTGTAGAAATGTTATACTTTTTTAGTTATTGAGGATAAATTATGAATTTATAACAGCAATATTATTGGCATTTTAGAAGATCTGGAAATTTATTTATTATTTATTTACACCACCAGTAATTATTGTAATAATATGGAAAATTATGTCCAACAAAATGTTATCAAATACATATTTTTTTCAAGAATTAAAAATTATTAATTGATATTAATAAAAGATATCAGCTTGTTGATAGACATTTATTTCTTGTTACACTAAATATCCTTAATTTTTTATCACTTAACTTTATAAAAATCAATTTCTTAAATTATTCTTGAACCAAAAATAAAGTTTCAATAATTTTCAATCATATCTTAATCTTATAAAAACTTTTATGCATACTTACAAATTATTTTATATTTTTTAAGATTTTCATATCCCTATTTTACAAATAAAATCAATTTACATATTAAAACAGAAAGAATATTGTAAGCACGTTTAAAAAAATATTCGACTCCATTCATAAATTTAAAAAAATAGGGAAATTTATTAAATTTTCGAGAAAAGTATAAATTGATAGAATTTAGTTAATCATATATTTTGACATATTTTATAATAATTAACTATGTTATGTATAATATATAATAATTTTTTCATTCTATCAGAACAATAACATTAATTTCTTAAAAAGCTTTAATTAACCTTTAATTTTTAGAAAACTACAAAATTATGACAAAAATAACACTTTTTAAACTTAATCAACTCTTTATTATAATTAATGCAACTTAAAATTAATAATATTTTGTAATTAAATAGTGAAAACATCAATGTATTTATCATGATCAATTGTAATGTTTATTATTTTTCATAAAAGAAAGTTATAATATATACATTATAAAAAAAACTTTTAATGAAATTTTCAATTTCCAAATAAATAATTATTGAGTACAAATAGACTCTGGTCTCAACTTTTTATTCCAAGAATGATCAAAATAATAAAAGAATGTTTTAGGTTTTTATGAATACAAATATATAACATTTTTAATTTCGTAAACTTTTATTAATGCCATTCATAAACTAAAATTGTTAAATTCACAATGAAAACAAAAATTAAAAAATAATTGTTATGATTGTGCTACGTAAATACATTTTAATAAAAAAATATATTTCACCTTGTTCATTTCCATAAGTCCACCTCAATATTTCGTAAATCAATATATACTATGCTTTAAGAAGATTAATAGTTTCTGGTAAACATTTTCGCAGCAACTCAAAGAACGCTTCTTTTTAACAATCCATAGTATTTGCGAGGATTCAAAAAAATTATATGATGATTGATAGAGAATTTGAAGTTACATAAAATATATAAAGTGATTTTAAAAGAAATATTTGTCTATACGATAATATATATAATAATAGAAAAAATATAGTGAATTTTGAAGTAAGAGAATTTATTTTTCGCATGTATTATGAAGATAGAAAATATCTATTTTCCATCCTCCTCCACTGGTCCTAATGTATGCCATTGTGCTATTGGTCTTCTAGGACTCGCTAACATATCCATCCAATGACGTAACTCTGCACCAGTTGCTCCACAACCTAGCATACATCTACCAATTGCATCGTTTGAACCGAGTTTGTCATAATCCATGACGGTAATCATAAGTGAAACTTTTTGAATTTGTTCAAATGGCACTTCAAAGGAAAATGACTCATTGTAATATGGATTTAAGGTACATTTTTTAATAGATGTCTTTTTCTTTTTAAGTCTTTTACCACCTTGCATAAGAACTATTTTAACATATGGGTCAGACAAACCACCAACATCCATCTTTTTAAGATTTTTAGCCTCCAAAACAACAACAGTTAACTTTCCAGCTGTTGGAACGTAACGAAGTGAAAAACAAATATCACCCAAGCTTTTTTCAGCCTCTTTATCATCTGGTGGAGGTTGAATATCTTTCCATTCCTCAATAACTGCACCAAGATCTATCTTTCCTAATGGAAGTAAAACCTGACCAATTTGATCGTGTTTTGAGAAACGGTCAAAATCATAGACAGCAAAAACAAGTGTCTTATTGCCAATTTCATTAAATGGTACTTTGAATATAAACGTCTCATTAAATACAGGATTTAAAGTTTTTCTATGAACTTTTGTTTCAACTTTCTTTTTCTTTTCTGGCATTAAATATAATTTAACATATGGATCTGATGTTCCACTCATGTCCATACCAGGCAAATCTTCAGCTTGTATTACTGTAACTGACAGCTAAAATAAAGTTCATTAAATATAAGAAAAAATTTAAATAAAAAAAACAAACTTGATTTTGTTGGAAGTCATAATCTAGTTTATATTGTATTCTTCCTAATTTTACCTAGAAAAAATTAAATAAAATTATAATAAAGAAAATTGAATTAAACATACTTCTTCTTTTTCTTGTGCTTGTTCTTTCTCGTTTTGTTCCATATTTTCTTCTAATGCATCTAAATCAGCAACAAGTTTATTTGCCTGTGCACCAATATCTTCTTGTTTTCCACCTTTGCCGAATAATCCTTTGAAACTTTTTTTATTCTTTTCTCCATGCCTTTTTTTCCCAAATACCTTACGTATACATAAAAATGCAATTCCAAGAACTACGAACAAACAAATGATTCCAAAAAATACAAATCCCCATTCTCCCATTCCAGTTTGCGCTAAAACTTTTTCTTTTACTTTATCTTTTAAGTCCAAAGCTTTATCCATAACAAATTTCCCAACTGTCTCTTTAGTGGTAGTTCTAAAAATTACGCATACAAAATGTTATAGTATATCTTATTTTTAAAAGAAAAAATATGTATAAAAATAATTGTTTTTTTTTAAATATGTTAGACAAAAGAGTCATGATAATAATAAAAAAATATTTTTATTTTATTAAATTTTGTCAACTACTTATAGTATAATACATATAATATTTTGAAAAAAAAATAAAACTTACATAACTTTAATAGTTGTAGATATTACAGGGATTTCAGTTGTTGTTGTTGTTGGCATAATTGTTTGCATGGGCATGTCATCAGGTAACATTTCTTGTGTCACATCAGGAATAATTTCATCATCTTCCTGAAAATCATGAATTTGCACCATATTTTCTGAGAGATGAGTAAATGCAAATTTATGATATTATTTATGGGTATAGTTTGAAAGAATTTTGGTAACAAAATAATAACAAATGTTATAAATGTATATTACAATGTAAAATTATATTTTAGAACTACTTAAATAATACTATAGAAATCTAAAATTAAAATTTTAATTATTTAAAAATTTAATCAAGTAGATGATATAAATAAAAAAGAAATACACGTTCTTTTAAAACTTAACTATTTATTAAATATTAATAATATTCGTCATGAACCTGTCCTGGAAGTTATATTATAAATATTAAATAAAAAAGTCTACAAATTTTTATATTTAAATACTATTCTTATATCTAGAAAAGTTTTAAGATATGGCTAGTACATATAAATGTATGCTTATTATGTATATATCTAGTGATGTAAAATCTTACTAAAGTGCACATAATTTAAAGTGAAAAATAAAATGCTTAAAATATAGACTATCATTTTTGGCAATAGATAAATTTAAAAAATAATGATTAAAAACAAGAATAAATAATACAAAGATCCATTGATGAGTTTCACCTAATACTAAAAAGACAACTAAACAATATAAAAATTACACTAAAAAATATTAAATGTTATATTTTAATGAGAAAATAGAAGAATGGTACAGGGAAGTAGGAGTGAAATTGTTATGATGTATCAGTAACAATAAATTAACTATAAAAAGCTGTTATTATTAAGTATAATGTAAAAAATATTGCCTATAAAATAGATGGAGAATTTTTTTTTATTTCAGTACCACTCTATTGGATATCTATAATAATTATTTTTTACTTTAAAAACATGATGCGCATCACTTAACAATAGCTTTTATTAAAATGATTAATGAAGAAAAAAATGTTAGGATATAGTTAGTTGTATAAAGAATCTTTTTTAAAAATGAATGATGAGCATAATAATGGGAAGAAAAAAAATTTTTTTTGTACAACTTTATATATATTTATTGTTGTGGTAGAAAATATTGGATAGATAGTCCTTTTAAATACATAGAGTTATCCTCATAAATAATTTATTACATAACAAGAATAGAAATTATTTTCTTTGATTTGAAAAAATTTTATTAGTGTAAGGATTATTAATCTTTACTAATGAAACTTTTATAAAAAATTAATAGTACCTCATTGAATAAATTAATTTCTTTTTAATAATAAAGTTATATAAAAATAATATTCCATTAAAATTAAAAATTATTTAATGCTAACAAATTTTGTAGATTATTATGTTTACATATTTAAGAATATACATGTATAATGGGAAACATGTATTCTCTTAATTTAAAAAAGCAGTTGAGAAGGCACATTGGCAATTCCTACAATTTTCTAACGAGTTGATGAGTTAAACATATATTTGTTAGGACGGGTCTTATATTCAATACAAAATATATATGTGAATGGAGATTGAAAAATGTATGGTTGAGGAGGGTAAAAAGCCGATATATCTAAAAGATAGATTATCAAAAAAAGTGGCATACTATAAAGACGGTGACACATTGCTAGAACTTTCAATATATTTTGAAGAATCTATAAGTCTAAAGTATTTGAGCATCTTCTTATATTTATGTTAGTTTCCAATATATATGCACATTTTTATAGATTATATATATAGTTGGTGAGATTAAGAAAAATATAATAGGAAATAGAGTTACACATAAGGTTACTTTTTTAAAAAATATATAAAATAAAAGAATTTATAATAATGTTTAACATTGAAAAATGCTATTTATAAGCAAATAATTAACTTTTTTTTTAAAAATTATTAGCAATGTTATATATTTATTTCTTATTATATAAAATTTTTAATGTTTATATTTTTTGTTATTTTGTAAAAATAAAGTAGAAAATATGAGATAAGGTGTGAGTATAGTTATATAATGAAATAGGATATGGTAAATTGAAATTAAAAACTTTTTTCAGATAAAATGACATGGTTGAAATTTGATTCACAATACAATTTTATATATATTCTATATTTTACATGTCATTTTAAAACAAAAAAAATTTTAAATTTTTGTTATTTTGAAAAACACCATTTTTTTAATACCACAAAAGTACAACATCAATGATTTATTTTTGATAAAAAACACCAATCTATTTCAATTACTTCATTTTTTACTATTATAGGCTAATTAATTAAAATGTACTTTTGTGTAACGACATTTATTGTAAAATAATATTACTACAGTATTATTTTCTCATATTTTCGTAAAATTAGTATAAAAATATGAACATGCAAATTACAATTTTTAGTGAATTATACTATTTTGAGAAAAATAGATAAAACTATTATTTATGAAAAGTATTTAAGTTATCCATAATTTTGAAAGATAAGAATAAAGGCATACTTAAAATATTTCAATTGCTTTTTAAGGCTCTGGTGGTTAAATGATAAATGGCTTAAAGTTATTGAATAAGGAATTTTTAAACTTTTTTTAACCATTACATCAATAGGTTTATATCAATACATAAAAGCAGTTGATAAATTTAAATGATATTAGAATAATTAGTATTTTTTATGTTAACTATACTTTCATAGGTTTATTAATGCGAAAAATTTAATTATTTTAACAATTAATAATCTTTCTTTCAATATTGAGTAAGAAATTCAATATTAAAATAGGAAATAAAAATACATAAGACATGATATTAAAATGTATAAAATTGAAAATAAAGATTAAATAGCAATTTAAATACAAATAGTTATCTTTAATGAAAAGGGATAATTAAAACACATATTCTTTGAAACTATATAAAACAAATAATCTTTGCGACATGAAAAAATTTTTAAATGATGAGAAGGATTTAAAAGTTTTCATAATAAGTTTTACATAATAAAAATCGTATATATAAAAAGTTAGGGTTTTAAAATTATTCTTTTTGAAAAGATAAAATATTAGGTTTTTGGCATCAATGTTACTACTACTCTTATTTCCCCGGCTATAATATTTTTATATGTGGTCCAATAAAACTTTTTACTCCTTTTTGGTAGAGAGTGGGAATGAAAGGAGAATATAAAATTGGTTTACTTTTTAAAAATTTTCTTATCCCAAGATATCACTTCACATCATATATATTAAATCGTCTTCTAATTTTACTTTAAAAATTTAAAAAAAAACAAATGAAAGTTAATATCCTTTTAATTTAAAAAAATATATTAAATAAAGTTGGGAAAATCATTAACTATAAAATATTACTTTGACTTCAATAATGATAAAGGAAAACAAAAAGATTTTTAAAAAAGGAATAAAAAAATTAATATTTATATGTGCTTTGTATGATATTATCAGATTATAATGATTGTCAAATATTGTTAGTCCTGTAACATTTTCATAAATTAAACATTTTTTTATAAGAAAATAATATTTATATAAATAATAAGGTAATATAACGTTTATAAGTATGTGGAAAGAAAGGAGTGTCTGTGAAATTTTTACTAAAAAAGGAAAATGGCACAACAATAAAGTTAAATTATATTCTATTCTATTTTTTTCACTCAATTTTCATCCTAAATTAAAATAATAAAAATATATTATATTCTAAAAATTATTGTGTGATGATAATTAATATTAATAATGACAAATGATTCATATACTGTACAAAATTTGTCATTAATGCCTAACTATTTGTTATATTATTGGAAATAAGAAAAAGTTGTTAGATTAAAAATTATAGATAATTGAATTTGATATTACTACCAGTAATCCCCATTGCCTTAAAGATAAAAATAAAATTAACTATACATTCTTTACCAATTACAACCAACTTTTTAATCATATTACTTATGGGTAGATAACTTATTGGAGATTTCCAACAAACTGCCAAAAATATATAAAATAATATCTAAGGAAATTCATTAATGAATATCAAAGTTTATCTAAAATAACAATGGATATACGAATTTATAATAATGCGTACTTTTATAACGAATCAAATTTGAATTTGTAATACAAATGACAGTTACTGGTAAATGAATTACTTGCTATAAAATGTAATTAAATGAAAAATTTATATACACAAACATAAAATATTTAAGCTAATACTAAGAAATATGTATAATTAAACCAAAAAATGGGAGAAAAAATTAGATTTATCTAACGTTATTCCTTATGAAAAAAATAAAAAAAATATCTGAAATGTATCAATTTGTCAAATAATTGATAGGACATTGTATTTTATGTCATATAAAACAAACGAAAAGAATAAAATTTATTAAAAAGTACGATATGTAGAAGTGTAAGGATAATTAAATTGTTTAAACAAATTGTTTTTAATTTTTAATGAAGGATCTGTTATTTATTGTTGCTTTATTATGTTTTTTTCACATAGCAATATTAACGTGATAGTAATAAAAAATGCTAAATACATCAATATTATTAGTATCAAAACAGTTTTATTAGTAGCATGATTATTTTATTTATTTCAACTAAATCAGAGTGAAAACAGTATTTATTTGCTATGTCAAAGAAATAACATCTTAATTTAAATGATAATATCATGGGGCGATGTGTAAATTTAATTTTTTAAAACAACATAAAAAACATTTTCCATTATTGTTAAAAGGTTCTTATGTAAATTAATTTTAAAATAAGATGAAAGGAATAGTAAATGGGATTACCATGCAATGTTTTATATTAATTTCATAATTAACAAAATTTTCAAGCAAATTAAATATGAAAATTAATATTTAATTCTTTATCAATTAAGCTGTTACAAGCCATCCAGTACATCTAATGTAATGTTGATTAATATTTAATCCATTCAATACATCAATATCACCTTGGGACAATTTTATTTTTGTAGCTGTAATATTTTCTGCAATTCTCTCTGGTGAAGTAGATTTTGGAACAACACCAACATTTTGACATAATGCAAAAGCAAGAAGAAGAAGTGGAACTGATGTTTCATGTTTTTTTGCCATCTCAACAATTGTTTTATTTTTAATGACATCATCATGGAAACGTGCCAAAGATGAGAAAGCTTGGAAGAAGATATTATGCTCTTTACAGTACTTTCTTATATCATCTCTTGTGAACATTGGGTGGAATTCACATTGATTTACGGTAGGAACGATATCAGAGTATGATGGAATATTTTTAAGGTGAAAAACTTCATAATTAGATACACCAATTGCCTTAATAATACCTTGGTTGTAGAGTTCACATAATGCTAAATAAGCATCCTTTCTATGATCATAATTTCTAGGATCATCATTATCACAATCGTCCGATTTGGGATAATGAATGAGAACGAGATCTAAATAATTTGTCTTCAAAAGTTCCAATGACTCTTTCACATGTTTTTTTGTTGCTGAATCATTGTCAGATCCAGATAGCCAAAATTTAGTTGTAATAAAAATGTCATCTCTTGTTAAATTAAATTCTGGTAAGTATTTCTAAAAATAAAAATTTATTTAAATACTACTATATTAAATCTTACTTCAAAAGCAATTCCTAACTCTTTTTCATTATGGTAGTACTTTGCAGTATCAAACATTCTATAACCAGCAGCTAAAGCACCTTTTACGGCAATATCTATGGCTTCCTGTCCAACAATTTTATATGTTCCCAATCCAACATAAGGCATTTTGACACCATTATTAAGAATTCGTACTCCACCAGTAATATTGTCAGAAACAACCATTTTCAAAACCACTCAAAAGAATATGCGATGAAATGAATGTTTGAAATAAACCCTGTCAAAGATAGCGAATTAAAGTATAGTGTATATGATAAAAATCACTAAAAAACTAAAGATAACCTTGACCTTTTCCTATAAACATTAGAACAGGTGAAATATTATCATAAAAATTATTTGTACATTATTTGATTATTAAAATGACATTACTAAAAAAATCTAAAAAAAATATTTATCGACTTAATTCCAAAAACCAATGAATCATAATTGGGTGGAAAGTAGAACTTTGAAACTTATTGTTTTCTATGCGTGAAAGAATTCTATATGATAGTAATACTATTATGCCATTTAAAACATTTGTAAGAAGAAAATTCTAGAAATTAAACAAAACGATGACATTATATGTCCAAACATTATTCAAGAGTATTAACCTTTTTAATGTATGTAAACATGTAGAATAATGATAATTCAAATACCTTTTTACATATTAAATGTGATCATTGCGTATATGGAAATATCAAAGTTTAAAAAAAAATTGTTTTTAAAAATTTAGCACAATGATTAAGGGATATAACAGCTAAAAATAGCTATTTAAATAAATTATTGATAATTACATTGTTTACATATTCCAATTACGATGAAATCAGGAAATAAATGTAATTTAAACAACTCTTTAAAATATTTATTTTTGGAATTTCTTTTCAAATAGGGCATATTTTAATGGCTTTCTTTACTCGTCAAATTTTTGTAAATATATTATTAAATTATAGACCTATTTATTTAATAATTGTATTGGGTTGATAATCTAAAATTATAAATAGGCTTTTTATTTTCAAAAAAGTGCAAATAAATAAAGTTGTATTGTTGGAAAAAATATATTTCCATAGAAAATCTTCTTATTACATCTGTTGTTCGAAAAAAAACTTTATTTATGGATATCAAAGTTTGGTCGTTGATGTAAATCAATAATTTTTTTAATGTTCCTGTAAGAAAAATACCAAACTTTAATAAATTTATGATATTTCCTTGGACATCTCATTGAATTGGTATATACCAATACAAATAAACTCAAATAAAATACAACCACCTTGTCAGTCATTATCATTTGACCAGTCAACAATAACTATATAGTGACAATTTAGAATATATACTTATTTTAAAGAAAATAATTAAATGTATAGGAATTTGTCAAAATTAACGTCAAATATCTTTTTTATTCATTGTATAAAAGTTTAAAGAAAAGTTATATTTATATTAAAATATTGTTAAAAAGATATTTTATTTTACCTATTGTAATTTCTAAAGATTATGAAAAAAACTTCTGATAGTCATGATATTCTTATATCTGTCACTGAGAATAATAATAATAATGATGAGAAGAAGGATGGTCTTCAACCAACTATAACACTTTTCGGTGGTGTTATGGTTATTGTTGGTTGTATCATAGGATCCGGAATTTTTATTTCACCTAAAGGTGTTCATGAAAATGTTAATTCTATTGGCTTGTCATTAATTATCTGGATTTTATGTGGTATTTTTACTGGTATTGGTGCTTACTGTTACGCTGAATTAGGAACATTCATTCAACAATCTGGTGGAGATTATGCGTATGTATTGGTTGCCTATGGACCTTTATTAGGCTTCATGAGAATGTGGATAGAAAGTATTATTGTTCGTCCATGTACAATAACAGCAGTTGCCATAACATTTTCCACATACATCTTATACCCATTTCTATCATATCAGAATACAATACCATTTATGCCACAAATAATAGCATGTACAGGTATTTTATTATTAACATATTTTAATTGTTGGAGTGTTAAAATAACAACATCAATACAAAATATTTTTACAATTGCAAAGTTAGTTGCTTTAATAACAATAATATTAACTGGAATATTTCTTCTTTTTTTTAATAATAATAAATCAAATTTAGGGAATATATTTTTTACATCAGAGGTATTATCATTCGGGAAAATTGCAATGGCTTTTTATTCAGGTTTATGGGCGTTTAATGGTTGGAACTTTTTAAATGTTATAACAGAAGAATTAATTGATCCATCAAAGAATTTACCAAAAGCAATTGGTATTAGTTGTACATTATGTACAATAGTTTACGTTTTTGTTAATATTGCATTTTATGCAAGTTTAAGTATTGAAGAATTTGTAACATCCAATGCAATAGCAATTTCATTTGCAAACAAGTATTATGGAATATTATCTGGATTAATGCCTATATTAGTAGCATTTTCATGCTTTGGTACTGTTAATGGAGTTATGTTAACATCATCAAGATTATTTTTTGTTGCATCCAGGAATGGACATATGCCAGGAATACTTTCATATATTAATAGAGAAAAGAATACCCCAATACCTGCAGTTTGTTTTACCTCAATTCTTTCAATATTTTATTTATTTTTATCAAGTAATATCTATACATTGATCAATTATGTTCAGATTGTTAATTGGATAGCTATTGGTGTTGCAACGAGTGCATTACTATGGTTAAGAATAAAAAAACCTCCGAAAATATATAAAAGACCATTAAAAGTTAATATAATTTTCCCTATCATATTTCTTATTGGGTGTTCATTTTTAATTATATTCCCCATCATTCAAGCACCAAAAGATACTCTTATAGGCATTGGATTGCTTTTAACAGGTTTACCCATTTATTATATATTCGTTAAACGAAATGTAAACGTTAGGTTCATAGACAAATTTATGAATAAAATAACAGAATTATTTATTATTTATTTTAATGTGACACCTATTGAAAAGGTAGATTGATTATTAAATATAAAAAAATTTATTTTTTTTAATATAAAATAAATACTATAATTGTTTTGTCATATAATTAAATTCTATTATCATTACAAAGGTAACTATATTTAATATTGTTTTGTTACGAAAAAAATAAATACCCGCGTTGGAAAGACGTTCATTTGCATTGTATATACGATAATTAACAATTTTTTTACTTCCCTTTCGTAAAATATCCATTTTACCTGTTTAAATTTTCTTTTCATTGTTATTATTATTTATTATGTTATAATAAAATGATATTTAAAGTTTGAGTATATGAGAAGTAAGTAAGAAGCTTTGACTTAATTAAAAGTTTAAGAATCACTTGTAGTTTTCTTCTATAGTTTTGTGATATATAAAATTTTCAACACTTGTAATGGTCTAAAAGTCACACAATTTAATCTTCGTTAGGTAAATATAAAGATTTTACGTTAACAATAAATAATAGTAGTATAAAAATAAGCTGTGTACTTTCATTTTTATTCTTTAATAATTATGGGCCCCCTTAGTTTTATTATTTATTTATGTAGAATATAACATGTTTTGATATAATTCTTTAATCATTATTTTTTAATGTACAAAAAAATTTGAAAAATCTGTTTGATTCTTTATAGACAACAACATCTTTTCTCACTCACTTTAAATCGCGCGCTTCTGAAGTGTTTTAGTTTATTGTAGATGGTTGATGAGCACCACATACTGTTCATTGAAAAGTTATTACTTTATTCATCTTTTCCTTGTTTTAACAAATCATTTCTATTCATCACGATTTATATTAGTAAGGAATAATTTACTGTTTAACTTTGCCTTTTTATCTCCTTACTTATGTGATCATTAATTGTTCTCTTGTTAACATGATATAATAATAATATTTTATGTGTTAATATACATATAAATTTATTACTATACATATAAATATCTTATATATAATGTTTATATATAGAGATATTAATAAATGTTTAATCGAATTTTTAAATGACACCTCATTCTTTTATTATAAAATTTTTATAACTTAACTTGATTTAAATCATTCCCCCTATCAAATACTAAATTAATACTTTAACCTATTACAGGAAATCACTTATCAATAAAAGATAGATGTTGTTGATCACAACAATTTTCCCCTTTAATATGGATTGACGAATGTAGTAGATGTGATGCATGCGCACAAATATAGTCAAATAAAATATTAAAAAGGTTTTATTTTGTAAATAGGAACGTCCTTACTTCAGCATGAAAATTTCTTTATGATAAAACGATATGGTGTTATAACATACTATCCTCAATATAGGTGTTAATTTACAATTATAATAAAAGATGATTGATATTGAAACATTAGGAGCACTTGTTTTTGACCACATTTAATCGTTTATATAATAATGTATATAAATTCTTGTAGGTGCATTTAGTTCACATATTCAATCAAAAAATTTTATTACTCTATAATATTTTTATGTATATATATAAATATCTAAATTATATTATTCATTCATTTTTTATATATAACATTTTTTCATGACTCATATAATGACATTAATACTCTTATGCATACTTTGTAAATAATATATTTATTTTTTTTAGGTAACATTCATATACTTTAATCGAATGATTTATTTTTATTAATAATTATTATAATAATGTCATTATTTGGAAAAGTTAAAAACTTTTTCCGTCCACCATTAAATACAGAGACACTTAGTAAACCACTACCGGAAATTGTACAAATTGGAGTATTATCAGAAAGTGAATGGACAAAAATTGGTGAACTTGGTGATGGTGCTTTTGGAAAGGTTGAGAAAGTTGAAAATATAAAAAATCCAAAATTGGTGGCTGCCGCAAAAGTAAGTGGATTTTGTAAATATTTAATTTTATATTGTAATTTAAGCATATTGAATTTGAAGATGGTGAGGATATTGATGATTATATAACAGAGGTTGAAATATTGGAGACATGTAAACATGATAATATTGTGAAATTACTAGCATGCTATTATCAAAAAAATCAATTATCAATTCTTCTTGAATTTTGTAGTGGTGGTGCGATTGATAATATTATGTTGGAACTTGGTAGACCATTAACTGAAAGACAAATATCATATGTGACTCATTGGACTTGTGTTGGTCTAAATCACCTCCATCAAAATAATGTAATACATCGTGATATGAAAGCTGGAAATATTTTATTAACGGGAGATGGTGTCGTTAAACTGGCAGATTTTGGTGTATCAACAATACTTAAAAGCAAAGAATCACGTTCAGATTCATTTATTGGAACTCCATATTGGATGGCTCCTGAAGTTATTGTATGTGAAACGTTTAAAGATTCACCTTACAATTACCTTGCTGATATTTGGTCATTGGGAATTACATGTATTGAGATGGCACAATGTGATCCACCATTCCACAATATGTCACCACCTAGAGTTTTATTAAAAATTCAAAAATCTGATCCACCGACACTTGATAATCCATCAAAATGGTCACCATTATTTGTTGATTTTTTAACAAAATGTCTTCAAAAGATACCAGATAATAGACAATCATGCGATGTTTTATTAAATGTACGTTGTAAATATTAATTAACTTTAATTATCTTTTTTCCCTTCATTTTTTTAGCATCCATTTATAAAAGATGCAACATCAAGGAAGTTAATTTGTAATTTATTAGCTGAAATTAATGCAACAGTTCAGGAAGAAATTATTGATGAAGAATCGGAAAAAATTAGTAATGACAGTAACTCTATTGTCGAGGAAGATGTAAATGAAGGTCATGAGGGTGAGAAGAGTGATGGAAATCATTTTGTTGAGGAACCAGTTAACGGACAATTTGGTAAAACAAGAAAAGCGCCTCTACCACCTACAATTTATGAATTTGATGAGGATAATTCAGAAGAATTAGTATCTATTCATAATACTTCAACATCATCAAATGAGGTGAATGAAAAATCAGTGGTTGGGGATGATTTGAATGATAAAGATCAAGAAAATATTAACACAGATGTAGAGGCTATCGAAATTCTGGATAATTTATGTGACACATTAAATAAAGAGTATGATGATCAAAATGTTTCTAAAATGTCTTATACCTCAGGAGCATCTATTAATAGTACTTATAAGTTTCAAAAAGAAGATGATGCTTTATATTATTATAGTGATGAGGACTTTGATAATGATATTGGTAATGAACCAGAGGAGTCATCAAACAATGAAAATTACAAACCTACACGTCCTTCTATTGATGCAATTCCACATGGATTGGTTGCCAAAAATATTGAGACTGTTGGGAAAGAAATTAAATTTGATAAATCATTGGTTCGTGCTAATAATTTAAGGGAAAGTCGAAGGAAGGAAGACTTAGATCCATTAAAGTCATCAGCAAAAGTTTCGCAAATTGCTGCTAGTTTTAAGGTTCTCCCACCTAAAGAGCCTGAATGCACAACAGTAGAGTTAAGAGGACCAACCAATAAGTTACCTCGTAAATTAAGAGAAAATTCTAATACATCTATTGAAGATAATTTAAATGTTAACATGGAGGAGATGAATGAAGATGATAATATCTCTACATCGACATTACAACAAATAAATCCTCCGCCTGAACCCCCAGTAGATTATAATGAAGAACAATATTTGAGAGAAAATAAAAATCTAAAAGATATGCCTAAAACAGATGAATTATTTGATGAAATTAATACAAATAAAAATGTTGTGTCAACATCTTCAACAGAAAATTCGAAAAGTGATGAATTTTGTAATATTAATACTATTTATGAAAATGATCAACTTTCAAATACCTCTCAATCAACTGATAATAAAGAAAATTCAAAAAATAACTATGAATTGGTTAGAAATAAAAATAGAAAAACAATTTCAAAGAAAACTCGAACATTTATGGTTGATGGAGTGGAAGTTACCTCAACAACAATGACTGTTCTTGGTAAGAATGGCGCTGATGAAATAAGAAAACGCCAATTAAGAGAACTTAAAAAGGCCCAACGTTTTGAATCAAGACAAACAGCTGAATTGACAAGACACACGGAACAAATTAAAGAACAACAAGAAAGAAAATTTGAAAACGAAAAATTGAAATTGATGGCACAATATGATGGTGAATTGGAAGCTTTAGCTAAATTACAAAAGAAAAAAATGGAAGAACTCGAGAAGTTACAGGAAGAGGATGTTAGGTTGTTTTGTAAAAAAATTAAAAGTGAACAGGAACGTGATTATAAACTTTTTAAAGAATCATTAAAACATGAACAAAAATTACTTAAACAGGAAATGGATGTAATGCATCGTAATCATAGAAAAGATGTCTATCGTCAAAGAAAAGAAATTCTTGATAAAGAACAAGAAAATCGTGAATTAAGATTTTTATCTGAAATGGATAATAATCATAAAGCTTCTATTGCTAGATTACAAACAAAGCATAAAGAAAAAAATGCTCTTATGGAGAAGCAATTTCTAGAACAACGTCATGATCTTATTAGAAGTAGAGAGAATGCCCTGTGGGAATTAATGGAAAGGCAACTTGAAGAGAGGCATGTTTTATATAAACATCAACTACAAGAGCAATACTATGTTCGAAGAGCTAATATGATAAGACGTCATGGTATTGAACGTGATTTTATACATACAATTCATCAAAATATTGAAGAAGCAATGTATAAAGATATTTTATTAGGACAAAAAAAGATGCCTAAAACATTGAAAGCAGAAAGTAGAACAAGAATAGCAATGTTTAAAGAATCACTGAAGATAAGTATGAGTGATCAACCATCACATGTAATAAATGAGAAAGTTAAAGAATTTGAGGAACAAGAAAAACATCGCATTAAAAAACAACTTCATGAGTACAAACAACGTTGTCATCGTCGTTATGCACAAATGGTAACTAAAAATCGTGCAATTATGAAGGAACTTGAAGAGATACAAGATAGTAAACGTGTTATGTTAAAAGAAAATGAAATAGCAAAAGAGAAAGATTATGATGATACATTTACACATGCACTTACAACATTCCGTGAATCCCTTCCTCAAAGGAAGATGCAAATGGAGGCAGAATTTATGGAGGAAATTCGAACAGCTGAAGGATTTTATGGAACATTTCTAACAGGAATTGATATGCAAAAACGTGGATAGATAAAGCTATATAAGAAACGTCACGTTGATCTCTGCTAATAGCCTTGTATTAATAATGGTGTTTCGGTATTTTCGATATTTTTTTACAAATATATATTCTTTATTCATAGGCACAATCTAGTGGGTTTTTTTTAAATTTCAAAATAGTGAATTCAATATGTGTTATTATACTATTCTTTTTTTTTATTATACTGGATGAGCAATAAAATATTTTCAATTTTTTGAATTACTACTTTTTTAATTTTATGATGAATATAATACTTCTCAATATTATTGATATATTTATGTATTTAAAATTCAATAATATTAAAAGGAATACTTTTTATTACATTTTCAATTGTTCAGTAATACTATAGAAGTAAACCCCATGTTTGTTTAATTTATACAGTGAGTAGTAATACTTTGTATAAATTTTACTGTTATAGTATAATTTTCCCTTTACGTTTCATTGAGTTTTAATCCTCCTTATAATATTATTTATTTTTATTATTATTAAAAAAACGATAATTAAATTTATATAAAAAATGTATTCTTTATATTAAAAGTGTATTATAATAACATTAAAAAAATAAATAATAAAGGAAATATTAACGAGAAAATAGTAAAAAAGAAAAATAAAGATAGGAAGCAACATTTGGGAGTTAAAAGTGTTGTTGGACGAATTATTAGACCGCAACTTTGCTAGTGCTGTTGCGTTCATATATTCTATTTCTTCAAGTTATTTGCTTATACCCTTCCCATGCTTATTATAAAAAAGATTATTTTTTTACTTTAAAAATTTATTTACAAAATATGGTTTTTTTTTCTACTATTTACATATCTTATGTATAATATACGTTCTTTTTACTACATATACTAAAGATTAAAACATTTTATAATGTATAAATAATAACAAATATTCTTTTGTTGTTATAAAATATGTTTGAAAATTATTTTCAGATTAAAAGAAAAGTATAATTTGCCATTTATTTTATTTTTTTTTCATTTCCTCTATGTAAATTTATAAAATATACTCTTTAGATTAATTTAAACAAATGCTAAATAGATCGGGATGTGCATTACTAGGATGCGATTTGCCAGTATTCAAATAGGTATTCTTAAGAAAATATTAATATTGTTTGGTATATTCGTGTTTTTTTATTTATTTCTAGTAAATTTATATATACCAAAATAGTAAGTTTAAGTTAAAAATTCTTTATAATTTATCCTTATATAAATTACAATTTATGTTTTTCAAATAAAACTCTGTATATTGAATATATTTTGTTGTTTATATACGTATATTTTTAGTTTCTCAAATTCTGCTGATCATATTGCATTAGTTAATAAAATTACTTCTCGACAAAACGAAAATATTGAGGATATAGTTGATGAGAAAGACCATATCAAATATAATTACAATTTGAATTATTGGATATTTTCCCCTTCTTACCAACAAACTGACGAAACAATCATTAAAAAGACTACTAAGCATACGCCTAAAACTGAAAATAGTAAACATAAAAAAGTGCATTTAAGAAATTGCCTTCCTCTTGATGCATTAAATATTACGGGTAAAATTGGGCAAGGGTTACTACTATTAGATGAATTAACAATAGAAGAGGTTCAATTAGCTCATCAGGATATCAATATTGGTGGAAGTTGGAAACCAAATGATTGTATCTCATTACACAAAATTGCTATTATTATACCATATCGTGATAGAGAAAGTCATCTAACAAGACTCATAGACTTTCTAATACCAATATTACAAAAACAAAAATTAGATTTTAGATTTATTGTCTCAGAACAAACCGGTGATGACTTATTTAATAAGGGTAGAATTATGAATGCTGCATTTGTGTATGCTGAGACACTTAAAGTGGATTGTGTTATTTTTCATGATGTAGATATGTTTCCGCAAGATTATGGTACACCTTACAATTGTCCTAAAACACCACGACATTTGGGTGCCTATGTTAATAATTTAGGTTACCAATTATGGTATCCTGAAATTGCTGGGGGTGTTTTAGTTATAAATACTAATGACTATCGTAAAATAAACGGTTACTCTAATATGTATTGGGCTTGGGGAGGTGAAGATGACGATATGGGTAAAAGAATTATGAGTAATAATTATACAATTGAACGTCCAAATCCAAATATCGCAACTTTTTCAATGTTAAAACATACTAAAAGAAAAAGAACTGCACCGAAATTAATGTAATTTTATTAATTATTACTACTATAATAAATTCTTTTTAGTTATGATTTATTGAAGAATGCAGGAGAGAGATGGCCTATTGACGGTTTAAATGAAACTAATAAATGGCAAATTGAAAAAGTTATAATTGAACCATTATATCACCACATTTATGTAAATGTTTTCGAGCCACCAAAAGAATGGAAACCAACAGTTTGATATTATTCAATAGAACTATAATTAATTAAAAAATTTGTTAATTGAAGTGCCTTTATAAATATTTTTAAAATTTAAAAAAAATTGTCATCATTTTTTATCACATTAATATACACATAAGATATATTTAATGATCAATAGATTACTTAAACTCTCTTGAAGCATACTTTGTTATTATTGGTAAAATGTGTCAGTTTGCTGACATCTTTAGTATAAAAACAAACACACAAACAATCATATTATTAATGCAACAGTGAAAGCATTTTAATAATAATGGCTTTTCGACAGTTCCATACAAAAGTGTATAGAAATATTAAAAGTGTAAGTAGACGGATTTTTGATAAATTTATTATATTTACATTAGGTTTACTATATGATGCGTTTCCGAAATTCATACCTCAACAACTTTCGTTATGCCATTGAAAATATTCCAAGAATCACAAAATATAGTAATTTTAAATCGAGGAATCCAATAATTTCTGGTGTAAGATAATAATGCCTTAACGCGTTGAATTTATGTTTTTAGATTCGAACATTTTTCCGGTCATTTTTACCACGACAAGGAGCTAGATACACAAGTTTGTTTTCATATTGCCGGCAATATTCGAAAATTGATACATCCCATGGAGGATGGGTATTTAACAATTATGTCAAAAAAATTTTAGGAAGTAAAACATTCACAGTAGAGCATGTTCAAGTAAGTAGGGTATCATATTAATTTATAATACTATTGTTATTTTAGAATTTGTTCGGAACTAATCCCCGGTATAATAAATTTTTAAATGATGATGTTTACGGAAGTGGGTTACAGTACTATGAAATTGGGGATTATATAAATAAGGGTGCTTGTGGCGCAGTATTTAAATTACAAAAAAAAGGTAGTGATAGTACAAAAGAATATCCTTTAGCATTGAAAATGATGTTTAATTATAATGAATATGAGGTAAATTGTAATTTGATGGATGAGATGAAAGATGAATTGATACCATTAGTAAAGATACCTCCTGAATTAAAGAAAAATAAGTTTTTAAAAAGTATTAAGAGATTACCTGAACGTCACCCGAATATTATTGATATAAAGACAGCATTTTTTGATAATATCAATGAGGAGTTATGTAAAATAGGTGACAATATAATTCCTGAAGCACTGCCAAGAATGACAAATTACGGAGTTAGAATACCTAGAGAGACCATGTTTATTGTCATGAAAAGGTACAATCAGGATTTAAGAGAATATAACAAAACATGTACTGGAAGACCTATTAGAACAAATATAGTTATTTTGGGACAACTAATGGAAGCCTTATCATTTCTACACAAGCACACAATTGCCCATAGAGATATTAAAAATGATAATATACTTTTAGAGTATAACAATGAAAATGATGTACCTCATTTGGTATTGGCAGATTTTGGATTATCTCACTCAACTGGTTCTTGGAAACTTAAGTATAGATATGGAATGACAAAATGTGGTAACATTGCCTTACAACCACCTGAAATTGCTTTGGTAAATCCTGAAGAAGGTTATGAAATAATAAATTATGAAAAATCTGATGTATGGTCAGCAGGAGCTGTTGGATACGAAATTTTTGAAATGTATCAACCTTTCTATAAATTTTTAAATAGTAAGACATATTTTATGGAAGACCTCCCATTATTACATAAAAATGTCCCTTCACCAATTAGAAACGTTATTCATGGTGTATTGGAAAGGAAGGTAGAAAAAAGAATGTCACCCGAAGTTGCTGGAAATATTATTTTATTAACACTTTTTCAAGATTCAAAATTATTTAAAAAATATTGGGTAGAATATGAATTTTTATTGAAGAAGAAGTTAAATAAAGATGGTAAATCGTATAAGAAACCATTTTATAGAGATATTATTATAAGAATGATTGAAAGTGTCTGTAACATGATTACAGCACAAACGGTAACATTACAAGTCCTTAACAAGGAGAAAATTAGTGATGCTGAACTTCAATTAAGAGCTACATGCTTAAGTAGATTGAATACTAATGATATGCGAATAGCATTGAATCATTTTTTATGTTAATTATCGGAAATTATAAAGAATGATATAAAGTGTATTTTTTTTAAATATTATTTGAATATTCTTTTTCAATGTATTTAATTTTTAATGGTTAAGAATAAATGCCAGTGTGTATGTGTATATATTTTTCTACGAGTTTGCGGGATGTTAATTATTCAAGAAAAATAATTTTGTTTGAAATATAATAACATTTTAAAAAATAAAATCTAATTTTCCACTTTTTACAATTATTTTTTGATAAAATATTATTAAAGTATTTATCTGCAATTCAATTGTTAATTTTCCTAGATTTGTGGAAAACTTTCTTTTATTTATAGACAAAGTATAATGACTTTAGAAGATTGAAAAAGAGGAACTAAAATAGCGTTAACGAGTTTAAACAAATTCTTAAGTACTTATTTAAAAGTAAAAATTTAACCAACTAACAGGAATGAAATAAATTACTTAAAAAGGTGTTGTATAAACAATTTATTTTCCCAAAAAATTTTTTTAAACTAATTAAATATTATTATACTTAATACAATGTCGTATTTATTGTTATGAATTTCTTTTAACACTATATAACTAATAGATTGTCAAGTGCACACATTAATTACTTTAAATGGAAGATATTTCAATAACATAGGCAGAAATGTACGAATTATAGTTAAAAAATTCTCAACGACTATAAATATCAAAGCAAAGGATTATGCTCAGCAGTTTTAAATAATTTTCATCATTTCATCTGGGACAAGTTTTTTTCCAGATAATAAGACAAAAAAACGGAAAAATTGTAAAAAATCATCTTGTAAAATATTGTGACTTAGTATAGTCAGTATTATATTAATTTCCTGACATTTTTTATTTCTTTTGGTTAATTATTCACCACAATATTACTTCCTGTTCTAGTAACTAAAATTACTTCTAATAAATATTTTTTATAATTATATATCGTATATTTTTTTTGCGTTAATTTTATTTAATATAAATTTATAATGATAATAAAATATATATAAATAGTCTGTTGACACCTACTTTATTTAAAAAAAAAACTTTAAAGTAATACTTTTTTAATGATAAAAAACTTAACAAACTGCTCTCTTCAAATATCAAATTTTAAATTTTTCATCACAAAATTAGATTATGAGTACTTTTTTATACTGTTAATTTTATTTTTATATGTGAAAAGCCATCATACAAAGAGAATTAATTAATTCTTACAATATCTTTTAAATTTACTAAATTATATTATACATTCCTTTCTATATAAAATATAATTTTGATAAATATGGTATACTGTATCATGCACTTTTCTAATTCATTTTCAACTACACATACTCAATAATTAAAATTTATAAAAAAATTACTCTAAATAAAAAATACTGAAGAAACTTAATAAGAACTTTAAATATGTTTTGTATTTACGCTATAATAGAAAGGTTTCACTTTAATATATTTTATGACAAAATTTTTAGATCCAAAAAAAGTATAAGAATTTTAGTGAATTATTAAAAAATTAAAATATCATAAATTTAAACTTACAAAAAACGAAAAATTTTAAAAAACAAAACTTTTATCATTTTTTTTGTAATCAGGAGAATCATTGTATGATAAACTTCTTAATCTTTGCCTTTCTCTTCCCTTAACAATACTTCGTGCTCTTTCATGATCATAGAAGGAAGAAAATCTCTTTATATCATATAAAGCAGGTTCAACATCAATGAAATCTTCTGCTCTCCCAAGACCATTTAGATTATTAGCAACTACATTATCAATATAGCTTGAACCTCTCACTCTTGATTCCTGAGGCGTTGCTGAAAATCTTTCACAATAAATTGGTAAATGATGAGATGAATTTTTCGATGAAATCAATCCATTTGTTAAATAACTTCCAATTTGTTTTATTTGTTTTTTCGCATTTTCCCGTATACCATGAGGTTGGCTCTCATTTAAATTTTCGTTTGAATTTGTACTTTTTTTATTTTCAAGCTATAATAAAATATTTTATGATTTTATTCATAAAATTTTAAAACACACCTTTTCCTTTGTGTTCTTTTTTTCGATATAATTTTGTCTATTCTTTGAGACAATAGCCCAAAATAATTTCCAAAGGAAGACAGAAAATTCACAACATGATATAAAACTAATTCCCATAAATAAACCAGCATTTCCACCAATATTTGAAATTGTTTGAACAAACGAGGTACTTTGAACCTGTGTGTATACCGTATAAGTCATATCACGATAAAATATATTTATTGCAACAAAATTTTCAACAACCCATTTAGCAGTCCAATTTTTGTTTCTGCTGTTAAGCCACGATAAAGCTCCAATACTGAATTCTTGACCATAACTATTATAAGTAAAATATTTCCACGAATCGCATTCTTGTTTGCATTCAGGGCAAATTGGTAACTCTATGTCTATTTCAGGGGTTGGTATAAGCTCACGCAATTTTATATTTACAATTTCTTGTTCATATTCCTCGGCTAAACATTGATATACTTGAAAAGGTGTACAGACAGGATATACTAAAAAAATTTTTAAAAATATTAAATAATAAAAAATTACTTCCACCAATGTTAAAAACAAAAGGACTACATCCACATTTCTTGTTAAAATATTTTGCTCTACAACGAGCCTTACAATTTGGTGCTGTATATGAAATATCATTTTCATATCCTGACGGCCACCCTCCAATACAATTTCCCCAGTCATTAGTATTTAACAGTTCAATCTAAGTAAACATTTTTGAAATACTTTTTACTCAATAAAATAAAAATACCTTATTTGATTCAATTGCTGAGTATGATCTTATTCCTGGTGATACACTAATACCCTCCGTATTCAAGTATGGAATTGTTTGATCGGTATGAATATAATATCTAAAACCAGTTTCAAATTCATTAGCAAATATTGATTCTTCAGATATCTGTTTTCCATAACCCATTTGTTCATCCTTAAGAAAATCGGCAATTATCATTAATCCACTACTAGCTCCACTTTGTTTTTGTTTTCTTACCCAATCTTTTTTAGATGATTTTAAATCGATCCTAAAGCATTTACCCATATCAGTTAATGTTTCTTTAACTTCGGAACAACAATCAAATTCTTTACCAGCAAATGAACAAACTTTAAATATTTCTTCACAACTAAAACTTGCTTCACGAAAGAAACCATTTATTGAAAAATTATTATTTACTTCTCTTCTATATATTTGATAGTGTGTATCACCTTCAATTAACCGATCATAATCTCCAATGGTAAACATTTGAGTAATTTGCAGGTAAGCTAATGTTAAATAATCTAACAATTCTTTTGAAAATAATCCGGTGGAATTTAATTCTAATGATATGTTTAAATTATGAATATAAATTATTAATAAAAAAATTTACCTTGTACATAACTTCTTTTAACTGGATTATAACTACAAATTGTTATTGTTGGGAATTCTAAACCACCTTCTGGTATTATGAATGATACTTGAGATACTGTTGGTTTTGAATAATATGTTTTAATTACACTTTTGCATTGCAAAATTAATAATGTTAAACTTGTTATACATGCTGCTATCCATAATATTTTATAAATTCCTTTTGCTCTATAAATTCTAACAACACTATGTATTGAAGTTATACCTGAAAAAAATGCTACCTCTCTTCTGACAGAACTCATTGGCTTAGTTTTGGCAAATTTTCTTAAATGTTGTGTAGGAAAGTCAATAAACATTTGACTGGCTCTTGATCTGAATGTTTTTCTGTAATCATCAAATAATTCTATTGCACTATCTTTTGATTTTCTTCTTTTATCATCTTTTTCACTTTTTTGATCTTCTAAATCAACATTAATAATTGAATCAGATCCATCAACACTAGGTCTCTGAATTACAACTCTTGGTCTATCAACAACAAGTGATTTGGGTTTACTACGATCACTAACATTATTTGATTTTTTAAAAATACTCATGAATATAGATTTGGTGGATGATAAAATATTACTTAATTTTTTTTAAAATTTTAAACTATAACTGGTCTTGAATTTATCATCGTCATTTTATATCAGCCTGATTATTGTTTAAATTTGAATAAAAAAGTTTTTGACAAAAGATTTGATAATTTATAGATACAGGTAAGTAATAAAAGTTTCATCTTCCTCAATAAAATTCCATAATCTATTGAATTTTTCAAGAAATGCAAGTAAAAAATATATATTTATTTTGGATTGTTATTATATCTCTATTTTAATAATGATATATGTATGTACATGATAAAGTTATTAATAACTATATTACAAAGCTTTTGAATTAAACAAACAAAATGATATTTATAGCTTGATATTTTGATGATTTATTAAAATTTTTATAATTGTTACTTTATATATTTTACACATACTGTTCATTCTCAATTTTTTACCAAATTGCCTAAAAATTAAAACTAAATTATTAATATTATATTTCTCTTCCCTATAGTAATATAAAAAATTATACTTTATTAACGAAAAATGCAAAGAATTTGGGAGAATATGTATTTAGTGAAATTTTTCAAAATTGCAGGTTGTTAATATTTTTATGCAAAACCAAAAATTATCTATAAAATAATCTTTGTTATTTATAATTTAAAAGGTAGTTTTTTTAATATACTCATAAATCATTCAAAGAAGCAAAAAAAGTAGTTATCAATTTTATTGATCAGTATAACATTTTATCCTTATTATCGATAGGCAAATACTTTAATTTTATGTAAAATCATTTTTAATAACAATTATTATATATGAAAATCTCTTGAAAAATATGACAAAACTTCTACAACATACGTATATACAAAGATAATCTTGAAAAAGTTGTATGGACAATGAAAAAAGATGTTTATTTAACAGTGCATAGTATTATTTTTCAATATAAGGAAAAGATATATACCGACTTTTTTGAATTTACAACTTATACTTAAACTATTCAATTTTTTAAATTTGTTATAACAAATTCTTTAACAAGTTATTTATTATTAATATATGTAATACACCTGTTAATGGCATCTTATATAAGCGCCAAAATTTCTCAACCTGTTGCAGTGAATATGTGCAAAATGATAATAATATTCATTATTAATTAGTAACTCAAATTTTTAAAAGTACATAGGTTATTACTTAATTATAAATTATTATGACACGTCATCAGTTAGTAATAACATTTTTATAGTAATAACATCTACGTTAAAAAAATTTTTCTCACAACTTGAAAATTTTTTCTTTGTCCCATCATATGGATTGTTAACTATCTATATTTCTATTCGTTGCTATATACATGGTTACTGCATTGACTGCGGACAAAATATGTTTACGGAAATCAGTATCATTTGGAACAAATTTATGAGGAGGCAATTCAATATGATATTCCATTATAGTAGTCAACCATCTACTGGATAATGTTGTACTTTTCAATTTGTACATATTAAATAATATCACCGACAATTCCGTGTACTTTTAAATGTTTATTGATCCCTCGTTTCTACGTAATGTATTTTTAATTATGTGGCAGAACATTTTGATGACATTCTTTATTTCTTTTTCAATGTAAATTATATTACCCTGTTCAACCTACATTTTAACGATTATATATGTCTAGTTAATTTTTGCGTTAACTTTTAATGATCTTTTTACTTTTTTTAGAATATGGTTATTTGTACTAAAAACACTTTTATGTTTAACAACGGACTTTCAATCCCCGTTGTTGGTTTAGGAACATGGTTAAGTAAACCTGGAGAGGTAAAAGCTGCTGTATTAGAGGCTCTCAAAGTTGGGTATAGACATATCGACTGTGCTAGAGTTTATCAAAATCAAAGGGAAGTTGGTGAAGCATTGAAGGAAGCTTTTGATAAGGAAATTGTTAAGGTAAATCTTTTTATAAATTATCTTTATAGTAATATTATTATTCACCTAGAGAGAGGATGTTTTTGTAACAACAAAAATATGGAATACCTGCCATTCTAAAAAGAAAGCAAAGGAATGTTTGACTAGAAGTTTGACTGAACTTGGTCTCAACTATGTTGATCTTGTTCTTATTCATTGGCCTCATGGATATCTAGAGGATACAAACGAGTTTTTCCCTTTTAATAAAGAAAAGACCAAGATTTATTACTCCAATATTGATTACATTGAAACATGGGAAGCTTTACAGGATTTGGTTGCTGAAAATATGGCAAAAAGTATTGGACTTTCTAACTTCAATATCCAACAGATTCAAAGAGTTTTGGAGGTTGCCAAGATAAAACCAGTTGTCAACCAAGTTGAAATGCATGTTTACCTTCAACAAAAAGAACTTCAAAAATTTTGTAAGGACCATGATATTATTCTTACAGCATACAGTCCATTATCAAATCCTGCCAGTCCTCTTCGTGATCCTGGTGAGGTAACAATCTTTGAAGATGAGACATTAATTAAAATTGCCGCAAAACATTCAAAGTCTGTAGCTCAAGTTGCTCTTAGATATTTACTTCAACTCGGAGTTGTTGTAATTCCCAAATCAATTTCACCTCAAAGAATTGCTGAAAATTTTGATATTTTCAATTTTTCACTTGATGAAATGGATATGGAAGAAATCAAAAATTTAGATCGTGAGAAACGTTATCTTTGTATCAAAAAACGTGATGGTGATCACCCCTACTTCCCATGGTAAATAGTTTTACAATGTAATATGAATAAATTATTGTTTCATGTATTTTTAATATGAGACGTTTTATCAATAAATCTTAACTTTTTAATTTTTTGCTAAGGTTTAAAATTTTTTTACTTAATGAATAAAGACAATAAACAAATATAACATTAACAATATATTAACATAGGAACGATTATTAATGCTTCAACAAATGTTGAAACTGGTTCTACTTTCAATAATAATAAAGTTAAAGTTTTCAACAAAATCCTAAAGGAAAATATTATCTTTGTTATTAATCTCATAATGACGAGGCAGTTTTTTAATACTAAGTTTTTAAAAATTCTTAATCATATGTATCTTATCAATAAAGACCTTGAGAGTGTAGAAAAAAATTAATATAAATATCTGTTAGATTTTACATTTTAAATTATTATTATATTTTAAAATATAAAAATAAATTTTTTAAAATGAGTGACACACATTCTATTGATACTATTATGGATGATGATGAGGAAATTGTAGACCCATTTTGTGATCCATCAAATCCTAGAAAAATTGATTTTAGTGAAGTATCTACAGCTGCATTCAATTTAAAAGAAGGTATCATGAAAACACCTTGCTATGTATGTTATTACCCAACTATTTTACATAATAAAAAGTTTTAAGAGATCTAACCAACTTTCTGACTTTTTGGAGATGAATTTGTATTTTAAAAAAGAATTTCTTCAAGTAACTGGGAGTTTTAAAGAACGTGGTGCTAGATATGCTTTACTCAGATTGTCTGAGGAACAAAGAAAGGCTGGTGTTTGTGCTGCATCTGCAGGAAACCATGCACTTGCACTTTCATATCACGGTTATCTACTTAATATTCCAGTTACAGTAGTTATGCCTATTTTTGCACCATTAATGAAAATATACAGATGTAAAAGTTATGGTGCAAATATTATATTACATGGACAAACACTTCAGGAATGTAAAATTCTTGGTTTAAAATTAAGTAAAGAAAAAGGTATAACATATATCAATGGATATGATCATCCTGATATTATTGCTGGACAAGGATCAATTGGATTAGAAATTTTAGAGGAGATAAAAAATGTTGATGCAGTTGTTGTTCCAGTTGGTGGTGGTGGATTAATTGCTGGTGTTGGATTGGCAATAAAAAGTTTAAGACCACATGTAAAAATAATTGGAGTTGAGTCAGAGGATTGTGCTTCATTCAAGAATGCTTTTGAAAATGACCATATAGAACTACATCCAGAGATGTCTTTAGCTGATGGTCTTGCAGTACCAATTGTTGGGACAAATGCTTTACATTCTTGTAAAGGTATTATTGATAAATTAGTTACTGTTCCAGAATCAACAATAGCTTTATCTGTTCTTCGCTTACTAGAAATGGAAAAAAGCGTTGTTGAGGGAGCTGGAGCTGTTGGTTTGGCTGGTCTTTTAACAGGGAAACTTGACGAACTTAAAGGTAAAAAAGTATGTGTCATTCTGACAGGAGGGAATATAGATACGACAGTTCTTGGAAGAACAATTGAAAGAGGTTTGGCAGTTGATGGCAGATTAATAAAATTTGATGTTGTTGTTTCTGATAGGCCAGGAGGAATTTCTGAATTGACAACAAGAATTGCAAAGTTAGGAGCATCAATAAAGGATATTTTTCATGAAAGAGCTTGGTTAAGTCAAACAGTTTTTTCAGTCCGTGTTAGAATAATATGTGAAACAAGAGATAAGGAACATGTAACTGAGATTCAACAAGCTTTAGGGAAATTTTACTCACAGGTATATAGATATTTATTAAATTATCACATTCATTTTTTAGATTAATTTTGTTGGAAACTGATATTATTTACAATACAACAAGAATTAAACTTCAAGAAAATTCTTTTTTCTTTATTAAATATAGAAAATCGCTACTTTTTTCATTATAATTGTAACATTTTTTATTTCAAATATATAGTTTATGAATAAAATACATATTTTTGATTGAAGCAATTTTTGGTTATTAATAATTGTTATTGACAATTTATTCATTGATTTCTCAAATATATAAATGAATATATATTATATTCTCCGTCCGAGAAGTCCTCATTTTATTAAATTATCCTTTTATTTAAATTTTTCTAAATGTTGATAAGATAGTTATCCTTCATAAAACATAACATATCTACATATAAGCATTACATTTTAATTAATTTTCACACTATAAGTTACTTGTATTTAAGGCATATTTTTTTATAGTGAATGACATACGTCTTCTTAATTATTTTCGTTGAATTCAGAAGTTACAATTGCTATGTTACTTTATATACATGGAAACATCTCATATTAATATTTAACAAAGTTAACTTTATTTATTTTAGATTTAAAGAAAATAATATATCTTACATTTAAATCAATTACATTATTTTAGGCATAAAGGATTTTATTCCGTGTATTATTATAGTTTTAATGTAAGTTGTTTTTTAAAAAAGTGCCTTTTAATGTATTTGATAAAAAATATAATAAATAATTTTAAAATATTTCTAAAAACACTTTTATATCACATATGCAATTTTTTTAAAAAATTTCATAACTATTTAAAATACGTTAAAAAGAAAATAATTTTCAAATGTTGAATTTCAAAAAACATATTAGATATTTAAAATTTATAGTTTAATAAAATATTTAAATTAATATAGTATAACTGAAACAATTGCTTTTAAATGTTTATTTTAAAACATTAATTTTAACAATTATAGATATTTTCGATGATATATTAGTGTAATTAAATCATATACATTTAAATTTAGTAAGCTGAATAATAATGCTAACATTTTTATAGATAAAGGATCGGATATTTTTCCCGTTTTTTCATTCCAATATATACTGGTAATAATTTTGATTAAAAATTTTTTTATTAATGAATTCATTGCTTTATATTTAAATTGATAAAGTAAAAAAATTTTACTTAAATTTATTATAATGTTTATGTTTTAAATTCAGTGTTTCGTTGATAAATATGTAACATGGTTAAAAGTTTTGAATAAAAAGATAAGTAATCTTTTAACAACAAATATAATTATGATAAGAAAGTTTAAAAAGTTATTTATTATAATGTGTCAGGCTAATTAAATATGTAAGGCGGACTTAAAGTAGAGTTTCAATGTAATATACCATAACCTTAATTTTTTGTTTTAAATATTAACTTAAATTCATGCTAAAATATTGTTTACTATCTCTATTCATCAATACCACTTCTAAATACTTTTATATTTATTTTTTAGCATTTATAAAGATGGATTATGGCGTTTTAATAATATGTCATTTTTTCTGTAATTTTGTATAATGTAATAGTATTAAAGGAGAATAATAAATTAATTAAATTTTTTTATAACTCTATTAATCTAAAAATAAAGTTTTTTTGACAATGCCAAATAACTGGTGATCGAGGTTTGAGTGGGTGAATAATGTTGGTATTAAAGCGAAAAAATGTTTGACTAGTCTGTTGGCATAAGAATTTTATATATATTGAAAGAAAATATAGTAGGTCAAATTTTAAGACATCGTATTAATATTCTTTTTTACATTAGCTTCATTTTCAAGATTTGTTCTTTTTTATTTGTAATGGACAATTACACCTCTCCTTCTGACCTATTTGGCCAGATATCCCGCCTGATTGACCTACCCAAAGTATCATATACTTTACAAACTAAGAGACTCTTAAGAAATTAACTTTATAATAAAATTATCTGTATCTTATGTTCAAATTTAATTATTTTTTCCTGTAATGATACAAAATATTTAATAAAATTTTAGGATCGATGTTTTGAAAATGCGCTTAGCGTCAAAAAAGTCGATATTAAAGAAATTTTTATAACATAGACAATCTTTTTATAGTTATAATATTGCGCAAAATGTTATACATACTTTTATAGAGATTAAAGACATTTCATGCAAAGGCCGTCTTTCTATTTAACATATTAAGTTGTACCTGAAATATAAATTATAAATGTTATAGTTTTTTTCTGTTATTAAATGCTTTTAATAAATGATGATACGATGCCCTTTGTTATATATATATTTGAATAAAGGTGACTAGTTCAATTCATTCTAGTAGTATAAAACATTTATCATTAACAAAATTTTCATTTATCGTACCCATTTTTAATGATAATTGTTTCTTTGCATATAATAAAGATATTAAAAAAAATTTTAATTATCATATTTTATTATTAAATATAAAATTAGAATTTTCTCTTTCATTATAATTAACGTTTAAAAATCAAATATTTTTTGATGAAGATAAATTGTCTGGAGTCATTTTATATATCTTTATATACCTGCGCTATGATTAATTTTTATCTGAATAGTAAAATCTTTTTG
Source organism: Strongyloides papillosus (assembly GCA_005656395.1). Taxonomy (NCBI): domain Eukaryota; kingdom Metazoa; phylum Nematoda; class Chromadorea; order Rhabditida; family Strongyloididae; genus Strongyloides; species Strongyloides papillosus. Next base: position 576,596 of record SRSI01000013.1, read on the forward strand.
TTACATTCTTCATTTTCTTTATAGTTTTTATTATAAGAGTAGTTGTAGAAATTGATATGTCCAATAGCACTCTTTGCTCATTTGATTACATTTGAACTAGTCTTTTAATGTTTTCCTTAGTGACTAAATTCCAACGACACCGCGTTAAATCTCCGTCCCATTATTACTGTATATATATTTTATTTATACTTTTTTTTATATATTTAAATTTTAATAATATTTTTTTAGCAGGAAATTATTACCATGGAGTACAAAGTCAAGGTTTCTAACAAGTTCCACTTCTGTTCCGACGACGAAGGTAATTATTTTTTTTAAATAATATTTTTAAATTTAAAATATTTAATAATAATTTTCAGATGTTGCTGATCCATCTGAGCTTCTTGCTCGTGCTATTGCCAACAAGAAAAAAAAGAAGGAAGAGGATGCAATGAAGAAGAAAGTTGCTGATGAAAAGGCTAAAGAAACCCCTGTCGGTGTTGTAGCTAAACCTCCAACTGAACAACGCAAACCAACCCGTGATGGTGAGAAGAGAAACCAATCATCTCGTGGCCGTGGAGGATTCCGTGGTGGTGAACGCCGTCCAAGGGAAGAGGGACGTCCAAAACGTAATGAAGAGAAAGCACCCGTCACTACTGAAGAAGGTGTTGATGACGATTTTGAGATCAATCGTCGCCCACCTCGCAACAATGGAAAGAAGCCAAATCGTAAGATGGAAAACGGTGAACGCAAGCCAAGAGCCTCTGGTTCAAACAAAACTGGAGTTCGCGCAATGCCAAAAAGAGAAGGATTTGGAAAAGGAAACTGGGGAACTCAAAAAGATGAATTGACTGGGGAAACTGAACCACTCAATCAACAACCTACTGATGAAAGTGAAAACGTTGCTCCTGTTGCTAAGAATAATGATACTGCTGAAGTTCCGGAGGAAGAGAAAACATTGACATTAGAAGAATACAAAGCTCAACTAGCCGCTGCCAAGAAAGACGAAACACCATTCAATATTAGACAAATATCTGAACAAGAATTTAAGAAACTTAACTTGATTCCAATTCAAAAGAAGAAAGTTGAACAAACTACTGAAGAAGTTGAGATTATCCGTCGTGAACCACGTAAACAAGTCATCAATTTGGATTTAAAATTCGTTGATACCAACAAGAAAACTCGTCGTGATAACCGTGATAATAACGTAAATCGCCGTGGTAACAACCGTCGCGGAAAGCAACCTCAGGGATTTGTTTACAAAGAAAATGCATTCCCAGCCCTTGGATCTGCATAAATTTTTTTGTCAAACCACTGTGCTACTTTATCCAACACACAACCAATTCCATTGGTAAAATTTATTGTTCAACTGTTTTTCGATATAATTTTTTTTCTCTGCGAGCATTATGCTAGTTGTTAATAATTTTTAGTAAGATTAATTTCCTGCTGATGTTCGCAAATTGTTTTTTATTAATAACTCGTTTGGATGTTTAACGATTTTTTTTGTTAACATTTTTTTGTGTTTTTTATGGCATACAAAGTGTAGTTCGCCAAAATATTAGTTTTATCAATTGAGATAACACACTTTAAGATCGTTTTTCTAATTGTGTTGTGAATTTCTATAAACATCTTTAAAAATGAATAAATAAACATTTTTTGAGATATATTTTTGGGGAAATTTTTTTATTTCAATTTTTTAAATGTTACAAATTACTTCAAAGCATTAGAAAAAAAAGTAAAGCAGTTGTAATATAATATAATGAATTAGCATTATTATGGGTAAAGACATTGAATAGAATTTTTTTCTCCATACTCCATAAATACTTCTTAATGTACTCATCTTTTAAAAAAATATTCTCATTTAGAAAAAAAAACAAAAAAAATGCATAATTTTGCCAAAGGATTAATTCATAGAAACTGCATTATATTTTCAAAGATAAAAAATATGACATATCAGTTAACTTAAACGTTTTTGATTGCAAGCTTTGCAGAAGAGTCGTGATTCAATCGGATAACATCCTTGTCCTTCAATTTTTGAATTTAATTGAAGACCACAATCTTCACAACGATAACACTCAACATGATAACTTTTATCCATTGCAATAATGCGAGGAACTTCTGTTTCATTATGTGCTGGTGCAATTGGTTTTAAGCATGTAGCACATCGTGGTGAATATTTTTCATGAAAACAATGCATGCAATGTGGCTCATTTTCTTTGTTTGTTGTAAAGCCAATACCATCTAAAGATTTGGAGCAATGATGGCAAACAAAACATTCTGGATGGTAAGCACCACCAAGTGCACGGAGAATTTTTTGTTTAATTGGTAAATGACATTTGAGACATTTTTCAAGGGAATTCTATAATTGGCAATAATAGAAAGTTTATAAAAAAAACTTTATTTATATAAACTTACGACATAATCAACTTCACAGAAACATTTTCCTTGAACATTATAAAATGATGAACCAGCCAATTGTTTACCACAACCTTCACAAACAAAACATTCAACATGATAAAAATTACCAAGTGCTGTTACTCCAGGACGATCAAGTTGAATAACTTGATTACATTTGTAACAAATATCTGAAAAAACATCATTAAAAATATTGTTTACGTGCTTATTTTCATTTTCGTTAAAAGTGCAAAAGCATCAATGTATCATATGTTTCCAAATTTATCATTTTTTTTTAAACACAAAAATGACATGTTCCATAAATTTTTTTTGAAAAAAATGTTCATTTTCACTCACCCTCTGATTCGGCCATGTTGTATGTGATTAAATAATAAAAATTTGTATGTAGTCAAGAATTTTAGAAGTTTATAAGAACAAGCAAGATATAACTGCTTGTGAAACAACTAATTTCTACAAATAAAACATTTTAAAAATATTATGTTTACCCTAAGGAATTTAAAAGATTGAAAATTTAAAAATCTTTTGTTAAACTCTTTTTTGATCAATAGATACAACAAAAGGCTATTGCCATAAATATATATATGCATAAATTTATATATAAATTGAGTATCTATCTTATTAAAAGAAAAAGCATGGAGTGATAATAAAGAATGTATCCTTTTTTAACACGATACCAAGCGTCAACGATTAATAAAGAATGTATATAATTGCTGTTAAGAATTTTGTGGTACGAAAATGGAAGATTAAAAATGGTAATCGGATTGAACATTTTATAATTTTTTTGAATCATTTAATAGATTAAAAATTTTTTGAAGAATACTTAAAATGAATAATTAATTAAACATTTGATATTAAATTTATTTATTAACTAAGATATATTTTTGTTACCATGCTAATTAAATGAAAGTGTTTATATATTAATAAGACAATGGCAAAAATATTATTATGTATTAGATATCATTAACAAATACATCATCCTATCAAACTTATTTTATCATTACAATTGTCTTTAATCACTGGTTTATTTTTACTCACGTCTACTTTTCTGAGCTTTTATTCTGCGGGGGATTATAAACATAAAATTGTTTAATCAACTTCATTTATATTTTTAAAGTAATACACAAATTATCACACTGTTTTTTTATTAAGCAGTTTATGAGTTAAAGGAAAATTAAAGTAAGATTGCAAAAATAAGTGTTGAATAAGTATTTGATAGAAATATTCCCAGTTAACTAAGTAGAGAAACATATTTTTAGGGCAAATTTTACAACGCTTTGAAGTATGCTAAATTTTTGCTAAACTTAAACTTTGATTGATATATATTTTAACTTAACTTGTAATATACATTAAAATTGAAAGTATATTAAGATTTAGATAGAACAAAAAAATTTTAAAATTTGTTAAAAGTAATATATCAGAGTTAAGTAGATGAAGGTAATATATTTAACTTTTGATGTATTACCAAATATTGAATATATATTTATAATATTCTTATGTAAATATTTATAAAAATATAACAAAAAAGTTTTAAAAATATTTTTCTGGAGATATATAATTTTGACATTAGATAATTTCACTAAAGTAAAAAAATATAGCATAAAGTTTAACATGATAAAAAATAAAACATAAAATAAAACTATGAAAATTAATGATGTAAAATGGTTGCATGAGAAATTAAATATTTTTTAAGATATACATATTCTATAGTTATTTTTATTTGTTATTTTAAATGTACATAAACTTATTATAAATTTTCAATGAAATATTATTTTAAATTGGATAATAATCAAAACGATAAATAATTAATTATATAATGAGATGGTAAGTAAAAATATAAATGTTCAAAATATGGAATGATTGTGAAGTTGTTATTTTGCCATTCAATGAATATAGACACTTTAACAAAGTACTCTTAAGTTTCCCTGTTAAGTTTCTTAAATTGGGAATAAGTAAGTTATTTTGATAAAATTATGTGAAACTATGAATGTGTTTATCTATTTTGCCAAAACCCCATTAACTGAATAAAGTTAACATATTTGGAACAATAAATATAAGACATCATTCTTATAATAAACCATTTCCTATCAACTAAAATAGCTTATTTTTGGAGGAGATGATAACAACAAACAAGATAAATCTATAAATACAATCTCTTTAAAGTATTATTAAATTTTTATATTAAATAGGATGTTAGAAATTATCATTAAGAATAACAAAAGAGATTTTACACATTGTACTCTTTTCCATATGATTTATGGTAAATAATAATTGTTATATCCAATTGAGCTGAGCTAACATCTAAAGTTTAGTAAAATAAAGATTCTCTTGATATAGTGTACAAAAAGTAAGTAACAAATATGGATGACGTAAAATAAAACATAAGATATATATGAATAAATTATATTTATATAAAAAAGTATTGTTTAAGAACAACATAATAGAAAAGATAGAAGAAATATATATATTTTTAGTAACAATATGACAAATTAATTTTTTATCTACATGTACATATCGGAAAGTTAAAAGTTTAAAGTCATTTCATTAATCACTATCAGCTTTTTTAAAATAATTTTTAAAATTGTACATTTTTCAATTTGGTATATAAAAACAATTCTATCATTTGTTTAGTGTAACCATATATAAATATCATCATTTAAATATAGTTTGTATAATTTATGTGTAAACTTTTAAATATTTTAACAGATAAAAGAGTTGAAATTGACTTAGTTAAGTTTCATAAATTGTGGATTTAGTAATAAAATATTTAGTCAATGCTAATAATATGACATTGTAAATAAGAAATGAAACTATAAAATTAAGTCTCTGTACTTGTGGGCCCATGTTTTTAGGAACATTGTCTTAAAATAATAAAATTTATGTGAAAAACAAAAAAAATTTAATTTTTATCTATTTTTCAATCACAAAAATTTATATTCAGAGGGGAGTCATCATTAAAATTTAATCTAATATGACACGCATCCACCACATATGATATAATTTAAAATTTGTGAAACAAATTTTTCTTTTTTTGATACTTCAAATAAATTTTTTTAAGAAAATAAAAGATTTTTTTTCAAATAATATACTTACAACTAGTTCGTTCAATTTTATTTTGTTCAACTATAAAGTTATCATTTCCAATTTTATTGGATGACATTGTTGAGTATTGTGATGTTGTGTAATTAGAAGAAGATTCTGTTTTAATGTAGTTCGTTGAATTTTTATTGTATTCTGGAGTAATGTTTAAATCTATCGGGGACGAAAGCTTTATTTGCATATCACGTATAAGATTATTCACTTCATCAGTACCTTTATTAGACAAATTTGTCTAAAAAATAAGAAAAAATACTAAAATAAATATTATATTTATTACCTGATAAAAGTTATTAAAAGATTTTGGCAATGGATTATCTTGTAATATTGATTTTTGAAATTGGTTTTGATATCTTTGTGAATCTGTTAAAGCTAAAAAAAAGAATACATATAATGCTCTTAAATTTCTACAATGCAAATTATTTTACATAAAAAAATTAACAACATCATTTGTTATTTTTTTCAATGATATCAAACGAGTCATTAAATAAAATCATGGAAATGTTTTCTAAATTCTATTAATTAAGTTATTATGGTAAAAGAATTTTGGCATTGCAAAATAAAAATGTTTTCATTATTTTGCCATTCACTTAACTAAATAACTTGTGGATGATAACAATTTTTTAATGACGTAAATAAAAAAGATCTTTCCTTTATTTTAAATTTTATAAACTCACATGAATCTCTTAATTCTTCTACAAATGATTTTTCTCTTTTATTTCTGTTAATTCTTGGAAGTGTCACTGAAAAGTCTCCAGAATCATTCGAATTACTAATCTCAGAGACATATGTCTTTGTTGCAAATTCATGTATAAGTGCTTTAGGATCTCTAATATAATTGTTATCAACAAAAGTTGTATTAGGTTGTTGATGGTTAAAGGAAGAATTTGTAAAACTATTAGATGACTGTTGAAATGGATAATTATTTGTCTTTGAAGTTTGCTCATTATTAGAATCATAATTAGAATAAGAGTAAGTTGTTTTAATTGTTTGACTATTATTGTGGGGATTTGTTATAATAGAAGTATTTTTTATATGGATAGGGATAGAATTTAATGTTTGATTACTTGGTGTAGGGTACGTTGGTGATATATTATTTGATATATATTGTTGTGAGTTATGTAAATTACTATAAGACTTTGGGTTACTTAAAAATTCATCGTTAAATGATGATAAAAAATCATATGTTTTTGGTTTTTGTAAAAATTTTTCTTCATATTTTGATGTTGCAGTATTTAAATTTCCTAATAAATTGGAATTTCTGTTGTTGAAAGGTATCGAGGAAGGGTTGTTGTAACAAGAGCCCGTTGCCAAAAACGATTTTCCGGACGATGACTGTCGAAGTTGGTCATTCTCCGTGAAGTTCTTCCAATTTCCTGAAGGAGAAAACTCAGTCTGTCGTTCACATAATTGTTCTGGTTCCCTACATGATAATATCTGTTGACCGTGCTCGGTCTTGCGTAAACTAGCGGCTGCGTGCTGCAATGTCTGAGGGTGAACACCGAACGAGGGCTTTCCCCTAAGCGTCGCTAAAATAAATTTTAAAAAGACATTATTTTATCATTTCCCGGAAAAAATGTTTCTATTCTTTGATTTTTTGTTTTTAAGTAAAATACAATTGTTATCATTTATTATTCAAGAAAAATATGTCAGAAAGTTTTTATTGAAAATTAAAATTTTGTTGACATATGTGTTTTAAAGAGCACTTTGACATACTGCATTTAAAATATTTGCTTTTTCTTTAAAAGCACAGATGAATATAATGATAACAATTTAATCTTAAAGCCTCAAATGAAATTTAAACTTTCCTTAATTCTTTTTCAATAAATTCAATAAACTTGTTAAGAAAGTTTAAAAAAACCTTTATGTGTTTTAAAAACTTACGAGTTTTGGATATATTTCGGTTTCCGTTACTATCCGTTGGTGACCATTTGCGAGATGGTAATATCGTTGACTAGAAATTTGTTTGAAATATAAATTATGGAAATAAAAAATACTTACGGATTTGAGTATAGGGGGTGGAGGAGGTGGCGGCGGGGGATGTGACATTCTTCTTTGATAGATTCAATAGCGTCTTCAAATTTTTGATTTCTTCGGATATCAACAACCGAATTTGAACGCCTCAAACGATCCCTGAAATTAAAAATATGTTTACAATCAATATGTAAATCAGAAATCTAATTTTTTTACTACTCTAACAAAATTTAATTTTTTTTGTATGAGTCGTAAAATTTTTATCTATTGTTTTCCAATAAATATCAACTAATTTTATCTTAAAAAAATAATTAGATAAAATCAAAACTATACATTAAAAAATAATTTGAAGAGGTATATAATTTAAGAATATTAGATGAAATTTAAGTTTAAAAGGTCAATTGTTTTAGTTGAGAATATTACAACAAAAGATACTCGATATATTACTATAAACCAAGTGTCAAATCACTATCTATCACTTAAATTTTAATTCATCCCGATTAAATTGTTGGATACCAGCTAGCTTTAAAACAAGTAAATTAATTACATACATTATAATATAAAAAGAAAATTTTAAAGAAGAATTTTTAATACAATCCTAATAAATTACACCTTTTTGGTTTTAAAAGAAATGATTATAAGAAATTGTTCAATGCAAACAAGTAAAATATATTTATATGTGTGCATATGTATGAATAAATGATTAAAAACAACTATTAAAGGTATTCTTGATATGTAATCAAAAGTTTACTTAGTCATTACCCCCTCCTTCAAATTGTGTATTCATCTCCCATTGATGATAGGTAAATTATTTTAAATTTTTAACGTATAATGCTTTAATTTGTTATTCTTACCTTGGAACAGGATAAAATGGAAGTGGTGACAAATAACTCATACCACTGAAGTTTGAAAGAACTTTTTGAAGGAAAAAAAAAGATCTCTTGTAGCTGAGTCAGGAGAAAGACTAAAATATTATATTAAATATTTATTCTATATTTATGTAAAAATAATAAATAAAATTAAGAAAATATAGAATGTGTTCGGGAGAAAGTATATTCACATCATTATTCAATTTTATCTTTTAGACATAATTATATAATCACCATTGAAAATATTATATAAACAGTAAAAGAATATTCATTTGAATGTATGTTGAAACAAGTAAAAATTTATTTTATTTATCATTGTTGCCGTATGCTAAGATAGATGCCAGTATTGATATTTCATATATTTATATCATTTATTATGTAGGTGTAAGTAGTCAAAAGAATATCTTCATTCATTCCTTACTTTATATAATAACTTATATATCAATATGCTTTGAGAATAATTATATCAAAGACACATCTCACTTGATAACTATTTATTAGTTATCATTAACAACTCAAACTTTTTCCAATACTTTCAAATATATATTTTTGAGATATATCTAGTATTCTTATCAATAATCATTAGCATTTAAAAAGATAATAGAGAATTATAAGGATTTGTGTAATCAACTAAATTTATTAATATATGTTAAATATTAAAATCCTGTTTTATTTATCAAAATACACTAGCCAAACTTGACAATCTTCAAAGCTAAATGTGGAAAGAGAAAGTAAAAACGAAATGAGTTTAAAAAAGAAAGTATGCGGAAAATCCATTATATTTTAATCAATTGTGTATTAGAGGCACTTGATTTACTAACATCTCATCTATTAATAATACAAAAAGTATTTATTATTATAGACAGAAAATCCAATATTAATATTTTATTAATACAATAATCAACAAAACAACTAAAATTATTAATGCGCAATAAAATTACATTATATATCCATACAAATTTTTAAACTCACCGGATCTATGAAATATATTGAATATTCAAGTCCACTACTTATAAAAATTTTGACCATGATATAAGAGTAAATGATTGTGTATAGTAGTCTCTTGAATTGTTATCCAAGCCGGATTGCTTAAGTTGATCCCATGGGTGATGAAATTATTAGACTATGAAAGGATTACAAAAAGGAGGCATTGCTTTACATTTAAATATTTACAAAAATCACCACTCATTTTCTAAATCATACCATTTCTCTAATAATAATATTTTATAATTTTTATTATGAAGTTTTTTCTAAAAATTTATTTTATAACTTTCATTAAAATAATATTAGGATGTCTTCCACCTGGTGGTTTATATAATCCAACATACTCTTATCAATATGGTGCTGTACCACAATCGTATTATGGTGCCGGTTCATTTTATTATCCTCATCATCGTACAGCTTACAGAAGTCAACAGGCTCAAAGTGATACTGTTTTAGCTGATGATGCTGGAAATTTAAATTGTCCATCATTTTCTAAGAAATGTAAATGGTCAAATACAAATGAAGATGAATTAGAATGGAATATTTTGGCTGCTAGCGAAGAAGGATTACGTCAATTATCACAATTAACCTCTTTTACTAGTGCCCCTGATCCCGATTCTGCTGCTGTCATTACAACAACTGGACCACGTAATGGATGGGAGTCGGGATATTTATTATCTGATCCTATTCCATGTATGAAAACACCTATTACAATAACAATAACTGCATGGAGATCATCATCAAATGGAATTAATGATCAACCTCAATTACAAGTTTGTGCAAGAAATGTTGGTACAACATATGCCCCAACAAATTGTGTACCTATATTATTTAAAAATGGTATAACAACTACTGTTGAAATTCAACCACCTGAGGAAGGTAATAATGGTGTTCAATTAGTGATTATTGGAAATAATTTTGTTGCTCCACAAGGTAGTTCATTATTTATTCAAGATATTCAAGTTGATAATGCTAATCAAGAATGTGGTGAGGAACATGATGTACCTGCTAATACAATAGATGATGATGGAAATGCTTTGACTAAAGGAAGTCAAACATTTAATGTTAAATCAGCAAAATATAATGTTAAACAAATTGTTTCAAAAAAATCACAATCCTCAACTACAGTTTTAGATGATATATGTTCTACTTTGTCATGTAATCCAGCTCAATCAGCTGATTGTAAATGGTATACACAAGGAGCACAATCATGGGAAAAAGGACAAAGTAGTCGTCGATCAAATCCGTTGACAGGTGTTCAAGTATCACCATTTGAAGGTGAGAAATTTTTGGTTGCTTCTTTTAATACAAGAAAACCAACATCATATGTAATGTCTAGTGAAATTGTTACAATTCCTCGTGATTTAGGAAGAACACTTTATTATTGCTTTTATGAATTCATAAATACATATGGAAGCAAAATATCACTCTGTCAAGATGGCGAAGGAACTAATTGTTTCTATGAAAGTGAAAATCCTAAAGCATCTGATTTACTTGAAAGAAATAGACAATGGAATTATAAATGTGTTGCACTACCAATTGGTCAATATGAGGTATGCATTTTATATTTTTTAGATTTACTATTAATGTTTCTTTTTTAGGTTTATCTCATCGGTCAAAATAGTGGAGAAAATTTAGGAGACATTGGATTCGCAGCTTCTAAAGTCACAACAGATGCAGAAGGACTTAACGATATCTGCTAACATTTCTGAGAAAAAACCAAAATCTTTCTATAATATGATAAAAATAATTTATTGTAACTATATGATTATTAATATCTCTCTATAATGTCAGACAAAATTTATATATCTTAATGTCACTGCAAATGTTTTATATTTAAATTGATAAACTTTATATGTACTTAACATAATAATCATTTAACATACTATTCTTTTTTACTCTTATTTTCATTATTAATAATTAAAAGTATACGAATTTATTATCCTTACAATATGAAACATCTTATTATCATGTCAATTTTAAGTCTCCCGACCTATAAATAAGCCATTTTATAGGGTAAAATTAAATGTATTTAATATATAAGAAATAATAAGTATTTTTAAAAAATTCTTTTGAAATGTTAATCTTCACCTATATTTAAATAACTGTATCAATGTTTATGAAATAAATAGAGTTTCTTTAAGAACATTACAAAAACCTGAGAGATCAAGTGGATTCTATAGATATATGGGATGTTGAGAAATAATAAGAATATAGATTATTGTGGCTAAGACATCATAATTATTTTTAAAGTGTCGTGAAACTTAAAAATTTTTATATATCAATTATATTTTAAATATTTTAACTTTCATTTTATTATAACCTAAACCATAAAATTTAAACTATGTTACTAACATTTAAAAAATGTTTCTGGAAAAATATCATAATTTTTTTACTAATATTTTTATCAAATATGTATTTATGTTGTATTAATCAGTACAGGAAAGGTTATCAAAGTAGTACATGTTGTGCAATACCTTCAAGTCCACAAATGTTTATTCAAGAACCTGCTTATGAATATGGTAATGATTACAAAACTTCGAGACATAAATTTGGTGGTAAGTTAATTATAATTATAAAAAAGGATTATATTTTTTAAGGTGTTAAAACAATTTTAAAAACTAAAAATTATTTGGAATTAGAAAACTTTATAACGAATGATAGCGATTTATCGTGTATAACTATGGAAAATTGTAAATGGTCAAATGATCCTAATGACGAGTTAGATTGGAGTATAATAAATAATGATAATAGCTATGTAAAAAATGTACTACCAAAAAAATTTTTACAAAATGGTATTGAATATTTGTTAGTATCTACCGATGAAAGACCACCACTAGATAGCGCTATCCTTGTTAGTGATCCAATTAATTGTCAAAGTACCTATGGATATTTATCATTTAAATGCTATATCTCCCAACCACATGATATTGGAACACCACCAATCCTTGAAATATGTACCAAGATTGTAAAACAAAATACTATAAATAATTGTCAAAGAGTATATTCCAATCCAAATTATTATGTTCATGCAAAAATTTCTAAAATGGATGATCCATTTCATGTATGTATAATAATTTATATTAAATAGTTATGTGATAAAAATATTTTAGATTATCATAAAAGCATACAAATTTGACAATCCGGTTGAAGGTGGTTTAATTGTTATACATGATATAAAATATGAATTAGGAAAAGATGGAATTATAAACAGTTGTGAAATAGGGAATTCTAATGATATTGAAGAAAATAACCTTCTACCTCTTAATGATATTCCACCAATTACTGTGAATTATGATACATCAACAAATAAAGATGATAATTTAAAAGATGAGGAAGTTGTAAAAGAAATTGAACCTAACAATAGAATATATCCATTACTAAAAGATAAATTAGATGATGTTATTAATGATGATCATTTACAGTTATCATCAAAAACAATAAATAAAATACATAATGAAATTGATCGAAATGTTATTCTACCAACAGATATAAATAATGATAGTATTAAAGATGAGGAATCAAAAATGAGTTGTGATGTTGTAAAATGTTCACCTGAGAGATTGGCAAAAGAAACAAATTGTCTTTATAATAATTATGTCATCTCATCTGATGGTGAAGAATCTCTTGGTTCTGGATGGGAAGTAGTTCTAGTTGAAGATTTTTCACCACATGATTTTTTAAAGGATAAATATTACAAGAAGAAAAATTTTGTAGAAAATTTATTTTTAACAGCCAATTTTTATGGAGTTGATTCACCAACATATATTTTTGAAAGTCCCAGTATTAATTTTAGTGATAATGAAGAATTCTATTTATCCTTTCAAAGGCATATTTCTATAAAAGGTGCTGAGCTTGTTGTTTGTGGTAACAAAAATGGTTCCAATTGTTTTTGGAGTAGCGAAGGTGATGATATCAAAGATGAATGGATCATTGAACATGTCCCTTTAATTCCTGGCCTTTCAAATGTAAGAAAAATAATAAAAAAAACTCTTTTTTACTGTTATTTTTAGATTGTATTTATTGCAAAGTCAAATTATAATGTGTCGCCGCAAACAATAGGTCAAGTTGGAATATTTGACATCAAAATGTATATTAGAAAAAATGATTCACTAATACGTTATTGTTAATGAATACCTAATTATGTTTACCTTTATTCATAATATTGTTACAGTATTTACTATTTAATAAATTTAATAAAGTAACACATAAAAATATATTATATACGCTTCTCTCTTGATTCTTGGTCTTATACTATAAAAAAGATGTAAGTATTTTTGTTAAAAATAGATATTATACTTTAAACAAATAAATTTGTTTCAAATAATATCTAAATAAAACACTATTAAAATTCTTTTGTTACTGTAATAATATTTTGTGGATCGAAGTTTTTATCAATAATAGGGGGTGAACGTAATGGGAGTGGTGGATTTGGAAGATCATGTAACTGCTCCTCATAATAACGGAAGAAGGAACGTCTTGATGCTAGTAATCCTCCCATATATTCAAATTCTGTAATACGATGAATTCCAAGATCTTTAAACGTTAAACCTCCTGTTAATACATCACTAGTACCCTCAACAACCTCCATCCATTCTTTATTTATAGGTGTATCACATTTAAAAAATTTTTCCCAAAGTTTACAAGCAACCATATATGATTTAAAAACAGGATCAGGAAAACCATGACGTTTATAATTGAAACTAAATTTTTTAAGACAATGTGCTTTTTTATACATATAATCGATTAATTCAGATAACTTATAACAATGCGGTCCTGTTAATTCATAAGTCTTTCCATAGGTTGTAGGATCAAGTGCTGCAACTCGTATACCTTTTGAAACATCATTCATAAAAACAGGCATTTTATATGTTTCCTCACCGGCTTTATAAAGGTATACAGTATCAAAGAATGTCTTACGAAATCTTGAAACGTAATATGTTATAAAATGATCTTCTTCCCCAAACATTACTGATGGACGGATGATTGTTGCTTTTGGAAATTCATCTCTTACAACAATTTCACCTTGCCCTTTACTACGAAGCCATTTTGAACCAGTAGGTATAAGAGAACCTTTTGGATTAGTAGAGGCATTCAATGCAGAGATGTGAATTAATTTATCAACACCAGATTCTCTTGATATCTTTGCAATTCTTTTTGCACCCTCTACATGTGTATCAAAAAAATTATAATTTCTAAAGATTATCATAACATTTTAATAATAAATATATATTATTATAATGTAATACAATCTACTAACCTTGTTTCAATACGAGTCCCAATCATATTAATAACAATATTACTATATTTAATAGCCTCGGAAATTGATTTTTCATCTTTAAGTTCAAATGGAACAAATAAAATTTGACCTACTTCACAGGGTATCTTTAATTCCCGAAGCCAATATGGTTCACAACGATAAGGTATAACTAATTGATTTCCTGTTTTGGCAAGTTGATTGATAACACTCATTCCAAATGGGTTTGTTGCACCAAATATAGTAATTACATTACCTGAAAATGATGCTCTTCCACCAGGTCCTTTTCTAAATGATGCTTCATGACTTGAAGGTTTTGATTCTGGTAATTCAATACTTCCATTTTTACTACAAAATAAAGCGTAATTATTTTTTTTCAACAATGGAAATGGCTTAAGAAATTTCATTATTAATCTTTTTTATTTTATTAAATTATAGATAGCAATATAAATTTATTATTATATTGAATAAAAATTTCTATGGCTGTCTATGGGTAAAGTGGTGAAATGATTATTCAAAATCCATTGCCTACGTGCATACAGATGTTTTTTTACCATATGAAAATTTCATTGATAGTGACGCTTATCCAATATAAACTATAAACATCTAAAACAACAATAGTGCAAATTTTCTATCTTAGAATGTGTATATATTAATATTTATATTTTTTTACAAATGAAAGTTACACAAATTTTTTTTATATAACCATTCAAACAAATTATAAAGAATTTTGTTGAAAATTGAAGAATGAAATATTAAAATTTGTACGTTTGATTGATGAAAGTAAAATTTTGTAATGTTAATATATTATTCATTCAAGAAGTTAACGTCGTTTTAAAAGATTTTTTAAAATAAAGATGATGGTTCTGAAATAAAATTATCATTTATGTAATTATAGTATCACTATAAGTCTTATTGATTTGTCACTAATTCAATATGTAAATATTTTACCAGTACTTTCTTAGGATATTTTTGATATGTTTTATTATATTCTTATAACTTTTGTCATTTTGTAACCTGATGTATAAAAATATTTTGTAATAGATTTTTGATCAATAAATATTTATATTTCTTTATTTTGTTAAAAGACAAATTATATAGAAGATAAGCTTTTGGTAAATTTTTTGTTATAACTATGACATTAAAATTATAATATTGTGTTTATTTGATGTTTAACTTTCCTTAAAATCAATATTTTTTAGTTAATACCTATTAACCCTTTTGTTTATAGGAAAATATAATTTTAGAAGACATGTTAGGTCCAACCATTCTTCAAAAACTTCAACCAATGAATAAATTTTACATTCATACGGGAAATTTAAATCAACTTGGTGATCTTAAGTTTAAAAGATTTAAGAATAGTGCTGAGGAATTTAAAGCATGTCTTGAGTACCTTCAGCTTCCTGAAAATGCTGGTGTTGAGTAAGTTATTGTATGGGATAATATTTATAATTATTTTAAGTGAACACGGTGTATTACTTTTAAATTCAAAAAGATTATCGGAGGAACCATTTGAAAGAGATGATTTAAAGATAACATTAAAAGTTTTCTTAAATGATTTTGATTTCTCGCAAATAGAAAAGGCAGTTGATGGTACATTAATTGAGCTGAAGACTGATAATATTGAACAATTAATTGTATCATTTCCTCCATTCACGACCGAAGAAGACATATCAGAGGAAGAAGAAGATAATTTGTTTTTAGAAAAGGTTATAAAAATATGGAGAGATTTGGAGGAATTTGTAGGAACATCAAAAGTTACCAATTTAGGTGTAGCTGATTTTAATGTTAATCAATTAAAAAAATTATTTGATGCAGCCACAATTAAACCCTGCGTTAATCACTTTAACATTGACTCTTGTTGTGTTGTAAGTTTTGTTTAATCTTTTTCAAATATTACATTTAATTTTCCTAAAAATAGGTCCCACCTGAACTTCACAAATATGCTGGAGATAATTATATACAACTTTTAACACACAATGATCCATCACCATTTCCTGTCGCAGAAGCATTTAAACAAATTTGCGAATTAAAATGTACATCACCAGAATGTTGTAATACCTTTAAACCAACATGGGCTGCTAGATATACTACATGGGTTCGAAGACGATCACTTATGGCTGCTAAAGGATATATTGTTGAATTTTCAGCAATTTGAAAAATGCTTTCATAAATTTGCGCTACCATAATTATTATTATAAATGTTATTGGATTAAACTTTTTGAATAAATTTTTTAGCAAAAATGTTCTCTATTTAATTTTTTGTTTGATTTGTTTTACTAAATTTATCAAATAGATATGTAATGATAATGTGCATAAAACTGTATTATGCTGGTAAATGAAATGTTATTATACATAAAGATATTCAAAAATATTAATGTGATTAAATTTTTATTGATACATGGCATTATCTTATGTGATATGAAACACAAAATTAGGTAGAAAATTATTTTCTGTCAAGGTCTCCATCTAAAGGTATGTATTATAATTTCATTTGATATCAGAATTTGATATTATCAATTTCATTATATTTTATATTGTGGCTGTACGAACCATGAACACATATTTCTTTTCTAATTTATGAGACACATATATATATTAAAATAGGCAAACTGTTGTACACATTTTCAAATGTTTGTGCTTGGTTGTTATATTATATATACGTATAAAAAATTATTAAAGACATTACTATATATTTTACAAGCTCCACCTTTTTGTAATAAATAAGAAAATCTTAATCATTAGATAAGGTCTCTTAAAATAGTATAAATATGGAAGAAAAGATAACTCCGACATCTTAAAATTTTTAAAGTTATTTATTTATAACCAGGTAAGTTTATTATAGACCTTAAATTCTTTTACTTTACGAATATCATTTTATATGTATTCATATGAAAAATCATTCTTTCATATTTAAAGTACCTTTATGAAATAAGTAATATTGGTATTTCAATTTTATTAGACATCCACCAAACCAGATGTACTTTTGTATTTTTTCAATGGTAACACCAACTATCTACATTTTAATGCATATTATGGAGAACTAATTATTGTATTTTAGAATAAAGTACAAGTTTTGTAGACAATAAATGACATATTATTGGCTAATAAATTAATCTTTCTCATTATTTTTACTAAAAACAACTACTCCTTAAGGAGAAAAATTTGTTCTAATTACCAGGCACATATTAATCATTACAATTTTCACAAAACTGTTCTTATTAACTCTCCATTTTTGAATGACATAAATTTAATCTTTTAGGTACTTAAACAAATTTTTTCGTCATTTTCAATTTACTATCACAAACTGTTAGAATGGTAAAATTAAAAAAAGAAATAGATGCGATTAATTGTTTATGTGTAATAATGTAATAGGTGCTCATTTTTGCTTTCCATTCGGTCATTATAAACACTGGTTTTACATTTTGATGGCTAATACCACTCCTACTATTAGTCATCAATCTCCCTAACAATTTATTCATTTTCATTATTAGTTTCTTACAGTTATTCTCTCTCTTTAATAAATTTATTTTACATTTTTTTAAATTAACAGAACATTTTTGCTGATGAATGTTTATTTCTTACAACTCACAACTTAGTGAGGACAATTTTTTAGAAGATAGTAATTGGGTATTGTGGTTTCAAATGAACTCCAGATTATTTGATAGATATCTGAGATCATTATGAAATCACGATACCTAGTAATTATCAATTTATTTCATGGAGGAAATTCAAGAAATCTGGAAATAATCAAGTTTTTTGTAATAAATATCTATAATTTTTTGGTTTAAAAATTTAAATTGTTTTCTTTTATGTTTTTAATAATAAAGGTATTTTCCATTTCTTTTTATTTCCGTTTTGTCTAATAAAATCAATAACAAAAAAGTTCTAATGACAATATAATAATATAATCTTACAACGAATGTTTTTTAAAAAGTTGGCAAATCGTACCAAGATTGTCACAAGAATATGTATATGATAATTTTACACATTCATAATTCAAACTAACAATAATTTTTATTTCTAGTACGTAATTTTTTTAGTTATGTTTAGCGTCAAAATTGAAGTAGAACAGTTGTTAAAGAATTTAGATGATGAAACAAATAGCTTAAAAAATTCATTATGTGATTTTAAAAAAGTAAGCAATAATCTCATTAGTAATTTAGAAGTCTTAATCGATGATAATATGAGGAAGAATGAGAAAAATGGTACAAACAAAGTGGATAGTTCATTAAAACATAGTTTGGATTCTTTCTCAGAAATAATAACACGAGCAATAAATCGCCAGGTTGAAGATCACAAAGATATGCACCAAAATCTATCAAAATTAGGTAAAATTATAGATAAACAATTTATTGATGATTACAATGGTTTAATAAACAATCAGGAAGATATATATGATGATGATGAATTATCAGAATGTACCAATCAACTAGTCCATGAACACCTCCTTAGTACTGGTGATATTGATGCTGCGGAGTTAATGACAAAGGTATTGACATACTTATTTAATATTGTTAATAACTTCTTAATAGGAAACTAAATTTGATCCAGATGGTCCCGATTACTCAGAGTTATACCATGTTGAGACAATAGCAAATGATATTTGTCAATTCGAAATTGAAAATGCATTGAATTATCTTCTTCATAAACATAAGGATGAAACGGAATTAATAAAAGATTTTAAACGTCTTTTGGCACTTCAATATGTTGAACAGGGTAAGAAAGCAGATGCTGTAAGATTGACAAAAGAAATAGCATCTTTATCAAATTCAGAGGAAATTGATCAAGTTAAAGAATTAATGACGAAGATAATGTCTTATCCTAACTGTAAAAATTGGGAATCTTATAAATCGAAGGAATATTGTCAAGAATTAGCCAGTCGATTTGCTAAAGTTGCTGTTGGGTTACCAGAACCATTACAAAAAGTGTAAGTTATTATAAATATTTTTAGTAATAAAACATTTTAGTGTTGAGACGGGAGTTGATCTTTTTCCTACATTTATGAATACTCGTGAATTAATGAAAGCTCGAGGTAGAAATATATCTGAAGCCAATGAGTTACCCATTGATGCTGCTGATCAGGATGAGCCACAACATTCTGTATTTATTTGTCCTGTCCTTAAAGCAGCATCAGATTTTTCGAATTTACCTGTCAGATTAAATTGTGGACATGTTGTTGCAAAAGATGCATTAGATAGAATGGTTGTCACAAATAGAGCTAATAAAATCAAATGTATTTACTGTCCAAAAGAATCTTATAAAGATGAAGCAAAACCACTTTATTTATGTTAACTATTCCTACTACTATTAAGTATAAAAATTATTTAAAATCACTACTGAAAAAATATATTAAGTTATCTTTACTTTTTTTTATTTTCATAATTTTATTTTTAGATAAAAAGTATTAGCTAATCATTTATTTCGTACAATTATTTTTACGATACTTATAAGTATTAAATTTATGTGTTATTAAAAATTATTGTATTATACAATTTTTCTTTTTTTTAGTTTTTTGTGAAGCTTTAACAGCCTCTATCTCTGCTTGGTATGTCAAATCATTTCTAGCATATTGTCGTTCCATTGTTTTATATCGTCTAGAAAAAATATAATATTGTTTAATTATAAAAAAATTATTACAAAAATACCTTATGAGGCGAACTAGATCGTGAAATGCCTGATCAACGTTTTGTCTTTTTTTAGCAGAACATTCTAAAAAAGGCACTTTATATGTTTGCGTGAATCTTAATATATCTTCATCTGTCACAATTCTTTCCTCCACTAAATCTGTTTTATTTGCTATTAATATTATTGGATAATCGTCGCGATCCTTCATTCGCCATATCAATCGAAATAACTTTTCTGCTTCAACAAAACTACAAAAAGGGAAATTATTACGTTCAAAGAATAGAATATAAATATACCTATTTCTATCAATTACTGAAAATACAATTAAAAATCCATCACCGCTTCTTAAATATTGCTCTCTCATATAATTGAATTCTTCTTGACCAGCTGTGTCAAGTACTAAAAATATTTTTAAAAGACATTATATTAAGAACTCAAATGATTATATTATGTAATGCATTCTTAATATATAAAATAAACAATATACATACCTTCTAATTTGCAGAGATCATCATCAATAAAACATTGCTTTAAATATGAATCTTGAATTGTTGGATCATACTCTCGTATAAAATATTGCTATAAAAAATTTTTTTAGCAGTTAATATTTATGTCACTTTAGATAGTTTTTTAAGAAGAATAAATAGTATATAAAGTATGTGAAATAAAAATTACCTGTGTGAATTGAATAGTTAATGCAGATTTTCCAACACCTCCACCACCAAGAACCACCAATTGATATTTTGGTTTTTTAGTTGCAGCTTCTGCTGAACTAGTTTTTGATGTATTTGGAGGCATATAAGCAATATGAATATAGTTATATATATCAAATTAAATAATAATATAACAAATTCTTATTTTAAATATAAGAATCAAAATAAATTTTATACTAACTAATATACAACTAGAAATTATCAAAAAGGTCACACATTAAACAATTATTTATATAAATTTGAAATACCGTGCAAAAATCAAAATTTTTTAATTATTAAACTTTTCGAATAAAATTATTATTAAATTATTTTATAAATATATATAACAAATTTATTTATGCATCAAAAAGTATTAGTTTACTATGGGAATAAAATTTTACATAATATAATATGGCATTGAGACATTTTTAACAGAATGAATAAATATTAAAAAATTTAGTAAAATCAAGGTTGAAATCTTTTTTAAAGAATTCTTTTAAAACAAACATTTATATAAAAAAAATCAAACAAATCTTTTCTTTGATGGAAAAATTGAATTACATTTTGATAACAAATGCTTTGGTGGGTGGACTTTTATAATATTTATAAAGTAAATGAATATATAATATTATACATAAAAGACAGATAAAAAATTATAAATATTTTTTTGTTTTAAAGTTATAATATTACCAATAAAAAATAAATCTATATAATTTTAATTTATAATCATATTAACAAAAAATTATCCATTTTTTTCCTTTTGACATACCATCTAAAAACAATTAGTATAATTCAATTAAAAGATGATATAGTAATAAAAATTAACAGAACTAAACACAAAAATTTTTAAGTATATTAAGTATGAGAATTATAATTAATAATATATAACAAAACTTTTACATAATAGTTTAATAATATATAATTTGACCGCTCGTTAATAATATTTACGAAAGTCAAGTTTCAAAAATTACTTGTGCTTATTTTAAAATTAGTAAGAGTCTTTTGTTAAAATTGATGATGAAGAATTACTTAATTCTGAAGAATCACATTATTATTATTATTACTTAAAGTTGCTTACCGTGCATATGATATTGCTATTGAGTCCTTTCTTAAGTTATTTTATCTCATACTTTAATATTTAACATTAACAAAAATTATTCAATATACGTTATGATTTTATTTTAACATTTTTGTAAAAGAAGAGTTGGTATATTTTTTAAAAATTATTTTAAATAAACAAAAAATGAAAATTATTCACCAATTAAAAAACTTTCAAAATGGGAAATACTTTTTTTAAAATAAATATATATATTAAACAAACAATTAAATAATAAATATTGAAATAAATTATTTTTAAAGCTGTACCATTTCTTCAATTTATTATCTATTTATGAAGAAAAAATAATATAAATTTGTATCAATATAAACACTTTTAAACAATGCAGATATTTTTTATACTACATTTTTTTTAGTGGCTAATATAAACAGATATCATAAAAGAAATAATATGGTAATATTAAAAATACCAATATTATAAATATATATTACTATTGAAGCAAAAATTACTAAATCATACAAATAGATTATTAAGAACCAATTTAAATAGTAATTCAAATTTAGCTTCAGCGACAAATAGATAACTAATTTTACTTACACATAAACTTATATTTCATGACCTATGATTTGTGAAAATGATATAAGACTATAAAGATAAGTAGTCAAGTCAATTTTCAGAAGAATGAATGAATAAACTATCAGTATGAGGATTAAAAATAATCGTTTAATATTTAATTATTGATAGAAAATACATTACATGATTCTTCTCTTCCTTTATATAATATTTTTGGTGGCCATAAAATTATATTTAGACAAATTGCGCAACAATATCATGTAACTATATGTTGGTACATTACAAATATTTAACCTTTCAACAACAAAATCATCTAGCAAAGCAATAATTCTATTTTTGTTTTTAATTCAAAAAAAAATATTGTGTGCATATGTTTATAGTTGGAGAGAGAGTGTTACATGTTATAACATCAATTTTGGAAAGATTTGTACCAAAAATAATATATTAAATATGCGTTCCCATACTACTTAATGTGGTGCCAATATTTTGTTCCCCTATAATTGTTAAATATTATTCTTTACAGTTGACAAAATAAAAAAGAGAATAGGAAGATAAAAATAGTTATATCAATCATCATAATTAGATATATTTAAAGTTTTACTAGTAGGAAATTAAATAAAAAAATATTCTAATCATAAAATTTGTAAGATTTTATGTGTTTCTTAAATAAATATAAATATTTCACTATATTATAAAATATAAATAAAACCATCATTAAGATAAAATTCTTTTTTTTAATATGATTCTTTAATGACAAATTTGGTAATCAATCATAATGATTTATATGATAAAAAAAATGAAAGTGAAAAACGAAGTTATTTGATTTTAAGAAAATTGTGATTCTCGGCCTGATAGAGATGTGTAATAAAATGTCGTCTTATTTATATTTAATTAGAGTATTACTAGTGGGATAATATAATAAAAGAAAGGCCTTTCAAATAGTTAACATTCATCCACATATGTAAATGATCCCTCTACAACAAATACGATCACAGTCAAGAACGTAAGTTCTTTTTCTAAAAGTTGATTAAATAGATATAATAAATATACTCCCTACAAAATATGATAATAAAATTGGTTTACAAGGAAATTGATACAATAATCTCCAAAAAAGATAGTTCTTTTAGAAATCTATTAAATTTCATAAGGTAAACCGTCAACAACATATTATAATAGGTATTGTGATATGTTAAAATTGTCACTCTCCAAAATTTTTATTTGATTTAATGGTATGGTTGAATGAATGGGTAACAATCAAACAATAATATTATCGCTTTTCAATAAAAGCTTAGATTTTGAATTATAAGGTTTTAATCAAAATATGATATCTTATACAATGATGGTAAATAAAAATTTTTTGAGGTATAAATAATAACACATCGATAAAAATGATAGTAAAATAATAAAAATTTATATATAAATAATTGATGTTTTTTACTTGTTTTGAACTTAAATTAGTCTAACATGTGAATAAATATTTTGAAAAGAAAGGAAAAATTATATAAATTTACATAGCAAAACGGCAGTTAAAAAGTGATAAATGAATAATAAGCCAGTTTATGTTTAGTTCTTCATTTGACTACTATGAACTTATATTAAGTTATACAAATATTTTAGCTCATTATAAGATATCTCTTTTTGATAAGAAGGGAACAACTGAAGTACTTTTTGTCTATATATTCAATATAAAAAAATCCTCAATAAATATTTAGAAATTCATATAATAAAAGTTTAACATATTTATTGACAATACTTTAAAATTCCTTATTAGTTATAGAAATAATAACAAAAAAAATTTAGTGTTTTAATAATATGTTTAATTTTTTATTTTATGGTTTTTAACAACACATAGTTTTAAATGTTATTAAAAATTAAAAAAAAAAGAAATTAAAGGGATACTATATATTAGATGTCTTCGGTATTATAAAAACTATATAATTTAATCAAATAATAAAAAAATTTTAATTTGAGAAAATTATACCACTAATTTAATGAAAATAAATTTGAAATAGTTTTATGCGTAATAAACATAATTGGTTAGAAATAGTTTCTGTTCAACTACGTTAATTTGAGATGTGATTAATATAAATTTAAAAATATTTTTCTATTAATAAGTAGTCATCTCGAAAAAGATTATAATACTATAAGAATGAAATTATTTTTATAAAAGTATTGAAAAGTATATAAAATTAATTGGTAATTTGATATTATTGTTAAGTCAAACATGAAAAACTCATGTATTTGTTGTATTTATTTATTCTTTATCAAAATTGGGAGAAAAGAATGAAGAAGTCTAATGTAAAAATATACATTTTACTAGTTTTATTTTTAAAAATGTTCTTTTTGGAACTTTTGACATCATATAGAAGTAAAAGATATAGTAAAAAGAAAGAATAAAAAGTCTATTCTAGCATTTATGGAAATAAAAATTTATAGATTAATGCATCTTCAAAAATAACAAAAAAAATTTTGATAACAAGTCAAATATATTAGTCTAAAAATGTAATAGAGAGTAAAAAAAATTGTACAATAAAAGGAACAGCATAATATAATTTAAATATCCTTGAATTTATAAAATAAAATAAATTATTAACCATTTTATGAAGTAACAATTTTTATATAGTTAAATTTCAAACTTTCGAAATATTTGAAATAAATTTTGTACTTTTTATTTTTAAATGAAATATATATAAATATAAACAATTCATTTTGATAAATTATATTATATATATATATATATATAAATATGATTATTTTTTCATTTTTAATAATTAAATATAAACATTTAAAATAATGGTTGTAATTTTATACATTGATATATTAAGAATTTTTACAGTTATCATAAAGTGTTTCTTCAAAATGATGAGTTATATAAAAGTAATATAATCATATTAGTTAAGGAAGATATAAAAACATTTTTAAACATTAGCGATCTTATGATTTACAATCTTCGTCTTTTTCCAATTTCAATGATAAGTTGTAAAAACTACATGAGTTAATATATACTCTAAAAATTTTATCACTTAAAATCAGATAATACTTTGCAATAAAAAGTTTAACTTTACAACATTTTTAATGTGTTATGCTAATTTTATTTTACTTAAATACCCTTAAACATGATTTATTTTTCGTTCCCTTTTAATTTATATTTTTCATATTAAAAAATGAGTAATGATACTTTTGTTAAAAAATATATTTATTTACAAGTATTAAAAGTTTAATAATTGATTCTCGTTCATTTGTAATAAATAAAAACATAATACTATTTTTATACCTTTTAATGTTTATGACAATTATTTGTTATAAAATGATTATATTAAATATTTATTAAAATACATGAAGAATATTGCATTTAGAAATAAAAAACATATTAAATGACGGCGTTAATGTATTATTCATTGTATACAATATTTTTACTTCATTGGTTATTAGACTTTAAGATTTATTTTTTTATCCAAATATTTCTCACATTCCTTATGTTAGGATGTATTGTAGAATTTAAGAGTAATTGAATTTATTTTATATGACTTTTAAATGGTACATCCATTTTTCTGGTTCTATAAAATTTTATCATTAAAGAATCTACGTGATTTTATGAAAAGCAAATTTATTATTTCTCCATTCCAGGAAAAGTTTTAAACAAAAAAATATTTATAATTATTTTAAATTAACATTTATAACCTCAGTAGACTCTTAGTACGTCATCTTTCGCATACCTATCAGGTTTCTTAATTTTATTAAAGGCAACCTAAATTTATCATAATAATAACAAGGAAACATTGACTCAGACATATTTTAATATCGAGAAAACGCTTCAATTACCTGATCATTCTCTCTCAAAAATACTTATTTGTCATTAATGCCATAATATAATCTACAAATATAGAAGTTAAGAAAAAAGAAGAATAAAGTTATTAGACTTTTTCTTAAAACTTTTCAGTATATTTACTTAAACATTGAAATTGATCTTCATAGAGAATAATTAAGGAATATTTTGACTGGTATTGATAGATAATAATCTTTTCTCAGAGTACTACAAATACAATGAGTAAATTATATAGAATAAAAATAAAATAGAGTGATTAAAATTTAATAGTTTTTTTGGTATAATACATTTAATAAAATGCAGAAATAAGATACTCTCAGGAATAATTAAAATATTCTTTTGGAGAAAGTAAACGTTTACATGAGTTTCCTTATAATTACAATGAAGCAAAGGATAACAAAGAAGATAACCTTTAAACTACAACTACTCTCTTTTTTCTGATAGAATGATGTTTGATTGGTATTGATGATTATTGGCTTGGATGGAAATTATTGTATACTTTATTGAAATTAAAAAATGTCAAGAAGGTAACGTCAAATAAAAGAAGATAGATTGTATTTTATATCTTAGACATGGTTTTTTAAGGATAAAGGTATGGCTAAACACTATATATAATGAATTTTTAATTATTTAAGACGTTATAAAGAATACAAATCTTCCTCTTATAAGTTATTGTTAAATTTTTTTGCGTCATTATCCAGGTGGCTGGTAGAAGGAAAAGGTGATCGAAGATTACACTTTGAAAATAAAAGTAAAAATAAAATGTTTAAAAATCATTTATAATAAATTGATAGATTTTTATTTAAAAAAATATTATATTTTATATTGTTAATAATAAAGCAATAAAATAACACTACTTTTTACTTTAGCTATTGAGTAACTTTACATTGGTTGTTGGACTTGAATTGATATTTTTTTCTCTTATTACCTCAAACATTTGCAAAATTGATTTTTTTACCATACAATACAAATTTTATTCAGTGAAAGACTATCTTTTAAAATAGTAAGATGATATGAAGTTATAATAATTTTCTGATCTAATTTTAACTTAATAATTTATTACTAACTGTCATTTGATTTTTTTTAAACAAAATGAAAGTTAGAATATAAATACTTTAAAGTATATCCACGAGAAGAGAAATATAATTATCTTTATGGAAATGAGTTATTTAAATTAAAAACACTTTTTTTTAATAATAATTATTCTTTTTAATTTAAATTTTTCATAACATCTTTTAAATAGTAATTTTTTTATTTAATAAAATCTATGAGTAAATATTAAAAGTATTTTCTTCTTAAAATTAAAAATATATTATTCTATTCCATGTTAATATTTTAATTTTACTTATTTTATAGTTTTATCAAACTTTCTCATGCAAAATATTTTAAACATGAATGAGGTAGGTGAATAGCAAATATTTTTAAAAGTTATCCAAATTAAGAGTGGTAAAATTAAAATTAGCAAGATAATTAGCGAAAATAATAAAAGAATAACTATAATTCCATCTCCTACGGCAAGATTCTGTTGTATGTGTGGGAAGAAATGTTATAACTTTTCAAAAATTTTGAAAAAAGAAGATAATGATAGTGTATTTGAAAGGTAAATAATCCATTTTTCCACAATGTGAATATGGTATATTATTTTAATTATTAATTTTTAGAATATTTCACATTCTTAATGTTCAGTGGCCTTCTATTAGAGATCGCTGTTATAATAAAAAGCTACCAAACTCAACTTTATCAATTACTGAAGTTGCAAAGAAAGTTTGAAATTAAGAAACATGAAAAAATGTCACACGATATATGTATTTTTATCATACCTTTATTTTATATCTGCTATAAAAAGATTTTTATTTTCTTATTAATATTATAATATCTTTTAATTATTTTACTTAAAGGTTGCTCTTATGAATAAATGTAAAAAAAAATAATAAACATATTCGGAGGATTATATTCACTTTTTTTTCAACTGCGTCATTACAAAAATAGTTTCATAATCTTTTTACTAAACTTAACATTGCACCATTAATAAAAAGAATAATTACTAAAAATATTCTTTAAAGCTAACCAACATGATATTTTAAAGATTTTGTACCTATATGAAATAAGATATCTTTTATTTTTACATTAAATTTGGTAATAAGAATGTTTTTATAGTAAAGCAAAATATATTTGTAATATTTGTTTATTCATGTTTATAATTGATGTGGTTTACAACTTCAGTTTTCATTATGTTTTTATAAATCATAAAATATCAATATATTTTGAAAATAATAAAATTCATTTATTCTACTTATTAGATTTTATATCAATAAATGTGTGAAAAGTAATTACAGTAATATACTGAAATAATAATTGTAGGATAAGATTAAATAAAAAAACATTTGCGCAAAAAAGAAAATATTATAAGATATATAGTATTATTTTTTGTAAAAATTTTTTTCACATTAAAAAATTTATATTTCCTATGCTTGCATGATCAAAAAAAATGTAATATTTAAAATTTCTAGTATTTTTTCGAAAAATGAATTATTATTATTATAATAATAGTCTGATATCAAATATTCTTGTTGCTGGTAATCTTTATTTTTTTCATAATTATAGACTCAAAACAAACGCTTTATTGAGATATTATATATTCTAGAAAGTCTAATTTATTATTATTACAAAAAACTCTTATTTAATTTTTTTTTATTATTTTTACAGTCTTCTTATCGTATTTGAAGAAATCTTTATTATTAACAACGAAGATTAAAACTTCCTTAATCGCAAAAGATGGACTCTGTTTATTTCATAGATTTCTTCCTCATTCAGATATTATTTGATATAATTAATAATAAATTTCTATTTAAATATGTATATGTAAAAAACAATTGTAAAATTTTTTATATTATAAATATTTAGAATTTTATAAAGAAACGTTGGGGTATATATGCGTTTAACGATAATGGAATATAACCAATAACATCACTTAATAAATCTTATTTTAGCACCATCAACATAAAAAGATACTAAAATACATCTTTTATTTTTTGTTTTAACCACATATATAGCCTTAATATTAGGTAAAAAAATAAATTTACAAAAATTAATAAAACATAATGTTATATCATTGCCAAAGATATTTATACTTTCTTTATATCTCTCATTAAATTAACATTTGCTTAATTGTAAAAACTATTATTTTTGAATTTATTTTGTACATTTACAGATATTATAAATACATATAGCTTAACATTCTTTTATCTTTATTTCTAGATGACTAATAAAAAATAAAAAAAAATTCTTTTTTATCAAGTTAAATAAATTTTTATATTATATAAAATATTAATATACAAGAAACATAATTATTAATTATTATTTCCATTTATTTTCTTTCACGATATCTATTTTAATTTGTTACTTTATTTTAAATAACTTCATTTATATTTATAATCATATCAGAATATATTTACCGTTAAGATATAAGGGTAGCCTAATTTATTTACTTGAAAATTACTGTATTTATCAACGAAAACATTTTTATAAACCACGATTTTAAGTTAACATTTTTTTTAGATATTATGTACTTTAAATAATAATATACGTGCATACGTATAAAGTTATTAATATAAACATTAATGATAAACTTTAAGTCTTAGTCTTCCTTATTCTGAAATTATTTAACAAACCTTTATTTTTTTTTTTAAATATTTTTATTTAAGAGAACTTTTAATAAAAAAAGTAAAATTATTTTCTCCTTTAAAATTATATATTGTACAAAATGTAAAATATTTAAAATTCAAACAAATCCTGATACTCCTTGAATGTATATCAGTGTGTAATTATCTTTTTTTATAAAATCCACCATTTATACACATAAAACTACTAGAGGGAGTACACATATTTAATAGAAAAACAATATACAAAAATGTTTACTTGAAGCACATTGAAAATGTTTTTGAAAGTATAATTAGTTAAATGACTTCTGGAACTATGCTTTTTTCCAGAAAAAAATTACATAATGAAATTGTTATTAATTATTATAATATTTTATTACTTTTTTTGTTCATTATACAATATTACTTTAAAATTATGAGTAGTCATGCATTCTTTATAAACTTCGTCTTATTTTTATAAGAAATTTATAAAAATGTTTGTTTAATTTTAAATTATACAATATTCATGATGTAATATAATTATACTTTTTTTTAATAACCGATTTAATTATTATAATATTTATTTTAAAAAATGTATATTAATGTGTATCAAAAACTAATAATTCACAAAAAAGCTTTCATCATAAAAATATTTTAGTTAATATTTTAAGAGATTATGTATAATTAAAATAGGATCTCTCTTTGATTAAACTACAACACCCTGTAGAATCGTGTATTTTTATATTATTAAAATTTTCTTATTACTTTCCAGAAGATTTATATCTTAGATTAATTAAAAAAAAAGATTTATTATATACCGTTGAAATTTTAATGATGTATTAATGACAAATTATTTTAAAGCCATAATAATTTAATAAAGTTAAAAATTAAAAAATTCGTGCTTTATATCAAATTTGGTATTCTACGAGCATGTATACATGTATTGCTATTTAAATATCCATTATTCAAATCTTAATAAATGTCTAATTTGTTATATATTTAATATAATTATATAAATGAATTTAACTTTCAGTGCAAAAATAATATATAGATAATGAATGCTAATATGAAAGCTGTTATGCCAATAGATTCAATGTCTCAATGTACTCATATCAAAGATCATCGTTATTCTTGCATAAATAATACTATTGAAATTAATATTCTTAACATATATCCTCATATTCCAGTAAGTTTCTTAGTATCAAAAAATGTTTTTTTACTATATATTTGAAAATAATTAAGGAAATTAAAT
Source organism: Strongyloides papillosus (assembly GCA_005656395.1). Taxonomy (NCBI): domain Eukaryota; kingdom Metazoa; phylum Nematoda; class Chromadorea; order Rhabditida; family Strongyloididae; genus Strongyloides; species Strongyloides papillosus. The sequence goes on from SRSI01000013.1 coordinate 607,830, forward strand.
CACGTTTTTTGATTAACATTGGCGTATTTTGTTTCTGTTTTATTGTTGGGATATGTGGAAATTCATCAATTTTAACAATTATTAGGAGTGTTATATCTAAAAGAAATCCTGGAAGATTGAATAGAAGACAAAAAGATTATGCAATTTTTTATATTATATCACTTTGTGTTGTTGATATGATAATGTTAATGTCACTTCCTACTTGTATCCTCGATCTAATTATTGGATTTTGGTTATTTGGCACATGGATTTGTAAAATACATCATATTAGTAGTTCCGTTGGAAGGGTTATTTCAACATTCCTCATTACAGCTATGAGTTTTGATCGATATATGGCAGTATGTCATCCCCTCAAATTAACATATCGTTCAAAAAAATTTGTTATCCTTACATGTATTTCAGCAGCTTTTTTAGCTCTTATCTTATTATCACCATTATTAGGATATGCACAAAGTATTGAAATATTACATGGACAATTTGAACAATATGATGATAAATTAGGTATTTACAATGTTACAAGAGTAAGATTTTTCAAGTGCATTGATAATATGCCTGTTAATGTCGCTTTTCTTTTTACAATATCAACATTTACATTAGGTTTTTTAATTCCACTGGTACTAATTGTATTTTTTAATGTTCAAATAATTAGTCGTTTATATCGTCACACAAAAGTACTACCTACAAGTGGTATACCATTATTAAGAATATCATTATATACAATATTAATTGCTGTCCTATATTTTATTTGTTGGACACCATATTGGATAACAAATATTTATAGTTTTTTTACATCAGTTGATTCTGAAACAAAACACCAAGAACTGTTAACATTTATAATGTATTGTGTTCATGGTCTTCCATATGTAGGATGTGCAAGTAACTGGATTTTGTATGGACTTTTAAATACACAACTTCAAGTTAAACAACGAACAAATATAACCAACAATAATACTAACAATAATAACTTTCAACAACAATCCTTACGTTTGGATTGTAATACAGGAAATGTAGAGAAATCTTCTACATATCAATTGTAAAAGATTCTTTCAATGAATATAATAAGTATTTTTATTCTAATAAAATACAAAATTTATTCTTAAAACATCTGAAAACATTTATTAAAATATTAATTTTTTGCGTTGCAAATATATTTCAAAGAACATTGGAAGTTTACTAAAGTTTAATAATATAATCAAAAGATGCAATTAACAATTTTTTTTATTGTAACTATAAAATATTAATGAATAATAACACATTTTTACCTTAATATATGTATTTAAAACACATGTAAAACTACATTTGTATTTTTATTCTCATTGAATGTAATTGAAAAATATAACATTATCTAAAATATTGAGATCAAAAAAAATAGTAAAAAATAGTTTGTCAAAAAAATGCCTTAATGTTAATTATTAATATGATGATTGATCTTTATGTTGAAGAGGTGTTAAAGAAGTTGATGTTTCAGTTGGTGAAAAATCATTCTTTGGATCTGAATTTTGTGGAAGTACATTAGGGACTGAGAATCTTTTATCTTGACCAACATTTAAATATTCTGCATTTCTTCTCCTATCATTGCGCATGGAATTTCTATATTTAATAGGTGAATTTTTGTATGCCGAATTTACATCTAAATAAGAAATATTCTTACACATTTTATTTTCCCCTTCATTGCACTAAAAAACTGTAAAATTAAAAAAAAAGTATATTTCTTACATTTTCATTAGTTTGACATGATCTAAATGTACATGGTGAATGACTATTTGCCAATGATTTACCATTCCTTTTATTTTTACTTGAATAATCAGTCATATTATTTGAGAAACTCTTCTTTTTAAAATACCGTCTAAAGTATCTTTCTTTAAATATTTGCTTAAAACTACTACTCATTCCAAAATAAATGGTAAAATTGATTGGATATGTAAAGATAATTAAGAAATTTCTAATAATTAATAAACAATTAATATAACTCCAAAATGGGTCTATTTCAACTTGGTAGACAACAATGATTACATGAAGCATGAGTATAAATGCTAAGGGTATTTCAATAATCATAAAAATTATAATAACAACTATTAATAATCTTGTACTTGATTGCATTAATTTATTATTATTACTTTTATTTTGTAACGTCATTAATAAAGCCGTGTTTTGATTAGTTGATTGTGAATATGTTGACTGCAATTATACATAATAATTTTTAATATTAATAAAATATAAATGGAAACATACTAATTTCTTAAAAGCCGTAGGCATACAAACATTTCTCTTCTTTTCCTGTTTACTAATTGTCCAAAATAGCTTTGCAGTAAATATTATAATAACTATACATGGCATTACATGGACAAATATAACTCTTGCTGATATTGATAAAATCATAAAATTTCCAATGCCCATCTAAAAAATTGATTTATTTATTTGGTTGTAAAAAAATTACCATATCAACAAATTCTGAGTATACTTTAAGACAAAAATATCTTCGTGGTTGAAATTCATATGAGATATTTTCTTCTGTAAATATACTTGGCATTACGCTTAAAACACTAGCTATAAAAATTAGCCATACAGTTATTTTAGTTTTTTTTAATGTACAGTATGCTTGAGCATTATGTGATAAACAAACATAGATGTATCGTTGAACAGCTAAATAAACTGTTAACCATATAGCATTTGTATGAAATCTATAGAATGAAAAGGCTATTAATGATATAATCAATTAAACATACAATGTTGGAATTGTTTTCCAAATATGTGAATGGTATTTACACCAAAATGGTGGCATTCCATACTTTAAATCATTAATATAACCACCAAAAGTATAATAATAAAGAACCCATGGCATAGAAGAGAATGCTGTACATAATTCAGAGGTTGCCATAGTCAGTAAGATATGATTTGTTGGTGTTCTTAAACTTTTGTTACTTAATATTAAAATAGCTATTGAGTTAGTTAATAAGCTTATCAATGTTACAATTGGTACAGCATAACCATATATTGGTTTAGCTAACCATATTGGATCTGTTAAACTAGTATTAATTACATCACAGATCTTATATCCATATTCAATAACAATTTCTTCTGGACATTTATTATTAAGAAGTGTTTCATTATAAAATTTGCCTAAATAATAAATAGCATCGGTTTTAGCAATCTCCTTAGCATATCTTTGTAAATTCATCTTCTTTTTTTAAATTAAAAATCTGAAGATTATATTTAAAAGATTTATTTTTTGAATCATCAATTCTTCATAAGCATTCTAAAAAAGAGAATATATTTTCAAAATTAAATTTTATTTTTACAATTAATATACAAACGACTTATAATTAAGAAAAGATAATTCAATATTTTAATTATTTTAAATATTATATAACATATAATTAAAAATCGTTGAAATTGTTCTTTGTTTATATAATAAAATACATTAACATAAGTCTTTCAAGTAAGGTATCATACATAATAATTAATGACAATGGTATATTATTAAAATATAAAATAGTTATTTTCTACATATTTATAACTTTTTTTAATTATTGTTAACATGATATTATGGTTTATTAATAGAATTTATAGAGATGTTTTTATATTTATTAACAAAAACCATCTGTTATTCTTATATAAGATATATTTTTTTAGTTTACTAATACATTAAATCATATAACAAAATTTAAGGATATACGAATAGTTTTAACATTAAAATATTTAGTACTAAAAAATTAAGGACAAGATATAGTGTAAAAAAAGTTTAGAATTTCAAATTTGATATTCAAAGTACTTTACCATAAACTTGTTAGTTGAAATACATTTCAAAACTTTTTGATTTATCCTTACATACTACTAATATATTAAATATCATCTATTTTTGTTACATAAATACTGTAATAATATATCTAATTATGTTTAATTTTATTATAAGCTTATAAAAGTCACATTTTAGAGGATAATATAAAAAAGTATGTTATTTGATAGTAAACATACACCCATTCATCTATTTATTAAATGAAGTTTTTGAAATGTTAGATTCATGTAATAAAATAACTTTTTCACGCATACTATATATTAGTAAAATAAATTAACAAGATTCGTTTGTGTAATGAAATTTATATTAGAAGAAGAAAAAACAATAGCTATAAATATGTCATTTGATAAGGTAATTTGAGTTTGTATAAAAAAAAAATTTTTGTAAATAATATTTTTAGCATTTTTAAAAATTTTTCACACAGAAACTAAAAGTTTATTATAATTTTTTTAAATATTCGTATATGTGAAAAAATAAAACTATTTATAGAAGGCTAAATTTTTTTTAGATATTGTCTTTTCTGTATACTTTAAATGACGTTGTGAAGGAAATAAACATAGAATAATTTTATGTGTGGTCATTGTTTATTTAAATCAAAAAGTGAATATGAACGTGAATATTCTTTTACTAATATGTAGAATATGTGTACCTAATACTCCCGGAAGCAAAAATAGTTAATACAATTAGGAGAAGAAGGAAATATAAATATGTTTAATATTTTTTGGAATATAATAAAAAAATAAAAAGAATAAAGAGCAATTAATTAACCTTACATAAAAGGGAATAGATGTAAATTTAGGTGTTTTTTCCTAGTTTACAATTCTATTATAAACGATATCGTTTTTTTTATCATAATAGCATTTAATAAATAAAAAGTTAAAAACAACTTTAAAAATTGAAACATATATCACTTTATACCAAAAAAATATGAATAATCACCTAAAATTATTAGTAGTAAAATAAAATTTGTTAATAGGTAAAGTATATTGAGATATAAAATTGAAGCATACGATAATTCTCTGGAGATATATACAATTTTTTTTATCAAAATTATAATAATAAAATTCTGGAATTAGAAAGTATAAAGAAATACCAGAACACTTGCTAATACTATTTCATCGGATATAAAATTGTACAAAAAACACTTTATTTTTCAAAATGATAAACAAAAAACGCTAAATGAAAAGTAATATTTTAAAATAGATATGTGTAACATTTGATACCATAGTTAAACAAATTTTTTTACAAAATTACATGGCATTTGAAACAATAAAAAAATTTCATTACTCTAAAAAAATGTTATTTTGTTTTTACAAACCAATTTACATGCGTCATCATACTTTTAAAGTATTTCATTTGATAGTTAATATCAAAAGAAGTAAAACAACATAAGAGATAAGTATGTAACACTTTTTTTTACATCATTTAAAAAGATTTTGTATCCGTTTAATAGTTATTTAACAATCTTAATTTTTCATAAAAAATAACAATTCTTTTTTATAAGATAGAAAAAAGGATACCATTTTTATATTACAAAAATAGTAATTTTTTAAAGAAATTTGTTTTTTATCTTGATAATCAAGATTATCATATAATCATCTTTTGGCAAATTTTATCTTTACGACGGAGTATAGTCTATAACCTAAACGTAAAATAAGCAAAATATTATCTATCATTGGATATACATATTGGGCTTTTTTTACTTTAATTTATTTAAAATTATTGATAAATAAAAATTATTTTTGTAATTGGGGAGAAACTATAGTAAATCATAAGTTATTTTTTTAAAAGAAATTTGTACAATAACAGTGAGTTTTACAATTTTTTCTATCATTTCAATTTACCACTACACATGAAATAAAACGAAAATTATAAATGTTTAAAAGAAATATATATTTAATATGAATTACCTCAAAATATTGAAGTACAACACATTAATTTTATTAGTACCATCAAATAGTTAAATACATGGCAATATAATTTTCAAGAAAAATTAAATAGCATAATTTTTGTCATCAAAATCGAAACATACTAATGTTTTTAATGAAATAAAGTGATTTTGAAGAATGTTAGTAAGAGTATAATAAAACAAATATTGTTAATTAATATTATTACTAAATAAAAAAGAAACCTCATAAAAACAATTGAAATATGACTAATAGTACATTTAAATTTTTATTAAATACACCAAAGATTACACTAGAACAATAGGAAAAGTAATCAAAAATATTTATGAAAATTCTATCAACATTCATAATTAGCGTGTTCATGTTATGTTGTAAAATTTTATATATACATTTTAAATTAGGTTTTTGAAAAATTTTCTATATTTAAATATATCTTATGTCATCATAGGAATATTTTATTATAATAATTTCAAAATATTATTTTCTTTAAAAAATTTATTATCTTCTTGTTTATATGATTATTATGTATATTTTAATTTTGGGATTAAAACAGTGGTGTATATGGTGTTTTTTTTAAAACTTATTACATTCAAGAGAAAACAATTTTTTTAAAAGAGATATAGTATAATTTTTAATGCCTTCTATATCCATATATCATGTGTTTTATTTTATATAAGTTTATATCATTATCTTTAAGAGATCATCATAAAAATATAGAAAAAAATATATTTGTCTTCCTAAATGAAATAATAAAATATTGAGTGGAAATGTTTTAATTAGAATGATAAGAAGAGAATCAAAAAATAGGGCAACTTGTTATATCACAAATGGTTTTGCAGAAAGTACAAACATTGTAGTTATAGTTATTGATGAAAATATATTAAATTATGTTGTTTTTGATGAAATGATTGACAATAAGGGGTAATGAACAATTAATTAAAACTTTTATTTAACTTAATGCATTTATGGTTTGTTCTAGCAAAAAATCATCAAGTTCAATACTTTGAATATTTAGATAATCTTGTTGTTAAAACAAAAAACTAGTTTACCTAAATATTACAAGAATAATTTATTATCATTAATATGCCAAATTTCGCTATTAACCGATAGAATGAATGATGAAAAATGTTTTGAAACAAATTGTTACTAGAAATAATATGTTATTTAATATTTACATTCATATGAATCATATTATATTTACCTTCAATACATTCATCATAAATAAAAAAAATTTTTATTTTAAACATAACAATAACAAAAATATTATATCTACAAATTAATATGTTAACAAAATTTTCCACATTCCTCACTTAATATATATTCTATAGAAAAAATGCACTTTTTTTTCTTTGGAACTTGATTTTGATTTGGTACCTCATTTGTCCTTTTCATATTTGGAACTGTTTGACTTATTGATATACCAATTGTTTTAAAACTATCTTCAAGTCTAAATTTAGCATTTCTACAAATATTTACATCATGGTAACTTGAACCACCTGGACAGGCACATGATGCTGTTCTTGTTTCTTTACCAGTATATGATCCCGTATCTATATATTTACGAATAACTTTACTAATACAACTATGTGTTACACCTAAAGAACGAGCAATATCAATTTTTTTAACTCCTGATTTAAAAAGTTCAATAATTTTTTTTCTATCACAATTAAGTAATGGCCTTCCTGATATGTACGGACGACCAAATCTATTTTTACCAGAAGCTCCAACTATAATTGTAAAAAAATAATATAAAAGTAGATTATAATATGTTAAAAAATAATAAATTTACTTGTATCAATTTTTTGTGGTATGATATTTCTTTTAATCATACTTTCATTAGGAGGAAGTGAAAATGAGGTGGTATGATAATTAAGTCTAGGTTCAATAGTATCTTGACAACCAATTGTTCCATAATTTATTGGCATAGGATAAATATTATTTCCCTTAAAATATAGATATTTTTTTTCAAAAAGATACTTTGAATATGTATCGAACCAATTATATTGTCCATAATTATTTCCTAGCATACTTCTACAACACTTTAATAAATATTTGAAAATTTTTATTTTAATACATAGGTAGGTATAAATTAAACAGTAACCAACTTCTGTCTCCTTCTTTTATATATCATTTTTCTCTGAGTCTGTTCTAAAAATTTAATAATTTTTTAGTGAACCAGTAATCACAAATGTGAATTGTAACAATATTACATAAAAAACGAAAATGTTTCTACATAAGTTGGTATATTATTAGGTGTAACATAAATATTCTTTTACGTATTTGCATGTCTATAAATCATTAATTTTTTTAATCTTACTGACATTTCTTTTTATCAAAGCTGTGATGAAGGACTTCATTAATCAAAAATAAATTGTGTGTTGTTTGTTACTTTCAACAAGTAATTGTCTCAGATTTGAGTTGTTTAAGGAAACCTGATAATACATTTTTATTAAACACCTTCTTTATGTGATGGCATTTTAAGATAGATGTTGATTAATATGTGAAATAATTTGATTGACGGATTAAGGAATTGAAAAAAATCATCTTCCGCGTGAAAATAACGATAATATTATTGTAAAAAAATTTTTTTATTCATTAAGCTTTTTAAATTTTTACAAAATACATAATTGGTGTATTTTTAAAAGTACTACAAAAATTGATGATTGCGAAATTTTTATCATACTTTTTTAACTTTGATTAATTGTAATATTTATTCATTAAAGGTTATCAAATTTAGAAAACCACATATATTCATAAAGGCAACATATGAAAAAAATATTGAGAATAGAGAGAAAATTTTCCATGTACTATAACAGAATAAAAAAGCTCCAATAAAAAATAATATAGATCCTTTCGTCATAATTTTTTTCCTCTTCCATTCATCACTACTCTTATTTTCTAATTTAACATTATAAATACCCATAAAAATTATACTTGTTATAATTATTATGATACTTGTGTACAAGAATGTTTTCTCAACCATAGGACAATTTGTCAAGTGAGAGAAGTCAAACAAAAAAAACATAATCAATAAACATCCAACCCATAATATATCAGCTATATCCGGCGATTTTCGTAATCTAACTTTGTAAAACCTAAAATAGTTATATCCAATTTTATTATTATTTTTCTCATCCATTTCTTGATTCTTCTTCTTCTTTTCTCGTATCTTTCTTTTACTATTATTTTTTGATAAATTTACTTCTGAATTAATATCCTTACTTTCATTACTACTTACACCAGAGTCGTGAGCTCTCAATGTTGGTCTACATTGTTTATGCTCCCCCTTTACTTTTGATGTCATATTTCGTTAAACTTATTGTATATATGTATATTATTGACTTGATATTTAAATTAACAATGATGACTGGAAATAGATGTAAATATCACTGAAAAGCACTTCATAATTATATTTAATAATTTTTTAAATAATCTATTAGAACAATAAACGATAATAAGATAATTTTAAATAATATAAATAGGATTAAAAAAAATTTTATTTACGTAAAAATGACGAATAAGTGTATGTGTTTGTGTAACAAAAATTGAGGAACAAAGAATGCATATGAAAGAATTTTCCCTCCAAGATAAAATAACCCATATATTTTAATGTGTATGATGGAAAATGGAAGATTAAATTGTGTGCATTATAAAGTAAACATTTTATTAATCAAAACATTTTAAAAGGAATAAATAAAAAAAGGAAAACCAAAATGTATGTACAATTAAATTTGACTTTTATTATTTTTAATTTTTTCTTTTATCATTTAAAATTCTTTTTCATATTGATGTGTGAAAAATCTTTTTTTATACAAAATCTTTTTTGCTACTTGAAGGAAATGACTTTAACCGGGAGGTGGCAGTGCGACGTGAACTATTGCCCTCTAAAAAAAATTTATTAACAAAATAAAAAATAAAAAAATTTCTTTTATTACTTTGTTCATATATAATAGAACAATGCATAGTCAATTGAAAGTACTTTCAATAATACAAAGAAAAGTTATTTTTTTCATATTCATGGATAATTTTTACCTGTTGAATTATAAAGTGAAGTTGCACTGACACCTATACATGATTGTGCATGCTGTTGATTTGATGGTGAGATATTCAAATTATATTGACCGCTTTTATTACTACTTTTTTCTTTCTCAGATAATGATCCTGAGTTATACTCTTCATCAGATCCAAAACTTTGATCATGATTATTTAACAAAGAACTTTGTGCACTTTCATCATCTGTATAATTTTCGCGTCCATTTCTATTTCGCATCTCATTATACTTTCTATACATTTTTGGTGTTGATGAAACATTCCTTGAATGATCTTTTCTATTTGTTTCATTGTTAGGTAAATTATTATGTGTGAAAAAACTATTCCTATCATCATTGTTATAATCACCACTGTTGTTCTCTATTCTATCAATATACATTTTTTGTTTTTGGTAGGAACTGTTACTATTATTTCTACCTCTTGAATGAGACCGTAAATTTTTTATATTGTTAGAGGATACGAGACTTGAGGCAGAATTAGTTTTACAATGAATATAATTACTGGATCTGATACCAGAGGACTGAAATTAAAGACAACATAAACAATAGATATGACGACAACCATATATAATATAAATTAACATACATCATAATCTCTAGAAACTTGTACGTAATTTCCCGTATCAAATTTATCATCATTACTATTTATGTTATCATCATTTGGCGGTCTATCACGACTTGTATTTCTTTTGTATCTGTTAATAGAATTAATGCTTCCAATTGATTGATTAAACCGTCTTGCTGTATTTTGTTTACTCATATCAAACATACAAAAATTAGGTGGTGGTTCTTGAGGGACTGGAGCTAATGGTATTTGTGGACTCCTATCATTTGTATTAGGCATAATTAATGTTGTTGTTGCATATGGACTAGGGTCATCCCCGTACTTTCTCCTACTGTATGTATTAGATAATGATGGAAAAGCAGCATATGAATATTGATGCGGGGAAGCAGACCGTGTAATTGAATTATTTCCCATCCCGACAAATGAGTCAATTGGATATGTCGGGACTGCCGGACATCTTTGTAATGTTTGAGTTGTAAATGGATCATGATAATGTCCATTAACACTTTGGTCAATAGTTCCATTAGGATTATACTGACCCCCATAATTACCATGACCCATCCATAAACCATCATTTCCAGAAAAATGAACACTTCCATCATTAATTTTGATAAATGGCATTCCCATATGATTGTTTGCTTTCCCATTTGATGATTTTTTCCATCGATACCATACACAAGCCAAAAAAAGTGTTATAAAAAGCCATAATGTAAAACCAATAACAGCAACAACCCAAGGTTTAGATAAATAACCTATGAGACCGGATGATTTATTAGAATTTGCTAGTAAAATATGATTTTGTAATGTCTCCTCATTCATTGTTACTCTCTCTGTTCCATGGAATATACCTATACCTTCAATTGTTCTAGCAGCAACACGTATCTTATACTCTTTGCCAGGTGTAAGATAATACAATGTAACACTCCCAGCTCTTTCATTTGTTGTAATATTTCTTGTATAATCATCACCAGTTATTAAAATATAATATCCTTTTAAAATACCATTCAAACCTTCAGATGGTGGAGGACGCCATGAAATACGTAATGTTGTCATATTTAACATTCTAACCTTAACATCAGTTGGTGACGATGTTGGTACAGACTCTTTAGTTGTGCCATCCATTGAATTTGATGGCATACCCTGAACTGTTCTATGATATGGTATCATAAAAAATTCATATGTGGTAAATGGCTTTAATCCATTAACTATTGCACTTTCAACGAGTGATGATGTTACATTTATAAATGTTTGTTGGGGTGTTAATGGAGGCCCACGCCATTTTATATAATATCCCTGAATTAATGGTTCATCTTTTTTACGTTTCCATGATAATTGGATGGCTGATGAATTTAGAACTCTTACTTCTTCTAATTTAATAAGTTGTTCAGAACCTAGACGTTGCCTAGCTAATTCAAGACTTAATTGAATTGTTGATAAAAATGTGGTATTATTTTTACTTATTTTTGTATATACAACAGAACTTATATCTGACGGTGGTCCAATACCATTAGTATTTTCTGCTCTAACAACAAATACATATGTACAATTTGGTTTGAGATTTTTAACTTTAAAAGAATTGGATGGAATATAATCTGGAATATTAAACCAAGTCTCACCAATTTCAGGACTATAATATTGTAATATGTAACCCGATACCATATTTGCTCCAGTCTTATCTGGCAATGCCCAATCCAATTGGACAGTGGTATCAGTAATATTAGATGCAATTGGTTTCCCTGGGGCACTTGGTAATGTTGAGGCATCTGGCATTCTTTGAAAATGAACATTCGGATTGGAATGTTCCTCGACAACTAAATAAGCAGTCCACGTTGATTCCCCATCATTATTTTTTGCTCTACAAGTATATACTCCAGTATCAGATTTCATTAAATTAAAGATTTGTAATGAACCTGAGGGAAGTTGCCTGAATCTTTCATCATAACTTGGATTTTTTGTATCCTGTAATTCAATAACATTACCATCTTTCAACCAATTAATAACTAATGGTGAATTTCCTGTTGCTTGGCATGGTAAAAGTGCATTTCCTGAGACAAGTAAAGTTTGATTCATATGACCATATTTTATTAATGGTGGTGGGTTTCCAGAAAGAGCTAGAAAAAAACAATGATAATATATTTATAAAAAAGATGAAAATATGTTTACTTTTATTTATACAATCTTTAAGATGTGGATTATAAGTACAGGAAAAGGCTAGAATAGTAGCTAAATCTAATATATTAAATACCATACTAATATATACACATTTGTTTTAATTTAAAATTTTCCTTATCAACTTGAGAATATTATAAGAATGATGGAGTAATTTTAATGGTAGTAGATGAAAATAGTAAAAGAATATATGATGTATGAATACCTAAATATATAATGCATACAAATGAGCTAAATATAAAAGTTTAAAGAGACAAAATAATTTGGTACTATAAATGTGTCCACCCTTTTTATGGTATAAAAACATGTGAAATAAAAAGGTAAAAGTATGCATATATTCTTTTTCAATTTAATTTACATGAGTAATAATAATATTGTTTTCATTATAATAATAATACTATCAAAATCTTCATTTGACACTCTTAGAAAAATGACATTGAAAGAGAACACTACACTCTGAGTCACTTAATAAACTAATATAGAAATCTAAAACTATGTTTTTGTTTGATGTTATGTTAATATAATGCATCGCTACACATTAACATGATAATAAGATAAAGTGAATGAACCATGATATTTGTGAGAAAAAAGAAAAACTATACCTTTTGATATTACTTTAAGTAACGCTTCCGCTTTAGATGATCCTGCTGAATTGATAGCAGCGCAAATATAATTGCCCTCATCATCTAATCGTATATCTGTGATTAATAAATCACCATCATTAGTAACTTTGAGGCGTCCATCCGATGATGTTTTTCCTTGAAATATTGTAACATCTTGTTGTGATTCTTTTGACCAAAAAATGTCAGGTTTTGGCATACCTGTTGTTTTACATTCAAAATATGCCGTCTCACCAGCTTTTATCTCGACATTTTGTGGTTTTTTTACAAATTTTGGTTGGGAATGAACTTTAAGGATTGCCGTTGTCTCAATTCGACCGGCAGAATTTTCTGCTATACAAATATATTCACCAGTGTCATTTAATTGAACATTCTGGATGGTGAGACCTTTATTATTTGGATGAATGTATGCTCTACCAACTGGCATTGCTTCACCACTTTTTTTAAATGTAATACTTGGCATAGGATCTCCAGAAGCTTGACAATCAAAAAATACAGATGATCCAATTTCAGCTGTCCTATCTCTAGGTGGTACAATAAAACTTGGTTTTGCATGAACTGATAATTTTGCTTGATTAGATTCTCTTGTACCAGCAGCATTTAATGCAACACATTGATAATTTCCAGCATCACTTTTTTGAACATTTTCAATAATTAAATTCCCATGGGGATGAACAGTTATACGACTATCCTCTTGTGGTTTAATCTCCTTATTCTCCTTTTTCCAATATATTTCAGGTTCTGGAAATCCTTTTGGTGGGGAACATTCCATTATTGCTCTTGATCCAATAACGACGTTAACATTCCTTGGACGAGTTTTAAAATCATCTTTTAATGAAGCTACACGTACAGTTGCGTCTTGTGATCTTGTTTCACCATATTCATTTTTAGCTACGCAATAATATGTACCCGTATCAGCTTCTTTACCAGATGTGATAACTTTTAGTAAAAATAAACTCCCCGAATTAAGTAAAATACGATGAATATTTGCACCCATTTTAACAGGTTCACCATTTTTATACCATGTTATATTTGAATTTTCATCCTGTACTCGACATGGTAATGTTACAGGATCATTATTAATCACTAATGTATCTAATGGATGTTCAATTATTACAGGTGGACCAGTTGATATGACTAAAAAAGTGAGAGAATAATAGAGAAGATACATTATATATTAAAACTTACCACCATGATAGAAAAGTAATTTTAATAATATATATATTACAAAGAACCTATATTGGTTCATAAGAGTTAACCTCATACTACTAAATTATATATATATGTATTTATATATAATTATTACTAAGATATTTATAAGGTAATGGGAATATAGTGTATGTAGATATTTTATCTCTTCAATATATAAAATTATTTAAAAATAATTAATTTGTAGTGATGATATTCTGTAGAGCATATAGAAAAACACTGATACTAAAAGCTTGATATGATTTTATGGAGAAAAAAAAATTTTTTTGCAACAACCCTCCTGTGGTATTTGTTATTATTGTTGTTTGCTAGCAAAGTTTATTGTAAATATAATATTCATTCCATAAACAAATTTAGTTTATTATAGTAGAATAAAAAAAATAATAATTATTATTATGAATATGTATAATATAGAGATAACTAAAAATGATTTAGGTATAAAAATACTCTGAAAATAAGAAAGATATTACATATGTTATTTATTATTAAAAAAATTTCACATTACTTTGTGAAGGAGTCTATATTTTATAAATAATATAAAATTGTATCTTATTAAATATTTATTAGATTTTAAGACAAAACATCTCACATTTAAATAATTTTTCTTCAAGAATAAATGATATGGGAATAAATATAAAATTTTATATGTGGTATAATTAAAATAGGATTTCAAATTTAATAGCAAAAAAGTGCGCCATTTAGAGAGGGTGACCTTTATTGAAAAAAGTGTATAATTTTGACTAAAATAAGATTTATTCATTAATGGTTAAAGAAAAAATCATACAACAATATATACCATGCGAAAATAGATGTCTATTTTTACTTGAAAAATAAAATCGCATTAAGAGGTAAGAAATAAGTTGTACCATTAAGAATATTCGAAGGAAAAATAAAATAAATTATAAATGTGTATTAAGAATATATACTTTTCTAAAATAAAAATATCAATTTAGCGTCTTTGATGACAATGAAATTTTTGTATGATTTTTATAAATACCATAATGAATGTTTAGTCTATTGAGAGCTATCATCAAGAGAGAAAATTTTTATAATAAAAACAATAGTAATAAAAAGATTTTTAAAAATATATTTTATTAAGAGAGTAGAATTTGTTAATCTGTTTACATAATAAATTAAAGAAGCAATAAATTCTTAAGAATATGATATATAGAGATAAGTAATTTTAATTGTTAGATAGAACAAACGTTTATAAAAAGCTATGATCAATAGGTGTTATCGTAATGATGAATAATAGTAGTTTTTTGTCATTGTTTTTGCCAGTCATAATCATCTTTTCTTTTTATTAAGACTTTTTCATTATATGAAATGACAAATTTCTTGTGATGAAATACTATAATCCATATCATATAAATAGTGTGATTATATGTAAAAGAACCATTACATGGAAGTGAAGTAAACTACAATTAAATGATACAAGTTAAGTTTAAAATTGTCTATAGAAGGTACTTAACTCTCTCAAGCCAGATTGACCGTATAAAATCGACTTTTTAATGTATAATTGTTAGGAATAAAGGATACAATTAAAGATAGTAGTAAAGAAGTGGCAATCTTTTTTCCAAACAGTTCACCTTTAATGTTAAAATTTTAATATATCATCTATATAAACATTATATATGTATCAATAAATTGTACATTGAAAAAGATAAGAAGATATAAAAAAATATTTAATGTATTCATTTATAAATTTTTAAATACATAAAAATAAATGTTAATATCTATAAAAGTTTAAATGAATAAAGAAATAAAATAGTACATTATTTAGAATTTATAAAAAATGAATTGAAAAGATGGAAGAAAAAAAACATTATGGCAATCTTTTTAAAATTCTATTTTAACACAAGGATTATTTTCATAATTTTCCTTAAAAAACATGACATTTTAATTCATAAGAAATGATAAAAAAAGCATTTTATGTAAAGTGTATCTGTTTTAAGTAACTAGAATTTTGTAGAAATTTGTTCCAATAGATATATATATAACTCTCTTTATATAGAAAGAGATGAGAGAATGTTAAAAATTTCTGAAGAGGATTAGTTTTTCTTAAATTTTGAAAATATTTTGAGCCAATTAAGCATATTCTATGAAATGTAAAACTTTTACTATCTCCTCACTTAAATAGGGAAAGATTTTTAGAATAAGAAGAATATAATAACAATTAGACAAATATTTAGTTTTCTTTTTTATAAAAATTGTAAAAAGTTGAAAGTTAGGATGATTGAATTTTTATATAAAAATAACTCTATGACAAGAAATATATGTATATTTTTCTTTTTAATATTATTACGATAAGATATGTATAAGGGATATATTATAAAATGTATCGTCAAACACCATCCTTTCAACAGGCAATAAAATATTTCCTATGTTTAAAAATAAAGATGATTGATAGTCACGATTGGATGTACTTAGATTTTATTATTAAATAAAAATTAGTATAAAAAATAGGAAAAATTGTTAAGAACATTAAAAACATTTATGTGTATTGATAAAATATGTTAGATTCTTAGAGATAAAGTATTAATATATACATTAAGAACAAGAAAATAAAATTTTTATTTAATTTGTCATAGTAAGTAAAAAAAATAAAAATAACAATATAAATGGAAATGTAAGTAAAGGGATTATCAACCAACTTTAAGTATATTATTTTGGACTTTACTTAAATATATGAAATACTACTTGGAATAGTAAAAAGTTAATGTGATAATTCATTTGAAAATAAAATAGATTGTATTAAATTTTCCAAATTAAAATTTTAGAAAATTGAATAAAAGATAGAGGATATATACATATATAGAAAGATATATACAATTATAGAGTAGAATGCACATGTCCTATCAAAAAGAAGGAGCTCATCAAGGAAGATTAAAACAATAGGTCCAATAAGTAAGTTGGCCTCTCAACGCGGTAAGCTATAATATGACAGGCAAGTCACTACAACAAGGACACTCTGTGCCACTAATGTATAATATTATAGAAAAGCGCTGTTGTTGAGAACGTTATCCGGTGAAAAGCAATGAAATAGAAAATAACTTCTTTTTTCTTAATAAATGATAGATACTTTATTACAAATTGTAATTACTTTTTTTATTATTATTATTTATGGAGGGAAAAAATCATAGTCAATATTAGAAGTTCATTGAAATTTAAATTATTATTACTGTTTTGAATAATAATATTAAATATTTCCTTCGTAAAGTATAAAATTTTATAATATTAAAGTAATAGATCATTAAAATAATTTACAGTATAACTGTTATGTGTTTATTTTAGTAATAATCAAACGTAGTAGATAACATTAAAAATGATATATAGCATAGGTTAATAATAATCAATGAGAAATGAGCATAATTATAATGTTGTTAAATGTTTATCTATTATATAAAATGAAAAATTTAAAATAACGGATGAGTAAATAGAAGAGGTCACAGAATAATAAATAAAACGGCAAATGAGTGATAATTAGTTTCTACGAAAGATGTATAGAAATACTTTTATTGGATTCACATAAAATCTTTAGAAAATAAATAAATTAATACTTTCATGTTAATTTAATTGTTTCAACTCATCATATTAAATTAAGTGCCATTCTGTTGTTTAAAGACAATGTCTCTCAATATTTTGCAGTAATTATAGGGAGACTAAAATGGGAGTGATATTTGGAATGTTTACAAATATTAGCTTCAATGACTTATACTATCTGTTAACACGCTGCGGCAAACTACTTTAAATTTTTGACCTATGTATCATTATAGAAAATGTTAAATTGATAGAGGCACCAGATTAAGATAACGATTGTAAAAAAAATGTTAGTTTTGTTGGCCTTGTATGAAGAAATAAGTAATAACTCCTTCAAAAAGTGCCGAAAGATCTGTTAGAGCATACAATACTTGTCAAGAGTTTGTCATAAATCATATGCGTGAACAATTTAAAGTTTAAAGTTTTATATAAAGAAGAAAGTATGTTTGGATGAAAAGATTATCGTAATACAAAATATAAATTATGACAAGACATCTGTTATTTCCCACAATTATATATACTTTAGGTGATGAATATAAAGAAGTTGATTGTAAATTATTTGTATATCTTTTATTATTATAATTAAGTGGGTTTTTTTGTTTTTTAATTTGAAATTAATAGTAAAAATAAGTTATTAATAGTATTAATCTTTCTTCCTCTTACCAGACATCTTTGTGATCATTCCTGTTTGTTGTCTTTTGAATTTACTCATAATATACCACATAAATGTAGTCATAAACTTTGTGATAATAATTATTGTAATGATAATAAATATTACAACATAGACATGAATTTGTGAAATAAACTTTTCAAAGGTACTTTTTTGCTTCAAAAATTTTGCCCCACGATGTCTTCCAACATGCTCAATGTAGTACAATGCTCTATCAAAAGCATTTTCAGAACGAGATTTCATAGCTTTTGACATATCTTTGACTGTTATTGAATATTTATTATTTTCTAAAACAGATTTTATACTTTTCATTAATTTTCCCTCATTTATATCCTCTTTCTCAACAACTAAACCTAATCCTTTATTTCTCATTTTATATAAATTTTGCCTATTTACACCATATAATGGAATACCAACCATTGGGACACCATGAAAAATACTTTCTATAATACTGGACATACCACCATTTGTTATAAAAAGTTTTGTTTTCTTTTGAGCTATAAGAAAAAACGTTAAGAATGGAATATTTTATGATGTCATGTACTTACCAAGTAAATCATTTTGTGGAACAAATGTTGTTATATTTATGTGACTAGGTACCTTATCCATCTCAATACCTAATTCTTCATACTCAGGTCCTAATCTCCAATAAATTCGATAAGTGGTTAATTTTGATAATACATTATATAGGGGTTTAAATAACTGTGGTTTTATTCCATTAATAGTTGCTTGAGTTCCAAATGATACAACAATTACACCACTCTTGGCAGATGCTATTGTTGTGTTCCAGGGATAGAAAAGAGGCTTAACATGATCAATGTGAAGACCACCAACTGGAATAACATTTAATGGTAAAGCAAGATTACTTTCAAGTAATATATCAGTATTTATAAAATATAACTCAGCATCCCTTTTTAATGTATTAACATCTGGAAAAGTTGTAAATCTTTTTTTAATTTCGTAATCACTTCCAAAAAGATTACCAACTTCTCCATCCAATTTATCATATTGTTTTGACAAAAATCTTGATAATCTTTGAATGCCACTTTGAATAAGAAGTTGTCTAGTTAGACATAATCCATTAACAAACTTTCGTAATAATTGATTTTTAATGCTATGAGTGATAGGACAATGTGATAGTTCAATATTCAAGTTCCATGGAATGGATGATGCAATTAGCGTCTCATCAGTTAATCCGTCTAAATCAAAATAGATAAATGGAATTCCCAGGACATGAAGGAGCCCTAATTGACAAGGATTTTTAGAGTAAACAATAGCAACGTCAATTTCCTCTTTTTTAATAACATCCATTAAATTTGAATTTAACATTTTGTCGCAAGAAGCATTATGGGCATTCCAATATGGCTCATCCATTGCCTCATACTCGTATTCCATTCTCCATGGAACATCTGATCCTATTTTAATTAATGCTTCATACCTTTCCTTTGATACCATATTTTTTAAAATTTTTTCTTTAACCATATGAAGTTTTGGTTTGACAAGGCGTGGTTCTTCAGGTATTAGGATTGGCTTTATTGTAACAACAGAGTGATGGCGTAAGGCTAATTGTTGTGCGAGGTACTCAAAAATATGTCTTTCAAATTGATTGGTTCCAATAAGGAAAAATAAAACATTGATAGTAGATATTTGACTAATACATAATGTTATTAAGAATAGCAATAATTTTAATTTCATTTTAAGAAACGTTAAAAAAGTTATAGATTAATTAATGAATTGGTAAAATATCTTAATGAATGGTCCTAAATAACTAAACTCACACCCAAAAATTAAAATTAGGCTAAGTAAATAAAGTAAGTGTTGGATTGTCTTCGGATATTTAAACGTTATTTTGTCAATTCAATCTTTTTTGTACTAATCTTAAAGGTAACTTCAGTTGAGGTTAATGCAAATATAGACAGAAGTTAAAATGTTCCGATGTCTTTATAAAAAGGTAAATTATTTTTGATTGAGAAGTTAATGTTTGTTTTATTGAGTTAATTTAACAAAAGTAAATCTAAATAAGAAAATTCAATATAGGGTAAAAGTATCTAAGTTTTAGTGATTTGAAAAGTTTTTAGTTAAAAAAATTTATTAATAGTGTGGAAAGTATATTTATCCTCTTTTAAAAATTATTAGCCTATAATTTAATTATATTAAATATAAAAGTAGGAAAAAGTTATCATAAATTTAAAGGTACTTGAGTTTATTTGTTCTAACTTTTTTGATATACACAAGCTTTATTTCATATACTGTTGGAAATATTTTAGAAAGAATTGGACTACAGAATCAAAATTTTTGTTTTATTTTTAATTCTTAAGAATATATCACTTTTAACCAACGATTAAAACAATAAAATTATTTCAATATTTTTTGTATCCAATAAAAATTATAATATCTTTCCTTTGAAATTTAATACATAGTACATTCGTTTTGATTTTAAGCTTTTATCTCATGTATCATAATTGTATATAATAATATTATGATTAATCTTTGACTATCAATAATATTAAATGTCTTTTCCATTTCAAAAAAAATAATTTTAATTATATTAGTAATTGCAGGGTTATATAAAAATTTAGTTATAATTGAGAATATTATGATAATTTATGTTTTCTAGTTAATTAACAATAATATTATAAATATATTTATTTGCAAATAAAAATTTTTTAATTTACATTAATATAATTATTAGTATTTCAATAAAATATCTATGAGCTTCTTTTTTTACGTTTACATTATGATTAATCAAAAGAATAATCTTTATCATTACCATCAACATCAATTTCTTTTAAATTTTTCCTATTCTCATTATTACAATTTTGGATTTTTATTAATGCAGCAAGGGGATCAAAACTTGAATCAATTGCATTTGTATAAAAATTTTGATTAGTTTGATTTTGAAAAATGGAGGCTAGTAAATTTTTTGGGTATGTATTATTTGACCATGGCCACTCTCTTCCTACAATATTAAGCGGTTCTTCAATTAATGATAATGTTAATGGTGAATGTTTTGCTTTTGAAATACATTCTCTTGAATAAGGCACTAATTTTTCATTCCATAAACTTGAGAACCAACATATCATTTTGCGAATATCTGTTGAGGGAGGACATAAAAATTTATATAATAATAAGCTGTGAGTTTTTGAAGAGGGCAAATGTGAGAAGAAATTTAGTAATTCTTTATAAATTGATACTAAAAATTTGATTACTTTTTGATTTTGATATTCAGTATTATCATAGTTAGTTTCCTCTAAACAATCTAAAAAGTCATCTGGATTTTGGAGGTTAAGTATATTCCTTTGCACAACATTTTTTAATATATCATCGTTATTTTCTATGTTAAATATTGTAAAAATATTATTTTCATTGGTGAATTGGATATTTGAACATATTCCTTCCTCGAGACAACACATCACATATATATTACTTTCCTTAAACTTTATCTTTGATATTTTTTCAGACACATAAATAAATTCATCTGTTCTCAAGTGTAAAAGTGAAATTATAGTTTTTGATTTATGTGTTAAATAAAATATTTTATCAATTTCTTCTAAAACTTTTTGACGACATATATCATAATCATGACCATTAATAATATAATTCTTGCCAGAAGGTTCTTTGATTTTATTTGATATCTGTGTAATTAAGTTATCCTTCATTATTGATATATCACCATTAACCAAGACATATCTATTTTTTTCAATAATTTCAACAAATGTTTTAAGAATATTTTTACTTATACATGTGTTAAAAGCTAATGAATCTAAAGATTTTTGTTTATCACCCTTCAAAAATAAATGGATTTTTTTATCTTCACTACAAACAATTGATGGATTACTTGGAGAAGAGCTTGTATTGATATTTCTTTTAAAAACACCAATTGAATAACCAAGGATAGATGATATCTGATTTATACCAAGAGTATTATTATTATCTATCATTTTTATGTATTTTTGGAAAATTTCACAAATGTTTGTATCAAATGTCATCCAATTTATTCCTATCAATGAGTGCTTTAAATACCCAATAAAAGTTTTTGGACAATCATCACTACAATGAATTGTACCTGACATCTCATTAACAACAAATACTTTCCTATACTCTGATTCACAAAATTTTATCCCATTTAAGGAAAGTGTATTATTGTTACCATTCGAATTACCACTGTTCCAGGAGTTGTGAGTTGATGAGTTGGTAAAGTCACCATTACTACTTCTATCAGAATTAATAGTTGAATGGATTTTTAAACTTAAATTTTCTGATTCTAATTTTTTAATTGTCTCCTTTAACTCTTCAACTTCGTTTGCCTTATTTAAAGCCTCAAGTCTCATCTCAGTTAGTTGTTTATCCTTTTCCATAAGATTATTTTTCAAATTAATTGTCTCATTACATAAATTTTCTTCTCTCTCCTCTTCATCCCCCTCATGTACATCTCCATTTTTGTTTGACAACTTATTTTTCTTTTGTTTAAATGCTTTTTTAAATGGATTACCTGAATTGGATGTTAAAGTTTTTTTCATACTTGTTGCAATTTCAGATAATTTTGATTTTATAACATTACTCTCTTTACTTGAGTAACTAATCTTTGATTTCACACTACTTAAACTTTCAATAGATGGATGCTTCATGGCCATCGCATTCTCCATCATCTTCCTTTTTTGGATAATAGAATTATAAACTTGTAATCTTTTTAGTTGTTCTTTGATTTTCCTTATCTTAAAATCCATTGGTTCCATCTTAAATTGCAAATGCTCTAACTCAAGTATAACTTGTTCTAACTCCTCATCAAGTATATTGTAATAGTTTGATTCAAATTTTGCATGACAACTTGAAGTTCCTTTACCAACTTCTTTATCATAGTAAAAATTCTTATTTTCATTTATACTTAATGTTTGATATCTACCCTCATTTACAGCATTTCTGTTACTTGTACAACTAGAAGGTCTTTGTTTAACTGAATTCATAACTATCAACCCATGTCCTTTTTTATCATTCCTTCCAATTACTTCATTTTTAACAAGATTAATAGAATGCAGCTGATTTTGATTATCTTTTTCAATACTTGGTTTCTTTTTAATACAGCTGACTCTATCAAGAGAATGGCATTCAGTTATACAGTCACTATTATTATAACAATCTACTCGAAGTTGATTTACTATAAAATTATATTAAGTTATATACATGTATTATAATTGCATTATTTAAAGAATAATAAATAATTAAAAGAAAACTTACAATTATTTACATATCCATGATCATTATTATAATTAAGTGGTATAGATGGTTGTGGATATCGATAATTTAATTGGAAAGATGAGGCATATTTCGATGATAACGGTTTATCTAAAGATGATTGTGGTGAGGAATTTGAATTAAGTTGTGAGAAATTTGTATAAGCACTACTACGATGTGATGTTCTACTCTTCAATAACAATTCATTCATTCGTTCCTTTTCCGTTAATATATGACGTTTTGTATAAATCGTACTATTACTTTGATATACAGAATTTGGTGATAATGGCGGATTTTGTGAAAAATCTGTACATGAACTATCTGACAAATCATCACTTGAGAATATATCGCAAGTCCCTGAAATGTCACTAGATAAAGAACTGCTATCATCTTCCAAAATACATTCATTTTTAAGAGACTTTTGATATTCCTTGATAGTTGAAAAATTTACATAATGGTTCATTTTACCATTTATTCCCTTATTAAGTCTATTGTCACGACGTAACTCCTCAACTAACTTATCCGTCTCCATATCATTTTTAACTTGGTTCTTATTTCTCATATAATTTAAATTTTCATTATTTATATCTTTTCCATTAATTTTAGAGTAATTTTTTTCTTCATAATGTAAACGAGCAACTATCTGTGGAGATTTTAATACTGGTAATTGGACATTTTCAAATGTATTCTCTTCTTCATTTAATTTTTTACCATCAACCAGAATATTTGGACATGTTCCATTATTATCAAATATTTTCTTGTCATTCGAGTCAGATAAGAATATATTACATTTGTCATTATCATCTGGGTATGGTAAACCTTCAATGGACGATGTTGAAGGTGATGTTGAAGTATTTTGTGAGATGGAGTATGGTGATGGAGATTTAGAGGATATTTCGTTATTATCTTTTTTAATCACATTTTCATTAATTATTGGAGTTTTTGAAAAATTAATCTCCCTTTCCTGAGGTACCTCATCATAGTTGTTGGTTAGTGAACTTCTCTCCCCTTCATCCTCATTACATATTTTACCACATAATTTTAAATTCTCATTATCTAAACTAACTACATTCAAATCTTTTGACTTATCTTCTATTCTTCTCTTATTACCAGTATCATAATTTAAAGTAGGATTTTGGTTATTATTTTTCAAAGAACCATTAATAGTTGAACTTATAGTTGTCATTTCAGTATTTTGACCCTAAATAGTTAATAATAAAAAGAATTACTTATCATATAAAATAGCATGCAAATGACTTTATTATTTATATATGAAAACAAAAGGAAATTGTATAATAAAAACTTACGACTTTTTCAACTTTTCTTTTAAAAGATGAAATTTTTGACAATTCCTCTCCTCCAGGATGGAGGATATTATCATTAATATTTCCTTTTTTTTCTTCTAACGATAAAAATGTTGATATGGTTGGTGATTTTAATGAAGTTAAATACTTTAATGGTTCTTTAGTAATTGGTTTTTTTATGTTACATGGAATAGTTTTTTTAATCAATGCAGTGTTTTGTTTAGTAGTTGGTAATCCTGAAATATTATTTGTTGGTGGTAGTAAAGTAGATGTATTGGTTGGTTTTGGGATTTTAATTAATGTCTTCTGGTTATTCATTATACCATTTACTGATAAATTTTTATTTGCCTTATTTGAGGTATCAAAAGAAGATTTCACTCCATCTCTTTTGCCATTCTCTTTCCTGTCATTTGATGTAATTACATTATGTTTAGGTATTGAAAGTTGGTATTTAGTGGTTGGTATTTGTCTTGTATATATTGGCATCCCTTTTTTAGAAGAATTCTGACTACCATTAACTATTTGACTTCCTATTTCATTTTTAAAAGGCTTTCTTTCATTATCAGAATAATGTACGAGTTCATTATTGGTTTTTTTATTACCGTTGGGAGTTGGTATAGATGATAGTGGAAGGGATGATGATATATTGTTATTTTGTTTTTGTTCTTTTTTCAGTGTTTTATCATCAGATGATTTAAGCACACAAATTCTTGAAAGTACGTTTTTATTGGTATAAATATTTACTGAAGGAATAGGAATTCTTTTTTGTTCTCCTGGTTTAATATCCTTTTTAATTAAATTAAAACCATCTTTATTTAATGAAATGGGTACAATATGTGCATGTGATACTATCTTTGGTTGTGGAATTGTAGATTGACTTACTACAATTTGCCTTGAATGAGAATTTCCGTTTCTTAAACATAAAAAATATATGTATAAATAAAAAGAATTAAAAATAACAAAGACAATATAAGGACAATTATACATAATTACAATAACAAAAATAATATTTAATGTTTACCTGTTTTTTTGCATATTTCAACCATTTGAAATAAATTATTTTTTTATCTTTATTGTAAAAAGTATATATAAATATATATAATGATAATTAGAAAATAATAAATAAAATCTTAAACTATAATGTAATGTATATGATAATAAAAAAAATAAAAAAGTGAGGAAAAGAGCAAAAATATAAACATGTGTAAAAAATTTGTAGAAATTAGAAAAAGGATAAAGTAGATTATTTATGATCTTATATAACTATTCCTGACCGCCTTCAATTTTATATTTTAAATGTGTAAATAAGAAACATCATCAGTAAGGATGATTAAAGTAAGTGTCACTTAACAAAGATATAAAAGTTAACTTTTGTGATAAAGATGAGTAAAGGAGTATATTTTATAAAAGGACAAAATATAAAGTGTTGAGTTAGCTATTCATAAATAACACATGTAATGGAGAGCCATAACATGAAATAGAGGAAAACTTTTACTTAATGGTCATTTAATAATAATATATAAAATTTTTGTAACCTAAAATCATGTTTAACAACAAAATGTTTAATGGAAGGTACAATTAAATTAGAAGTAAACAGATGAAATATATTATTATATCACAACCATTCATGTATATAAAAGTTATTTGGTATATATGTAGTCTTATTAATATATTGAATTAAAAGCTCTTTTAATTACTCTTCTCAAAAAGGAATGAATTAAGGGTCTATTTTGGATTACACTTATGTGACCGATACAACTATTCAAGATGATAATATAACTTTAATTTAATATCAACTAAATTTCGGTGACTCTTTACGATCCGGATAATCTATTTCCTAAAGACATTGAAAAGTTCAACACAACAGAATATGTATTGAATGGTCATAAGAGGATTAGTTGATTATCAGACCTCTCTCGGATCCTATTTCAAAGGCGGACTTGTACTTTTGAATAATTTAAATAAAAAAAATAATAGTAAAACTAACTATATGATAGAATTTTTCAGCAATTTACCAACACATAAATAATTCATCACCTTATCAAAATGGAATATATTTATTTTGCATTAAAAAAATTTCTAACTAATACAATAAATTTTTTACCATAAAATTTATGTACAAAATAAAAAATTAATAAATATAAGAAATGGATTGGTAGTAAAAAAATTTATATACACTTCATATAAATTTTTAGTGCTATTAAAATTGTAAAAAAAACCCCTCATATACAAATAGATATTTATATTCTTTTATAGTATAAATTATTTCATACTCAACATTTATAGTTCAATAATATATGATAATTGTTTGACAATGTAACTTTTTAATAAGATATGATATGTATAATACAATTTAATATTATTACCCAATAATATAATATAAAGCGTTTAAAATTTCTTTGATTTTCCCAACCTTTTAATAGATAAAATCAGAATAATCAAAGAAAACATGCAGTTTCCTTTTTTAGTTTGATTTATATAAATGTCTAATTTTTAAATATGCCGTTAAATGCAATATAAAAATTTAATTGTTTAAATATATAAAAAAAAAGGGAAAAAATTTTAAATGAAAGAAATATGAGTTAGATGGATGTTAATTATTACTTCATCATGAAATATAAACAATTTTACATCATTATATAAATAATAATTATATTTTATCTTACACTAAATAGATATTAGTCAAAATTTTTTTAAATACATTATTTAGCAACATATAAAAACATAGTATATATTTTTATGGTACTCTAAAAAAATAGGAATAATCCATTATCATAAAACTAATAGCTAACATTATTATTTGATTTTTAGCGAATTTAAAAATACATTTGTTAGTTAATGGTAAAGAATACTTTACACCTTTTAATTAAAATATTTTTGAAACCTGTTAAAAGTATATCTATATACATCTATTTCAATTATGGAGAATAAAATAAAAAATATAAAAATAAATAAAGTATATTGCAAGTATCTTTTTTAATATCAAAATCATATCTTTCTCAATATAATTTATGCTTTTGGTAGAACATTTTATGGTTTCAAAATAAATTACAACAGAATATTTTTGTATAATATATGGATGTTGAAACTATTTATATATGGATAAATAATAATAGTTTTAGAATTGGATATCCGTAGAGAATTTAAAAGAGAGGAAAAAGTTATTCTTCAAAATTTTATACATCAATTTGTCATTTGTTTAAATTATATCTCTCTCTAGAGATTATAAGAATACCACAAAAAAATGATGGCCAAGGGGTATTGAGAAAAATGAGTAATGGTAGAAAGTGATAGATATATACATATGTTGCGAAGGTAAAAAATTACTTTTATTACAACTGAGGTATAGTGTAAAAATAATGACATAATAATTATTTATTACATTATTTTATCTCATTTAATGATGTAGCCGAACTTGGTAGAGATGATAAAGATGAGGAAACATTTGAAAGATTTTTTGATAATAATGTTGAGATTGATGAAGATGTTTTTGATGATTTTAATGAACTTTTGCTTGATAATTGTGATAAACTTTTATTAGATAATTGTGATGAACTTTTATTTGATAAATTTTTTGCAGCCGTTGAAGAGTTTGATGATTCAATTGTTGACAAAGGCGATAAATTATTTTCATCGATATCTTCATTTAAAATGTTATCAATATCATTAAGTAAAGATGATTTTTGAAAGTTCAACTCATTATTCATATTATTTTGGCTTAATAAATTACCATTTTCCTCATTAATATCATCCTTTTCAATCACATTTTCATATTTAATATTTTTATCTGTCCTCATATTTTTAATTGAATTTTCAAGTTCTGAAATTGATGGGATGTCAGAAAGGAGAGATTCATCCTTCAAACTTGAATTTTCATTCATCTTTTTATCATTAAATATTAAATTAAATTTATAATTAAGTGAAGTATTTGCATTTTCTTTTAACTCTCTATTTTCTTTTGTATCGAACTCCTTCAAATAAATATTATTCCCCGCATTAATTAAAGATTGAGTATTAGATAAATTATTATTGTCACTTGTGGAAATACTTTTACTTATATCATCCAATGTCGCAATAACATCTGTAGAGTTTACCTCCTTATTGTTACTAACCTCTATACCATATAAATTGGAAATTAATTTAGATTTTCCTGAATTTTTCAAATTTTGATAAATAGGCATTTTGTCTTCAATTTTTCCATCATATTTAATAGTCCTTTCCTCTTCTCTTTCCAGTGATGATAAATTGGTGGAAGATGATGTACTGTTGACAGTTTTTGGCTCCTCATTTATCATATTACTGAAATGTGGAGATTGTTGGTGATTTTTGGATGGTGAAAAATTATTTTTTCTTATATCTTTTTTTTTATCATTACTTGAAGAAGTATCAATTTTATCAAGGGATGATGGAGTATTGTTTTGGTTTGTCAATGACGAGAGTGATGATGGTGAAATTTCATTTGTTATTTTTTTAACTTCATATGAGTTATTGCCAGATTTTAAACTACTTTTGTTATCAGATGTAATAATATGATTATCATCAATTAACTCATCACCATTAAATGTATTTACTGATGATGATCTTAAAGAGTCAAGTTCACTAATATCATTTTTTGATGAAACTAATTGAATATTCCTATTTGTTTGTTGTAATTGTTGAGAGCTTATAATTGATAGTGATGGAGGAGACCTTTGAAATTTATCATTTTTTGATGAGACATTATCATTTAAGTTGTTTGATAATGAGGATAATATAGAATCTTGTCTTTGACTTTTTCCAACTAATATTATTTCTTGTTTCTTTATACTTTTTGATGAAGATGAGTTTTGACTAATAATTTCATTACTATATGACAAAGACATTCTATTTTTTGTTGTTTCAGTTAATTGATATTTTGATATGTGTAATTCTTTATTATAATTTATTACATCTTCCTTTGTTTTCTCATAAATATTTTTATGATTATTGTTGTCTGGTGATATAAATGATTTTATACTCTTATTACTTGTTTTTGACGATTTTTTACTTGAGGAAGATGATGAATTATTAATAACAGCAGATTCGGTTACCAACTTTATATTGTCCCATTTTTTTAAGTTGCTCGAATTTACCTTTAAAGAGCTGGCAGAATGAACTGATGGAACAAGCGTATCATTGGACGATGTTGAATTATTTGAATTTCTGTCAATTGTAGAGAGATATTGTTTCGGAGTTTCAACGAATTCTGTAAAACTCCTGTCAGCAGTTTGGTATTGATTCAGTAATCTATCATCGTTGTTCCCTACCTTTCCATTTGTTACATATTCTTCTATCTCTCTAATTGTCGATATTCCAGCACTCGTCCTTTTCGAATATATGTTATTTTCTTCATTAGAGACATGTTTAGCCATATCCATATAATGGTTAGCTTCATTTATGGGAGTATCTATTTTTTGATTAATAGGCATTATTGGCTTTTGACTGTTACGATACATCTCAGAGATACTCTCATCTTCCCATATATAATCTTCTGCTTCTTCTTCGTCGTCTTCCACATCTTCATCAACATTTTCATCCATTCCAATATCAATCAGTTTCGGTACTTCTATTTCTAATTTTGGTTTATATACATCTTCAAAACGTGCATTTTTCCTTTTAGCGTGATTTTCGTTAATATTTTTTTTTGAGTTATAATCTTCCGATTTTTTATGACTAACCACATACTGAATACTTTTGCTTACTGATGGTGAATTAATACAAATTTTACTAAAGCAATTACGACATAAATTTTCTTGCTTTTTTTCTCTTAGTGTTTGATAAGTGTTTGTTTTTTCTAATTCACCTATTAATTGTAAACTTTTATAATAGTGATTTAAAAATTTTGAAAAATCATCTTCGACTTCATCCTTTACTTTAAGTAAATCTTTGATATTTACATTCTCCTCTTTTAATTTATTTTTATTGTTACACATACAATTAACTGTATAATTAAAAATTTTTTCCTCTGAATATTTTTTTTGTAGTTCACCATTCTTAATGACATAATTTTTTGTCAATGTATTCCTTACAGGATATGAAGGAACTTTTGATGTTGACAAAATAATATGTGGTATTTTTGGGACCTAAAATATGGATTATTGATAAAGTGTTTACTATACCTTTCTCTGTTTATTAATATTAGATGGACGGTAATTATTTTCTTCAGGTGGCATATGACGATATGAACAAAGAACATTATGAAGTCTATGTGGAGGTAAATGTCGGTGAATATAACATGTTTCATATTTTTTTCCTCCAATTTGCGGATGATTTAAAATTTTTCTACCCAGATAATTGGCTTTACTTTGTAAACTTCTAATATTTTCATTATGATCAATAGATAAATTCATATTAATAATAAAAAGTTAAAAATTTACAATGTATAATTACATTAGAAATAATCAAAAATCGTTTTTTCTGTCTAAGAAGTTTTACTATATGGATATCGGATTAATGATATTTGTTGCTAGGTAACTGAATATCTTTTAATAATATTAAGTCATGATGTCAGTTTAAAATTATTGCCATACCCAAATAATCATTAGAGTATTGTAAATAGGTAATAAAAAATTTTATAAGATTTTTTAATCTACATATAAATATAATAATTTAGTAAATGTATAAACCACAAAGTTTTAATTTACTATATGATCTTTAGACTAATCCAAAGAAGTCATTATACATCCTCTTGATTATATAAAATTTTCCAAAACAGAGCCTTTTATACTTTTACCTCATTTTAAAAGTTAATTGTTGTAGATAAATGTATATTTAGGTATATCTTTAATATGAAATTAGGCTGGATTAGCTAGAATACATTCCTTATTTGTTAGGAAAACAATACTAGACGGTTGACATTACCTAACAAACTACATGTACAGGCAATCAAAAGATATGGTATTGAGGATAGGTGTGCAAGATGAACATGAACAATAAAAAGTCATTGTCATTTACAAAAGCCAATATTCCATTTTATAATATTTTAAAAAGGTACTATCAATTTTTCAAATATTTCTTTTTTTTAACATGGTTTTGAATATACACACCAATTTTAAATTACCGTATATCACTGCTATTCAAAAAATATCAAATGTAAGTTTAATTAATATACTGATGATTATATTTTGATTTAGAATTTTTTAACAATTATTTATTTGATAGTTATTTTGATACATCTCATGTATGGATGTGCTCCAACTACTGGAGGTGGAGGTGTAAAACCGACTGTTACAACAACAACAACAACTACTACTACTGCTGCTGCTACTACTACTACTACAACGACTACACAAGCAGTATCAACAACAACAACAACGGCATCATCATTATCAACAACTACGACTTTGACAAGTACTACCATCACTTCTACTCTGGATTGTTGTCCTGCACTTGTCCAAACATTTGAAGGTGTAACATTTGCTGATGGTAATTTAACGTTAACCTATGACGATGACAATTGTAGAACATTTGTTGATATGTTTTGCACGTATGTTTTTAATATTACTTCTTATAAAATTATTTTATTTTAGACAACCCTTAGAAGATCTTGAATTGTATGCAGCCATTGTTGTAAATACAAATAATTTTATGAATTATGACTTCATGAATGTTACATGGAATGCAACATGTAGTAATGGAGTATGGATCACAGGTGATCCACCTCTCCAAATAGAAACTCTACAGTGCCTTTTAACAGAACCTGCTACATAAAGTCTATGTATTTTTTGATATTACTATCATTTGTGTTTATCGCAATATTTTTCATTAAAAACACTTTAACTATTAATAAAATGAAAAAATTATTTATTGTTCTTTTATAATATTAAAATAAAAATATATTTGGGATGTGTATTATTATATCTATAAAATATCTCTTTAGATTTTTTTATAATTATCAAATTGACATGAGCTAATAGTAATTTTTGTAATTTCACCATTTGGAAAATAATCACTTTCAGAGAGAGATTTTAAAGATTGTATAAATCCTGCTAAAACTCCGGGAATAGATAAGATATTAAGGTTAAAGTAAAATCTCATCATTAAGTAGACATTTAAAATTACTCCATTTTCAAATATTTCTGATTTATATGACATAACAATGTTAAATAGGAATATAAAAATAAATACATAAACATTGTTTCCAAAGCATTGTATTTTAGATTTCATATTGATAAATAAATCATCACTTTTCAAATTTATTCTTTCCTAAAGAAATAATAAGTTAAATGATTATACTGAATCTGTATATATATAGTTAAATATAAATAACATACCTTTATTGACATTTCATATTGAAACTTTTTTTTTGTTAAAAAATTTTTTATTCCAAATATAATCATATTATAAAGTATAAATAGTATAAAAAATTTATCTAAGTATACTGTTAATATAAATATACAAATATCACCAATTAAGATACTTATTAAGTAAAGTATTGAAGATGATTTCTTCATATATAAATCATTATTAAAATTTGAAATCAGCACTGATTCCCAGTAAATTAATGTAATTGAAAAAATAAAAATGTTTTGGATGGTTAAGAAAATTATTTGATATCTATTTTTAAATGAATCTATTTCATTTTGTTGTAATAGTATATACTCATAGTAGGACAGAATAAAATTAATAACGAAAAAGTGCACAAAACAAATACCTTTCCTTGTCCTTCGAAATATAAAATTTTTAAAGAAACTTAAAAATGTTATTAAAAGAATTATTGATGTTGGTAACATATAAAGAAACATCATTTAGTTACATAAATTTCTTCTTTAACAAGAGTGCTTTTTTTTATTAAAATATGATAATTTTATAAAATATTGGAAAAGAAATTGAAAATATAATTTAATTTCATATGTAATGAGTAAAGTCTAAAAAATAAGGTAAAAATATTATATATACAACGGACTTGATAAATAATAACTATATAATTTATTATTAATAGAGATATATAAAGACTATAAAATACGGATGTTTATTGAGATTTTATAAAATTACTGGTAATTTAAGGAAAGATAAAATTATGTAATTTTATGGAAGCATAATATATTCAATTAATTCTTATTTAGGTGGTAGATTTAATATAAAGATTTGTCAAAAATTCCTTTTTAATGAATGAATGTAAAAGATTGTAAAGTACCAAATAGGATATTAAGATATCTCAAATGTATTACACGTTTGACATTATATAATGACAAATAGTTTCTTAATTGTGATACTATTTGGACATCAATAACTAATCGAAGAAATATTAACTGCTAGGTTAAAAGTACACAATTCGATATATATTATACCTTTGAAAATTGTACATATTCTTTCAAATACATTCTTCTTTTTTTCACTGAAATCATAAAAATTTACAAGTCCAAAATTTTTTGTTAAATTTAATTTTTTTACTTTAAGCTAACGTCATTTTATAATATTTGTAATCTGATGATAAGAACATTTATTGTTACACATGCTTAATCAAGTACATTTTTGTTTTACCAGAGATATAACTATAATATTTATTGTATCTATATAACGATTATTTTAAAAAAATTCAAAAAAACTAATTCATTATATTTTTTTAAAAATTATAAATTGAATGTGTATTCAATAATTTCAATATAAATAATTTTATTCAATATTCAAATACTTCCTTTTATTATATCAATATAACTTTAGTATTCCATTCCCGACTTACACTAACATCTCTGTTTAACATACATAAATATATTTATGTATAATATTATAAATAAAAGTTAAACGTACATAGATGAGACTATTTTCCCCACCAGATTGTCATTTTGAAAAATGTTAACATTCTTTGTTAGTAAACATATATAATATTATTAAATATAAACATATTTTTTATAATTTTAACATAATAAAACCAACTAATTGACTTTATTTTTCTAATTAATTTTAATCTTTATTATTATTTCAGATTTAAACTAATTCATCTTTGTATATATTCACTTTTTCTTTGTCATAGATTATATGAGCAATACATTTGAAATGCATGTACAAAAACGAGACAATGTAAGGAGATCAAATAATGTAGGCCACCTCGAACTTACTCAATCAGACCAATCAAATTTACATGAAAATGAAAGTGATATAGCTTCTCAAGCACCCTCCTCTGTCAACACACAGCAAACATCATCATCAAAATCATCAACAAAAAAAGTAAATAAACCAAAAGTTACAGCTTTTAGGCAGCAAAAACTTCCTGCTTGGCAACCAGTTCCAACAGCAAGATCAGTTATTCCAGCAATATTTATTATCGGTATTGTATTTTTACCTATTGGTGGTGTACTTCTTGCAGCAACAAAATCAGTTATTGAATATGAAACGGAATACACAGATTGCCAAACACCAAAGTGTTTTTTAACAATAAATGTTTCTCAAGAGATGACAGGAAATGTTTATTTTTATTATGGATTAGATAATTATTTTCAAAATCATAGACGTTATATAAAGAGTCGAAATGACGACCAATTATTAGGACATTTGTCGGTAACTTTTTTTTACTTATTTTTACAATGTAAATTTTCTTTGATAATTTAAGA
Organism: Strongyloides papillosus; assembly: GCA_005656395.1. Classification (NCBI taxonomy): domain Eukaryota; kingdom Metazoa; phylum Nematoda; class Chromadorea; order Rhabditida; family Strongyloididae; genus Strongyloides; species Strongyloides papillosus. Next base: position 643,459 of record SRSI01000013.1, read on the forward strand.
AAACAACGGATTGTGACCCATATGATAAAGATCCTGTCACAAATAAATCATATGCACCTTGTGGAGCAGTTGCAAATTCTATGTTTAATGATACTTTTACCTTATCATTAAATAGTATTCAAGTTCCCTTCACTTATGAAGGTGTAATTTGGCATGTTGATAAAAATAATAAGTTTAAAAATCCTGAATCACCTAATGGGAATTTATGTGAGGCGTTCGCAAATTACTCAAAACCAGCTAATTGGATCAAATCACCGTGTGAATTAGATCCAACTAATCCAAATAATAATGGTTTCAGAAATGTTGATTTTATTGTTTGGATGAGAGCAGCTGCTTTACCAAATTTTAGAAAACTCTACAGAATATTAGATCGAAATCAAAAAACAATTTTTAGTAATGGCCTACCAATTGGTGAATATTCACTTGTCATTGATAATAGTAGGTTAAATTTATTTTAAAAATTTATTTTATATATTTTTTTAAGATTATCCTGTAAAAGATTTTAATGGACGTAAATATTTTATCATATCAACGGTTTCATGGGCTGGAGGGTATAATCTATTCCTTGGAATAGCTTTTCTAATAGTCGCTGGAATATGTATTATAGTAGGAATTGGACTCCTCATAATTCACCTTAATTTTGGACACTCATTGAAAGAACTTGGTAATATCACTGACCGCCCTTGCACCAATTAACGGATCAATTAAGACATTTTCAATATTTTATTACCTAATTTTTCATGCAACATATCTTATAGAATGCCGCTGTTTGTATAATTATATGCATTATAAAAAAAATTTATTTTTATAACATGTGTAAGATTTCATCAAAAGAAAAGGTATAAATCAAAGTAAAACTTTATTTTAATAAGTCTTTTTTTATTCTCTAAATATAGGGTACAACTTAAATTTACAACTTTTGTTTCTCTAAATATGAAAGTAATTTTTTGATTTAAATGGTACAAGAATTTTAATAACTTTAAATAATCTATTATTTTTTTAAATAATTAAAAAATTCTACAAATATTCTTTATATTTATTTTCTATCATCTTTAAAGTAAAAATAATTTTGGGTACTGGTAATTAAGAATAAAAGAACCCTCTTACCGGAGTAAATTAAAGTTAAATTCTATTTAATGTTAAAATAACCAACCATACAATAGAATATTATAAAGTTATATTCTGTGACTATTTTATAAAGTCAATTTTAATTTTTATGTTAAAGATTTTGCGCTAACTCTTTTAAACAATGTAAAGATATTTACATAATTCGTCACTTATTTATTAACAATTTCATCTGTTTAAGTTAAAAATTATTTGTAACAATTATATATAAAATTAAATTAGTTTTATGTAATAGTTTAACAATAATAAATTTTAATAAATATTTCTCCCTATAACAATTAATACTAACTAATTGTTATTACTTTATAATTGGGAAGTCTCTAATTACCTTTGATTAATTTATCACAATAAAATACATGTATTTGTCATCGTTTTATGAATACCTCTCAACATTTATCACATAAATGCCTTAACTATTTTTTTGTTAATATTTTCAGTAAATTAAATACTACTTTATGAAAGTTCATAAAGATAAAAAATAAAAATATTTATTTATATTTTATTTATTTATAGTAATTATTTGCTAAAAACTATTAATATAATATATGATATTTTTGTACAGTATAATTTTATAAAACATACAAAAGTATGTCTAATAACATACCTTTCTAACTAATTATTTTAAATTTCAAAATTTTGAATTAAAAAGACATACCATCCTTCAATGTATGGCGCCGTTTCATTTTCACTGTACATAAACTATCAAAAAATAAAAGCATTATTGGAGCCATAATCAAGGTATAATTTGAACTTTTTTTGAAAAAAATTCAAACATTCATATTAAGAACAATTTTAATAGCAATATTTTAGGCAAATGTAAATTTTCTTTGTTTAAATTTCAATGATTGTAAAATAGATATCTATAAAAACATAAACAATCACAATAATAGTCTCCATATTGTCGCAAAAGAGATTGTTACTAATATATTAGTAAGATAAATTCCAAATTTTTTTGTAACTTAGGTTTAGAATGTTTTAAAATTCAATTTTAAATATATAATATTTTATTTTGAATTATACATTAATTTTTACATTATATTTAGTTTTTATTTGAAACGTAATATTACTTTTATTATTTACATATTTGATCACATATTTTTTTTCAAAGTAAAGTTTTTTAGTTGTATATATTCGGAATTTTAAAATATTTAATATAGTAATAGAAAAAAATTTTTGTTTAATATTTATATTGCACCATAATTAAATATTTGTTAGAATGTTTGGAGAATATTAATATATTGATATGATTAATACTGATTAAAAACCTCTTAAATAAAAATTTTCTTATCAAAAAATGTTACTTTTAGATTGTTGACTTTTTTCTATTGCTATTTTTCTACATTATATGATTATATTATTATTTAACTACAAAATTGTAATACATCATAGTGATGGATAAACGATTTTTAAAAAATAGATGTTATATAAATATAGGATGTTTTTTGGTACTCTATATTTTTTACATCAGCAATATAATACTTACAAATGGAGCTGTATTACAAAAAGATGTTCATTTAAAAGTTTTTAAACCAAATGATCATTTTTTAAAATTAAAGGACTCTCCATTAAATGGTAATTTTTATAGATTTTTTTTACTAATTACTTGTCTAATGTTAAAAAATTATTTTATTAATATAGATGCTCAAAATCAAAGGACAAAGATTGACAGTATTTTCGAAAACGAAGATAAAATATTTGATGACGATAGAAATAAAATAAAAATTGACGATACTTATGAAGAAATGGCAGAGGAGTCATCTAAACAATATAATTCGCATTATTTAAGTTTATATCGATCCGATTTGAAGGGGAATTATCATGAATCAGTTGAAAAACAAAGAAAAGTACATTTCACCGATAGTGATAAATGTTTTTGCAATTATCCTGATCACCTTTGTGATGGAGAAGATTTTTGTTTTAAAGCAAAAGGTGCAGCATGTTTCCACGCAATAACAATTGACAAAGATCATGAAACAGATGAGGTTGAAATGTATCACGAATATGGTTGTGCACCACTAGAAAGAGGAGGTCATGGATCACATTTTACTGTATCTTTTTAATATTGTTAACATTTCTTATTTTAATTAATCATTTTAGTGTAATGCATACAGAACTTTATCACTAACAAAGACAACAATAGCATGTTGTTATGAAGGAAATAAATGTAACCTCAATATAACACCGCTTGATCCAAAACTTAATAGTAGTGATATTGAAAAGAGTATATTTAGATTATTTTATTATAATAATGGAAAATCTATTAACTTATTATATCTAGGATTATGTATTTTAATTTTTTTACTTTTTACATTTATTTGCTTTTATTCACTTTTAAATATATCGATAACACGATTAAAATCAAAAAGTATGTTTAAAATATTTATTAGCTAAAGTAGTTAATACCTTTTCTTTAGAGGTCAATGAATTCCAAGAACTACCAACGAATGATATACAAAAGTTGAATAATAACAATAATATCGAGGAAGCAAATGGAAAGGAATCTTGTAATGAATTTACTAGTGGATCTGGTTCGCTATTAGCATCCCTGAATCAAAGAACAATAGCATTAGATATTAGAATTGATAAGATGATTAGCAAGGGACGGTATGGGGAAGTTCATCGTGCTACTTATCGTGGAAGTTATGTGGCTGTTAAAACATTCTACACAACTGTTGAAGATTCATGGAGAAATGAGAAAGAAATTTATCTTACAGAGATGTTTAACCACGAGAATATTCTGCGTAGGTTTCTTAATAATATAAATTATTTTTACATTGTGTACATTTTTTTAGAATTTATTGCTGCTGATATTTGCTCTGTTGATTCAATTACGAAAATGTTACTGATTACAGATTATCATTCATTAGGATCACTATATGATTACCTTCAAAATCATAGTAATTTATCGATAAGAGAAGCATTATCACTTGCAATGACATCAGTATGCGGATTGGAACATTTGCATAATAAAATTTTAGGTACAGAAAATAACAAAAAACCTGAAATGGCACATAGAGATATAAAATCTAAAAATATTATTGTTAAACGCCAGGGTGTCTGTTGTTTAGCTGATTTTGGTATGGCACTGAAAAATGATGGAGGTAATTATTTGAATAATATAAAAATCAAAGTTGGTACAAGACGATATATGGCACCTGAATTGTTAAGTGAAACACTGAATCCTAAAAATTTCGAATGTTTTAAACAATCAGATATTTATTCTTTCTCATTAGTTATGTGGGAAATTGTTAGAAGAATAAATGAAAATCCATCTTTTCCTAATTTACTATTAAAAAATTCCTTAAAACCAAATAATAAAACAAATGCTTACAATAGTAGTGGTAGTATAATATCAGGTGGAAGTCATTCAAGTTCAGGATATGGATCAACAACATCTTCCATTAAAACTCCCCTTCTTCTACCAAATGGTATAGGTAATCATGGAGATAATAATGATGAAATAAACAGTGGGAAAATAAATCCATATTATTTACCATATGAACCATGGGTACCATCAGATCCATCATTTGAACATATGTATGAGATAGTCTGTGTTAAAAAAATGCGACCCGAATTTAGTTTGGATTGGTTTAACAATGATAATTATACGTTGAATACCCTTGCAAATCTTATAAAAGAATGCTGGTTTGAAAATCCATCAAGCAGGCATACTGCTTTAAAAATTAAAAAAGATCTTTTAAAATTAATTGAAATTTATGATACGGAAGCTTTAAAGAAAAAATCTTGCCATAATATTAATTCCCCATTTACGTCTCAAACATATTTTGAACCATTAAATCAATCAAATTAAAAAATACATTAAAATATAAAAAATAATAAACAAATTTTAAGTGATACAAATTAAAAAATAAATATGTAGATAAAATGAATTTTTTTTACAATAATAAATTTATATTGATTTAAATATATTGGATTATTTTCGTATGTTATAATAACTATAAATATAAACAATATACGCTTTAATATAAAAAATGGACTCTCTTGTGAAGTTATTTGAATTTCTTAATTTTTGTGATTTCTTTTAAAAACTATTATTCATACCTATAAATAAAGTGTAGATTCTGCCAGAATTTATATTTTTAAAAATAGGAATTTTGTATTATTTTTCTTGATAAACGTTTAAAATTAGTAACGATTATTATGCAATTCGATTCCTGATCTTATCATTTATGCATTTTTATATATTGAAGAAAATTCATACTTTATTTCATAAAATAATCTATTGTAGCCGTTTTCATCTATACATTTAGGAAATTTAACATACATACTTTGCAAAATTTAGATTCTTTAAAACATTTTTATTGGAAAAATTTATACTCCCCACCCCATTTTTAATTTAATAATAATAAGAGCATTTAAAAAAATTTATGTTGTAAAATTTATTCGACTTGAAAGTTTAAGGTTCAGCTGCGGCAGTGAGTCAAAGATGGAAAAATCGATTTTCACAAATCACTGAAAAATAATTTTCTTAAGTAAATATTGTTTTTAGGGATAATTTTTTATAAAAAGACAAATGAGCATTGTGATTGCTAGTTTAATTAAATACAGGCACATTAAAAAAATATTTTATTGGCAATAAATCGACACAAATATAAAATATATATTTAGCTTATATTTATGATGAATTTTCTCGATTATATATCCTTGGTACTTGAAAATTTACATTCCTTTTTTTAGAAATATCAACATTCTTTATTACTCATAACTCATAGCTTTTATTTATTTTTATCTTCTTATTTCTTTTTAGACTACTGCTACATGTGTATATTTTCCAATTAACATATTGAAAATAAAAATATCGCTTGATTTATGCAATTTTTAATTGAAGCATTCGAGATTTGAAACCTAACGTATCTAGTAGTGTTATTGAGTACGGAATATTAAAACTTTGTCCATGGCCATTGGTTAATGCATTATAAGGATCTCTGAGTGTTTCAATATCTTGACGCGTTGCAGCACCGTTAATTCTCCTTTTTATTGTTGAACAGACTCTATCTGCATGAGACTTTCTAAATTGTGTTTCTGAAAAACAATATTCGCTTATAGTTACATCAAGATTTTGAGCAATAAGAGAAATATTGCATATAATCACGTTACTTTTTTAGTATGCTGCCTTATCTGATTGAACAATTAGTTTTTCAATCATAAAATGTTTAACTCCAAGATAATATTGAAAAATAAAGCTAATATGCATGCTGAATCTTGCTTTGTATCGCTGGTTATGATATATAGAAGTGAATATTGAACTGTAGACGGATTTGTTTTTCCAATAAAATGTCTTAATGCCAGGATATTCCTCTATTACAAAAGTACTCTGCTTGTGTTTCAACTCTTTTAAAAGGTAAAAGAGTTTGTCCTTAAATGACAATTATTATATAAGAATTATCCTCCATATTTGATAATATTTCTTTTTTTATAATTTCAATATGGTATATTTTTATGGAATGTGCTTGGAACAAAAGATATTTAAATTTAATTCTTCAAAATATAATTCATATATTTATAAATTTCTAGAGACTTCAAGAAAATATACGAGACTTCTCAACCATTTTTGATGCTCTTAATTCTTTTTGAAAGTTTTGGATTTTTTTTTTTTGAATTCATTAATAAAGTATTGTATACAACAGAACATAAGATTATTATTTTTAGATGATATGAAAGTTGATACTTCCTTAGTTTCTTTTTTATCATATTCCTTAAGTGCAGGCATATCATTGTATAACGAAGGTTCATCCTTTAATGTAATATTGAAATTCGTAAATTTCATATTTAGTAACAAACTTTCTAAATGTTTTGATATCTGCTGATTCAGTTTTAAGAAGAACATTGTCAGGAATATCCTTAATTTTATCCAAAATTTTAAATAATCTATCTTCAACGGCTTGTCTAATATAGTCAACACAAATTTTTGGTTTAAAATTTCAAATTACGGCAATTTATTATTTTGTACATTGCAGAACCGCTTATAGATAAATCAATGTTTCGATCCTTGCAATATTTTTTGTGTAAATCAAATTAATCTTTTTGGGGAAGTTTAATTTTTACGGCACCAATTTTAATTTTTCGATTTCTTAAGTTAAATTTTTTTCATCATATGGAAGAAGAGAACAAATTGTTAGAGATTTCAAAAAGTTAATAAAATGTTCAATTTTGTTATCAGGTATTCTTTGGGTGATTCTTTTCTCTTTTGGCACATTTAATGAAGAATCTACATTAATTCTTCTACCAATATGAATTTGATACTTTGTAAAATTATCAACTCTAGATTCTAAATCTTTAGAAGTAAATTATGATAAAAATATAGATACTACAGCATTTCTTAAAAGTTGGGTTTTTTTCATTCCCTCGATAATGATGTTCAAAAATATTCGTTGTAGCGTCCGAGTATAAATGTAGAGATGTAACAGTAAAAATATAAAAGATTTAAAATAAGAATTTTATTAGGAATAAGCAATTACAATTAGTATTCACTATGAATTAATTCATATCAACTATATTTCAGTTCCCACTATTCTTTTATACCGTCTTGATTTCAAAATGTTGTTGTAAAACCAGCCCATAATAAACAAATGCCTCCTTTTTCAATTAAACAAATATCTTCTATTAATTACTTCCTCGTTTTGAATACGTCCATTTCGTATTTAAAGATTTATTTTTTTTCATTGTTAAATTTTTGTTTAAATTGCTCTGCAGGCGTGATAAGAGCAATTTCCTTTTGATTCATAAATAACTCTTTCGTTAACTTTGTTATAAAAGTATATAGTCTGGTAATTTTCCTAAAGGAATATTGATCACTATATTTATCAGATTCTGTTGTTGCAAAGTGAAGATCAATATTCCATTCTCGAGATACTTCTTTTAATAATTTCTGTACATTTGGAGAATCTCATAAATTTTAAGTATTAAAAAAATCATTCAAGCAATTTGGACTTGGAATGTCTAATTTATTTTCAGTGGATAATGAAACTTCAATAATAATATCTGTACTTTCTGATACATTCTCAATAATTTCGCTATCTAGAGTTTCACAATTCATTTTGGATTTCCTTGTCCGTAAATTCATACTACCATTTTTAACTAGTATTTTTCAGTGGTGTTTTTACATTAATGTACTATAATTATATTTAACTAAGTATAGATCATAATGGTATTTGCATAAAGGTGATCCTAAAAATGGCATTTTTTCATTAGAAACTTTATAAATTATTGTATGTTATTTTCTAACTGGGTAATAAATTTTATTTGAATGATGGTCATTGCATTTTTAGGACAGAATTTGCAAATATATAAAATAATCCCGTTTTTTATTCTCACATTTTGTCATATTATATCTTTCTATTTCAAATGTTAAATATTATAATACAATTTTCTTTTTACAAGATTAATTTATCATTGGAGTAATGCTGTATGTTATCGAAACAGATTTTTTTTGAAACGTTCATTATTTTAATATAAATGTTTAAATTTATAAAAACCAAAAGAAAATAAGTTTCATGACAAAACATATTTTTCTTTCCACTTTATTATTTTTATTTTATTTAATCTAAATGAAAATTTATATAAAAAATCCAATGAATTCATTAGAGCATGCACTTGCTTGATTTTTGGAATCAAAAGTTGGAAAAACTAAAGGAAATTTCTAAAAAACAACAAATACGTAAACTAATGAATTTAAAAGTATGCTCATCCAGTCTTTTTATAAAAAATATATCAAAAAACAATATTTATTAAAAAAATTATTTTCCAGTGATTCCTAAAAATCGTTTTTTTCAATTTAGATTCACTACTGTAGCTGTAATTCAAGGTTTCAGGCCAAATAATTTTTCGAACGTAAATTTTTTAAGTTGTTCCTTTTATTTATAAAATAAAAATGAGATGTCTGAATGATTTACAAAATTCGTTTTAAATAAAACAGAAATCTAACAGGATTTCTATATAACAAAGTAACATTTATTATATCGAAAATTTCTTTTTATATACCAACTTTTTATTTTGTATTTCTCGAGTGTCCATACTTTGATAACTACAGTGAAAACATCTGTTTCACAACATTGCATTAACTTTGTTTTAAATTTCATAATTTTTCCATTCTTCTTTCTTCAACTTATGGGTATATTGAGATCAAATTTTTATAGTCTTGATACTCCTTTTCGATCTTTTTTATCCTTTCTTTATTGATAATCGTTGGTACTAGTCTAATTCTACGACTTAATAAAATCCTTCCCAAGGACTCAGTATTCCTCTTTTGTCCATAATCCTTTTTTAACCTCAATTCTTTGAGTTTAATATTGGCTTTAAAATTCCAAGTTCCTCTAATTTCCTCCATGATTTAATATGTTTGTTTGTCCTTGTTTTTTTGAAGCTTTATTTTGTTCTCTTCCTATTTTTTCACATCTTCCTTGTATTTGGATTTCGTTATTGTATTTTTTAAAGATCTGTCTACAGTTGACCCCTTTTCAAACATTAAGTAAGACAGTTCCATTTAATCTTTGAAATTAAAAAGTAATTGTAAATTAGTGTTTATTTAGTAATAGGTGAAATCTAACAGGAATTCTCTACAATAAAAGTAATATATTACTTATCATAAATACTGACTTCTTATGTTGTATTTCTCAAGCATTCATTAGCTTAAGCGATACAACATAAATATTCATTTCATAACATTTCGTTAATTTTGTTTTGGTACTTAATAATCTTTATAAAAAATTAAAATAGCTTTGTTTAGATATTTTAATATCTTTACAAGTAATTCTTCTCTTAAAAACAATATCATTTACTCTTACATTTAATAGAAAACTTAACAGTGGTTTTCTGATTTCTGTGAATACTGGTGTGAATTGTACCGTTGTTTGTATATCAATTGATAAAATTTTTCCTGTTTTTTTTCCAAGTTGTATTATTCTTCTCAAAGAATGTCTTCTTCATAAGTTTCACATTAAATCTGTTTCCATATATTAAGTCGAAAATCGTGAATACAGCCTTCGAATGGCTTGTATTAGTACAGCAGAAGTGGTGGTTAGCACCGCTTTGTCTTACTTCGCATCCCTAAATATTCGAATTGCTTCATTAAGAATTCTATACATATGTTCTAACAGACTACTTGATTAGTGGTGATTCGCTGTCATGAGGTGATGCTTGACATTCCTTGTCTATGGTAACTTTTCAAATTCTTCTTAATTAAAATTAGTTTTTCTATCCATCAGCATGTGTTTTGGCATTCAAAGTGAATATAATCTTTTCTAAAATTGTCCTAGTTATTTCCTCTGTTGATATATTTGTTAATAGTCCCCCTCACAACGAATCTTTTTAAGGAATTCATAGCGATTAATATTGCTATGTATTTTGAATTACATTGTTTTTTGTATAGAAAAAGTTTATTATCATTAGAAAAGATCCCTGCGTTCTTCAACTTTAATTTCTTTCAAAATATTATTTTTTTGGGCTTTTAATTATATTTTTATAAAATGATATTCATTATCTAAATCATATGTTTTATCATTACATATTTTCTGTTCATTCCAATAATCATTTCTTAAGAAATGACAGAAATTAATGATAAAATATTAAGATTTTATACAATGAATACAAGAAGGCGTGATTTTGCACAATAATTTAAACAAATCATGCTAATTTATCAAAACATTACAACTTCTTTAAAGTGTTTAGATTATATTTAAAGTGTTAAAATTATTTATCTTAAAAATACATACTTTTCAATAAAAGTGATATAAATTGACTACATATTTATTTATCATGTAAAACTAATAAAATAGCACTTTCGAAATATAATACATCTTATAGTTTTATTTCATTTTATATATGCTGAATGGTTTACAATATTTTTTCATCTTTATCTATTAATGCCCTTTTTTCTTCTCGTTGAAAGATGTTGTACATAATGGTTTTTTAAAAAGTAAAGCAGATAAGTCTTGAAACACTATATTTTATAGTAAAAAATAACTATTGGGTTGTGATTGGCTTGACAAATTTTTTAAAAATTGATCTATGCGTTTCAACGTAAATAAATAATAAATAGGAAAAATATTATAAGTATTCGAAATTTGCTAAAATTTATTCTTGACAATATGCACACAAAAAAGGAACAAATTTTGACAATTCTTTAAAAAAATGAAATTAAAAGTCCTGCTTCTTTAAAAAATCAAACAATAACAAGAATTTTTTAAACGACACAAAATATTAGGTTGTTGCATGATTTTTCCAGTTTTTTTCAAAAAATATATTATTTTGACATTTTAAAGTAATATGAGTTTTATTTAATCTTGATATTTTGACGATATTATACTCATCTTGGAGTCTAACTTGTTTTTTATAATATATTCTGAAATATGTTATTAGAAATTAATTTCGCTTAATGTTTATATCATGTTAACAAAGATCATTTATTCAAAAAAATCTACTAATAACAATAGACTCATAAATTTAAAAATCTCATAACAATGATAACAAAAACCAATAGTTATCTAACCACACAAAGTACTAATAACTAAAAATATTATTTTAGTATTTGCTCTTATTTAAACTAAAATATTTAAAAGCTATTTTTTATTATGAACAAGAATGGATACAATTTTATAATTTTTCACAAGTTTAATTTTTAAAAATAATCTTTAAAGACACAACAAAAATTTTGGCTTTCAAATGAGTATAAATTTACAAGGAAATATAATTCATAATAATTCTTACTATTAAAGCATATTAATATAAATATTGCGGTATGTTAATATATGCTCTTTATGAAAGTATGCATAATTATACTTAAAATTAAATTCTAATCTTGTAATTTGAAATTTGTTGTATAAAACAATTTAAGTTTAAGAATAAAAAAAATTTCAAGCAAAAATAACAACTTATTTTAATAAATTTTAAATTATTGTTTTCAATTTGCGGGAAATTTGTTCAAGTCAAAAAAACTTGAATCTTCTTAAGTGAAACAAAGTTGTTACATTTCATACTAATTTGTGTCTTTTTTGTATATGCAGATTGGGTTATTTTTTATTTAAAATCATTTTTTAATTATATTTCGTACAACTATTTTTTGCTACCTAATAAATTTTTTTCTTTACCTTTAAAAAATAATGTCACATTTATCTTTTTTATCTTATCATTTTATTTATACATATTGCTGTAGTAATCAAATTTATTGACCTTTTAATTTATCAAATATTTCCTTATTAATTAAATTACCATGGAATTTTTATATATCTTTTTAAACTCCGTTCTTAACAGGAGACAACAAAGTTGATTGTTTTACTACAAAAATTTTAATTAAATAATTTTATATTAATTACATAATATATTCACACTTCATTTTCTTAATACACTTTTTAAATTATATAAAAATAAATAATTATAAATTTATATATTAATTATACTTTTAGTATTAATAATACGATTTATAATTAATAGTAAAGAATAGATCATAATACAATTAGTTATATTCAAAAATTGATAGTGAAGTAAAAAATTTAATTCTGTCTTCCACATATAATATAATAACACAATTCAATGTTAATAATTTGTTTCATAAAAAATATATATAAACAATATAGTTTGTAGTCAAGAAATAAATGTGAAAAATCTTTATCAATGTTATCTGTACACATTTTGATAGTACTATATTCAATATCAAACTTAATGTATGCCGATATACATGTATAGTAACAGAATTTATCGATAGAGAGAAGTTTATTTAATGAAATATAAGATGAATGTTTTGTTATAATAAACTATTTTAGTATTCTTACCTTTTTATATCATTAAAGTAAAATGATAAAATAGTTAATTTAGGTTATGTTGTATTATCATTAAATCATACTACAATATATATTTATGTATCATTCTTAAATATAATAATTTTATAGTTTTAGTAATATGCCAGGAGTATTAAGTAAGTTATCATTTCTAAAAAAAGAATCACTTCCTGCTATTCTTGGATGTACCTCTGTTGTTGCTATCATTTCACTCTATAAGACAATCCATGGGTTAAGGTAACTTTAAAAATTTGACAACTTTAATTCATCTCATCAAGATCATCGCAAAAAGGAAGAAAAAATGCCATCAGCAAGAGTGATAGTGATAAGAAAAAAGAAAAAGCTTACGTTAATAAGGCATTTTTTGCAAAGTTATGGAGTATAAGAAAAATACTCATTCCAAAATTCTTTTCTGGAGAAATATTTTATATGATTTTAATTGCATTTGCTCTCCTTAGTAGAACATATGCCGATGTTTGGATGATAACAACATCAACTAAAATAGAAGCTTGTATTATTGAGAGAAAAAAAATTGACATGATTAAAAATACGATACATTACCTTATGTGTATGCCAATCATATCCGTTGTCAATAATCTTCTTAAATTTAGTTTAAGTGAACTTAAATTACGTTTTCGTGAAAATTTTTCCTATTACCTTTATGACCAATACCTCAAAGGTTTCACATTCTATAAAATGTCAAATTTAGATAACAGAATTTCAAATGCCGATCAATTATTAACACAGGATGTTGATAAATTCTGTGAAGGTTTAGTTGATTTATACTCTAATCTATCTAAACCACTTGTTGATGTTGCATTGTATGTTGCACGTTTAGGAAATACTCTTGGTTATCAAGCACCAACTATTCTTGGATCATATTTACTTATATCAGGAATATTTTTAACATACCTTAGAAGACCACTTGGTGCATTAACTGTGACAGAACAACAATTAGAAGGAGATTTTAGATATGTAAATTCTAGATTAATTACAAATAGTGAAGAAATTGCATTTTATAAGGGAAATGATAAAGAAAAGACATCAATTTTAAATTCATTCCACAAAATGGTTACACACCTCAGATCACTAATAATTTTTAAATTTTCAATTGGTTTCTTAGATAATATTATTGCTAAGTATAGTGCAACAACCGTTGGTTGGTATACAGTTAGTGTACCATTCTTTGATAAAGACAATGAAACTATGATGAAAAAATCAAAGGACGAATTAATACAAGATTATTACAATAGTGGAAGAATGATGTTTAAATTAGCTGAGGCATTAGGAAGGCTAGCTTTAGCAGGAAGAGAATTAACAAGATTAGCAGGATTTACATCACGTGTTGATACACTCCTTAATGTTTTGAAAGATCTTGACAATGGAAAATATAAAAGGACAATGGTTACATCAGGACAAGACAATAATAATATATCTATGCCACTTTCAAAGGCTGGTACTGGAGAGTTAATATTTGAAGATAATATTATAAAATTTGAAGATGTCCCACTTGTAACACCAAATGGCGATGTTTTGATAAAGTCCTTAAATATGACAGTTAAATCAGGGGTAAATGTTTTAATATGTGGACCAAATGGTTGTGGTAAAAGTTCATTATTTAGAACATTAGGAGAACTTTGGCCATTATTTGGTGGTAGATTAACAAAACCAGAGTCAGGAAAATTATTTTATGTTCCACAAAGACCATACATGACAATAGGAACTTTAAGAGATCAAATTATATATCCAGATACACAAAAAATGATGCGTAAGAAAAAGATAACAGATCATGATTTACTAACATACTTGCAATATGTTAAACTTGATTATATTTTGCAAAGAGAAAATGGTTTAGAGGCTGTTCAAGATTGGATGGATGTCCTCAGTGGTGGTGAGAAACAACGTATAGCTATGGCCCGTCTATTTTATCATAAACCACAATTTGCAATCCTCGATGAATGTACATCTGCTGTGTCAGTTGATGTTGAGGGTGAGATGTATGATAGATGTCGAGAGATGAATATAACATTATTTACAGTTTCCCATAGAAAATCATTATGGAAATATCATGACTATTACCTTCAAATGGATGGCCGTGGAAATTACGAATATAAAAAAATTGATGATAACTCTGAACAATTTGGTTCATGATTATTATAAATTATAATATATTTGTCTATCTATCTAAAATATTAAATATACCGCAATTTATGATTAAATATGCTAATTTCTTTATATTAAATACTTTTTTCTTACATTAAATAAACGAAACGTAATATCAAACATTAATGGATGCTTTATCAAATATTTTTAGTATTTTGTTATCCTTATGCATTAATTATTTTCAACATTACAACAAAAATGTCATTCAACTTTTTTTATTTTATCAAAAAATTAGTACACCTTTTTTATCGATGCAACATTCTCCACATTTACTGATATATTCTTTCAATGAGTATATTAATTTTTAAAAGCCGTCAACATTTTTGAATTTAATTTAGGTTAAAATAAAATATTATACATCTAATAGGCATTTTACCAATCATGTTTTATTATATCACTTTAAGATTTTTGGCGTTTTTTAGTTGACAATATAAATTATCTTCTATTTTATTGTCTATCAAATATTTATTTTTTATTCAGATTCCATATATTTAATTTATTATCTATTGTTATATATTTTTTTGGTTAGTGATTTTTAGAAAGAGTATTAATCATGAAAGATAGCTGCCGTTTGGCAGACTATTTTGTAATTATAACATATGATGAGTTGTTACCAGGTACGTAAATAAAAACAAATCTATTTAATAAATTATTATAGATTATTGTACAGAGGATAATTTTAAAGGTGTAGAAAAAAGATTCCCAGAATTCGATTGGCCCGATGTTCAATATCCTAGTGGTTTAGAGAATGTATGTTTATTTCACTCAATCAGATAATTTAATTTATACGTAATTTGTAGTTTTCTCTTCCGTTTGCCAGAAATTATACAATTGAAAAGACCAAACCAACTTTTTTTGTCTGTACTTTGACTGATGAAATGGGAAATTGTCAATATGCATGTTGTCTTGTTACACAACAGAATGTAAATGAAAACAAATTATTACATGGATCACATCTTACTGCCTCCAGGCAAAATTCATTATTATTAAAGCCAAAGATTTACGTTATACTATCGAGAATACCTAATTTTGATTTTTTTAGGGTACGTTCCTAGGATTTTATTATTATTTTCGCATTTATATTTTTAGAATTTTCTGAATCATATTTACAAAGCATTATGTGAAAAAACAAATAATGTTGAACAAATAATTGCAGCATTGTTATCAGATAACATCGTTCATTTTGGAAAGCAATCTAAGCTAAATTTATCTCTCGGTGGAATTGACTTACCTTTCCATGTACCGCGATGTTCAACATGGCCAGATACTGGAAAACGTATATACACATTTATGTCAAATTTAGGAACTATTTATAATGTCTTAGAGGTTTTTACAAATGTTTTAAATGAGAAGCGTATTATTTTCTGTTCTAAATCTTTAAATAGATTAAGTGATGCCTGTTTTGCGTTAAAAACATTACTTTATCCTTTTAATTACAGTTATCCATACATACCCGTTTTACCAAAAGTCGCATTGACTGTACTTGAAAGTCCAACACCTTATATTGTAGGATTACATTCATCATTGGTAGATTATGTAGTTGATATTCAAGATTACTGTCTTGTTAATCTTGACGACGGACAGATTATGACAGATAAAACAACATCAAATAAACCAATCCCAGAACCATATCTTTCAAAATTAAAAATAATGTTAGAATGCACGTGGACACCATCATTACAATATGCTGATGATGCCCTTCAAGAAGCGGCACCATCATCAATAGGTCCAAAAAGCATAGATATCAAAATACGTACCTGTTTTTTTAAATTCTTTCTAGATATTCTATACGGTTATAGAAGTTGCTTGCAATTATCTAGATTTTATGATATGCCATTAGTTACCTTTCATAAAACAGCTTTCTTAGGAATAAGGCAATTAGATGATTCTAAATTTATGCATGATCTAGTAGCATCACCAATGTTTCAAGGATTTATTAATGAAAGAGGAATTCCATATAGAGTTATTGACTTGTTTGATAGACTTTTAGTTAAAATTAAACCAACAGCAAAAAATGAACAATTAAGTAAAGAGGTTGTATTAAAAGAATTAAATTCAATTTTTATTGAATTATCTGGAGGTAGTTTTGAAGAATATTCTTCTACTGTTGCATCATTAATCACCAGTCCCTATTTTAAAAATAATGTCTTTGAGACAATGGAAATAAATGAAAGTATTTTAAATGAGGAGATAAGGAAAAATTTAGAACATCAAAAGAAACGTGAATTATATCACAGTGATTATTGTCACAAAGAATCAGTCCCCCAAATATGTGCATTAAAAATTTTCGATGAGACAAAGGAAGCTAATTCAAGGAAAATAGAAGTATTAAAAGTATGTTTAAATCACATATTTGAGGAACGTCTATCGGAAGCTAGGAAATTAATGAGTACAGTTGAGTTATCCCTACGTAACGTCTCCACAAGAGTATCATTATGCCAGTTATTGTGGATTAACTTACAACCAATTAACAAAGCTACCATGACTTCACAACAATTTGACTTGGTTATGAAACTTTTGAATGTTGCTTTAGAGTGTGAAGGAAGTGACGATGAGCATGGTATTGCTTATGCTGTATTATATTTAGGAAATATATATTGTAGGAAGTTATCGTCTGGTATTCACCAATTTGCCTATACTTGCCTCCAGAACCATGGGGTATGGAAAAATCAAAAATTCTGGGAGATTGCTTTTTGCCATGATGTTCATCAACAATTAAGAAGATTTTATGTTACTAAAGAAATGGAAATGTCAACAAATATTTCTGATACCTTGAATTATGATGAAAATGACTTAGCTTGCCCATTCTCATTAAATAATTGTTTAGATACATGGAATCTTTTTGACAAACCTACAGCAATGGACGTTATGGCTAGTAGAATTAAACGTAATTTAAAACTTACAGAATCTGAAATTGAACAATTAAAAACTGAGGAGGAAGCAATAATTTTTGGACAAGCAAAGCATTATATTAACTTAATGACATACATGACAGTTCCTCTATCTATATCAAAAACACTTCAACATTATAAAAATGATAAATTTTCACAAAATTATAGTGAAAATGGACTATTAGAAAATAGTTCAAGTAAAAGTTCCAGTGTAGAGAGTATAAATCAAAATAGTGATGTTAGTGAAAGTATTGTAATAAAATGGATAACGAACATGATCGATAGAATTTGTTCAATGGTTGGGTTACCTCAATCAAATATCGATAAACTTGAACAGGATATTCCAGCATTTGTTGCGTTACATATTGAAAGTTTAGAACAAGTTTATTCTGAGAGTAAAAGAATAACAAATTCACATGAAATGAAAAATTTCGAACCAACATTAGTGCAAAATGAAATAAAATTATGTGATGGTCTTCGGGTGTACCTTTTCAATGATCATCGATTTTTCTCATCTTCCTTTGGTTGTGATAATAATTCATCAGATGACAATTTAATTGCACTTCCAGCCGAAGGTGGTATATTTTTAACAAATTATCGTATTATCTTTAAAGGTTGTAGTTGTAATCCTCTTAGATATGGTGAAATTGTTCAGTGTTCAATTCCCATAATGTCAATATCAAATGACAAACTATTAACAGAGGAAGCAACTTACAAAGAAGCAATCAATTCAAATATTTCCCCCAAAATAGCTATAAAATTACATTCCGGAATGGTAATTACATCAAATTGTTTTGCTATTTTGAAGATAGGTTTTCAAGAAAGTGAAAGAAAAGAGATGGTTGATGCATTTTTACAAAAATTGAATAGTATAAGATGGAATATACAAATAATTAGATCATACTTTGCCTATCAAACAATTTACGAATTTATTA
This sequence comes from Strongyloides papillosus, assembly GCA_005656395.1. NCBI lineage: Eukaryota > Metazoa > Nematoda > Chromadorea > Rhabditida > Strongyloididae > Strongyloides > Strongyloides papillosus. The sequence continues at coordinate 662,365 of SRSI01000013.1, forward strand.
TTCAAGATTCCAAGAATACCATTAGTAAATCAAAATTAAATAACTTTAAGTTACTACGAAAAAATATTGTTAAAGGAACGAGGAAAATGGCCGGTTTTGATAAACGTAAAACAAGTAGTTATAGTCCCTCTTTAAGTGACCGTTCCTCCGTATCCAGTTTATCAGGAAAGCATTTAACTGTTGCTAGGGGGAATTTTAGTGCTTCTAATAATGGTGGTGGTGATTGTGACGAGTACAATGATTTTAATATTTCAACTAAAGAACAAATTAAAAGTTACTATGATATGGCAGATTATGGAATAATATTTCATTATCTTAAAGACTATGAAAGACTTTTTCCAAGTAATGTTGCAAGGAATTTTGAGATAAGCTTTGTTAATTCTAATTATGAAATAACTAAAAGTTATCCTGCTTTTCTTTGTATTCCATGTAACATGTCAGGATATGGCATATCAAAAGTGGCTAAGAATTTTAAGTCTAATAGATTCCCGGTTATAGTGTGGAAAAATCAAAAAGGAGTTTTCTTGGCCAGAGGTGCAAGTTTTACAGCATTTAATGTTGTTTCTAAAATAACAAAAGGCTCAAATTTCTTTAGTCATGTTGTAAACTCAAAAAATCGTAATTCAGATGGAAATGGACATTATATTCTCGAAGGCCCAGAAGATGACAATGAATCAAGGCATTCAGGACAATCGTCAACAACTTTAACATCAACAAACAACATTTCAAGTGTTGATATCTTGTTTGATTATTTACAAGGATTATTAAAAATGTCATATTGTGGTCAATCATACTATCAAAACACCTCTTCATCATCTAATTTTTCAAATCTTTCAAATGACTCAACAACACTTTCAATTCAATCAAATAATATACTAGTCAAATCTACAAAGCAATCAAAACGTATTATAGGGTACGCAAATTTCACAAAACATGCAACTAATTTCATCAAAATGTCAACAGGAAAGAAGGTAAATTCCAAGAATGTATTATGTGATAAAGCTCCATCAACTATAAATGGTCAAAATATTAAAAATTCACAAATTTCATCCCAAACAGGATTGGTTGAGGGTGAATTTTTTAATGATAATACTACATGTACATTAGTTCCATTTAAACATTCTTTTTATATATTAGGTGAACGTCAACAATCTAAAGTATTTAAGTTACATAAAAATTATGAATTCATCTCAATCAATTATCCAACAACTCATGACGTCAAGTTGTCCTTTAAAAAATTTTTGAAAACTATGACAAAAAGTCAAAATGGTGGGAGTAATATTCAATGCACAACTTCTATCCACAGTACTACAAATTTATCCGATACACTTTATAATTTACATTATAATTACTTCTCTAGCATTAATGATTCTGAGTGGTTACTCCATATATCAAATTTGATTAATACATCAAACAACATCTCTGAATTAATGAATGAATTAAATGCTTCTGTTGCTTTGTGTATCGAGGATGGTAGTGATGCTACCTCACAAATTTCTTCTATCGTTCAAATTTTATTGGACCCATTTTATAGGACTTTTAAAGGCTTCAGATTACTTATTGAAAAAGAATGGCTAGCATTTGGACATAGATTCTCATATCGTTTAAACCATAGTAGTTCTTCAAGACAAAGTGGAGTTGCACCAATGTTTTTATTATTTTTAGATGTTATCCATCAACTCACTATTCAGTTTCCAACAGCTTTTGAAATGAATGATTATTATCTTCGCTTTTTGGCTTACCATTCAATGTCAAGTTATTTTCCAAATTTTTTGTTAGATTCAGAGTTAGAAAGGATTTCTATTGAGGAGAAGATTCCTGAACAAAAATTAGAGAGTGAGATATATGATAAATCTATTTGGAATTATTTGGAGGGTATGATAAATGAGTCATCTAGTTTCAATAACACTATCTTCGATAAAACATCACATAGTGTTTTGAAACCTTTAACAAATGTTGAAAATTTAGATATTTGGTCATTTTATCAAGAACACCATTTAAATCACAGTTTACAGTATGATATTCCTGAATCATTTTCTTACTTATGACAGATGATTGATTAGTTATCCAACGATAATTTATATATATACATTTTTATTAAACTAAAAATAACTAATTATAAATTTTGTAAAATTAATGTTTAAGCTTATTATTTTAATAATAAATTATTATGATAATTTATATATTATTTTTATCTGTAAGAGATTATTTTAGATACGTGAATTTATAATATTCTATAATTGTTTAATTTTTTTTAACTGTCATTTAATTTAATATTTTAAAGATTAATTCACCTGGGATATTGTTTGTTGTCTGAAATTAACAAATTACATTTATTTTAAAACAATTTTCCTAATATAACTTGTAAAACAGTTTTTTTCAGAAAAAAAACTTATCTTTTTGCTAAAATAATTAAGGAATAAATGAGTTTTTTTTAAATAATATTAAAGTTTTTAACTTTATCACTTCTGTTTACCAAAATTATTTAAATTTAAGGGGTAAAAAAATGTAGGAGAGACTTATTTAAATTCGTCATCAAATAATGTATATGTTTTATTTAAAATACAAAAATGTTACGCATTTAATGAAGAGAAAATCCATCACCAACATAATTTTTCACCTAGAATATTAATTTCATCCAAAAATTAATGAAACAGAAAAAATTAGATTATGTAAATGTGATGTATTAAACAATTTCATCATAACACGGAAGAAATAATAATATTTTAAAAAATTATCATAAATTTTTTCTTCCGAAATTCATTGAGTTACGGTTTTCGTTTCTTTCTTCATATATTACATATATATTTACCAATAATTGGCGGTGCCATAATCAACAAGCCATCCCATTTTTATTTTATGTACATATATAAAGTCATGTTAACATTCTGGATTGAAAACCATAAATATCAGAGGATATTTTAAAAATGTCTTTCAATTATTTTTGTTTTTGACTTCATTTTATATATTTTAATAAATGAAGCCATTTGATTGTTATTTTATCTTTATCATTTACTTGCTTCCCAACTTAGGAGAGTTAAATTTTCCGTTATATAATTTAATAGTGATAACTTAACATGATATTACTTAATTTTTTTTTAGAATACAAAAATGAAATCCTTTGGAAATAAAAGCTTAATATATTCAACTTTCATCCTCGTAGCAATGATCATTTCTTTCTCATTTGGGCAAATGACATTCTCTGATGGATGGGGGAAAAGATCACTTAAGGATAATAATAACGCAGATAGAATAAGAAAGGACAAGGAATATGAAGGAAATGAACTTGAAACTTACATTAGTAATAAATGTATGCTTCAGTATACAAATGACATAAACAGACTTCTCTCATTAATGACAGTAAGTATTTTAAAATATTGTTTTTTTCTACTAATTTTGTACTTTTAGAAATCTTATTCACAATATGAATTATGCAAGCAACAACTAAAGTGACTAAAATATTAATGTAATATTCATTTACAATTTTTGTTCTAAAAAAAGAGAAAATTATACTACTCCATATTTGTCAAAAGTTAAAGTGTAACAATGTTTAAAAATTAACAAAAAAAATTTTATCCAAAAGGTAGATTGGAAGTGTTTCTGATATAATATATTTTATTTAGTTTTTCCTTAAAATTGACATCATTTTTTTAAAGTGAAAAATGTCGAATTATTTTCAATGCTTAAAATGTTTGCTTATGATCTCTTAAATTGTCTTCAACTTACAAATAGTTACCATTGTCGTCCTTATTATATATATTTCTTTTTCCTTGACTATAATAAATGAATGAAATTTTTTTTATACGAAAAATAAAATTTATAAAGATGAAATTTATTAATATTAATAAGATGTTATAAAATAAATTATATGCTATTTAAATTATCATTTTTCTCACAATTTAAAGCCAACTTTGTGTTTTTTATATTCTTTATTACTTGTTGTATTTGATCAGTTTGTTTCCAATCCATTCTCCATCTCTTAAATAAACGATCCCAAAAAACAATAACCTGAGGAGCTACAGAAGGCCATAAAGTCTCTGGATTTGGTTCATACGCTGGAGAGACATAATTTACTAAAATTTCTGGATGATTTATATAGCTCCACAAGGATGTTGTCAACTCCTTAACTTTATTAATCTTCTTTTCTCTCTCACAATTTCCTAAGAATGATCCAAATTCAGAAGCATAAGCGTGCTCAAATATTACTAATAAAAAATCTTCATTAAATTCAAATGAAGCCGGGTATTGTCTCATTACTTGCCATACACAATCTAAAAATAACAAAAATACAGGTGATTCATACTTTTTTGTTATACTTCCAGTTGCATAGGCTGAATGTGTACATCTTATAGAGAATGGATGCCCTGCCATTATCCATTCACGTTCAATTAAAGCTTCAAATCCTCTAATTGTTCTAGAATCTGTGTCTAACAATAATATTGCGACTGAAGTAACCAAAAGTGTTGTATCTAAACCGTCACCACCATGTATCATTACTGACATACACTCACAATCTACTAACTGTGCAACAGTTGCTGCTGCCGTAAGACTTTCCAATACAATCTCTAACCATCCAGCAGAACGAAGTTGCTTAAACCATTTATCTATTCCAATATCCATATTATTACATACTATAAATAAATAATTATTATGATATATTATTAAAAAACAAACATACAAGAGACAGTCTTTGTTAATGCATCATGGATTTCTCTTATCTTAGGTAATTTTCCATTAACGTACCCCCATCTAGGATAATTACACTTTGATTCAGTTCCCCCACCAAGACCTTGAGCAAAAAATGTTATTGTTTTTGGTCTTGTATCATAAATAATTCCTTTTTGTCCTGGAGCTAAAAAAGAATTAACTATAACCTCATCCTCTTTACATCGTCTATTTGTCGGTCCAACTAATGGTTGACCACATCTTATAATAGTAGAATTTGTTGAGGAATGATAATATGCTAAAATTGGAAATCGACATTCGGCACGAAATGTTGCTGAAATTTTTATATAATCATCACCATTCCCAACTGGTACGATAATCTTTTCTGGATATGTTGAACATATTGTAAAATTTTCATTCACGGAACTAATCCTCCATTTTTGACCATTTTGAAGGATTAATTTAGCATACTGCTCATCAACAGAAAAAGACGTCCAACCATTGTCGAGTGGTTTAAAAGGACATTGATAATAAAATGGGTAGTCTAATGTAAAACCAGTAATATTTGACAATGTCTCAATATTCCTTCCAACAGCTTGGCAATCATCTATATTGAAAAATTGAAATATAACAATTAGGAAATTTTTACACATTAAATATAAATAACCACCAATTTCTATAGGACCATTATTTTTACGAAATTTAAATTGTTTTATTTCAACTTTATCGATAGCTCTATGAAGTAACCATAATTCATCATCCTCAGGTAAAACATCTTTTTTTTCCTTCTTATAACATGATTTTGGTATAAAAATAAAATGATGACCTATTAAGGCAATAGATCCTATTTGGGGTCTCCTTGGACCTTTCTTCAAATATACATTATTAATACGTGGTTTCTCAATAATTTCAACAAGTTCCATAACATTAATATAAAATTTTATTTTAACAAAGAAAAGAAAGAACAATATTATGTTTAAAAGAAAAAAATAACCTGAAATATTATATTAAACTGAAAAAATATGGTAAACAAAAGGAAAAAATTTAAATTTAAGAAAATTAAACTTATAATTTAGAGAAAATACACAAACAGACACATCAATATCATGGAGATACAAACCCTGTGTTGTATGTATATATGCTCTTTTTAGTAAGCTTAAGTATAATGTTATATTGGGCATAAAGAAATATTGTGTATATGTTATTTATTATTAACAAACAATTATATATAGGATGATAAAAAGTTAAAGGCTTATTCTTTCATTACCATTATTTATCATTTATCAAAAATGCCTCCTTCCAAACGATAATTGAAGGAATTATGGAAAAAGGAATAATATAGTTAAATGGCTTTTTTTCTTTTGTTATTGTATAACAATATTACACTTTAAATTTTGAAATATCATATGATGGTGATGTAGTTTGTTTGTGTTTGGCAATCTGATCTATACTTTTTTTATACTCTGGTACAACGTGATATAAGTTGTCATGGAAAGTATTCTCCGTATCATCCATATCAAGCATTGTTGCATAATCATTATTCTACAATTAAAAAATATACAGATATTAAAAAAAATAGCAATAAAACATACAACTACTGGTACTTCAATTGGGCCTTTTCCTAATTTTTTGGTATTTGAATTGGAGGAATTTATAGTTACCTCTTTTGAATCATTCACACTTGTAATAGGAGGTGAAAAATTATTGCGACTATCGTGATTTTTTGATTCATTTTCATTTCTCCCCTGTGTGTTACTGGATGATGTCCTACAATAAGTTATATCAGTATTCGACTCATTTTTTGCCCTCATCATCTCATTCATAGCAATACGTTTACCATAGTACTCATTAAAAACATAATAACTTTGTTCAGTAAACTTTCTATGCCCTATCATGTGCCTAATATGTCCTTGATGTAATAACCATGCAGCATAAGAATGAGATTTTTTTTTATTCTCCAATCCACGAACATTCTTTTTCAACCAACAAACAAGATCTTTTCCTATAATACATGAGGGAACAGTTATTTTTAACCAAACTCTATCTTTAATTGTAATGCCATTGTTAGGCATTATCATACGATGAATAATTATTGATGGATCCATAAAGCACGTCAATTTTGTTGACGAATTTTCATCGTTAATTGATGTTGCATCCATACATGATAACTCATTCATTGACGGTGACAAATTTTCTTGTAACAAACCATTATTATATTCTTCAATATCCTTCTCAATATATGTTTTGTCCATTCCTCTCATTTGCCTTTGAATTGCTGTTTCCACCCAACATGATATATCAATAGGGAGGGTTGTAGAATCGAGACCGAAAAAGTTTGTAGTATCATTGCCAAAACTTTTTTTCCTTTTTGATATATACATTTTAATATTTTTTTTCTTTTTAACACAATGTTTTAATAAATTTACAGCTTCCTCTTCAGTTAAATCTTCGAAAGATTTATTATCAATTTGTATGATCTGATCACCAATATCTAAATTTTCACAAAAATCTGCTGCACCACCCCTATCGATATCACTTACAAAAATACCTCCATCATTACCAACAACCTTCATTCCAAGAAATGAATGGTCAGCTAGATTAAGGTATACAGTATCTATACATGGAGTTGAATGGGAAGTTAAACTGCTATTCAACGTTGTCGAAACAACTGATTCATTTTTAATTTTCCTCTTATTTTGCCTAGGTTTCCTTTCCCTATATTCACCTTTATGGTGTTTTCTCCTCCCTCCACCATAAACTTCATCATCCTCCGATTGGAAGGTAAATTCAGTATCAGTTGTATAGGGATCAACAGAGATATTTTTTCCTAATTTGTTATACATAATTGAAGTATCATAGTCTGTTGTAACCATTGAGACACGTTGTCCACCAGAATTATCAATATCAGTTATTGATGGTAAATATGTTCCAGGAGTATCTAGATGTGGTTTATATGTCTTTTTCCAATAATCACTACCATGACCAGAAAATCTGTGTACATTTTTTCTTGTTAATGTTGCATGACTCATATCTTGAACCTTTATAGGTTCATTTTCAGGAGATGGTAGGAGAAATAATTCAATTGGACCTTTACCAGAAGGACAAAGAATGGTATCATCATCAAATAATTCAACTTTAACAGGTCTAAATTTCAATTATTTTTTTTAAAGTAGACATAACGTTTCTTATAATACTTACTTTTGAATATCATCATCCTCCTTTTTATAAAAATAACGATAACCCCTTCGTTTGAAATGTTTTTTAAAATCTCCTAATGTAATTTCATTTAGTGGTTTTTCAAATTCTGATACATATGGTGTATTACCATCAAAATAATAGTAAATCTACAAATTTTATTTTCAACAAAATAACAAAAAAATAACTTACTTTGTTAACCATATTGTGTTTTTCGAGAAAAAATTTTAATTTAATTAGTGGTTATTAGTTTTAACTGTATATTTTAACTGTATAATTGAATTCAAAAATTCCAGGAAATAAAAATTAGAAAAATGTTAATTCACAATAGTAATATAATATCTATTAAAATAAGATTAAAAATAAGTCATAAAATGTTTTATTTTATAGGGAATATATAAAAATTAATGACAATAGACGATTAATGACACAAACTTTTGTTTAAAAAGTTACAATTATCTTGAAGGGAAAATAAAAGGCGCGTCTAAATAAAAAGAATACTTTTATGTCTTTTTAAATATAAGATGTATTGAATTATAAATAGTTATGACATATAAAGTCTCTAACAACTATCCGTTTCTTAACTAATTTAAATTTATTTATGTTTTATACAAAGATTTGTATAATCATATTTTGTTTTAAAAATAAAACATTGCTAAAGGAAGAGCAAAAGTGTTAAAAAAAACATTTTTTATAAATAATTTATAATAACAAACAATTTTTAAAGTGGGGCATGTACACTAGCCTCTTTTTAAATGAGGCTAATGTGGGTTGGAGCTGCTATTGAAGCAGCTATTTCAATGTAGCAGACGCAGCTGGAATGCAAGGTTGTGTGGGAAGATTAGATAATCTTCATAATCCTGGGAGGTTGTATCAGCTTTGCTATGATACTCCTCCTAAGGTTAATTAGTTTATGCTGCAAATCGGCACTGTTAAGAAGGGTGAGGCAAATGCTGGGACTGCTGAAGAGCTAAATGGCTATGGACAGCCTATTCAAGTTCAAATACCTGTCTCTAAAATAGCGGGTTTAAATGGAAGGGTTGGTGGGTAAAAAAATGGGGTAAATACATACTAGCCCAAATGAGGCTAGCGTGGATCTACCCTTTAAATATAAAGAAATTGTCTTATACAGTGTGAATCAAATGCCTTTCTGTTGATTAAAGAATGGTAAATAATTAAAAAAAACATATAAAATAATGATCTAATTTGTTATTTAGGCCACCAGATTGGGTATTCTTTATGATAACTTAATAATAAAGTGATTTATCACAACAAAATATTTATTATTTTTATAAAAAATATTTTATAATGATATTTAATCTAAAAGAAATATTTTCTATATTTTTACTTATAAAACTACTATCTTTTTATGAAGTATCATGCCAAGTTAGACTAAAAGAAGATGCTATTAATAGAATTTTGTATCAAAGTAAGAATGTCTCAATTAACAATGATGAGATTGAGGATATCTCAACAGCGATGAATATTAAAAATGATATAATAACTTTTGAACCAGATATATTTAATAATCCCATTAATATACCCAAAGATATAGTAAAAGAAAAAATGATCATAATGAGCAAAGTAAATTCCTTCCAACAAAATAAAATTTCATTTAAATGTTTACCAACAAAAATGTTCACATGTGTAGGAGAGGATAATAAAAACAATGATGGATACATTTTTAAAATTATAACGAATAAAGATGGAAAAGAATATGGAAATAAAACCTATCTTAATGTTGAAATATTTATACATGATATTAATGGTATTAGTAAAGAGTACAACAAAGGAAAAAATATAATAACGTTTATTCATAATAATACATCATTGGTTGATGACGAAAAAAGTAAGGTTATCAATTCTAAGGAAAAAGAGACTACAAATGATGGTATAACATTTGATCAACCAATATACAATGTTATGTTATTTTCTGGTCCAACGAAACCAATCATTATACTAAGGGGAAAGGTATATCTATTGAAGGATAAAAAAAGTATACCAAAAATTTGGGTTGATCATCAAAATGATAGTAATGATATTTTTGAAGTAAAAAATATTAAACTTGAAAAAGATGGAGTATACATTTGATGTTACCCTTAAAGGTAATATGACTATAGAAGATTCCAATGAAAATAATAAGGTTATATCCGGAACAATTAAAGCCAAACAATCAAACATTATAGGTTTGGCAGAGATTAATGCTGAAATAATACCTAAACAAACAACTTATAAAGAGACGACAAAATCAAGTTTGCATGCAATATCAATATTAGAAAATATTGGAAATGACCATGAAATTAATGGAAATTTAAAAGAAATAACTTCTCAAGAACATATTGAAGATTTAATAGTGCCATTTAGGAATTTCAATGAAGAAAGTGTAGAAGTTTCTAGAATAGATGTAGGGACTAGGTATGAGAACAATGATCATAATAAGGATAATGGTAAAATAATACAATATGCTTATAATAATATAAGTAGTATTAAATCACAAGATAACACTTTAAATAGTAAACCCTTTGTTTTAAATAGCAAATTGAGGAGTAATGTATATAGTGAAAGAAATAACTATAAAGAAAAGTATGTAAATGAGGATAAAATGTATATATTAGAGAATATAAATACAAAAATGAATGGATTTATAATACAAAATAATAATAGTGCACCGTTAACTCTACCAATAAAAGGAGAATGGAAGAAAAATAATATTTCAATGGATAAAATTAATATATTGGAGAATAGTAAAAATGGAACAATAATAAGTCATTTAATGATGCTAGATTATATTAATGATGATGATATATCTATTATTATGTTTAATGAAACAAAAGATTATTTATTTAAGATAGAGGATAATAATTTAATTTTAATATGTCAAAATAAACAACAAAAATGTATAGATTATGAGGAAGACAATGAAATAGAGTTATTACTTTTAACTAACTATAATAATCCAATACTACTTAATATACTGGTTGGTAATGAAGATGAGACTGATCCAAAATTGGTATTGTTTAATAAGGATATAAAAATATCTAATGATAAAATGTTAAATCAGTTTTTATTCTCAGTGAAGGATGATGATGGTATAGAAAGTAACGAAATATTATTGGAAGGTGATGTTTCTAAGTATTTTACTATTCAAAAAGCACAAGATGATGGATTATATCAGATAGTTTACCTTTCAACACCACCTCCTGGTAAAAGTGAATTATCAATTATTGTTAAAGGTAAAAATCCATCAAAAAGAAGTATTATTAAAAATGTTGCTGTTAAGGTTATTGATAATATCCATAAAGCACATTTTAGAAAAGACATTTATAATATTAAGATGCCTGGAAATAAAATAATTAAAGATGAGAAACTTGTTCATTTAGAGTTAGAAGGTGTCTCAATTGACAGTGTTGATTTTTGTATATTAGATGGAAATCCAGGATGGATAACAATAGAGAAGTACGGTGGTGAAATTAAAGTTAATTCAGTTATTGATAATATTTATAATGGAAAATATGACATCCTTATTGGAGCAATTGATAAAGAAAGTAACAAGGTTGTTGCAAAAACTACATTGACAATTGAAATTGTTGATTGGCTTGATTATAAGCCTGTTTTTACGAAGAAATTTTATTCAATTTCTATTGAAAGACATCAAATAAATGATACTATTGATATTACTCTTCTACCCCATAATTCAAATACTAAAATTTACGTAAAAGAAGATACAATCATGGGATGGGATAATGAAATTAAGGCAGTTAATGTCAGTAAAAATTATATTTCAATTTTTGGAAACAAAGTTAAAATACCACTAATAAATATTCCATCAGTAAAAAGTTTATTCTTTGAGGTACATTTACATGATGTTCCAAATGAAAAAGCACTTGTTGGTGTTCATATAAATAAAAATGAAAGTGAATATCAAAAGGAAGTAGAAGAACACTCCAAACTTATATTTTCAAAAACATACACATCCAAAATTTTGACACTTAATGTTGAGATACCAGAAAATACTCCGATAGGAAGAGTAATAGAAAACATATATCCTTTCAATCCAATAACAGGCAAAAACGCCGACGAATGTTACATAAGGGATGGATTTGATAAATATTTTTATGTTGATGTATCCAATGGTGATATTTTATTAATTGATAATATTGATTTTGATGCCTTACAAAATCCTGAATTTGATGTAGTCATAGCTTGTAGTCAAAATAAATCAGAACCAATAGAAGCAATTATGAATGTTAAAATTAAGAATGTTTCTGATAATCCACCAATAATAAACATCTTACATACCAATTACCCATATGTATACGAGCTAGACAAGAATATACCAGAAAATTATGCTATATTTAATTTTTCAATAACAGATATTGATGGAGAAACTGATCATTTTATAGAAATTCTTGGTGACGATGCGCAAAAATTTGTTATTGATAAAAATTTTGACAAGACATACTCTTTCAAGACAGCCTCAAATGCCATATTTGATTACGATGATTCAAAAGCATTAAAATTAGTTTTGAGAGCTATGGATAAAGGTAAAAATATTGGAAAGGTATTGATTACAATAAAATTTACTAATAATCATAATCAATTACCATACATAGAAAAGAAGCATTTTGAATTTAAAGTTGTTGAAAATTGGCCAGAAAATGTGTTTGTTGGGACAGTTTATATTAATGGGAAAAGTAGTAATATTAATGATACAGAAATTGTATTTTCAATAGAAGATCAGCCAGATGATTACTTTAAGATTGAAAAGAATACTGGAAGAATTATTACAGGAAAATCATTAAAAAATATCTCACTCGATGCACCATATGAGATGAGGATTGTCGTTTCAAGTATATTACATAAAAATTTTAAAGATAGTGCAATAGTATCAATAAATATAATTAACCCTGACACAATAATTATGCCTAATGAAAAACATCTTAAAATTATGCAACCAAAAGACGGTGAGATAATAAAAGTTTCAGAAGAAATAGATGTTGGTAAAAAAATATATTCAGTGGAGTTAGAGTATAGTGGTGATACATTAGATTTGTCAAAAACAAATATTGACTATAAGATAATTAATCTTAATAATAATAGTGATACAACATTTGTAATTAATGACAATGGAGTAATATTTATAAACTCACAGTTAAATTATGAAAAAATTTCAAAATACACACTTATGATTATTGTTAAGAATAATGAAAGGATTGATGAAATGGAGAGTGTAATTATTTTCATAGAACTTGAAAATGAAAATAATAAATCACCATATTTTATTGAAGATTATACAAATAGATATTTCATATTTAACAAATCATCTATTGTTTTAGCACAAGTCAAAGCAATTGATGATGATTTCCCACCATATAATAAAATTTATTACCATATTATTAAACATTGTGGTAAAAATTATAATAAATTGCAAATTGACAAAATTACTGGAGAGATAAGAAGAGCAAAATATAAAAATATAAAACAATTTAAAAAATTTCCAACATATTTTGAGGTATGTATTTATGCATCACCATACAACTTTACATTGAAAAAAAGTAAAATAACATTTGACAAGAATCGTAAAGATCAAGTTAAAATAAAAATTAAATATATAGTGGATAAGGAGGAGAAAGAAAATGAAAGGATGGTAACAAATAATTATCTACATAATAATACAATAGAATATATTACAAGTAATTTAAATGAAATTCCTATTTATTATGGGGAGGATAAACTGAACTATCAATATCATAAAAATCAATTGTTTAAGATGGAGACTTTTTCATTAACACCTGCCAGTTATGAACCAAATGCCAAAATATTACATATTAATAAAAATAAACGTATTTTTAGGATAAATGAATTGTCAGGAGATATTATCTTTGATCCAAAAATAACAACTTACCCAGAAGGTATATACAATATTACATTTACATTATCAAATAATGTTAATTTAAATAACACAATTGTTTATAATAAGGAGTATCATTTTATTGATCAAAAAAATAAGATGAAATTTATCTTTGATACACCACCATCAAAAATGGGTTTTCGTTTGAAAGATTTCCACACCTCTGTACAAAATATTTTTGATGAGTTAAGTAAAGTCAATAAATATAGTACGAAAATATATTTGGAAAATGAAATTAGAATAGAGAAAAATTATAAATCATCAGTGTGTTTCCATATTACTGATGAGGACATTGTTAAAAATCCATATGAATACAAAAATTTATTTGAAACATTAATTTCAAAGTATCCATATCTTGGTGTGGTATATGAAGAATACTCAGTAAGGAATATTATAAAATGTACAGAAAATTGGGAACCATATTTGAAAAAAGGCTTTATTGAGAAGGTAACAGCGGAAATTGATAAAAATTCTTGGAAAGAGTATCTTCTTCTTATTACAATTCTGTCAATTATTTCAATTTTCTTTGCACTATTCCTCTACTACTGTATTGCATTAAAATATCGTTTTCATTTACTGATTAAAAAGGAGCATCTAAGACTTGTCACAAATAAAAGGATAATGGCAATATCAAAAGGAAATGAAAAACAATTTGTCAAAAGCAGTCCACAATTCGCTATAGGCATGTCTTCAGATTTACTCGAATACTAACTAATAAATTTTTTCATATATCATATCATAAACTTTACATAAAATAAAATTCCTGTTTTTTTCCCGCTAACTTTTTCTATTCCATTAATTTTTGATTTTCAATTTTTGTTTCACATAATCTTAAGTGTATAAATGTTATTTTAACTGTTAAGAGGGGATAATATTGACAATCATAAAAAATGACCAAAAGTTATATGGAATTTTGTATTTTTTAAAATGATACTATTAATGTTTATACAATTTGGATTGTCTAATAATTTTAAGCTAAAGAATGGCAAGTCATAATACTATACAATATTTATAAAATGTACTTTATTAAAAGAGTGTTTATCATTTCACTTAAAGTGATTTCTTGAAAATGTTATTATTTTATCAATTAATATACATATTATTTTTATCCAAGAACTTTAGAGAATAACATTTTTTTCTTTTAATTTCGTCGGAAAAAAACAACGAGAAATATTTATTTTATTTGAAAATATTCTTTTAACAGGCATTATTATTCATTCTCATTTATGAGAAGAGTGTAAGTAAATAGTTAAAGTTATATTTCAATAACATCCCTGAAAGAGAACATTTATGTGATAATTTTAAGGACTACGTATAATTTTTCATTGGTAAGAATTTCCTTCCTACTTATTAAACACATTTATTTAATATTTTTATCCACCTTAAGTATCTAAAATTATCAAATAAACATCAAGATAATATTTAAAAGGAAGATAAATGATATTATTTTATCGTGAAACTTTTTTTTTCAATAATTACTTGAAATTTAGTAGAAATAAAAAGTATATACTCATTTATTTATGTTTCTTTGAACAATGTTTTTTATTTAAACTATTACCACAAAAAAATTGAGTATGAAAAATTATATTCTGTGTAAAAAGATAAGGAGTAATTTTTTTATTATTCTGTACACATTTATCTTATAACAATTTGAAACTACATATTGGAAATATAATATAATTCTATGTCAAATGATTATAAAATTAAAAATTAACAGAATGAATGCATTGAAAATTATGAGGAAGAAATAGTGATATTGTGTCCTTAATATCAATGATGATGACGATGAAACTGTAGCAGCATTACACATGTTACCTCTGCACGAGCATACACTTAAAAAAATTTAAAGATTAAATTTATTAAAAAATTTGAAACTTACTGCATTTGTGAATCAAATGCATTAGCTCCTGTGCTAGTTAATTGAGACATGTTAAAAGTGCGACAGAAATTTATATTTTTTAAATTGAATGCTGGACTAGATCTATTAAATCCATAGAGAAAGATTGAGGAGAAACACCCTCTAATAAATCCTCTAGCTCCTGTACCTATAATAAAATATATTGTATATAATTTATTAAAATGATTATCTTTATTTTGATGACTTTTATAATAGAAAAATGATAATTGTCAAACGATAGTAAACATTATCTCATTAATAATGTTTAAAATAAAAGTGATTTATTACTTGTATATTAATATCAACATATATCTTATCATACTACCTTAACATACTCTTTTGTCACTACATATCATTTTTCTATCTAAAATTGAAAGATCATATACTAATATATATATAATAATTATAATTGACAAATGGCATTTACATTACTACTTTATCATTTTGTTTAACTAATAATATATCAAAATATGAGAATTTATACATACTCAATTATTTTATATTTTTATTTTAACTTACCAATTCTAAGATTCTCAACAATCGTGAGACAATTCTCATTATTTTCACATATAATAGGAGGTATTTCTGCACCTCTTTTATAAGGATCTTGACAATGGTCGGTAAATGCACGAGGTTCTTGATACATACGTGAATATCCAGCAAATTGCCAAGTTGCTCCATAATATCTGGACATACAACTAAAACATTTTACTGTATCTAAAAAACGTAAAAAAAGATATTTTTAATATGTTATTTATAAGTGTTATTAGAAGTTTATTAAAACAAACCATGACGATGTTTTGAGAAGATGCCATGAATATAGAAATGAAATAAAATAAAAAAATGTAACAGCATCCCATTAGGAAGTTACTTTACTATTCTTTTTCTCTAAAAACATGTACATTTTTATTAAATATTATAAATATTAGATAATTAATGTTGCAATAAAAAGAACAGTACATCAAAATATTAATAATTTATTGAATATTTATTACTTATAAATTTAACTAATCATTCAAAAATAATATTAAATAAAAATGGTATTTAAGGAGGAATCAAAATGTATACGAAGGTTTTAAACACAAAGTACATAATAAATAAACTAATATTTTCTGGAAACAGAAGTAAAACTTTATATTTTCTCCATAAATGTCTATCACTAAAGAATACCATTATCATGTTAATGAAATACTTGACACGGGGTAATAAATTGTTTTTATTTAACATGTATCATTTAATATAGTATATATATTTCTACCATAAGCTTTAAATAAAAAGATAGTGTGAAAATGTTATAAGTTTTTAAATACATTGATGTAGTCTTAAAAATTACTAGTATATATTAAAGTTTAAAAATGTTAAAAAAGAAAAATTGATGTTTATATGGTAGGATGATAGGAGGACACACAGTATTATAGGGAAAAATAATTGTATTATAATGAAAGAGTTTTTGATTATATGTTAAGAGATATCAAGATAATTATTACTTAAAAAATGTTATTTAACTATCCTTAAAATTTACTAAAAAATATGATGTAATTTTGAAAGTTCACTTGAACTTGGCACCACTTCAAAAATACTACTGATAGTTGATGATAAAAAAAATTTTATTAAAAGATTATCTTAAATTTAATATATAATTCAATTCTGTTAAACAATTAATTGAAGTTGTAAAATACTGTGACAGGATGATAAGTTAAACAATAACCAGAGAAACATATAAAAGATTAATTATTATCGTAAATAAATTTGTGATATTCCAAAATATTTTTAATTGAGATATGGTAAATTATAAAGAACTTAACTTAAATATTTTTTGTATTTTTATAATAAATATATGTCGAGGTAACAGAAACGAAATGTAGTATATGAATATATGTATACATAAATATATTTTTTTAAATTATATCTTATACTCATCAAAAGGTACGTAATAAAGGATGTCAAAGTTGATATATAATATGATTTGTTAATAATATTTTCTTTTCACGCAATTGAAATGATAATGAATATGAAAATAATTTTAATAGGTAATAATTTAGGAAAAAGTGGATTAATATGGCATAGGAAATGTATAAAAATAGCTGTCAGATACACGATTATTTTCACTGAATGTGATATTTTTATTTTTAGATGTGAAATTAAAGGAAAAAAAATTTTAAAGCAGTAGATGATATATATATATATATTTGTAATTTTAATAATATTTAGAAATTTTTGATAAGGGATAGAAAATTAATTAGTTCAAACTAGTATGTGAATGACTTTTAATTAAAGGTATAATTCTTCATTATTAAAATTACTTTTTAATGGATACCGAAATGTTATAAATTGGAAGGATCTAATAAAGGAAAAATAAGTTTATGGCTTTTATTACTGTCAAAGAAACGTCTCTATTGGGAAAAGTATGTGATATGTTAGTTATGGGAAGAAAAGTGTTTTATGAGGTGATATAATGAGGTTTGTAAGAATTGATGGATGATTAGGAAGTAAGAATTTTGTTTAAATGGAAGTGTTTTAGTGTAGATAGGAAAAGAATAAAATGTTAATATATTATACATTTAAAAGATTAGTATGTTGTAATTGAAATAATTTTAAAAAATTAGTTATATGTTATTATGATATGGAAAATTGATATTTTCGATAGTTTTTGTTGAAAATAGTTGTATCATATTACAAAGGAGAAAGAAATATTTATTAGGTATTACAATACATTTAAAAAATTATATGTACATAAATAAATATACAAATATTGTACTATTTAATTAATAATAAATAATTGATTTAGTTTTTTTACATGTCCTATAAGTTAGTTAAAAAAAAGAGATATGAAAGAAAAATTTTGATTTACACTATAACTAAGTTCTTTATTCATAATTTATCGTGAATTTTAGATATTCAAATTATATTAATAATATTTTCTTGGACATTTTAAAGGAACTAATAATATTTTAATGTAGCTATTAATTTTCGAATGAAAATTATAGAGGTGATGTATGAGAAATATATGGTAATTTTTTTTTCTAAACAATGCTTTTTGTAAGAGAATATGAACAATATTATAGTTATATATCTCTTATAAATATGTAGATTGTGAAAAAAAAATAATTGTACTATAAAAATACTTATATCATTCATGAAGTGGTAGTTTTGATTAATATGGCTATGTGAAATAATAATTTAAAAATATAATTATGTTTTTTTTCCTTTAATGATATAAATATAAAATTTTGCCATCTAAATAATAGATAGATTAACAATTGATTAAGAGGGAAACTATAAAAAAAGGATGTATGTTTTCTTGGTTTAACACCAAAATATATGTAAATAAATTTAATTATCAATAAATTTCTACCATTCATAATATTCGAAAAATAATTAAGTTAAACTTGAAATGGCATAACAATTGTTGTAATACTAATTACTTATCCATAAATTTGCACAGTCTCAGATACATTCATTTTTAATCACTCTAGAAATGTTTTACTTAATATAGCAACTGTATGTAAGTGGGGACAGTTAAAAATAAAATCTGCCAGAAGGACCTTATGGGAGATATAGTGATAATATATGTTATAATAATTGTGATTAGTCCAAATATACTTGAAAAACATGAGTTAATAATGTAAATTACTATAACTCTTCACAATTTTCAAAGTTATTATCTTTAATAGCATATAATTTTTTTGTATACATCAATTTTTTGTTTATAAAATTGAAGATTTGTAAAAAAAAAGTCAAAAAATATATTGTTATGTTAGAATACATTTAAAAAAATTTTCCATACCAAAACTATAAATGTTTAATTTTTAAAAGTTGTTAAAAATAACAATCATAATGTTTATAAAAATTGTTAGAAAAAAGGTTTTGATATTAAGCAGAAGACAATATTTTAAATTTTTAACGTAAAACCATATTATTTCAAGCTACTTATCTAAAGCATGTGCAAAAAATATGCTTGTTATTTTTAACAAATATGAATCTTTTTAAAACTCTACATCTTCATAGATATAAAAATTTAATTGTGTAGATATAATATAAAAGAGTAAAATGATTTATAAAAATTTTTTAAAATAAAGGTATGAAATTTAATAGGGCAATGAAAGATTATATTAAAATTTAAATAAATAATCTTAATCATAATAAATATATATATATTTATCCCATTTACATTGTTTAAAGTTTTATCTTCTTTAATATATTATAATAGTTATCATTAATATAATATATAAACTATATATTATTTCTATTTTTTTCATTTACCATGTGATAATGAGAAAATACACTAAATTTAAAATATCTATTTAATAAATTTCTCAGTTATTTTAATATATTTTAAAATTTCTATAATTTATTAAGTATATTATTGTTAAAAATTTTTTTAAATAAATTAAGAATTAATAAATGAGTTGGAAAAAAATTGCATAATTATAGATTAATTTCAAATTTTGAAATTCTTCTTCTTTCATAATAAATATATACATCTGGTTAATAGAAAAGAAAAGTAAAAAGTAATAAAATGGAACATACAAATAATAATAGAAATCTTTTATTTTAGGTTAAAAGAATTTTTTATTTTTGTGTGAATAGGATTAACAACAAAAAAAGAAATAAATTAATTAAATATAACTATTCCTAAAAATTCTATTTGCTTCACGTTGACCACTTAAATAGGCACCAATAACAGTTTGGTAGATTGAAGGATGAGTTCCTTCCCCAGCAAACATTATTATTGGTTTACCATTTTTATAAATAGGTCTTGATATGGTTTTAATAGGATCTTCAGGTAGTAAGGCAGATTCAGGTGTATAATATGTATAGGAACCTAAAAATAATTCATTTGATGCCCATGATTTTTGCATTATTTTTGTTGGTCTCGGTATAGAATCATTATTATATGCTGTTCTAAAATGATCTGTAATTTTATCTATCAAAATATCTTCTGATATATCTTTTATCAAATTTGGTCCTTTACCACTAACCCATCCAACTAAAATATTCTTATTTTTCCAATCTAAAGGTTGAAATGATAAAAATATTTTTGAAAATGTATCAGTTTTGGTACAATCATTTACAGAAAGTGTATGTATCCATTTAGTCTTTTCACTCCAAAACGGTTCTTTATATATAAAGAATATTTTTTGCATATTACCAAATCCAAGTGAACTAATAGCTTTCATTCTTTTTTTACTTAATGTTGGTGTAAATAAAGAATAACCATATTTTTTTAAATGTCCCAATGGAACTGTTACAATTATTTTTGTATAATTTGTTATAATATCTCCATTACTAAGTGTTAATGCAATTTTTTTTGCATTTGTATAATCTATATTTATTATACGTGAATTAAAATTAATATCTTTCTTCGTTATATTTTTTGTTAAATAATCTAAAATAGCTTTATATCCAAGATGATTCAATGTATACGATTTTAACTCATCCTCACTATCATCCCATAAATCAAAATTTACCAATGAGAGTTTTTCTATAGGTGAGGACCATTCAGTTTCATAGTAACTTTTATATAATCTAGCTAATGCATCATAAAATTTTTTCGATTTTAATTTATTTTTAAGTCCAGCTTCTTTATACAAAAACGTTTTATAATCCTTTTGAAACATATCACCGATTGTTTTTGAATTCATCTTATCATCACTACTTATTAATTCATAATATCTTTCTAAATTACGACTAAAATTTGTGAATTTTTTTATAATATCATCCTCCAAATGACATTTTCCAATTTTATATTCCCCTGTATAAATAAAATCATCATCATCCTCCTCACCATTAATAATATTTAAATTTTTAGCTATTTCATAAATTGGATTTTTTTTTCCATTAATAAATTGCGCTCCGAATTGCAAATAACCATTTTCATATTTCATTGGATATACTCTTCCACCAATCCTATTGGAAGCTTCAAAAATTTTTATATTTTTGTATCCATTTGCTTGTAATTGATTGAAAGCTGCAATTCCAGCAAAACCACCTCCAATAATAGCGATTGAATCTTGGTTAGCTTCACTTTGTAAAGAGTGAGTTATTAAAGTAAGGAAGATAAACTAAATTTTTATAAATTAATAATAGTTTAAAAAACATACCAATGAAGATAGAAAAATAAATTCACTATACCATTGAAAATTAATCATTTTGTGATACAAAAATTAATAATAACCTAAAAAAAGCCCATTAAATATAATTTTCATATTAAATTTGTGTGATAATTATTTTTCATAACCTTTATTGCAAAAATAATTTTATTAATAAATTCTAATTATTTTACTTCGTAAAGATTATTGCATTTGTTATTTATATCATAAATTTTTGCAAAAGTATTAAAACAATATTTTGTAAGTTTCAAAATAATACTAAGAATTATATAAACTAAGATGTTTTATACAACAATATTACTAGTAATAAGAAAAAATGTAATTTTATTTATTCTAGTTGTATCAAACAAATTGTCGTGATAAATTGATAGTTATATAATTAATTTTTGAATTCTTATTGTATAATATTATCAAAAAGTAAACATTTTTACTAATAAAATTTTGCGAAAAAAGCTTATAAAGCATGTTATTTAAACGAGTTATTAAGTTCTTAAAATTAGTTTGAAATCAAACATCTAATTTACATTAACTCTGGACATAATACTTTAATAACTCTACAAGTAATTATGATTATATCATATGTTTTATAATTAAAATTAACTATTAAAGTTTATGTTTATAATTATCAAAATTCCCTAAAGTAATATGATTTCATTGCTAGTAAAGTATTAATAAAAATAAAAAACAAGATGAATGAAAAATTTGTCAAATTAATTAACATGTCAATTGTGGTCTAAGATAATGCACTTTGGAGAACAAAATTTATTAATGTTAGAAAGTAAAATTAGTCAAATGGTTTTAAGAAATGAAATAGGACATCTGGCAAAGATGAGTGGCAATTTGATAGGATACCTATCTTTGAAATAATTAATTTTACTTAGAAAAATGTAGATATATAGTTATGTTACTTAGATTACCTATTAAAGTGCATAAGGTATTATTCCATATAATGTTATGATAAAAGTAAAGGACACATTGTTGTTTAGTTTAAAATTTTTTATCAAAATATGTGATAGACAGTAAAATAAATATTAATGTCTTATCTAAGGTTATACTATCTTAGAAATATCTTTTATTAAGTCTTTTGTCAAACTTTATTTATTTTCCCCTAAATTTAATGAAAAAAATCACGTTGATATGTAACTTTATATTATAGTACAAAATTTACCTATTAAAAAATATGATAATATAATAAATCTTTATATTCTATCATGTTGCAAACATTTCTAAATGATGCATTGAATAAAAAAATGTCTACAACTACAAAATATTTAGTAAAAATTATGAAATATTGGTTTATTTTATTTAAAATATGATTAAAATGTAAAACAAAGATATTTTTGCTAATTAAATCAACAAAATCTCTAATGATCTTTATATTGTCAATTGAATTTCTTATAATAAATTAAAATATTAAATCTCAATAATGCTTTAATTTATGTTAATTATATGTTTTATAACACTTGTTTTTCATATATATGTTCTCACATCATTCATTATCATCAAAGTATACCTCACAGCTGTTAACAGATTTGATTTATTTATACAAAATACATTTTTTATGATAAATCTGTTTTCCCTATCACAAATATTTTGTTCAGGGGATATTATTAACTATAAATTTATATAAAAAATTTTGATGGTCAAAAAAGGCAAAAAAATATTTATACTACAAATTGAACATAAGTGGTAATTTAATATTTTTTAAAATTTTAAAAAAAATAAGAAAACTTTAAAACCAATAAAATGTCTTGATATAAATGTTATCTTTTATAAAAAAAAACCAAACAAAATTTCCTTTTAATTAAAAAATCTTCATCAAAAAAAATGAGCTATTAAGTTTTTTCATAAATAAAAAAATTTATTAAACAAATCTTATCATCCATAAAACACTATGGCTGAAATTTACAAAAGTACATAAAATGTCTTAAGTAAAAGCATTTAAAGAAAATTAAAAAAAAATTATTTTTCGACAAATCCTATAGAAATTTTTTTAATTATTTAAGTGGAATAGTAAAATTTTTATTATTAAAATATTATCAGTAAAATTTTTTTAATAGTTAATTTTGTTTTCGTCAGACTTTTATTGTATCTCTAACTAATATGCTATTATTAAATTGAATAAACAAAAGTTTTTTAAAAAAAATATTTTCCATTGCTGTTATTTGTTTTAACATTATCATTTTTCAATTATCTGTATCATTTTTCCTAAACAAATTTTGTGTTATTATTTGAAAAATAATTAACTTTTAAACACTCAAACAATTAAAGAAACATTTTTGTGTTAGTAGTTTTTTTAATGTTTTTGTCTTTTTATATTTGTTCAAACGTCTTGACATGCATTAAGTTTTCTTTTTTCGTTCTTTTTTTTTAAATGGTATTGAATTTTTGATTTCTTGAAAAACAATATTAAAATTTTTATTATTTAAATATTTTAATAGAAAACAATTACTTAAAAAAATAACTTGTATTATGATATTATTATGAATATAATACTGAAAGTGTTTATTTTTTGAATTTATTTTTTTTATGCACTCTATTTATTAATAAGCTGACTAAACTTAGTATAAACAACAAAAAAGTTTTTTTTCTAAGAAAACGACATAATTTGATAGATACGCATATTATAAAAAAAAAACCTATTATTTTGTTATTTTCGAATTTTACGAATAATAAAAAATTCAGAATATTAATATTTTGATATGCTTTATTTTGACATAATATTAATTAATTAAATTACTTATAATTCCCGTTTCTTTGAATTACTATAAAAATGAATGATGCTTTATATATAAAAGATTATAAAATTATATTTATATATTATTTGTTAAAAGTTCGTTTCAGTTTGAATATTGTCCAAAATTTTATAAGTATATTATAAAGCAATTTATTTAAATTTATTTTAAAGATGACAAAAAGTAGAAAATTTATTGTATTATGGTACTATTTATTTTTATATATAAATATTATTTATGGATCACAATTAATTGAACATATTCTTAACGATTATGATAGTAGAGTTAGGCCTTATGCTGATTATTATTGCCCTGTTATGATAAACATGACAATTGTCTTAGGAATTTTAACAGAATTAGTAAGTCATTTTATCCTTATTTTTTTCTCATTATTGTAACATGTATTTAAGAATGAAAACCAACAAGTAGCTGCTTTTGTTATATCACATATACAAAGATGGCATGATCCTCAATTAAAATGGGATCCTACGCAATTTAATAATCAAACTCAAGTAATTATACCTTATAAAAATATATGGGTACCAAAGATGTTTGTGTACAATAGTAAGGATACTAAAATGATGCTAGATGATAATCGTTTTGATGCAAGGATATACTATACTGGAGAAGTAAAAATAAATATTCCTCAGTATGTCAATTGTATATGCAGACTTCATATAGAAGCATTTCCGTTTGATACACAATATTGTGCTATAGCTTTAGCATCTCCATTATTGACTATTGATGAAATGAATGTAACAGTATTAGATCCTCCAAAATTATCATACTTTACTGGTAATGCAGAATGGGAACTTAAGGATGTTAGTGTTAAAAGAATCGAATTTCCGGAGGAGGATGAATGGAGGGTGGAAGTTCAATATATTTTTCAATTAAAAAGAAGACCAATGTTTTATTTAACAGTTATTGTTGCACCAAATTTTTTAATTTCATTTCTTTCAATAATTGGTATATTTTCACCAGGTTCTAATGATGGTGAGAGAAATGAAAAAGTTTCATTAGGATTGGGATGTCTTTTAGCAATGACTGTGTTATTAGGTATTGTTGCTGGTGCAATGCCTAAATCAAATTCAATTCCATTATTAGGTTATTATATTTTATCAGTAATTATAATATGTGCTACAGCAGTAGCTGTATCAATGACATTTTTAGCAATAAACAAACGATTCATTGACAATAATAAGATGCCGACTGATTTTGCATACCGATTAATGGGTGTTAAACCAAGAACAATAGAAAGTCGTAGGCATTATTCTAGGATTAGCAGCTCTTTAATGTTTACTACAACAGATAGAGTTAGGAGAAATAAAATATTTACTGAGTAAGTTTTTGGTTATAGGGATGTAATACTTCTTTTTGTGACTAACTTATCTTTTAGATTTGAAACTCCCGGTATTGAAGCTATATACAATGAATTATCGAGTATAATACGATATCATCAAAGTTTAATCTTTCAAATTAGAAAGAAAGAAGCTAAAAAAGCAGTAAGTTAATATTTATATTATTTAATTTATGTTTCTTACATTTTAAGATAGAACATGAATGGAATAGAATTTTTGTTAGAGTTGATTATTGCTGTCTATTATTTTTCGAATTATTAAATATTCTTACATTAGGATTTTTTTTACAATTTGCATGGAGTTCTCCTCCTCCTCAACCAGACCAATTAATATGAAAAAAAAATAAAAACTTGTATAAATGACGTTGTTCACCTATTAATATGTCTCAAAATGTTGATTATCATATGTAATTAAATAACTTTAAAAAAATATAATTAAATTACTTAATATTTTTGTATATTGTATTCATAATCTTATATTAAGAAAAAATGAATAAAATAATATAATTATTGTATATATATTAAAAAAACACTCAGTAGACAGTGTAGAATTTATTGTTTTTTTAAAATTGACATTTTTATAAAGGTTCTATTTAATTTAAATACTTTTTTCACTTGTATTCATAAACTTTTACTTTATTTTTTTTTGGTAAAAAATTACATGTTGTAAACAAAGATTTTGAAAAAATTTTATAATCTATGAAATCGTGATTAACAACCTACACATTTGTTCTAATTTGTGCCATTGAACATATATGCTATTATCTTGAGATTGTGTAAAATGATATTTCAGAGTTATTCTAATTATTGTTCACTTTGAAAAAATTTTAAAAGATGAGAAAAGTTACATTAAAGAGATACTTAAAGAATGTGAAAATTTACACATGTTTTTGAAGATAGCATCTATTTTAGTGAAATCAAAGAAAATAGTTATTAACTGATATATATAAGCTTTTTTAAACAATATAAGTATCAATATCTTTGTACTAGAAGTTTCATTATTTTTAGTGTAAACAAATTTTTATATATTAATAACCATTTATGTTGCGCATATTATGATAATTTAAAATATTTGTAACAAAAGAAGTATAAATGAAACTTTAAGAGAAAAGAATTACACATTTATATTTAGTGATATGTTTTTTCCTTTTATTTATTTTCATCTCCATTAAAATTTGTTAAAACTTATGCCGCAATATAATTGTTCACATTTTTTTATAATTTTTCTACTGTTATTTAAAATTTATTAACACACCACAATTCGATTGGCATAATTAATAAAATTTGAAAAGTTGTGTCATTTTAAAAAGTATATGTTTCTTTAAATTTAATAAATATCTTCTTTTACAATAAAAAAATATGTTAAATTTTGATTTTAATAATAAATATATTGATGGCACCAGATTTGATACTTTATTTATTAACTCAATAGTATTAGATTTTTAAAATCCCATATTTCCAGACATTTTTTTTCACATATCTTCAATAATAAAATTTTTCTTTTCTTCAGAAAATATATTCAAAGTATTGTCATAAATTAAACTTGTAAAAATGTGTATAAATTATTAGAAGGCACAACATGGTTTTTTATATATTATTACATTTATAAGGAAAGAAATAAATAATTTTTAAAATTTTTTAATTCCATAACTATAAAACAATTATATTTATGACAATTGAAGATAATATTTTACTTGATTTACTTTTTTTATTACTAATGTTATTTAATGTTTATTGAGTAATAATTATTGTGAAAATGTTTTATGCAAATTCTTGTTTATTATTTCAGTAAATTTTAGTCACTCTTATTTTTGGTTAAACATACTATTATTTAAACATCTATACTGAGATTTAACTTTTGACTTTTTGTAGAATGATAAAAAAAACATTCTGTAGATAGAAAAGGAATTATAAATATTCAGTTAAAATTTATCTATTGTTTATTAACTAAATTTTATGCAAATTGTTTATATAAGTGCCTATAATTTTTAAGTTACTCTACCTAAAAAAACTTTTTTATTTTATTTGTTTTGGGTGTAAATAATTTGTGTACTATACGAAA
Source organism: Strongyloides papillosus (assembly GCA_005656395.1). Classification (NCBI taxonomy): domain Eukaryota; kingdom Metazoa; phylum Nematoda; class Chromadorea; order Rhabditida; family Strongyloididae; genus Strongyloides; species Strongyloides papillosus. Next base: position 690,300 of record SRSI01000013.1, read on the forward strand.
ATAAGGAACATTTTTATTTCCTTTTTAATGTATTCAGAATCATTATCTCATATTATTATTAATACTTATTTGTTAAGATTTAAAGCAAATTAAATTAACACATTATTTATGCATCTATATAACAAAATTTCTATACTTTGATTTCTAATATTTGCCATTTCAATAAACCACCCTACTTTAACAATAAAGATAAATTTAGTGAATTATTAAAAATACTTTTATTATAATAATCAAATTTACCAAAAAAAATTTCCTTGTTTTTTCTAGAATTTTTATAATAGTGGAATAATTATCAATATATATATCTGTATTTACATTTGTTATTTTTATTTATTCATTTTTTTAGGCAACTCACTGTAGAGATGAAATACAATTTGTGAAATTAATATAAATTGCAAAGATGAAATTTTTATCAACACTTTTGATATTATTATTTACAAATAAGACTATTCCCTACCTCCAATCTGATACATCGGAACTACTTAATCAATTGTTAAGTGATTATGATAAGCGTATCAGACCATATGCTGATGATGGGATTCCTGTAAAAATTGATATGACTATCGTTTTAGGTATCTTAATTGAAATAAGGGAAAATCAACAAGTCGCTAGTTTTGTTATTAGTCATTATCAAAAATGGCAAGATCCTAAATTAACATGGGATCCAAATGAATATGGTAATATTAAACAAATTGTCATTCCACAATCCTATCTTTGGGTACCAAAACTATTTATTTACAATAGTATGGATACAAAAGATATGTTAGGAGAAAACAAATACGATGTTAGAGTTCAACATACGGGTCATGTTAAACTGAATATTCCACAATTTGTAACATGTATCTGCCGTTTATCTATTGAGTTATTTCCATTTGACACTCAATTTTGTGCAATTGCTCTAGCTTCACCACTAATGACAACAAGTGAATTGAAAATAAATGTTACTGATCCTCCACAAGACACTTATTTCTCTGCAAGTTTATTTTTTGCATATTTAACGATAAATGTTTATTATAAATTTTGTTTTTTAAGGGAAATGCTGAGTGGTTATTACTAAGTGTAACAGTAAGAAATTTAGCATTTACCGAAGATGGTGAAGAGAGACCAGAAATATTATATATAATTTCTTTAAAAAGAAGACCAATTTATTATCTCACTGTAATTGTCGCTCCTACATTTTTAATTTCTGCATTAAGTATATTGGGAATTTTCTCACCCGGCACTAACGATGGACCACGGAATGAAAAGGCAATATTGAAATATTAATAATCATCTTTAAACCCTTAAATATTTATTTTTTAGGTATCGTTAGGCTTAGGAAGTTTACTTGCAATGACTGTACTGTTAGATATCGTTGCTGGAGCAATGCCGAAGTCAAATTCAATACCACTCCTTGGATATTATATAATTGCCGTAATAATATTATGTGCATTAGCTGTAGCTGTATCAATGGCACTTTTAGCTTTAAGTAGACATTTTATTCAAACACAAGAACTTCCATCAGCATTTGCTTATCGTGTCCTCTGGATGGTACCTAAACGTAGACCAGTTAACTATTGGGAGACAGATCATAGTGAGGAGGAAGGAAAAATTGTTTTACCAAAATACTCAGATTTAATTGCTATATATAATCAAATACGTCATATCTCAATTGCACAAATGCGATTTAGAAAAAAATTAGAAAAACAGCAAATGCATTCATTGGTATAATATTCTATCTTTCAAAATTTTAAAATTTAATATTTTCATATATTTTCAGATTGAAAAGGAATGGAACAAATTATTTAGTCGTTTTGATTATTTTTTTCTATTTGTATTTCAACTTTTAAATCTTGTAATATTAGGACTGTTTCTTCGTAATGCTTACTCACCAATTCCTACTGTTCCTGATGATTTTGCTGTATAAGAATCTTTATCAACCATCTCCTAACATTCTTTTTTTAATTTTTGCAATTACCGCAAATTTTTTTTATTTATAAGCAATAAATTTTACAATAACTATATACGAATTTTTGTCAAAATATTAAAAGTTTATTCATGAAAATGTATGTTAAAAATTTAATATTGAAAGTTATATCCTTTCTTTTCTTTTAAAATTAGTATATAAAAATTAAAGAAGATATCATTTTGTCTTTAAAAAGATCTTTTCATAAATATATTGAAGTTTATGTTTAAATAAGTATATTTATTAACATTTCCAAATATTTCATGATATTTCGTGACTGCTTAATAACAAAAACATATCATGCATTTATGATTTAATAGCACTGGTCAAAAAGGGCTAATTTAAAGGAATTATATTCATATACATCTTGAATTGATATTTCTAAAATTTATAAATATCAAATGTATTTAAAAGTATTGGTAAGAAAAAATAAAGTAAAAATATTATTTTAAAAGTCTATTGTTCTTCTCCAAACCATCTTTTTAAACCACATTCATAATATTTTAATATAACAATGGAAATACAAAATCCATTTCAAATATCATGGAATAATATTCCTTTTAATTCATTTCCTGATTTCTTTTTCTCATCCATCTCTAAATACGGTGGTTCACTTGCTATGGTACGTTAAACATTTATTCAATTCTCATAATCTAATTTAATAATTTATAGGTAGACCATGAAAGTGGTGTACAATGGAGATATTCAGAAATTAAAGATTGGACTGAAAAGTGCATTCATCGTTTAAAGGAACTTGGTGTTGGAACATTATCTAGAGTTGCTTTGGTTACAACAACCACAGTTGAAGTTATTTTTATTCATTTAGCATGTTCGATGTTGGGTGCCACAGTTGTTGCAATTAATGGTCTTGCATCTGTTGATGATATTTGGGCTTATGTTGATGTCTCTGAATCAACCCACGCTATTTGTGAAACATCACTTTTCTCAAAAGTTGAGGATGTCAGAAAAAAAGGAACGTTAAGAGGGATGGGGAGAATTAAAGTAACAAAGACAATTGATGAGATACTTTGTGATGGTAAAATTGAAATGACAAAAAAACCACTTTTAAAGCAATCTCAAAGAAGTACAAGTTCAGCAACAATAGAATTACCCATTGATTCTAATACCTCAAAAGACGAAGATAGTGCAAAAGATTCAACTGAAAATATGTCACCCATCACTAAATCATCGTTAACACAACCTTTTTTAATGGTTTTTACTTCTGGAACTGTTGGCATGCCAAAACCAATCATCTTTCATCATCAATCACTAATTGTAAATTTACTGCAATTATGTAATCCTCTATACAATCATCCAACACAAAAGGATCGTTTTTTATTACCATTAAATATTCATCATCTATTTGGTATCATATCTGCTTACTATGCTTTATACTGTGGTTCCACATTAATATGTATACCAAAATTTACATTACAAGCATTGTATGAAGCAATTGATAGACATAAAATTTCTCACATTCATCTTTCACCACACATGGTATATTCATTAGCAACTGATCCTAATTTAGAAAGTATTGATTTTTCTTCTGTCAAAACCATAAACATTTCTGGAGCACCATTAGATATACAAATGGCTAGAAAAGTAAAGTCTATAACGAAAGTCGAAGATATGAGGCAGGCTTACGGAATGACAGAGTTAGGTGGAATATGTACCTGGTCTTATATTAATAATGATAAAATAGAAAGCGTTGGTGTACCACTTCCTGGTATGTTAATGAAAATTGTTAATCTAGATACAAAAGGAATGTGTTATCCAAGACAACAAGGACAATTGTTAGTTGCTGGACCACAAATATTTCCAGCATTCTATAAAAATTCAAAAGCAAGTAGTGAGATGATGGATTCTAATGGTTATTATAAAACAGGAGATTTAGCATGGTTTGATGAAGATGGATATATTTATATTGTTGATAGAATTAAAGATATAATTAAATGTAAAAATACTATGGTATGTAGAAAAACGTTTATAATATAAGTATTTAAAAAATATTTTTAGTTATGCCCTTCTGAAATTGAAAGTATAATAAGAGAACATCCTGCAATTGACGATTGTGCTGTTGTTGGTAGGCCAGATCATGTTTCTGGAGAATGTCCAGCTGCATTTGTCGTAAAAAATTCTGCTTTCCCATTACTTTCAACAGCTGAGGTTAGGCAACATGTAGCTGGTCAAATTGCTACATTTAAAAAATTAAGAGGTGGAGTCTTTTTCATTTCTGAAATTCCACGTAGTATATGTGGCAAAGTTATTAGAAGGCAATTAAAAGGATTTTGGGATCGTGAAAGACAAGCTGTAGGTAATAAAGATAATAATTCAAATACAACAAGTGGTACATCTAATGGTAATAAAGCAATTCTTGCAAAACGTATGTCTGTTGGTTCATTTTCGAGTATCAAAACAGTACCAAACCATTTACAAAGAAAGGAATCAGAAAGTAAGGCATCGGTAAAAGGTACTACACGTAAGGAGACGTCAAAAATTCCTTCATCTGCTATTTCAAATAATAAAACACCAAGAAAAGTGGAAAGAAAAAATATACAAAATAATATTAAAAAATAAAATGCTTTATTGTTTAAAAAGATATGCTCCCTGCTTTAAATAAAAAAATTTTATTACACTTTTTTCTTTTATAAATGGCACATTCCTGATTTATATATGGAAGAAATTCTTTATTAAAAAATTATATTAAAGTGTAATAATAAAAAAATTTTTAGTTATTATATTGCAAATACTGGAGAGATATATTATAATTTGCTTGCACTAATATTCAATATTGTTAAGTATTTTTTATATTAAAAAATATAAATTCATTAACTATCCTGAAAAATACCGAGGACTATATACTCTTCTTCCAGGACTATAATCATTTTTGGGAGCGTACCGTTGATTAACATTATAATGTTGTTGATTAGGAGAAGTGACATATCCTTCATTTTTGTAGGTTGGAAACTTTTTACTCTTGTACCCTCCATATTCATCTCCATCCCTATCAGAGAAAACAAGTGAAAGTGCAATAAATATTGCAAGAAACTAAAGAAAATATTTACTGAATTTCACTAAATAATCTCACCTGTCCAATAATAACAGCACCAAATAAGACCACAGCTACACTTGCACCGATACTTAAAGCTATCCATATTCTATGATGACAACCATCACATCTTATATCGCAACTTCTGGGATAATCCAGTCTTAAAGCCAAAAAATCACCACATCCAGCATTACCACAACATCTAAATGTCGTCTGTATTCTATCTAAACTCTCTTGTACAATCCCAGGGCCCTGATAATAATGTTGCACCATATAATTTAATGCGTCAGACAATTCCACGTCAATACCATCTTTTTTGTAAATAATATAAAAACTACACGATATTGTAAAGATAAGAAGTATAAAAATGATAATCGAATATGATACTAAGAATAAGTTTGATCTTTCAGTAGTACCACAACATCCAATCATTGATGTTACTATACTTACTGCCCCAAATACGATAAGAATATATGAGAATGCATATAAAGTTGGTGCTTGCCAAAAAGCTTCAGCAACAGCTTGACGATATCGTTCACTTAAAAACTCTCTGAAACGACTATCAGTCCGTAACCATGCACCAAGTGCAAGACAAGCAAAGCCTACAATTCCAAAAATAATATTTACTGTGAACATTGCATACTTGGCAAAAGTGTAACATCCAACCCGACTATACGTTAGATCACTTTCAAATCTATAAAAATTTGTTATCAAAAAACTTGTACATTTTTTTATTGACACTTACATTGTTGAATCATCCAAATCATCCCTATGAATGTATCGTCCATTATCTATTCTTTTCATACGATATGTATCTTCATACTCTGGAGCATAACGTTCTCCTACATACTTTGAATTACCCGAACGATACCTTTTATTATCTTGATATGTCATTAATTACTTCTCCTGAAAAAAATGGTAAATAAATGTAATATTTTGTATGAGGTAAATGTAAATAGAGTTTGTAATGCTTAGAATTTATTTTATCATATGATGTATATTTACAATAAGTAATACTTTACAATTTATAAATATTACTATCTATGCAAATATAGGCCATAATCAATAGGCCATATCACCAGGTACAACCACCACAATAGGTCAATGTACCGCCTTTTTTTTAAAAATATTGAAGCTTTTTCCCACAAGAATCTCTTAAAACGATTATGTTTGATATTGTCCTTATCTAGTGTTTAATAATTACGTGTATTTAAAATTTCCTACAGTAGAAAAGCAACGAATTTTATGCATAATTACTATCAAGATTACTTTTATTATTTTTTTGTACCCATTAATTTTAAAGTTAAAGACACGTCATAAGGTATTTAATTATATGTATCCAAATTTATAATATTTTATAAAGAATTTTTATACAAAATAAGTTTTTATAGGGTACAATGATAATGAAGGTAACTTATACAATAGCGGCTTTCCTATGTTTAGTCTTATCTATAGCCCCAGTATTAGGTAAGTATAACATTTTATTTTTTATTTAAAATAAAATAAATAATTTAGAAGCAGTATATGCTGTTATGTCCATTGATCTTGGGGATCAGTACCTTAAGATGGGTATTGTGAAACCAGGTGTTCCTATGGAGACTGTTCTTAATAGAGAATTCCGTAGAAAGACAGCTAATATGATTGGTATACGTAATGGTGAACGTTTCTTCTCAGACGGCGCTGTTAATTTGGTATGTCCCATATTTTATTTAAAATTAATATATTTATTTAAATCTGTAGAATGTTAAATACCCAATGAATACATTTGGATTTATTATGGATTTAATTGGTAAACAATATAATGATACAGCAATTGCTATCTATAAAAAGCGTTTCCCTCATATTAAACTAAGTCCTGATGAGAAACGTAATACAGTTGTTATTGAGACAGAAAGTGGAAAGTATAACGTAGAAACAGTTTTAGGAATGATTTTATGGAATGCAAATGAAGTTACAAATATTTATGCTGGACAAAAAGTTAAAAACGCAATTTTCACTGTTCCTTCTTTTTATACTCAATCAGAGAGGAATGCAATTGCTGTTGCAGCTGAAATTGCTGGAATTAAACTTTTAAAAATTATAAATGAAGCAAGTGCAATCGGACTAAATTATGGTGTTTTTAGAATGAATGAGATAAATGAAACTAAAAGTAATATGCTTATCTACGATGTAGGTGCATCAAAGACATCAGCTGTAATAATTGAATATTCTAAATTTACTAATGAAACTAGTAAACAGTCTTATCCTATTGTTAAAACTCTTGGATTTGGATTTGATCGTAATCTTGGTGGTTTAAGATTAACTTTCCTCCTCCGTGATTTACTCGTTCAAAGATTTAATAGAGATCATATAACAACTGCTGATATCACTCAAAATCCAAGAGCTATGGCAAAAATGTTTAAGGAAGCTGAGAGGTTAAAGCAAGTATTATCAGCTAACAATGAACATAAAGCTCAAGTCGAGAATGTTTTTGAAGAACAAGACTTTAAAGTCCAAGTAAAGAGGGATGAATTTCATGATATTATTTCTGATTTAGATGATAAATGGACAAAACCAATTGATAGAGCACTGGAAATGGCAAATTTAAAACTAGAAAATATTGATAAAATTGTACTCTTTGGTGGTGGTACAAGAGTTCCAAGAATTTTAGAAATTTTAACAAAATATTTAAATGGAAAGGAAATTGGAAGATTTTTAAACACTGATGAAGCAGTATCATTGGGGGCTCTTTATTATGGTGCTTATTTAGCTAAAGGTTTCCAAGTTAAACGTTTTGAAATTGAGGAAAGAACTGATATTATTGAGAAATTATCTGAAGATGGTAAAATTGAAAAAATGAGTGACGAAGATATTAAAGCTGCTATCACTGTTTTAAGAGATTATGAGAAAAAAGAACATGAGAAGGCTGAAAGAGATGCTGCACATAATAATTTAGAGTCAGCTGTCTATACAACTAAAGATTTACTTGAAAATACTGAATTTACACAATATGCGACAGAAGAGGAAGTATCAAATATTAGAGAGGCTGTGGAACAGGTTAATCTTTGGTTAGAGGATGAAATGACAGTAGAAACCAAAAGTTCTGAGTTTAAGGAAAAATCTAAGAAAATTGATGACGCAATAAAGGTAGTAAAAAATCGTCAAAAACAGCACACTGACAGACCAAAGAAAATTAAAGGTATACAGAAAGTTTTAAATGAAACTGCTAAATTCATTGAGGTAGCTAAAAACTTGACAGAAATATTAGGTGAGGAGGATGTTAAAATACTTCAAACTGCATATGACAATACATTAGAATGGTGGACAAAAAATAGTGATGGTTTGAAAGATATTCCATTAAATAAAGATGCCCCAATTTCTAATAGCGAAATAAGTGAAAAAGTGCAAGATTTGAAGCGTGAATGGAAATTTTTAGAAAATAAGATGAAGAATATAATTGCATTAAAGATGAAGGAGAAAGCTGAAAAAGAAGCTCTTGAAAAGAAGGCAGCTGAAGAAGCTGCTAAGAAGAAGGCAAAAGAAGAGGCTATAAATGGAACAGAAGAGATAAAAGATTCAGGAAACACAACTACATCTACAGAGGAGGTTGCAAAAGATGAAGCTTCTGATAACGCAAAGACATCACAAGTAAATGAAGCAGAAATAGATGATGGTGAGAAGAAAGGCCACATACCGGAGGAACTTTGATTAATCACTAACTTGTTTACACTGTTTATCATATAAATATGAAGTGGTTTACTATCAATTGTACTACTCATTTTGTTATTATCATTAAACTGCTTTTTAAATGTTGTGATATTATAATAAAATAATATTATCGTTATTTTTATTTAAATGGCCGAACATAATATAAAAGTAGTAGTATTTTTTAAGTACTCTATTAGTTAAAATGTTAAAAGAGGAGGTAAATCTTCATTCCTCCACCACAGGACCTATTTTCGTCCCGGGATAATAACAAACAACATTTTTGTTTGCTCAAGATTTATTGTTTCTTATTTTATAAAGCACACATTATTTTAATGTGTATGAGAACATTTCCCGTTTATATAAAAAAATTATTTATTAGAGTAAATGCCATATACACGTACGTACATACATATTTAGTCTTACCTAAAATAACGTTATATTTCTTTTTTGCTTATTCTCTAATTCAAACTTTTGTTTAATATACATATACACTTTTTTTTATGTCATAATAAAGTTATTTGTGTGTTAAATTATGAATATAAAATTATTATAATTTTTATTATGAAGAATATTATATAAATTATAAAGATTGTCACGTCTTTTAATAAACATTTATAATAGTGTACTGAAAACTTAAACTGTATTCATTACTACTTGTCTGCTATTTTGTCATTGAATTATTGTTTAAAATTTTTCTATCAAAACTGTTTTCTTTTGAAAATTGTCATATAAACAGGAAATAAAATTTCATGTTATTGGTGAATTTTTACATCAAAAATTAAACATTTATCAAATCAATCTATTATAATTGTTGATTTTTTTAGAAAAAAAAATTTTTACCATTTTTTAATGAAAATATTAGTGGTATCCGTCTTAATTTTAAAAAATAAAAAAATTTATACATTCTTTAATTTACTGTTAAAAATATTTTTGTGTTAAATGAAAATAAAATTTTATGTATTATATGATGCATGCTACTAAGATCTTTCACATTGTAAAGTATTATTTTGTTATCACTATAATTTTAAACTTATATAAAAACCATCAATTGAATTTGAATGCATATTCTTTTCTCTTCTTCTCTTTTTTTTCTTATTTATCTTCATTTATATTTTTACAGATGGAAGGCTTATCTAACAACATATCAAACAGCGGCAATTCAATTCGTAAAAAACATCCAATGACTGAAAGAAATCCTAACGACTTTTATTTTATAAAAATACTTGGTCAAGGATCATTTTCAACTGTATACTTAGGAAAAGAAGTTGAAACAGGAAATGAGTATGCCATCAAAGTCGTAAAAAAAACAACTATTTTAAGAGAAAAAAAGGTATAGTAAATTATAGTGTATTATAAATTTATTAACACATACACTTTTAGGCCAAACATATTATGAGAGAAAGAGATATTATGATTATGTTAACATTTAAAACTGATGACCATCCATTTATTACAACTCTTTATAGTACCTTTCAAGATGAAACAAACGTCTATTTTGCAATGACTTATGCCAATAATGGCGAGTTATTTAAATATCTACAAAAATTAGGATGTTTTGATGAAAAAACAACAAAATTTTATTCAGCAGAAATTTTATTAGCATTAAATTTTTTACACGATAATAGTGTCATTCATAGAGATTTAAAACCTGAAAATATACTATTATCAAATAGTTGGCATGTTATGCTGGCTGATTTTGGTTCAGCTAGGATGCTTGGTGATAATGAAGTCGCTAATGGTAATGATGATAAAAAATTAGAAACAAAAAAAATCTCATCTGACCGTTCCTCTTTTGTCGGGACGGCACAATATATAAGTCCTGAAGTTATTAACGGAGATAAATTTGGTCCTGAAACTGATTATTGGGCTTTGGGAGCTATTATATATCAAATGGTTTCAGGAAATGCTCCATTTAAAGCTGTAAATGAATATAATACATTAAAATTAATTAAAACACTATCATATGACTTTCCACAAGGTTTTCCTACTATATCAAAAGATATCGTTCAAAAATTACTCGTCCTCGAACCATCAAAGCGTTTAGGATCCCATGGCATGGGTGGAATAGAATCACTAAAATCTCATCCATTTTTTAATGGAATTGATTGGAAAAATTTGACTAATTCACAACCACCAGAGTTGAAGCCATATCTCCCAGCGAGTGCTGGTGAGCCTGCATTCTATTCAGATGTATATTGTAATAACACTGATATCTCGCCTGGATTAAATGATGCTCAAATGGCTAGATTGATGGGTTTCAATGAATTTTTGCAGGATTGGCAAAATGAACGTAATGAAACCTCAGAATTTCCTAAAAAGGAAGAGAGTAATGTTGTTGCTAAAGAAAGTTCAGTATTTAATAGGAAAACGTTATTTGCTAGATGTGAAGAGGAGTACGATGCAATGATGAAGAAACAACGTTTAGAACACAAATATCATAGATTTGTTGAAGATAATCTCATTTTAAAGTCTGGAATAATTGACAAAAAGAAAGGGTTGTTTGCAAGGAGACGAATGTTTCTATTGACGGAAGGACCACATTTATATTATGTTGATCCACAAACAATGGAATATAAAGGAGAAATTCCGTGGTCAAAAGATATACAAACAGAAGCTAAAAATTTCAAAACATTTTTTGTTCACACTGTAAGTTATCAAATACCATTAATTTTTTAAAATATTTAATATTTTACAGCCAAGCAGAACATATTACTTATTTGATCCTGAGAGAAAGGCTGAAGAGTGGTGTCAAGCTATTGAGGCTGTCAAAGCTAAATACTACTAATGAGAGGGAATAGATATCATACTAATTTTTTTTAATCAAATATATTATTCTATCAATTTAATGTTAGAAAACTTGTTATGTTTATTAAAATATCTTATGACTTTTAATCATATCTAAACTTCTTATCAAAAAAAAATTTTTTTTTTCCAAGAAAAAGGAATATTTATTTAATCGCCTAAAGATTATATTTTTATCTTACTATATTTGTGTAAAATATACGATTGTATTTTAATAGTATTACAATGATTTCAACAACAACAAAAAACAAAATAAGATGATTTTTGGAATCCAATGCACTTTTTTCTAGATGTTTCGAGAATATTATTTTGATGAAAAAAGATGCGTTGGCGTTTTTATATAAAAATAATGTGAGACATATTTATGTAATTTCTTACAGATTACTTTAAGTAATACTTAGCAATGGTTGTTTTAACCTTTTGTTTATCTTTATTAAAAAAATAGAATGTATTGGAAACAAAGTTAATTCTTTGATTATTTTGTTGAATTTTACTGACTGTCTCCCGTAAAAATAACAAATTTTTCCCACAAAAAATTTATTACTTTAATCAGTCTAACTTGATTGCGGAATATATTTTATGAATAAATTTAGAGGCTCCAATGTATCCTATTGTTCCACACATTAAACCTATTGCCAATGAAAATAGTCCCATATATCCAAAGTAAAAGGTTGTTTGGAAGAATCCATACATTTTTGTTTTTGCAATGAAATAATAAATAGCATAAAGATAAACATATCCACTTACTGATGCTCCAGCAAAGAAACTTGTCCAAGCCCTATAATTTTTATTTATAAATATAAATTTTTCTTCAGAAATAAAAATAACCTACCATCTATAATCTTCTGCATTAAGAAGGCAATAAATACTTACAATTGTTGAACATGTTGTAACAACTGCAAGTATAATTATTACCAAAAGCATGAAACCATAGACATAATAAATTTTGTATGCCCAAAATGATGTAAATATGAAGTACATTTCAATAAAAATTGATCCAAAAGGCAGGATACCACTTGCAACAATCAAACTAAATGGTTCGAAGTACCATTTTTTGTCTGGTATTGGTCTTGGTACAACATTAATTCTACATGGATGTGAAATTTCTCTATTAAAATGTCTTCCAATACAAGCTCCAATAAAACTTAAGGGCAATATGACAAATAAACATATAACAATTACTGTTAACATTGAAGTAAATGGTATTGCTCTTGATGCATGATAATAAATTGCGACAAAATTAATAGCTAAAGCAACACACGAAACTGAACAAGGGAATAAACCTGTTCCAATGACAATTTGTCTTATCCATTTTTTTCCACCAAATTTGTAATAATAACTTGCGCCAACGTATCCGTTTATTGGAGATAAAACTGTATAATAAAAAATTATTGCACTCATGAATGATCCACGTTCTGTATACATTTCCTCATACAAAGAATGGCATACAATGATAAAGACAACAGCAGCTATATGGCAACCACTTCCCAATAATGATGAAAAAAGTGTTGGCATACTTGGACTTCTAAAAACATCACCGCGAACCTGTTTCCACCCATAATCATCACCAAAATCTTTATCATCACTAAGTTCATCAGCATTATGGTATCTTGTATAGTCTTTTCTTAGTGTTCTCATAAGAATCATACCAACAAGTCCAACTAGAAATATTACCATCATAAAACTATTAAACACTGAAAACCAATGGATTCTATGTTGAAAGAAACCAGGATCCAAATATTTTTCAAAACGCCTATCAAAGGTAATATCACTATTCAACCAATATACTTCATATGAAAACTCGACCACCATATTAGGCCTAATTAGTACTTTCTCTCCTTGTGTTACATTTACATCAACAATTCTATTACCATTATAACCAATCTCAAATTTTCTATGAGTATAAAGGTAATGTTCATTTGGAGTACCAGTAACAAATTCACCAACTGGATTCCACATAGGTAAATCGTCTAAATACATCTGATACCAATAATTATGTTGAATAGCATATACAAAAGTTAAGAAATCATTTTCTGATAATTTTACTTTACAAAATACCGTTTTTGGAATATTTCTTCGAAATTTCATATCTAGACCAGAAAATTCAAGTTCCACACCTAGTAATGCTTCACTCAATGATTCATGATAATGCTCTAGTTTTTTTTTATCACCTTTACAGAAGGGTAATGAAAAGTATGTATATGTTTCTTGGTGATTATTATATGGACCAACATTATTCATCCACAATACAATCTCTTCATCGATATAATAGATATTAGAATGTTCATCTCCATCTATTCCATAGAAATTTATAAATATAAGATATATTAAAATAAAAAATGTTACTTGTTTAATTTTCAAATAAACCATCTCTAAAATATTGCAAATAATAATATAATTTTCAAAGTTACAATATCTTGAGGATAAAAAAAATAAATAAAGATAATTGTTCTATGAGATGACAAATATGTTTAGATTTAGATAGAGCTTGCCACGACCACAAATGTGTTGGCAGGATTGTATATACAGCTCCAAATATTTGTATTACCAAAATCGTTATGAGAATTTAGGACTAAATAATATTTATATACTAATATTCATTAAATCAGATGATAATAATATATTTCTTCATAGCATTAACTTTAAATTTTCAAATGTTTGATGTCTTCATTCCCCTTGTTACATAATCATATTTTTTATTTATAAATAAAAATAATCATTAATATGTGCTTGTGAGAAATAAATTTTTCTTCGTCTCTTCATGGAAAAAATAAAAATATTTCATCATTTTTCAATGTAGCATTTCCGATGTAAAATTTAATAATAATAAATAAAATGGATTCAAAATATTAAACAATTGAATGAGATAAAACATCGGGAAAATAGAAATAAGTCACATTTATTGAAACAATGCTTTTATCATTGGTTTCTGTAATATTATTATCCATATCATCTATTCTTGCTTATATGAATGGTGGACAACAACGTGATGAACAAAATTACATCTCTCCATATGATGAGGATCCAAGAATATTTCAAGAAAATTTGAATTTTTATGAAACCTATGTTCAAACTCATGCATACCATCCTGATATATATGATAATCATGGTCATCATCATCAACATCATGGCGGAGCTTTCCATGGCATGGGACATGATTTCCATCATATTCCAGGATTTGTTAATATGGGAATATTTGCAGGAATGAATTTACCACCGCCAAAGTCACCTTATGAATTGTGTTTTAGACCAAATTACATGCCCATTGTAAGATCTAACAAACATTTGGTTAATTTCTGTGCTAGATATGCTAAACATATCAATCGTGCTCCTGTACATCCCAAGGTACCATTAGATTTGGACCAAGAAGGTTCAGGAATGGAATTTATCCCATAATTAATAACTTTATTCATTAAATTGACAGGAACCTTTTTTAGAAAGCATTTTTAATACGACTCCCTCAGTCAATATTTTTGATATAATGTTATTAAAATAAAATTAGAAAAGTAAACTTTTTTTGTTTTACTTTTTTTACCATTCACCAAACCTATTAATATTTGATGGAATTTATTATCATTAAATTGTCATTTAAAAATAAAATCATAAAGTTTTAATGTAATTATGTTAATAAAATCGATGGTATAATATAAATTTAATCCAATAAATTTTCCCCCATTGAGGGCATTTTCATTTATAATTCAATAAATTTTTTTAATTAAAGAACCATTA
This sequence comes from Strongyloides papillosus, assembly GCA_005656395.1. Taxonomy (NCBI): domain Eukaryota; kingdom Metazoa; phylum Nematoda; class Chromadorea; order Rhabditida; family Strongyloididae; genus Strongyloides; species Strongyloides papillosus. The sequence goes on from SRSI01000013.1 coordinate 705,512, forward strand.
GCTTTACCTCTAATGTTTGGTACTTTAATATAATGCATTATAATGACAATTGACTGATTAATGATATTTTATAAATTAAAGCAATGCCATTATATCTGTTTCCTATAGGATAACACAAATTTATCGCTTCGTATATCAACATATATACATTATCCTCATCATCATCTCCTGATCTTTTCTCAATAAATTATATATTTTCTTGTGTTATCAACCTCTTATCAAAATTAAAAGAAAAATATTGTTAAATGACAAATACCTTAATTATATTTTAACAAGATTTTTTTATCCTTTTTTTAATGAGAATTTTTATTTTAAAATTATTAATGTTTTCTTTATTATAAACAGATTTTTCGAGATAAAAAATTATTGATGTGCTAGGAATATATTTAATAACACATTAACTAATATATTTTGAAAACAAATGTTAAAGTGATCACTTTTTAATATTTTTAAATAACTCTCTATATTCAACTGTCATTAAAGTCATGGGAAATTGTGTAAGTGCTGATAATCGCAAATTTTTAGAACAGTTAAGTAGAAATGAAAATAATTCTTTGAGTGGAAGGTACAGTGAATTTAAAGTTTTTGTTAAACAAAATAAGAAGTTTATTCCTGGTAAGATTTATTTGTATTTTATAATTTGTACTTTAACTTTTTTATTTACAGGAACTTTAAGAATAGGTCCTAATGAGATCTTGTTTATTCGTAATAAAGATAACATTCAAGTATGGCCTTTAAATTATTTACGAAGGTACGGTTATACCTGTGCTAATATCTTTTTCTTTGAATGTGGTAGGAGATGTTCAAGTGGTGAAGGATTATTCACTTTTCAATCACCACAATCTGAAGTTATTTTCCAATTAATTCAACAAAGAATACAACAAAATTATGAATCACAAAGGAACTCTAGAGCATCCTCAATTGTTGGTAATTTACAAAAATCATCAACATATGGAGTTCCATCAACACAATCATTACGTGGAATTCAACCAGTTCAAAGATTTTGTAGTGAAGGAACGACTAAAAATGACTACCTTTATCCACATCCAAATTATGGGAAAAATTATTGTTATGATACGTATAATGATGAGTATTTATTGAATCGATTGTCATACTCTAATTTTCTTAAAGATCGTCCAAGAAGTATAGCTACTAGTGCGTCACATAATTTAAGAGCATCTCCCTTTCAACCAAAACCTTATATTTGTACAAATAATAAATTGTCGTCATCAATGAAAAATTTTAATTCAATTTCATTGTTTGAAAATCAAATATTACAAGATGATATTATAAATGAACATATTATATCCCTTCCAAATCCTTTGTCAAATACACCATATGAAAGAAACAATTTTTATGAGGGTAATTTTTTACCAGACAAAAAGAAGTACCATTCTTATGTAAATGTCAGTATGTTGGAAAATAATGACTATCTTTTTTCAAATATTGACAATATTTATAATGGCAATGGAAAGTATTGCGAAAAGTTAGACAAAGGTACTTTTTGGTAAGTAATTCAAACAATAAATTAAATTTTGAATTTTCCCTCATTTTTTTTTATTATTTTAGTCATCCTCCAACAGTTTCACCTTACATGTACCAATCGTCTGTTAGTAGTAATTGTTACTCTGTTAATTCAAATAATTCAACTAATACTTTGAGACATAACTTGGATAAAATAAAAGAAGTAGTTATGCCCTTACCGTGTAATAAAATACATTACAACAAAATTAACGATGACAAAATATTGAAGCGTGATAGTATATCGCAAAAAAGTAGGCCATCACAAGGAAATAACTTTTTAAATTATGCATTAATTGATTTTGAAACCACAAAAATGAAGATAAAAAAAATTCAAATAATCGGATTAATTCAATAATATAAATATATCAGAAAATAGTGCTTTATGTGATTTTTAATAACGTCCTGAAAAAACATATCATTTCTTACAAAACTTGTTTTCCTACTGAAAAAAATTTTTTTTGAATAGTTATATTTGTTATATTTAATATTCCACTATCATCTGTATTATTTTCAAATGTCATTTTAATTTGTACAGTTGTTTTATTATTATAAAATCTTTTTATTATATAAAAATAATTTTAATAAACCATATTAATTTATTATTTGCGTCTAATATTTTCTTTCTAAAGTAGTGTAATAATCTTGTTATTAAATATTTCCTTGTTTGGAAAGAAATTATAATCAAAATTTCTCTTTCATTTTTTTTATTTACAATGGTATCATATGTCCTATTAATTGAATGATTGTGAAAATATTATGCCGAAGAATAAAAGTAAAAAATGTTGTTTTGAAGGAAAAAAAAATAATTAGGCAAATTAGGAATGAAAACTGGTTCTACCATCCAAAATGATAAAAAATTTTTCCTAAAATATAATTGTAAATAAAATAATTCATATGCCTATGGTATTTGTTCATTACTATCCTTAACATTAAAAATCACAAATCACTATTTATTTGATAATTTTTCTTTACTTTTCATTAAATGTTTAAACATTCCACAACTCATTAGTAACTTTTCTACGACATTAGTGTAAATTAATATAACTTTATTTTATTATCTTATACATATTATATATCTTAATTTATATTTGATTCACATTTTATTTTTAAAAAGACAATTGAGTTGTACTTTAAATTTTTACGCTTAAATCAACTTACTTTTAATTTATCTACATATTCATTAGTAATTTTATTTAATATATTTATAAAACATCAATCTACGGTAAGATATGTTATAATTTATTTTGACTGTATTTAAAGAAAAAAGCATATATATTTTTTACTTTAAAGATAATGATATAATATATATATCTTTTTATATTAAAAGTAATATTATAAACAATAATCTTTTAGTATACTTGACCATTACCAACACACGTCTTAACTTTTTAAATTATCTTTTAATTTTAATAAACCATAAAAGGTCGGGGGTATTTTAAAGTAAGTAGTGAGCAGAAGATTAGATGAGTTTAAAAGATATATCTTTAATTTTAATAGTAGAAAGTTTCTTATACTTTTACTATAATATGTTGACCACATTATTATTACTAAGATACCTTCTGTACACATAAAGATCATCTTAATTTTAATACTTTTCCTTCTACACAATGTGTATATAAATACAACTTTAATAAGACAATTTTAAACACACTTAATTGATAATATATATTTAATGATAAGTATATAAGATCATTTATCTTTATACTATTTAAACTTTTTAATATTATAAAAGACCATTTAACAATATGTATAATGGTAAATATATATACATATATCAAAATATAGAATGTCTCTGTAAAACATGTACCTTTTTTATATTATTTATAAAGCTTAACCGAACAAATAATACTTATATTACATTGTACATGTTAATGAGAGGTAAGTTGATTTCTAAAGTGAAGATTATTGTGATCTCCTCCCAACTTACTAAATCTTCTTACCATCCTATAACAGACCTATATAAACTAAAAACTTTTAATACAAGACTCATTTATAGATTGAATTGTTGTACATTCATTCTATAAGTCACTTCTCCTACTCCTTCTTTTTCTTCCATACAATGTACTTTACTTCAATGTAATATTAAGTTTTAGGGTATTGCACTTTTTCTATCATTATATATTTATAATATCAATAAAAAATTTTTAATCGCCCATTCAATAATACTTCTTTTCTTATACTATGCGCAATTTTTATGGTATTTTCAAATATTATACATATGCACCTTTCACATTATATTAAATTTTATATCTTATAATAATCATATATATATATACATATTTGAGTTAAATGACTATTTAATATAAATGTCGTCATTTAATTTATAATATTTTAAAATACATATATATTTTCAAGGTCATATTTTACTTATATTAATATTTCAAGATAATTCTTTTCCTCCTTCTTAATAATAACATATATAAGCTTATCAAGATGTATACATATATTTCATCAAATTAGTCTTTGTAAAATGTTGATTAATAGTATAGAGAGAGTATTTATTTAACTGTAATCGCCTTCATTTCCCTAGCTTTTTTATTACATTTCACATTTTGTTAAACTTTTATTCATATATTGATCCTGATAAAAGTTTAGAAAACGCCTACTCTCTCATTTTTATTGCGATCACCAACTGACATAGACACACACTTGTAAAGCAATCGCTAAGAAAAGTACAAAATTCCTTCTCTCTCTATATATCATTTATATTTTTATATTTCTTCTAATATTATAATATGAGGTCAGGATAGATAGATGTAACAATAACATATTATCAATCTCTAGCTTGATAAATATCAAACATTTTTGCTTGTCTGTGTATCTCGTTGCTGAAAGTAATTCCTCCTCATTCATTTCATTTAAATAATGGTATGCGTTAACACTTTTAGACATTGATTTTAGAATGTCATTTTATATATGTATATAATCTTATACTCTTTCCCTCATACAATCATATTGCATATATATATATATGACTGGTAAGTTTTTTCCCCTGTTGATCACATTAATATTTAAAAGATTTATCTTTTTTTATACCTCTAATATACATATGCATATGATACTCTGTGAATGATTTTATCAATGTTAAAACTATTCTTCAAATATAACAATTATCAATGATACTTTTATATATATACTCTTATTAGTCACCGTCATTATCGCAGCTATTAGAGACATTTTGATTGCTTTAATACTGTCAGGTAATGACGCTGATTTTTAAGATATAATTACAACATGAAAGTTTTTTCTTGTCTTCTCTCTCTCTCCCGAAAAAGTATATCAAATTTCAAGTACTTCATCAGAAGATAAAAATGTTTATATGAAAGATAATATTTAAAATGACACATTCATTCTTAAACAGTCTCTGATATCACATTTATACAATAACAATAAATTATCTTTCAAAATTTTTGGAATCATTATTATAATTTAAAAAGAAAATTGTAAATAAAATTCTTTTTTTTTGTTCTTTAAATATATATGTAAAAATCAAATAAAACAATTATTTAAAATTTATGTGTATATGTGCCTGTCTATAATTACTTTGATTTTAATAATAATATGGATAAGGTATTTGACTTTTGTTTAAAAGTATAATGTGTATATATTTTTTTTAAAATGGTATGAAAATTAAAGTATTATTTATTTTTGTGAAATCATCTGCCCGAATATGTCAATATTCCTTGACAAAAAGTAGATAAATATATTTTTGTAAGAAAAAAATTTTTTTTTATCATAACTAATATTTTTATATTTGATACTGTTTATAGGTAAATACGCTCAAATTTCACATAGATATAAAAAGAATTCATTTCAAAGAGTTTTATTTATTAAAATCCTTTTTCATTTTTAAATTGATAAACAAAAAGAATAAAAAAGTTAATTCTCCTGTCAGGGGGTGGATAAAGTAAATGATTGAATTGAATATAATTTTTTAAGACATAATATTAAAAATTCATCTTTATAAAGGGAGAATAAAAATGAAAAAAAATTACATCAAAGGAAAATATTTTTTGAATAAAATGTGTGATATCTTTTTCTTCTTCATAAACTTTTAAGTCATTATCATATATAATTCCCAAAACCACTTTTCTTTAATAAATCTTCACTTTTGATACCAATTCAAGGCATCTCAAGAGAGTATCTCTTAAAATTTTCTCTGCCTCCATAAAATGAGGAAAAAAAGTTTTAAAATATAGTTTAACTATTACAAATTTTAAACTATCAAGTTATTTTTGCATCTTAAATATTTTTGAAGTTTATCTTTTTGATAAAACAGACTATATTAGTCTATTAAAAACATATATGCATAAAGTTTTGTAAATAAAAATTCTATATTTGATAAAGACATATTGTTACATGAAAGGGACTTCTTCTCTTAATCCTGATGTCAATTAACAACTTTGGTGCCAAATTACATTTTTTGTTTATTTTTGTTGAGAAAATTTTATCAAGTAAATAACAAGAGATCCATTAGAAATAAAAAGTAAGTTTACATCAGTGTCCTTTTCATAAACTTTTTATAAAATTATTTTTTCTCCTAATCTATATATTATTAACTATTATCAATTTATATTTTAAAATTATAATAAAAAATCACATAATGGGGTTGTTTACAATAAATTTTAATGTCTTTCTAATAGTCTTTTTTTTAAGGTATCGTGGATGGAAACAATTTTTCAGAATTATGGTTCTTAAAAGATTTTTATCACCACATTTAGTATTAATTTTAGCATGTGCCTTATATATGATATTTGGAGCCTTCATCTTCCAATTTTGTGAAGGTCCGCACTTTGATAGTCAGAAAGAGAGTAATTTAAAATTAATAGGAAATTTGGAAGAAGAGTATATTGATAAACTATCTCAAACCATCAATGAACATATCCATGCAACAAATTATTTTAAAAAATCTCTAAAATATTCAGGTAAATCAAATACAAGTGAGAAGGATATTGTTAATAAAATTATTAATAATAATAAAATTCAATTTAATCAACTTGTTGATGCCATTTCAAATGCTCATCGTACCTCAAGACATGGATTTGATGAGGACTCCCCGACATGGGATTTTAAAAATTCATTATTTTTTACAGCAACTATGTTAACATCAATTGGATATGGGTTTGTAGCACCCAGTACATTTATGGGAAGGCTATTTGTTGTAATTTATTGCTTGATTGGTAAGATAATACTATTGTTATGTCTTCTTATCTTTGTATATAAATAAATACATATATAATGTATATAAATATGAAATAAACATTAAGGAAATTTTTATTTTAGGTATTCCCTTAACACTAGTTACAGTGGCTAATGTTGCTAAATTTATATCAGAAACCATTTTTGTATGTCATTATGAACTATGGAAATTATGGATGAGATATAAAAATAGGAATAAAGAAAGAGGAGGTGAAGATGAGATAAAAGATTTATTTGGTGAATCAGAGGATGAACAAGAGATATTGGATCGTGTGAGGTTAATACGCTTCCCTCCAGTTGTTGTTTTTATGTTTGTTTTTATTTATGGATTATTTGGTGCATATATAGTTAAGATTAATGAAACATCATGGACATACTCAGAAGCTTTATATTTCACATTTATTAGTATAATGACTGTTGGCTTTGGAGATTACCGTCCAAAACGTGAAAGTTTATATGTTATTTTAATTGTTGTGATGGGAGGAATTATGTTAACAACTATGTGTATGGATGTTGTAGGAAGGATGTATCTTAAAGAGATTCATTATATTGGAAGGAAACTTCAAACAAATAATCCTTTTTATTTGATTCGTGAAGCTAAAGCGAGGAGGAGGAGAGCAGCAATGGCCAGTTTGTTAGCACAATTGGCACGTGGAATGATATTTGCACATAGAGATTACTCAGAGTTATCTAGAAAGAAATCTAAAAAAAGAATTCAAAAGAAACGACCTTCTCATGTGCTACCTGATGGTAAATTTATGTTTGCAAGACAACCACCTGATTCGCCCAGGGAATGTCAAGTTATAAGTACTTCTGCATACAGTGTTAGACTTGCTTGGGCACCTGCATTTTCAGCAGATGAAAAAGTACATTATAATGTAAGGTATCGCCTTAAATATTCTCGTCAAAAGGAGGAATCAAAGGTAAGAGAATTAAAAGGCATAGAGGGTAATAGTGCTGAGATCATGAGTATAGAATCCTGTTCATTATATGAATTTAGAATAACGGCTGTCTCAAGGTATGGTGAGAGTAAACCAGTTTATCTTGTACAATATACAGAACCTCAATTGTCACCACAACATATATTAGCAACAAAAATTGCACCAAATTCAATAGAATTAACATGGGAACCGCCATATAAAAAATCAAATAATGTAAAACACTATATGGTATATTGGACAGACAATCCATCAGCAAGACTTTCTGATTGGCAAAAAGTTATTGTACATGGCAGAAAAGTAGTCTTTCCTGAACTTAAATATGATTGGTTTTATATGTTTTGTGCCAATGCTTGTTTTAAAGATGGCCAACGTTCCCCCCTCTCTAGATCATTATTTATTAAAACTGATAAACTTGAATTTCATAATTATTGTGTTGGACATTCGCAAACTATAGATATTATGGAAGCATTGTCGAAATCTGAAAATGCTACAGAAAGTACGCCTTTACTAAAACGCGATTACGCATCTTTCGTTGTGTAAAAATTATCTATTTAATAAAATCTTTCTATTTCTTTGTCTTTGCTAATCCAATATAATTTATTAATGCTCTATGTGATAGTCAAATTATAGCTTTATAAAAGGTGGACATAATTCCAATAAATTTTTATCTTCTTAAGACTAACTTTTTCGTCTTAAGAACTTTTCTATAAATCTTATTATTGTTAACCGCCAAAAATGTTTGTTAGATTATCTTTTTATTTTTTATTTACTAATTAAATATAAAAAATTCAACAGTAAATATAGTAAACAAAACGCTTATTGTTGATTTATTAAAGATAAAATTACAACACAATACAGTTATATATTTTTAGCTCTTAGATAATAATTTTTATTATATTATCGTTGTATGTGTAAATATTTTGATTCATTATTACGTAGATATTACTCATGGATTTTGATAATACGTTTTAATTCATTGAATATTATTCTCTTTTATATTTATTTCGCGGTGTAAAAAAATCTATTTATATAATCTTTAATGATAATTAATCTAGACATATTGATATCATTATCGGCAAGTATAGTAATTTTACTACTTCTACCTCAAATATTTAACATTATAGAAATTTTGTTAAAATTTTATTATATATTTTAAAGGAGATCCCTAGTAGAGAGTTTATAAGTATTAAATGATATATTTTGTATGATTTTGTTTATTCAGGACGCATTTGTCATCGTTTACAAATATAAGTAAATTTTTTATGCATTTTTCTCATAACTAACTTTTGATATGTAAACCTTTTTTCCTAATAATTTATATCAATTGCTGAAGGAATTTTTTCTTTATAATCCCGCTGACTGGTTTATTTTTTTATGAATGCAGAAAAATGATATATTGTCATTAATTTGTTAATTTCAACATTATCAGTAGTGTTTTCGATTTAAATAGGTCCTTTTTTTTATCATGTTCTAATTGTCCTTTTAATACCTTGATTAATCATCTTGATAGGATATTTTAATTTATATTACTTCGTTATAAATGTAAATAGTTCTGTGTACACGATAATATAGTGTTTTCTTTTATTTTATTATCATAAAATGTTTTATTATTAAATCTTAAGATAATAGCATGTACATCTAATGTATAACATTCGCAATCAAGTTTAAAATACATCAAATATCCATAATTATTCAATGACATTTAAAAGCTTTCTGATTTATACTGAGAATTCAACAACACGATTATAGAATAAGATTGTTGGAATGTGATGTATTCTTTTTTTCTTAGCATTCATTTATATGGGTTGTTTTTGTTTTATTAACATTTTTAATGAATGAAAATTATTCAATAATTCATGGTGCAAATATGATTCATCCTGTGACCTTAAAACTTTTAGCATATTTTTTTCACTCTTAGTGTTAATTTATATTTATAATTGATATGCGTATATATATATTAATTTTTATCACTTGTTATTTTTATTATATATTTTTATCTACGCTTAACGTGTTAAATAATTTGTTTGTATATTATGTATGAATGCTATAATTTATAGCTCAATCAAAATATCGTTTATATTTTATGATAACACATTTAGTATACATATCTTATTATTATTTTTTAAAGTGTTTCTTTAGTGCTAGTTGTATCAAAATGTGTTAAGAACTTTCTACGATATTATTCATGTTTAAACAATACATTGCGTTAGATTTTCTTTCATGGTATTATCGATAACTTAAATAGTAATTTTACTCTTTTTTTTAGGCAGTTAACGTATGGTATCTAAATAATTATTTATTATGGTATCACCATTTGTGAAATATCTCTTTCTTAGAGGAATATTACCATTATCACTATGTTTTGCAGCATTAATAAGACCTTGTTTTATATCTTTACTTTATGTATTTCTTGCATTGAGATCTCCTTTCGTGAAGGTCTCAAAATGTGGTAGAAATCCATGTGCTACAACATTTTTTATTTCTTTATCTCTACTCTGGACATCAATTGCTTTAATTCTCCAATTTGCATGGTTATTTGTTCTAATTTTTGTGACTGATGCTGGAGTAATAAATTGTAGTGAATCACATTGGACGTATATTTTAGCACAATTTGGGTTTATGCCTTATTTTGGAAAGAATAATTTTGAATTGGTAAGAGCATTCCTTCCTGAACTTGTTGCTTTTGGTGCATCATTAGCTACTGCTTTAATACTATGGATAGAAAGATCAAATAATGAGGAGGATGAATTAGGTATAATGATTGAGGAATCAAGTTATCAAATGGCACCTGTATCAGTCACATTACCAGTATCAGATGAAGATATGAATAAAAAGACGCTTGTTGGTTCATTACAAACGATAACGGATGTTTTTATTACACTTGCAACAGGATTTGTATCTTGTATTCACCCTTCGTTTATGAATTTACCTTATTTATTTTATTTTTTCTTGACAATTACTGTATGGGCATCATATCGGAGATTGGGACGTTATAGGATGAATAAGATAAAAAGAGTACTTATATTTTATACAGCTATTCATTTTATTCTTCTGTACCTATATCAAATTCAATCTGTTTATGATTCTTTTACCAATACAATGGAAGTTGGGAGATGGTCTGTTATAGGGTTTGTTCCTGTTTTGCAACAATTTTGTCAAAGTCAATATAATCTTCTTCCCTCAACACACTCCACACATCATATTGAGTATTTTTCAATATTAGTATTTTATTTTGTTTTTTCACTTCAATACCATTGGACAAAGAGAGGGGTTGGTAGATTTAATAGAAGAAATAATCACCTCGATGATGATCAAAGTTCATCAATTCATGATGAGGTAAGTTATAATTAATTTTTTATTTTAAAGGATTATGAATTAAAAAATTTACACGTTTGTACTTTTGTTGTTGATACTAAATGTTCTTTTTTTGAGATGTACCAATCCACTTCTAATGCGGAGGACTACGATTCTGCTAGAAATCCAACGGTAATTAGTTGTTAAATATGGCTTGTATTATCATACTTTTTTTTATTCCTAAAATTTTTCTTTGCTTTTTTTGTTAATTGTTAATATGTTTTTTGTTTTAGCTTCTCAATGAATTAAGACCAAGTGAAGATGTTCAGGAGGTACGATCTGGTGCATCGATTCCAAAAATAACATCAAAAGTTTATGTAAGAGAAAAACTATCAACAATTTTTCCTGGATCAAATGAAAGTAATAATTGGTTGATAAATAATGAAGATATTGTTAATGTTCTCACATTTTGTGCGGAACACTTTTATGTTATACCATTGTTATGTCTGCTTACATGGGCTTTATGTTATCATTCGTTGATTGGACTTTTTCTATTAGCAATAGTATGCATTTTTTGGGGCATTTCAAATACTCAAAAACACTTTTTGAAATTAGCTCCATATGTAACATTTTATGTTTGCATAGTTCTAATTTCACAATACATTTTTTACATGCATTTGGAAAAATTGTTTGGTTGGATTTATGACCAAACAACAATCTCGTCATTACTAGTTTTGGGTTATGATATTAATTTACCTTCTATTCAGGTATTTACTTCACTTCTAACTAAAGTAAGTTTTAAAGTCTTTTTAAACATGTTTAATAATCAAAAAGTGTTGTAATAAATATAAATGCTTAAAAAAAATTTCATCAACACTTGAAATGTCTACCAATTCATTTATTAGTATAATGAATAATTACAAATATTTTTATAAATATTTAAAACGTCAAGTTTAATTTTATTCACTAGTATATAAAATTTTAATAATCAACTATAATATGACCCTCCCAGATTAGGGTGTATGATTGATTTAAAGTAACAATTTGTTAATAGATGAAACTTGATGCAATTCAATTGTTAAACATTTGTATTTTTTTATTTGCATTATTTGAAAATTTATAATATAACAAAATGGAGAGGAATATTATTATTATTTCATTTGTACATTTTGATTTTAGATAACCATGCATGCTTTAAAATTCGCTAAATTTAGTCATATGCCTTTTGTTAAAAATTTTTAGTCGAAGAATAATCGTTTAAGATATTAGGTATTAATCTACCATAATAATAAAAAAATTATTTTTATACTCAAAGAGATAGACTTTTTTAAAATTAAACATATAGGATATCAAAATATTCATATGTTTGAAGTTTTTTTTTTAATATTTTTATTTTAAATGTGGTGTATCATTAATGTTCCACAACATTATAATCTCTTTATATTTATGATACTACACTATAAAGTGTTAAATTTATATAAAAGTACAGACTTTATAATTACAATTAAAAATGGTTACGCCAATTGATCTAATTTAAACTACATTTTAGGGTGCATTATCACTTCCTTTATTTGTTTTATTGCGTCAAAAAGGTAGATACTCAGAGATTGACAAAATTAATAAAAACTCAAACTTTGGAAATTATCAAGGACAAGAAGAACATAATAGAAGAGATCTTGTAAGGGGAGCTAATCGTACTTCTCTTGCTGCTACGATTGTTGATGAATTGGTAAGTAATAAATTTTTTCTGCATTAACTAATTATAAAACAAATCTTTTTTTCTTTTATTTTAGAATACTTCAACTGTTGCAAGAGCTGTAAATGGAATATCTGATTTAGTTACCAGATATTGGATAGTTTTTGTTATTTTAACTTTACTGTTGACAGGTGTCGAGAAACCTGAAAATTTTATAAGACAAGGGTTTTTTATACTATTCTGTTTATTCATAATCCTTATTCAGGTAACATTTTATCTTTAAAGTTTAGTCATTTGTTATTCATTGTTCCCTATTTTTTAGTTATCATTACGAACATTTAGAGCATCATTATACGCGTTTTGGACACTCTGTATATTTTACTCCTCTATTGTTATTATACTAATATACTCATACGAATTTAAAATAGTTCAAGATTTTATAAGTAACGATCTTGGAATATCCAAGGAATGGTGTAGAGTTATTGGATTATTTGTCGTTAACAAAGAATTACAAAAACAATCTTTATTTGATAATCTATTTTGTCCCATTTTGTTTGTACTAGTAGCAATGTTACAGTTAAAGTTATTCCATGACCCATGGACTAAAATGACAAGATTGAAAAGTACGGATTCAGTTATATCAACTGATGCTGATACACCCGGTGAGGCATTTCCATCATCTGTTGTTGTTGGTGATCAAACTGTAACACAAAAAATAAGACGAAGCTTTACTACTTTTGCAGAAATACTTTGGAGGCTTGCTGAGGTACATTTAACAAAATTGGTATTATTTATACTTGTATGTTATGCTGCTAACGAGATTAGTGCTATCAATTTTGTCATTATCCTTGGAGTAACTCTTGCATTATGGATACAATTTCATGGATTCTGTGTTTCAATTAATTTATCCATTTTCTTAGGATTAGCTGAAACTGCTATAGTTATATATAATATTCTTTTTATTGATTCCGGTCCAATTGACAATCCATTCGAAGCATGGGATAATAAAAACTGTTCATTTGAAATAAAGAAGAAGAAATCATTTGAATTGTGGTTGGGACTTAAAAATGAAATGTATAACAATCAATTAATTGGAATTATCATTTCATTAATATCAATTGCTTCTATTTATGTTGTAAGGTATCGCCAACAAATTAGAAGATCATACACAGGAGCACCACCAATAAGAAATAATATTGTTTTTCAAGATTTTAAACCAAGTGATTTTGATAGAAGTTTCAGTAGTCTATTTAAATTTATCATAGATTATACCTTCTACAAATTTGGTCTTGAAATTTCAATGATTTTTATTACATTATCAGCATGGCAAAGAATGGATTTTGTATCTTTAATTTTGTTAACATGCCTATTTGTTTTTATGATTTTAAGTAGAAGTCAAATTAAGAGTCTATGGCCAATGTTTACAACTCTCACAGTTTTAATATTCCCATCACACTATGTTATGATGCTTGGATTACCACAATGTTTGTGTTATGAATACCCATGGATGAATCTTTTAAATCATATGGGTGTTAAGAATTCTGTTGCAAATATATTTAGATTCTTTGATTTGGCATATTATGATAGAGATAATGTACCTGTAATTGTTATATTTGATTTTCTATTGGCATTTGTTGTTGTTAAACAATTAGGAGTTTTTAGAAAAGAAGGGCCATCACATCCAGCAGGAAATAATGAATCAATTTACAAGAACAATCAATTTATTTTACATAAAAATAATCCATATAGAGATTTTGTGTTTAAACAAGAAACACACGTTGATTATTTAAAATGTTTTATCTTCCAATATTTTCATTGGATTAGTTTGATAATGGTATTTGTTGCAGGACTTGGAGGTACATCATTATTTGCTCTCGGATATGTCGTATTTGCTTTTATAATGCTATGGAAAGGAAATAAACTTTATAACATGGAAAATTACACTAAAACATTAAAATTATGGAGAGGTTTAATTTTTTATAATGTTGCTGCAATAATATGTAAAGTTTCCGTGCAATTTATTGGTTGTGCGCTTGTTTCACAACAAAAGCAAAATTTATGTCTTGTTAGACAATTATTTTCAATTATATGTGTTTATAATAATAGTGATGATGCTGGTGATATATTGGGTACTTGTCCAATTCATAAACGTGAAGCCAAAATTGGTTTTGATGCAATATGTTTTGCATTCCTTATTTTACAAAGAAGAATTCTTCATTCATACTTTTTCCAATATTGTATGATTGATTTTAGAAGTGAAATTGTTTTATCCAATAGAGGTGCTATTTTAAAAAATCAACTTATTGAAAAACAAATGAAAGAACAAAAAAATGAGGAAATGAGAAAGTTAAACGAGATTAAGGAACGTACAGCTACCATTAGAAAACAATATGAAGAAAGACAAGCACAAGAGGATTCTTCTGTATTTGTACCTCAAGATTATGGTCAAGGTAAGTTTATTTTAACATATATTTTAAAAAAAGCAATGAAACCTTTTAACTATTATCTATTCTGTAAATTTTGTTTATGTCTTTCTATATTTATTGTTACATGTGAATCATTAACATTCTAGAACGTCCATTTTATCATAATGGAGATGATCCATTTCCAGAGTATGAACGTCCTAGAGATTTCTATCGACAATCCTCATACAGAAATCAACTAAACTATCCTGGTTTGTATTCTTATTCCTCTTAGTTTGCATTAGCATAATTTATGTTTACCAATGCTTTAATTGCTTTATAATGTTTTTGTAAATATTTTAACTTATACATGCATTTTTTAGCCAAACGTGCTGGAGATTACTATATGTTTAACTATGATCCAATGACAGAGATATTGGAGACACCAAAAATTGATGTACCTGAAGTTGATCCTGGTTGTACAGATCCTGGAATTACACCTGCTCAAATGGTTCATGTTGCTGTTGATAAAGATATGGATATTGATAAGGCAATGAGAGCAATTGATTCTGCTAAAGATATTTCAGATGATTATAAAAGGATAGCAGCAGCAGTTCAATATGATGATGAAGGTGGCAATGAACCTGAGGATGATAAAAAGGTTGAGGAAAATTTCGTTGAAAATAAGAGTAATCAAGTAATAACATTATGCCGATTTATATTAAAATTAACTGAAAGTGCTATTGTATTTTGTGCTGCTGTATTGAATAATTTTACCAGAGAACACAGATATGTTGGTTATGTATTGAGGAAAGAAAAATTCAAGTTACGTGATAATTTAAGTGATTATTTGTATGATACAACAAGAGATCTTAATGAAACTCGTGATGCTTTTGATAATCAACAAATGCACTGTGTTAGTAATGAAAATGATATTACAACAATGGAGAAAGAAGCACATATTCATTGGAGTAAAAGAAATCCATACATTCGTTTTATTACTGCATTAGGAAATTGTATAAGTGCTCATACTGATCTTCTATGTTATTTTATGGCTATAATTGCTCATGCTAACTGTGGTTGGATTACAATGCCATTACCATTAATGGTATTCTTCTGGGGTTCTCTTGCTAGTCCTCGTCCATCAAAGAAATTTTGGATTGCAATGATACTATATACACAATTTGTTATTGTAGCTAAATGTATTGTTCAATTTGGTGACTTACAAAATGAAGAATCAAGATCTTTCAGTTATGATGCATCTTTAACATTAGGATTATTTTTGAAATATTGTGGTTTGTATAAAAGAAGTGAATATGCAGTATGGGATGTTATACTTTTAATGTGCCTATTTTTCCATAGATATAACTTAAGAAGATTAGGTTTATGGAAAGAAGCAAATAGTAATGAAACATTTAAAACATTACCTGATGTTACTGAATGTGTCTCAGAGAGTAGTGGTAACGAGGAGGAAGGTGAGGTAACAGTACAAAAAAAACCAGAAACACAGAATTGTTTCATGAAATTTTATAAAAATTTATTCAATCCAAAATTTAGATGTATTAATGATCTATATACATGGATGTTTGCTTGTGATTTTATTGCCTTCTTTATTGTTGTCTTTGGATACCGATATTTTGGTGATGGTGGATCAGGAAATATAATTAGTGATATCTCATCAAATAGAGTACCATTAACTTTTGTTCTTATGATGTTATCAATAACAGTTATGATAGTAGTTGATCGTGCGTTATACCTTAGAAAAGCAATATACTGTAAATTTGTCTATCAAATAATATCAATATTATTTATTCATATTTGGTTATTCTTTGTTCTACCTAAAATAACATCAATTTCACCAAGTATGAATGCAGCAGGTAAATTATTATACATCGTTAAAGGAGTGTATTTCCTTATCTCTGCTTGGCAAATTAGAAATGCTTATCCAAAAATGTGTATGGGTAATTATATAACACATAATTATAATCTTCACAATATGGTATTTTTCAAAGTTTTTCAAGCAGTACCATTCCTTTATGAGATTAGGACAGCAATTGATTGGACATGGACTGATACATCAATGCCATTATTTGATTATTTTAATATGGAAAATTATTATGCAATTATATTTAATTTAAAATGTGCAAGGACATTTGAAAGCAAATATCCCGCACCTAGAGGTGTTCCAAAAGGTACATTAATCAAGTATCTTATGGGATTACCAATGATATTTGCATTGATATTAATTGTTTGGTGTCCATTATTAGCATTTGCATTAATGAATAAAATTGGATTAACATTACCACCTGAAAACGTTAAAATGACAATTGCTATTGAAGGCTATCCACCACTATATACCATGGAATCACAAGGAATGGATATTCAAGTTTTTACAAATACCCAGTATGATGAATTAACAAAAAAGATTAGCAGTCTTCCTTATATAACAGAAGATTACAAATCATTGCAAAAAAGTGCATTATCGTATGTTGAAGAATTTCTACCACTGGATATATATAAAATACGTTTTAAACCGGAAGCTGAAGATAGGTGGATGATATCAAATGGTTCTTTATATGCATTACAAAAAGAACTTGCTGGAAATGGTACAATGAACATGAAAATTAATATTGAGTTGACAAGAAAACGTTCCTCAACGCAAGAACCTATAAGACATACAACATCATATAAAATCCCATTGCTTGCAGATACAGAAATGAGGAAAAATTTTACAACATCATTAAATTCAACAGGTCAAATAAGTAATTCAGTTATAATTGGTCCTGCTGTACCTGAATTCTTTACAGTACCAAATGAAGGAGAATTATCAGCAACTAGTGAATTACAAAAACTTGTTTTAGAACGTGGACGTTTAAATAATACATTTATGAATATTTCATTATCAAGAAATGGTGATTATAGTATTGGAACAGCATGGTCAATACAATTAGTTGTTCCACCATCATTAAATAATATAATTTCACCATTCCAACCATATATTCTTGATGGATCAGTCAATAGAACATACTTGGAGTTTGTTCTTTTTGTTAATAGAGTTTATCCATCATACATAAATAAATATGTTTCAGGTGGTATAATAGCTATGTACATTGCTTTTGTATTAATGTTACATAGAATTATTCGTGGTGCCATAACTAATTCACCTCTGGATGTGAGTATTAATGAAATTCCAAATGCTGATTTGTTATTAAGAATGTGCTTAGATATATATATGGTACGGGAAGCAAAAGATTTTATATTAGAACAGGATATATTTGCAAAATTAATTTTCTTATTCCGATCCTCTGAAACATTGATAAGATGGACTCGTCATAAAGTAAAGCAAGACTAAAATAAAAAGGAACCGTTTTAAAGAAGAAAAAAATTAGATGTTTATTAATATGTGTGCTAATTAAATTATTCTCCTACCTTGAATTTAAATTCTCATTTATTTGTTTCTTTTTTCTCGAATGTATTTAACTAATATTAAAATAAAAATCATTTTGAACTGGTAAAAAAAATAATAAGCAAACAGATATATGATTATCAAAATTTTACATATTCATTTTTAAGTTTTTATAAAGGTTCAAGATGTCATTATTTTAATATTAGTTTCGCAACTTATTAGCAAACATTTTTTTTATAATAAAATAATAACATGTTACAGATTTTTGTTGCTTTTTTTTGTTCAATTTTTCATGAAAACTCTACATTTTTTATATTTAATAATAATTTTTTTAATATAATTTAATGTGTAAGAATTTAATATTGGAGTATTTTTTAAAATTGGTTATGGTTTACACGTATGCAATGTTTTTTGTTGGTTAAATTAATATTAAAATCACTTTATTCGTACAACTTATTGTTAAATATAAACGGTTATCAAATTTAATAGAAAATATATCTTAACAAGAATATTTTTATATCATTTGGTAAAATGACATTGTTAAACTAAGACTCGGCCTGTATTAAAATATTGTGGTGATTTATTATAAAATTATTTAAATTATGTTATCAATACTCAAGAAAAGATCTTTTCTTATTTCTATAGTTAAAAATGGTGATGAAATATTTTCACGAGGATATATAAATTCAAGTAATAGGATACTAATACGTTCTGAATTGTCTGCTTATGAATCAGCAACATTATTATATAGTGATAAGCTTCGAAATCTTGAAAATAATCTTGCACTAATAGAGGAAACAAGAGTAGAAACACATAAAAAAGTAAGTTTAAATTCTGATTGCTACTTATTTTTATCGAGATTATTAAACAAATGGAACCAAGAATAGTGAAATTAAAGAATTGTATTTGCAACGATAAAAGTGATATTGTTATAGGCGATCCAGTGGGAGTTGGATTAGTATTACCCAATGACTTTGTGTTTAATCTTGTTTTTGTGGTTTCGGGTGATGAAATAGAAACTTTTGGTAGCGATTTTAAATTAAATTCACAATTTAGAGAAGGTTTCATTGATACCATAATTAATCTTATTAAAGCAGATAAAAGTTTTTGGAATGATAAAGAAGATACAATAAAAGTTAAAAATAGAAATAAAATTCTGTTATGTTTTGGGGATAAAACAGAACTACGTATTAATTTTGCTGCAAATAATGAATTAAGAAATTTGAACTTATTTAGATATTATGCTGCATCAGATGTTAGATTTAGAAAGTTATATTTATACGTTAAGATGCTATCATTAAACATGAAAAAGTTAGGTGGTGTTAAAGGATTATTAGACAGTCATAGAATTTTTATTCTTGTGGGTCATTTTCTTCAAACGTCCTTTGGAAATCAACAAGCTGTTTTACCCGTTCTAACTGATATTTATTCTTCTTTCCTTTCTCCAAATATTCCGACAAAAGATGTATTAGAAAATCTTTATAAACCTGTTGATGTTAGTGGAATTCAACCTCTTATTAACCCAAAGCCTTTAGCTTCTCATTTAGTTATACAATTTATAGATTATTTCGCAAATCCTGATTCTTACAAAAGTGATATATACTTAAATAAGTTTCATCCTGTAAAAGAACGTGAAATGATTCAAAAATCGAGACCTCGGATTTTAAATTTTTATACCAACAAAAGATTATGTAGCTATGATAATAATTTATATATGTTTTTAAGGTGTATGAAGAATGCCCAAAAATTGATAAAAAAGGGTCGTTTTATTGATAATTTTTCAAATTTTTATTTTTAATTATAAAAAGTTATTAATTGACCAAATAGTAAAAAGGCCATTTTTATCAATATAACATTTACTACATGTTCGAATTAAATTATTTATTATTTAATAAATTGTTTATTGTATCGTTTGTTATGAAATATTTAATTATGAATTTATAATTCGCACTTAAGTTAAATTATATTTTTTATGGTATCTAGTGTTTGTTAGTAATATTTTATCTATGGCTATATATTTTATAGAAAACCATTGTGATACCTAGTATTACCACTTATTTTTAATTTTTTTTCAGGATTTTCATGTTATCGACAAAATTAAAAAGTTTAATAAAAATGATAGGCTTTTTTTTTACAATTTTGTTCATTCGTTTTCAAAATAATGAAAAAAATTTTAACGATTTGGAACTACAGATAATAGTGATATATGACAAATATTTTACATGTGATAGTATGTCATATAAATATACATAAAGTATCTAAAATTTGTTAATTAAATTTTTCATTGCTTTATGTTGATAAAGTTCCCTAAAAAATACGTTCTAAAAAATATTTGACATTTCTTTGTAATTTTAATTAAAATTAATAGTTGTTTTATTCGTAAAAATTGTATTTTTAATAACTTTATTTTCTATTATTACACATCTGTTTTTGAGAGATATATTGAAATAACAATTTTACCATATACTCTTATTGTTTTTATAATTATAATCGCATCAATTACTATAAAATATACACAAAAATTATATATAATAAGTATTATCTTGATTTATCTATTAATCTTCGAAGACGTTGAGCTGTATAAGAAGATTCCTAAAAGAAATATAGTTTTATTAACAAAAAATATTATAAGCAATATTTGTTTCAAACTTACCAAATCTACTTTTGAACCTTTTTCTATATGTTGGTAAAATTCATTGAGTAAAGTTTTACTATCCTCTACATTACCTCTTTTATATTCAAATACAGCAAAATTTAAGTAAATTCCTATTGTTTTATCCTTATCCAATGATAATGCTCTTTTAAAAGCTTTTCTAGCATTATCATAATCTTCTAAATTACTTAAAACAACTAAAATTTACTACATAATTGATTTTTCTTATTAACACTAACCTGCTAGAGCCTCAAAAATAAAAGCTTTCTTTGGTTGTAAATTAAGTGCCGCAGATATATATTGGTAAGCAGAAGCATATTGCGCTAATCCATTATAAGCTAAACCCATGTTAAATAATATTTCCCAATTTTGTGGAATCAAATAATCTGCCTTTTTAAGGCATGATATCGCTGCAATGTACTTTCCTTTTCCATAAAAGCACATTCCAATGTTATTCCATAAAATTCCACTGTAATTGCAAATACTTGTTGCATGTCTAAATGAAAAATTATTATGTTAATAATAATAAAGGCAACCTGTATTTAGTTAAAGCAACATCATAATCACCATTATTTTGAATAATGTAAGCAGCTCCAATAAGACTTGGAATGTGATTTTTGTCACTTGTTAATGCCTTTCCAAAAGCTGCAAAGGATAACTCTTCAGATCCAAGCTTAATATAGTCATATCCTAATTCTTTTAACAATTCTATATTTGTATTGTCTATTTCACTGGCTTTCTTTAATGCTTCTGATGCTGAAAAAAGATCACCTTTCTCTCTACAAAAAAATGCAATTAAAGAAAGAATTTCTGCATTTTTTGATGCTGATGAACAGCCAAGTAATGTTTCTATTGCATTATTACATGCTTCAGGAGTTTTTCTTTTAAGATAAAAAATTGACAAAGCTTTCCAACAATATGCTTTCCAATTTTTTGGGTTAATTTGTAATATTTTTGTAAAATAGACTAATGCTTGCCCATGATTTCCAACCAAATAATTTATTCTCCCCATATCCATTAAATATTTAATATTTTGATTATTTAATTTAAAAGCACTCTCGTAACAGTTTAATGATTTTACAATATTTAAATCTTGGAGATTAAAAGCTCCTGATACTTGCATTGCATATTCATTGCATGAATTAGAACTTTTTAATGTTTCCTATAAATTTTTTCTATAAAATTTTCTTTTAAAAAATATACCTCGATTAATTGTTTACATTCATCTATATTTTTTTCACTGTATAAATAATAAATCTCTTGATTATTTGTCGTGATAGGAGAAAGTTTTAAGACTTTTTGGATGTTTTCATTACCTAAAGCTAATTCTTGTATGTTCCTTCCCGATGATATTGCTTTACGTCTAGGGGAAGGTTCTAATTCATCTTCACTAATAATTTGCTCATTATCAACCTCAATTTCTTCATCTTCCTCATTATTATTGTTTTCTTCATTAACTTTTTCAATATCTTCTTTTATTTCATTGGTTTCACTCATCATCATGAAAATATTGTTGTTAATAGTATTTTTTTTAAAATATAGAAGTTAAAAAATATTAAACATTTAAGTTTTGCTAATATACATTTACAAGAATTAATTTTACTTTAATATTCAGTATATGTATGGTTGTCATGGTACTAAGTTATCAATAATGGCTTCTATAATGAAGTACATAGAAAATTTGTTTACTATAACATAAAGGGAAATGCATTTTTTACTAAAAAAAAGAATTTTGACAATGTCATTTCATAAATTTCGCTCTTTCAAATATATATGGTGAAAAAAATTGGTTGTAAAAGGAATTTAAAAAAAATTACAAATATATACAATTTATAAATATAATATTCAATTTGATGGTATAAATGTTTTATTTTCCATTGATCATTTTATTATCCTAAATAATAAATATGAGGTTTTTTAATTGAACAATTACTTATATATTATTAAACAAAATTTGACAAATACACATATTAAATGAACCATTATAAAGCAAAATGATATTTTAATCAAATCACCTTTTATAACATTTAGCATAAACAAAAAAATTTTTTTATTCTATAAAATTATATATGTTAAATTTATTTTTCTAAATCTTTAAGTTTTATCTTTTAATTGCATAATTATATTGGTTATAATCATTCTAGTTGATGTATTATTTGAATTATTTGAAATATGAAGAAAAATATACATATATTTATCTTTTCTTTTATTACATTTCTTTGTGTTTATGTAATTTTTGTCTTTAAATATGTGTAATTACATATTTAATGGTAAATTGATATTTTTTATAAATAACAACGTGTGCGCTTATATCAAATATTTAAATCATGACATTATTTTACAAAGATAGCTTTCATATAACATAGCAAAAAAATTAATTTTTAATTATTTCTGTTATTAAATTAAGGGAAATATATTTTTTACATTATAAAGAATAAATTTTTTAATGTTTTCATTGATAAAATATATATATACATTAAGAAGTCAATATTATTGGTTGGGTATTAAAAAAATTGTATTTTAAATTCTTTGATATAACAATATATTTTTTTATTAACTATCTATGTTTCATATTATAAAAATAATTTTGTTACACTTATCAACTAATACAAAACATAAATCTTTCTATTTATCCATTGTAAAGTGTTGTATGTAAAGTCATATATACAGAAATCTCTGTTGCTTACTTTTCATAACCATAATAATTTTTGAATTATGACTTTTTATATTTTTGCAAAAAGAAACATTACTTAAAATACGATTATATTTGTTCTTTGTATAATTTATCAAAAGAATTTATAATTGTATGACATATTATGTTTTAAAATAATCACTTTAATGTCATTTTTCTTTCCTGTTAAACATTAAACTTTCTATTATTTTATTTAGTGTAAGAAAAATTTGAATAATCTCCACTAAATATATTATTAATAAAAGTTTCTCTCTTCCATAATTTATTTCAAAATTGCATTGAGTAGCTATTAATGATAAAAATAAAACTCTCTTTCTTATATAATTATCACTTTTATACTTTTTAAACAAAATATTTATTGGGCTTTATTAATTTTTATTATAGAAAATTTATTTTATTTAGTTTTTATAACATTATAACGAAAAATATTTCACATCAACTTTACTTAAATATATTATAAAGTTAGAAAAAAAAATTTTTTAACTTTTTGTCAATATCAATTAATAGTTTTATAAAAGTTTATGATGATTAAATTATTTATGTGTAATTTACTCTGACCTAAATATATGTAAATTTAGTATTTCCACTAATTTTCATTTTTTTTTACATTTTTCTTGCAAAAATTTGTCATATTTTAACATTGCTTTTTATTGATTTTCTTTTAATTCATTCAAGGTGTAATCTTTACACGTTTATTTAATTTACATAAATATATAAATCTTTAAATAAACGATTTCAACCAGCGCAATTTCTTTTCATAAAATATTTTATAAAAGTTTTATAAAAATTTTAGCCTACAAAATAAATATTAAAAATAATACATTTTTTGGTTAACTGAATATTAAATTAGCGTTTAAAGATGTACAATATTTAACTGTACATTTAAATATTTTAAAAAAATTTGTAGTATGAAAGAATATAGATATAGAAGAATATTTTTAGATCATCATTAAAAATGTTAAATTGCGTGCTTAGTCATTTATGTTTACGCCAGATCTTATATTAAATTTTACTTGCCTATTGATCAATTGATTTAGTGTAACAAATTCCACAATTAATTAATGTGGGTGTATTAAGACGGAAAAAAAACATCGAAACTCGTTAAATTATTTATTTATTTTTTTCTTTTTGTCAAGTGACATTATTATTAATTAGATATAAATAGAAAAACACAAAGATATTTCATATTTTGTTTTTATATAATTCTGATTGAACTTTAGGGATATATAACTTATTCATAATTTAAATAATTTATTTTGGTTGTTTGAAACATAATATCAAATTATTATGGCAAAATTATCTTTTGGTTTACTAAAATTGACAAACAGAATATAACTTTAATTTTCCATTTTAATATTTTAACATGCTTCAAGAACACTACAGAATATTTAAAGAGTATTTACTTTTTTCATTTCTATTTTTAATACATATATTTCTAAATACCAACGTAAAATACAATCATATGATAAAAAAAATATCTACATTAATATTTTTATAAATTGAATAAGACTACTAGAAAATAAATGAACTATAATTTTAAAAAGTTATTTTCCTTCTACTGTTGTTACTTTGATGTGATTTTATCTTAACTTTAGTTAAATATTCTTATCATTATTGAGAATTCAAAAAAATCACACAATATTTTATTATTTCTGAATATTTAATCTTTTTTTAATCATTAATAAATCGACGTAGTGTGTTGCCGATGATAACATTAAAGTACTGGTACTTTTTTTAAAGTCAGTATTCTGACATTTTTTATTTTCCTCTTAAACGAAATTACAAGTTTTCTTTATCTTTTTTATTGAAAATATTTTTATGTCGCATTCACATAAATATAATACATATATTTTCACATCACTTTTTTGTCATATCAAATATTAATAATTTGGAGGAAAACATAATTAAGAAATTTTGAAATATAACTAATGATAATACTCTTATCAATCAATGTTTATTCATTTAAGAATTAAAATTTTTCTCTCAAAAATTTGTATAATAAGACATATAAATATAATAATGTTAGTAAAGTATTAAAATAATAATTTTAAAGCATAGCTTTACTATTGTACACTAAAAGAATTTTCGTAGAACCGTTAACGTTAAAAGTAAACAATTCATGGAGGTTTTACTATTTATTTTACGCTTTCATAATATTTTAAAATCTGATTATTTAAGATATCTAACATTTTATAATATATAAAATGGTAAAGATGAAATAAGTTTTAAGCAGTGTTGACAATTTTATTTATTTATAACAAAATTTTATTCCAATTTCTAATGATACATGATACTTTTTACAGAAACATTTTGAACAATATAAATATAAAATATGTACTTTTATATTATATCATTTAAAATATGTATATTTGTAATAATCGTCTTTGTTTTTCGCTTTTTTTCATTCTTTACAATATAATGGTATTAATGTTATCAAAATATTGTATATATTTTATTATTATTTCATCATTTAAACACATATTTATTCATTTGTTAAATGATTGTAAATAACATAAAATCATTCTATAACCTATAACAGAACCCAAATTTTCTTAAATACTATTTACCCTATATCTTAAAGTATACAAAAACATTTTATTTTGTATTATAATACATAAATAGTTCTTTAATTATTAATTATGTATAACGTTATTACTTTAAATATCCTTATTTAGTAGTTACAACAAAACAATAACAATCTAATATCTTTTGTAAAGATCACATAATAACACAGTTATAACCGAGAAAATTATAAACAATAATCTCTTTAATTACATTGATTTTAATCAAATTTTATAGGAAATTTAAATTAAATAGGTTGAGGAAAAGAATAAAGATAAATTAAAGACAATGTCAAATCAGGAACGCAAAATTGATGTTAGACCATCCAACTATTCAGTTATTGATAATGAATTTGAGAGCATGAGAGAACGCTTTGAAAACGAAATGCGCCGTGTTGAAGATGAAATGCAACGACTTCGTCGTGAATTCGAAGGTAAGTTATTGTTAAAATATTTAAAGTTTTATTTTTATTTTTTACAAGCATAACTTGGAAAGTTAATGTTTTTTATTTCCAACTATTTTAGAATAATTATGTTTTCTTTATATCTTATTTTCAAAAAAAATTACCCCCAACAAAAGTTTCTTTATTCTTTAATTTCATTTTTTAAAGAACTTTTAACAATAAATATAGTCAGTCAATATAATAAATTTAAAAATTTCTCTTTTATATGTAAACATGACACATTTTCCATCCTAAATACACAACTTTTTAATTTTAAGTATAAACTAAAAGTTTAAAAATTTTTTTTATTATCTTATTTTAACATATGTATAATATATTTATTTTAACATATGTATAATATATTTATTTTTAGTTTATACTCCAAATAAAACTTCTCCGATTGGAACAACTCATTCTACTACTAACAGTTATAACAACAGAATTGGAAGTCATAACTCAACTTTCGACCGTAACTACTCTTCAAATTCTGATCGCTTTTACGGTATGAAAAATTATATCGTTTATTTATACTTTTTTAGGACAACCATCTGGAGATATAATGAAACATCATTCATCTGATTTAATGTCAATTAGGCCAACTTATGATCCATACCTTGACAATTTAAAAAGCCCACTTATCAAGGATGAGAGTGATGGAAAGACTTTAAGATTAAGGTAAATATATATTATTAATAATTTAAATAAATATTCTTCTCTTAATTTTTAAGATTTGATGTTGCACAGTATAAACCTGAAGAGGTTACCGTCAAAACTGTTGATAGTCGTCTTCTTGTTCATGCAAAACATGAAGAAAAAACACCAACACGAACTGTCTTTAGAGAATACAATCAAGTAAGTTTATTATTTAAATATTAGTTTATACTTCATTTTCTATAGGAATTTATGCTCCCTCGTGGCACTAATCCTGAACTTATCACAAGTACTCTTTCCACGGATGGTGTTTTAACTGTTGAGGCTCCACTTCCGCAATTATCTATTCAACAATAAACAAATTAATTGAATGCTTTTTTAAATGCATGCAATTCATAAAATTTTTTGTCTAAGTTTTTTTTTTATCTCTCGATCTATTTTTACAATATACACTTATTCATTCAATGTTATATGATGTTTTGTAAGTCCCAATAAATGGCTTATTATTTTAGAAATATTTTTATATTATGATAGAAAAAGATTAAATTAAAAAGGACACATATTTAAAATTACTTTGTTAAAATATCAACAATAAATGACATAAAAATTATAAACATCATTCATACCTTTGTATAGAACATTTCGTAGTCTGTAGCAGGAAGTTATTGTTAAGAAAATGTCAAAATAATGTTCAGAAGTCTTTTGTTTGTATTTTTATCAATGTCTATAAAATTTTAGCAATATTCAGCAAAAGAAGAATGTTACATTATTTATCGAATAATTTTACAATTCATGATAAAATAAAAAGGAATTATAGTTATACTTGACTATAAATAATAACAAAAGTGATTATTTTATTTTTTTTACAATTAAAGAATTGTGTTAAAGTGTACTCATCTTTGATTTTGTGTTTGTAATTTGCATATAAAAGAAAGCCTTCAAAGCAACTGATGCATTATACAAATTGTTTATAAAAATATAATGAAAGTTGGTATTACAAAGGAATTACTATTGTTATCAGTCACATTTGGACTGTCTGTAAGTCTACTTTTACCACATCTTTTAAGCAAATAATTTTTAGATATTACTTTTAATAAATATATACAATAATTTTGATAATTCTTCCCAACATTATGTTTTACTATGGATAAGTGTTTTTGCTATTTGTGTTAAAACAACAAGGCTATTAAGAATCATAAATAATGATGATTAACCTTATTTTAATACCAACATTTATAAATTATATTTTTTAATGATATTTTAAGTGTTTTTAAATCTAAAAATAACAATTTTGTACAATAAAAAAGTTGTAAACAAGTAAAGATGCTATTAAATAAAGTCAACAGTGTAGTATTTACAATTCAATTTTTTAGTAAAGATGTTATTTTTATCTTTGTAATGATTTTTTTTTCTCCTCAGCTTTATGATACTATAAATAATCGTCAAAAAGAGTTCTCAAATTGTGTGAAAACTTCCATCCATTCTGTTATTAAAAAAACAATATAGAAATTAATCTTTCCGTAAAAAAACAATTTTATTTAATTGAATAGAGCAAAATGTCTAATTTTTTGTCTTTTTAATTACCTAAACAATGATAAAAAGTAACACTTTACTACAAAATAAAACCGTGGATAAAACATTTTGATGTTTTATAGATGCTTAAAAATCAATTTTCATACAAGATGTAGAGTTGGTGAATGTGTTTTAAATTATAAAATAAAAAATTTTGTAATATTAAAGAAGTTATATTATCTAAAAAGTATAATAAATACAAACTACAATATTATTATGCAAATCTAATGAATTTAATAATGATTTAAATACATTTTGATACAGTAATTTATTAAGTGAAATTATGATATTATCATTTTTAATATTCTACTTTTTATTGAATTGTCAATCATATATTTAGATAATTGTTTTTGCTATTATGTCATTTATTTTCTATTACATAATATTTCAATGAAATATTTATAAGTCAATAAATTAAAATGTTTTTTAAATATGTATAAATATTGTTTAAAAGATAAAAATACAATGACATAGAAGAAATTTATACAGTAATAATTTGAATTGTTAATTTTTTCATTTTTTTTATTCTTCTAATTCAATGAGGCATAGTAAATCTTTTTGCTTATTTGAATGATTAAATAACTTTTCTTATTTTTAAAAATATTGCTAGCAATTTTGATTTAATTTTATAATATTAAAAGACAAATCGCGTTAAAGTGAAACTTATTAAAAAATGCCCAACATTCATAATATCATATGAAATTGTTTATAAATATATTTCCTAAATAATGTTTTTTAGTTTATCATGCTGTAAATTTGAAATATTATTCGTTTGATGTCAATTAGAAACATAAATTTGATACATGTGTTTTAACTTTGAAAAGAGAAGACTTGAAGTAGTTAATTAAGGATATTAATATTATTTTTTGGTACGACGAAATTCAAAAATTTCTAATCTAATGAAAACTTTAATTGATTGTGAAAAAGCAAATAACTAATTTAAAGATTTTTTTGTAAACTAAATTTTTCAGTTTATAAGAAAATGACAGTAATCTCATTCCCTTAAATCGCCAAAAATATTTTATTGATATAAATTTTAATTTAATTTTCTTATGGAAAAGTTCATTATTGATATATTGGAATAAAAAATAGGATTTATATTGTAAATTATTTGTTTAATTGCATTTTTTACAACAATAATTATTGTTATTTGAAAGTATACATAAATAATTAGTGAAGCAAGTTGTATTAAGTATGTAATCAAATTATAATATTTTGATTATTAGAAATAAATATGAATATTATTATTGTAATTTGAATATAAATTTTATTATTTATACACGTTGAATTATGTGGGTAACACCACTCAATAAATTTTTATTACTAGTAGTTTAAGTAATTGATTTTTTAATCTTATAAAAAATTTTTATTAAATCACACTTTTTGAGTCAATCAGACATTCGATGTACAACTAAAAATTTTACCCCCCATTTTTATTTCATTAATAAAAAGAGCAACTAAAAAAATGTACATTGACAAATTTTTACGTCCTGAAACTTCGAGATACAGGAGCTGTAGTGAGTCAAAGTTTGAAAAATCGATTTTTACAAGTTTCCAGTAGATAAATTTTTTTAAAAACAAATATTGTTTCTAGGGGTAATTTTTTATAAAAAGACGAATGAGCATACTCTTGACTTCCTAAATTGACGTTTTCATTGTTTTTTAGAATTTTTTTTTAGTTTTTTCAATGTTTGCGTACAAAAATCGAAAAAGCGCATGTTCCCACTATGCTCATTCGATTTCTCATGTAATTTTACATCTAGATTCATGGAAAAAAGTAAAATAAAAAAGTTAGATCATTGTGCTCTTGAGTGAAGAAGAATCTCGGTATTTTCTAAGGTAATAAGTTTTTTCAATTTTTGAATACAAAAATCAAAAAAGCGCATGTTCCCACTATGCTCATTCGATTTTTCATGTAATTTTACATCTGGACTCATAGAAATCAAAAAAAATAAAATGGGAAAGTAAATGTGTTTTCATACAAAATATAGATGTCAATTCAATGTAGTAGAATATCGGTACATTTTTTAATCAATTTTAAATTTTTTTTATAATAAACATTGTTTCCAACAGTAAAATTACATGAAAAATCGAATGAACATAGTGGAAACATGTGCTTTTTCGATTTTTGAAGTCAAACATTGAGAATTTTATTTATCTTATTTCCCTAGAAAATATCGAGATTCTTCTTCATTCAAGGGCACAATGATCTACCCATTTTATTTTACTTTTTTCCATGAATCTAGATGTAAAATTAAATGATAAATCGAATGAGCATAGTGGGAACATGCGCTTTTTCGATTTTTGTATTCAAACATTGAAAAAACTTATTACCTTGGAAAATACCGAGATTCTTCTTCATTCAAGGGCACAATGATCTACCCATTTTATTTTACTTTTTTCCATGAATCTAGATGTAAAATTACATAAGAAATTGAATAAGCATAGTGGGAACATGTGCTTTTTCGATTTTTGTACGCAAACATTGAAAAAACTAAAAAAAATTCTAAAAAACAATGAAAACGTCAATTTAGGAAGTCAAGAGTATGCTCATTCGTCTTTTTATAAAAAATTACCCCTAGAAACAATATTTGTTTTTAAAAAAATTTATCTACTGGAAACTTGTAAAAATCGATTTTTCAAACTTTGACTCACTACAGCTCCTGTATCTCGAAGTTTCAGGACGTAAAAATTTGCCAATGTACATTTTTTTAGTTGCTTTTTTTATTAATGAAATAAAAATGGGGGGTAAAATTTTTAGTTGTACATCGAATGTCTGATTGACTCAAAAAGTGTGATTTAAAAATATGTTTTATATTTATTTTAAATCTATATAAAATTTTGAAAAAAAAAGTTACCACAAGTAATTACTTTAGAAGTGTATGTACAAATTTGAAGATTCTTTAAAAATAATAAAAATTATATAAATTCCTGATGTTAAAAAGTTAATGCCTAATATAAGAAAATTGTTAATTGATAAAGAGTTATTTGTCGAGGTATCGAAAGTTGTTAAAGAATGGAAGAGTGATATGAAATACAATTTAATAAAAGAAGGAAAATTTAATCCCTCTGAAATCAAAATTGGTAAAAGTTGATAAATCATCAAGTAGAATTAGGCCACAACTTATAACTTTTCAAAATTAATATAAAAATTTATTATATAATATTAGCAAACTTGACTCTTATATTATATAAATAGAGTAGAAATTAATATTAGGTTGTCCCATCCAAAATGACTATTTTTTACCCTATTTTTTAAATACCTATAACTTTTTTAAAAATAAATAGTTTTATTCAAAATAAGAACCATTACAATCTGTGCATTGTTGCCAACGAGATACGAGTTTATTGATTCCATCTACATAGAAATCCGGGCTTCCAGATTCGATGAAAGCCTCAAAGGCAGTTTTTGTGTCCTCATCGTTCCTGAAGATTTTCTCCCTTAAGAAAGTGTTGAAATGTTTGAAAAAGTGGTAATCTGTTGAAGAAATGTCAGGTGAGTATGCCGGGTGAGATAGAGTTTCATATCCCAACTCCCTCGGTTTCTGAACAGTTCTCTTTGAAACGTGTGGCTTTGCGTTATTGTTTAGAAGAATTGGTTCTTTTCTATTGACTAGAGCAGGCACTTTCTGGGACAATTTCTGGTGCATCTTTTCAATTTGTTAGCAATAAGATTCCGAATTAATAGTTTAACCAGGTTTCATGGACTCGTAGTGGATAATTCCTGCAGGAGACCATCAAACAGTCACCATGACCTTCTTTGGGGGTAGTTTGTGTTTCGGAAACTGTTTTGGTGCTTCATCCTTGTCCAATCATTGTCTAGATCTTTTGCGATTGTCGTAGAGGATCCATTTTTCGTCGCAAGTGATAAGACGACCAAGAAATTGATCGTTCTTGTTCCTCAAAATGAGAGATGAGCAAATTTCATAACGACTTAATTTTTGATAGTCGTTTAATTCATAAGCTGCCTATCGATCAAGCTTTTTTGTCTTTTCTATCTCCTGTAAGTAACGGAAAACTGTTGATTTGGATACATTTAGTTCTCTAGCAAGTTCCCTAACCGTTATACATGGATTTGCTTCAACAACTTCTCGTAACACGTCGTTATCAAGAACTGATTCAGGCCTCTCAGACTCTTCATTCTCGAGATCCTTACTGCTTTCTCTGAATTTTTTAAACCATCTTTGAACCGCAGAAGCAAAGACAAGATTTTTTCCGAAAGTTTCGTTAATTTGTTGAGTTGTTTTTGCAACATTAGTACCACGTTTGAACTCAGAAAGTATAATAGCACGAATATCACGTTTTGGCGGCATTGTTTGTTTTTAAAATAAGATGATGATAATCAGAGCCCATGGCAATGATATATATATCATCATATAGAAGAGATATAGGAGAATCTAACAGTTTGATTTTTCTACCAAAACATAACCAATAATTTGAGAAAACGCGTGCCAAACAACGTGTATCAAAAAATAGTCAATTTGGATGAGACAACCTAATAATTACTAATATTGAGTTTTTAAACAATCATTTACAGCTTTTTGGTTCATTATCCCGAGGAATCAAACGAATATTTTACAATAACTCAGAATTAATTAGCTAAATTAAATAGTTAAATGAAAAATTTTTACAAGATCTAAAAAAGTTTTTTGAAGTTAGTAAATAAGATGAGTTTGAATTTTTAAATAAAGAATAGAAAAATGTTTTATTATTATAAATATGTTGATGTTACAGTTGAAGCAATCAGTGTTATTGAAGTTTAATAAAAAAAACCTCGGATTTGACGACAAATAAGTTATTCTAATTAAATCATTTTCAGAACTGAAATAAATAAAAAAAACGATTGAGTTGTTGCTTTTTTATAGAGGTGCGATCCTCTTGATTATGAATTAACAATATGTATAAGTAAATACTTTATTTAATAAAATTAGGTTACAACTTTACTTCTAATGAATTAAAATGAATTTTCTATCAGCTTTTATATTATCACTTGAAAACGCCTTCCATGTGGGCGTTACAGAGTAATTACTTTATCATGCTGAAAAAAGATGAATCATTAGATATTTCAAAAATTTGGCGAAATAAATATGCTATGGATTACTTGTTTATCAGGGGGTAGTATATTGATAAATTTTATAACATATGTAATTAGCAATGTTCTTAATTTTTCTACCTCATTTTGAAGGAATATGAAGGCTAAAAAACAAAAATTATAACGTAATTACTAAATATACATTCTTTCGTTGAACTAAAGTTTGATAACTAAGATTATTAAAATTATTTTATTAAATGATGTAAGATTTGTTTTTCTTCAAAAAGTAAAAAAGGTGCATCAGAGATTACTAAGTTTAGCAATACATATCCATTTTCTCTATAATAAAATTTAATTCGAAATGTAAAAAATTTAAATTTTATCCTGGTGCTTTTCTATAACCACTCTAGTATTTAAAAAATAACTTAACAAATGTTAAGTAAATAAATATGACATAAAAGTTTTTACAAAAACTCCTAAATTTTGTAAAAAGTTTGTTATTACAAATTCTTGTGATCATAATGAAATTTCATAATAATAATTAATTTCAAATTGTTTTATTTTAAAAATATACAATAACATGTTTAGAAAGTTTAGTTGAAAAAAAATATTTATTCTTTGAAAAAAAAGGTACTTTTGTTCCCAAAACATAACGTCGCAGCCTCTATCTAAAAAGTCATTTGAACTATAAAAAAATTTTAACAACCCGCAAACTCAAAAGAATTGAAGAATAATTATTGGTATGTAAATATGTATTGATATTGGTATTGTGTTTATGAATAGATTTTTTTATCAGAAACATTTGTTTCCCACTTGGCACAAAGATCTTTGTTCTATATTTTAAAATCAAAATATTTTAACTTTTTATTTACAATTGTCTAATCCTTTATACTCTATTTAAAATTAAACAATTCAAAGTTTAAATAACTAAAGGTATACTGAATTATAAAATTATTTAATTCCGGTGAATATATTAAAAAAATATTTTACATTGTTGCAAAGCAAAAATTTTAACGACATAATAGAATGTCTTAAAAAATATATAGTTTTAATAAATTATAATCACTTTATTTACTTTAAGTCTATTGATTCAAACATTATATATAATCTAAAAAATTAATCTTCATACAAATTAACTATTCATCCATATGTATTACGTATTGCATCCACTTTTAATTACGCTATGATAAGTTTCACTTTAACATGTAATTTTAAAACTTTCTGTAATTGGGTTCTATTTAAGGATATTGTGGTTGTTATTTGAAATAACAAATACTGTGTGTGTAACCTCTATTTTAATTATATTTTAAACAATAAGACAATATTAAATTTTGAGAAAAAAGTGTTATTATAATATATGTTTATGAAAATTCTATTAAAATTTTTTATATCTTAAATTAAATGTAACTTCAAATCTAAAATTTTTTAAATTTTGTTTTAGTAAAAATACTTTATTTTTCTTTCAAAAATGTCATTACATAGGTTTAATAAATTATTTTTTTTATGCATAATTATTAAAACTAATTAGTTTGTTTTTTACAAAGATTAGTGTACATTTGAGTAAAATTTGCGTTTTTAATGGAATATTTAATGAAGTTTAGAAGAGACACTTCATTATTATTTAATATCCGTAACAATTTTCTATATACTTTAATTCATTAAAAGAAAGATGTAAAGCAGAATATTGTTTAATTATTTTATATCAATATAATAAAAATTTTAATTTATACAAGTAAAAATGCTTTTTCAATTGAAGATAAAACTTTCTTCATTTAATCTCGCTTCATCACAAATGTTTTAGCATAAATATATTGAATAAATTTCTGTTGCATATTTTTTCGATACAAAATTGTAAAAATTAAGTCATAGTACAATTTTATCAATTTAGTTAATAAATAAAGATATTTAAACATTCATGTAAATATATTTGTTATGGTTTTTAATCCAATTAAAACTTAAGTCTTGCAAAATAAGCTTTTTAAATGTGGTTCTAAAAAAGTATGATTTATTGGTTACTATTAAAATTAAATAAATTCGAATATTTTAAATGTTTCTATGATTTTATCAGTCACTTCGTTCATTTGTAAAAAATATTCTTGTAATCGTTTAATAAAATGATAAGTTAGATAGAATTTTTCTTAAAGTTGTTTATTTACTATAACATGACAAATTAATTCTTTTCTTTTAATTTGTAATTAAAAAAATATGTCATATTCGAATATTATAGGAAAAAACAATTTTAAAATTGTCGAAAGATATTTAGTTAGTTTTTAATAAGAGCAATATCTATTATTACTAGTACATTTTTAATTTGTTTTTTAGTATTTTTAATATTTAATATATGAATACATTTAATTTGTTTATTGGTTTTATATTTTCCAGTGATTATATGACTTATTAAGTAATATCTCAATACACCAACTGTGTAATGATAATAACAATTATGAGATTTTTAGATGAAAGGAAATTTTTTTTCAATTTTTGTTTACAAGACTAATGTTATAAGAGTCATAAATTTATTTTATTGAAATTAATAACGAATATAATTATCCTAATGACAAGTGTTCAATTTACTTTTTTTTCTAATAAGCATACATTTTTATTTTCTCTCAATTATTGCAAATAATTTATAAAACTCAATCCTATATAAATTAATATTATTTATCAAGATATATTTAAATATTCTTGATATAATATTTTCATTATAGAAAGAACGGGATTTTAAAATAACTATATTTAAAAGACTTTTTTGATGCTAATACTTATTTATATTAAAAATAAAAAACTATTCTTATTCAAAAAAGACTTTATTTTCTTTAAAATATACTAATATAAAAACTCAAACAATACCTTCTATACGAATAATTTTAAATGAAAATATATGTAAAAGTATCAAAATAATTATTTGTACATTAGGAATATTATTAATTAAATGTCTATGCATGTTTATTATAAAAGTTTTTTATAGATCCACAGAATTATAGATAAGTTAACGAAGATATTTACTTGCAACTTATTATCTACAGTATGGTCTTTTTTGATGTTCAACAGTTTCAGTAAATTTTTTTAATAAACTTAAACTTTTCGTTTACAACATAAAATAGAAAAATAAAAAATTTATTATTAAAAAACATCTAAGGACATTTCACTGACTATCCATTTCTCACATTTTCATTACATATTAAAATATTCTTTAAAGATATATTTATTGTTATTAGATAATAAAATATATTTTATTCATTTAAAGATTGACAGACATAGTATATGAAATAGGAAATGTATTTTTTAATGAAATGAAAACATAAAAATATATCATTGATATATCGTCTTTGATCTGTTTTTATTTGTGGTATTATTTTAGTAAAACATATTATAATTTTTCTAACTATCACAGATAGTTGATAAAGTCTTTATCATTAACAGCAAAAGAAAATTTTTTTACATTTTTAAAAGTTTTTATGATTTTGAAAAATGGATAAAAATTTTCTCAGCTATAATTTGTTGTTTTGCTATCTTAATATTTCTAATACATTCGAAATTTTACCGTAAAATCTGTTTTAACATATAGTTTTAGTTTGAACTATTCATAATCACTTGAAATATGTTCAAAAAGATTATCTCTTCAACCATAGGAATATTGTCTACTTATGTTTACTAATTTATACATTAAATTTCATTCTTTATTCATGTTTTATGTCTTCTTTTAACATTTATTGTAATAAACGAAACATTTCAAAATAATATTATTTAAAATAGCATCAGGATAAATTTAATTAATATATTTATGATATAAGCTGAATGAAAGGCATTAAATACACTTTTAAATTTAGAACTTTAAATCATTTTGACTCACTTTGGATTTACATATCATGAAAAGGTATACTTTAATAATGTATACACTTTAAATTCCTTTACCATTTTCTATTAAGCAAATTTTTTTAATAAAAGTTATTAAATTTCTGTTTAATTTATAATAAAAAAAAATTATCATTTTAGAAATATTTATTATAAATATTTAAATAATTCATAATAGATTAAAAGTTCTTAATTTGATTTTTTTTTCAATAGACCAAAATCATATCAAGTAGTAATAAAAGTTAGAAACTTGCATATGCAGATGTTATCCAACGGAAGACATAAGATTATACGAAGTATTTAAGTTTACGTATCATACAGCATTTCAGAAAGTAATATATCTTAGATATAGCAACAAGTAACAATTATTTACTACTCATTTTTATGTAAAGTTTTTATAGGAAAAAAATTTTAAAATTGCCTAGCATGTGAATACTTGATGCAAATTGTTTATTATGAAATGTTGATATCTCTTTTATGAAATTTTACTTTTATATTTTAAAACTACATTTAATATTTTCTACTAATTTAAATGCAAAATTTTTGACAACAAAATCTTTCCAAGTTAACATTTTTCTTATTCCATTATATTAGAAAATTATTAACATCAATGAGTTAACATTTCCTATACTTTTTCTTTAACTAAATCTATTATTCAGTTGTTTTAAATTTACATCATCACAACTTTATACATTTTAGGTGTACTAACTACTTTCATTTCTAAACTTTTAAATAAAAAGTTTAATAATAATAGATTTCCTTAGAATATTTACAATTTTTATCTAAATAATAATGAAAAAATATTTACTTTACAATGTTATATTATTTGTGATTAATAATTTCTTATGATTCTTTTCACGCATCTTTAAATCTATTATCATTATACTTTTGTAAATTGCTTCCAATGTCGCTTAATATTATTTGTAAAATTATTTTTTATTTGTCAATGTTTTGAGTCTTTAATTAATAATCCTCGAATATTGATGTTTTATATATTTAAATGATTTGTATTTAATATTTTGAAGTTTTGTTACATATCTCTGATATATCATTCAACTTTATAAATATAAATAAATCTTTTATGACATGAAATATGAGTCATTTCTATAACCAGATTACTATAAAAAGAACAATAGTTAAAAATATAGTAACTTTTTGTGGAAGGACGTTTCTTAATATCGAACTATATTAATGAATGTTTTAAAAATCAAACTACATAAATAGATGTAGTATACAACGTAGTATGTGTTAGATATTATGAGTAGTGGAGAGATATTTGTTTATTTATTTTAATAAAACAAATCTTTAAAACTCATTTTATGTAAAAACTTTAATAAACTTTTCTACAATTTTAAAATTATAACTTTTTTTTTCTAATCACATTTTCTCTATCTGATCTATCAAATTTCTTGTAAACAAAACGTTTACTTACTATATAAAGAGATTAAAAATTCTATCAATATTAATTTTTTGTTCTAGAATTTTATTTATTAAAAGAGAAACAAATAAAATTTCTCAAGTTAAATAAGAATGGAAGTAATAACCAAAGAAAATGTAAAATGGGCTGATTTTAATACTTTCTCTTATTTTCCTCGTATTAAACAAAATGACAAAAGGAAAGTACATATACACAAAAAAACGGTTCCTAAACTTCTTGACATTGTTTCCTGTTTTGTAGCTAAACAATATAACTTTAATGAATTAAATAGTATCATTGAAGGACTGTCATTTGAGAAACAAATTGGAAATTTTATTTATTCATTTGCTAATAATAAATCTTACCTTTCAATTATTTTTAATGAATATTTAATGAAGTATAATTTTTCAATGGATTTTGGTAATATCCACAAAATATGGCTTTTAAATAGAGTAAATTTTGAGTCATTTCATGATGGCGTTAATTATTGTAAGACGAATTCAGTTACCAACCTTATACAATGTGGAAATGTACTATTAAGTGTTGTTGTTAATAATAGAGGTGGAGATTTTGAAAATGTGATAGATAATGAGTTTTTCCATAAATTTCAAGTTTGTATTGAGGTAGAGAAGTGTCGTATTATTAAATATATCTGTACTTGTAATCGTGGAAGGAAAAATATATGTTCACATATTATTGCAACTACTTTTGATAGAACCTTTTCTCCAGACAAATTAAAAATTATCCCACCAGAGACAAATGAGGTTGAATTCTTTGCAAAAGTAACAGGTATTGAATTAGATGGAATTGTTTGTCGGCACCTTAATTGGAGTAGAAATATAAAATCAAACTTAATAAAATTAAATATAACATCACGCAGAGAAGATTCTCTGAAATTTAATAATGAATTATTAAACTCTTCCACAGACAAAACAATATTGGAAACAATGATGTATTTTGAGAAAATTATGGAAAATGTATTAGAATTTATAGAAGAAAGTAATGGTCCAAGAAATCTGATGCGTAAATTGTGTGATATAAGAGTAACAATTTATAATTTACCAATCATGGAAGAATATATTTATAACTTTTTCAAATTAAAAAAGATTGATCATTTTCCATTTTATTTAAGACATATTCAACATACTTTTGAAATGCTAAAAGAATTATCCTATAAAAATGATGAGTGTGGATTTTATGGCTCTATATATTTTCTCACACAAATTTCCTATGCTTCACATTTCCCTCAAATTTTTTTTATATACATACAACAATATAATTTGAAGTACAAAAAAGTTTTTAT
Source organism: Strongyloides papillosus (assembly GCA_005656395.1). Lineage (NCBI taxonomy): Eukaryota > Metazoa > Nematoda > Chromadorea > Rhabditida > Strongyloididae > Strongyloides > Strongyloides papillosus. Next base: position 746,153 of record SRSI01000013.1, read on the forward strand.
ACCTGATGCTTTGTTAAATGAACGAACTTTTGAAGATATGGTTTCTGAGGCAAAGGATGTTGAAGATATTGTTAGAAGTAATGTTATTGGATTTATGATACTAGAATGCGTTAGAATTATAAGACGTTTTAGCTTTAATAAAAATATCTCAAATAATGATTTAGAAGCGATTAAGGATATATTATTGAAATTGGGTATTAAATTTGAAACATTTCTTAATAGAAAAACTATGACATCTTTGAATGATGATGTTGATTTTACAACATTATTTAATCCTATATCAACATTATTATTCAGTACTGTTAATGACATTAATATATTATTAAATGAGAGAAAAATTAATGCTAAAGATGTATCTAGTAATAAGGTAACAAAAAATTATAATTTAACTTATGGAATTAAACAAATTTTGAGTATGTCAGAGGATCCATTCATATCACATTTCCATTATAATAAATATTTGAATGAATTTCCAATAAAACTAAATTCATTTGACAGCGAAATCAATACACATACTAAAGTTTATGAAGCATATGATAGACCTTTGTTGGAGGAGTTTAATTCAATCAATTATCTAAAAATTAAACAAGGTCAAAATTTTACAGCAATAAAAAAATATATAAATCATTATACGGGTTTAGAAAAAATTATGAAATTATGTATAACATTTGATAATGATACCAATAAATTATCTCATTTACCTCACAAATATATGATGAAAACGTATGATCAATTTTATGAATGTATATCTATAATATATAATATGGCATATAATGATTTAAATAGAATGATTTTTAATTGTAATGCACTTGAAGTTTGTGAACTTTTATTTACAGTTATGGCTGTCCCAAGAATCTTCCTTTATGATTATGTACAAGAAATTCACTTATGGTCGTTTCAGAGTAAATTCCTAGAAATTTTTAAAATTTTAATCAATACAAAGAATAAAAAAAAAGATACTATAAAATATTTTGCAGGAAAAATTGATTCTATAAAAGAAATTTTTAATTCGCAAGAATTAAATGAACCTGGAAGATTGATAAATTGTCATTTTTTTGGAATGGTATCAAAGATATGTTCAGATAATGTAAACGATTGTACAAAGTTTCCAAAATCTTTCAAAAATCATGTAAAAAATGTTTATAAAGAGATAATGTTTAGATATTTAGATTATAATCCAAATATAAGCACTAAAAGTTTTTTTAATTATTTACAAATATTTTATGAGGATAAAGCTAAATTTGTGGGAGAAAATATTAGTTCAAATCGTGGATGTTGTTCATATTTACATGAAATAATGGATAAAATTTTACTCTCTAAATATGGAAATCTATATTCAAATGGTAAAACAAATTGTTATACATTAAATGAAAAGTTATGTAATCACTCAATATCTCATGAAAATGAGGTTGCCCCAAATATATTTTTATTTTATATTACAAAAATTATACGAGTTTTATGTATGAACAAATTTGAAGGTATTGTTGAATGGAAATTAGTGGAATATGAAATTGATATTAAGGAAGTTAATAGAAAATCATCTAACATTTACTATGTGTCATTACTTCTTGCTACATATGGATCTTGCATTAATCAACGAAATAGATTTTTATCAGAGGATGATAATTTGATGATGACAATGAAAATATTCAGTCCAAGAAAATTTTTACACCATCTACCAATTCAATTATTGGAAACAGTCGATACTCAAAATTGTTTTTCAATTAATGTCGTTTTTGATCTAGCATTAAAAGGACTTAAATCAAAATATTCTGATATAAGAAATCGTGGTTTAGTTATACTCCTTGATCTCCTTAAAGAAGTTTACAATATTGATTTAAAAAGGGTTGGATACTTTTTCTATATACTAGAAAAAAAACTTAATAATATTAAAGCTTTAAATGTAGCAAGGAAAAATGTTATGATTGCTTTTGAAAGACTTTGCCAAAAATATACAACAACAGAATACTACAAAGATAATATAAAATATTTTCTAAAAAATATTTCGGAAAGAAATGATAATTGGAGGAACGGTGTTATCTCATCACTTTTAAAAGCTAATCATAATGTAATGCATACCTATATTTATAGATTTTTAAATATAACAAATATTGATTATGAATTACATTATGAGGATACTTTTATAATAATTAAAGAACTCTACAAAATAAAGAATGAAATTGAATTTTCAATGAATAAAAAAATATTTACCTGTATTAAGTTTGAAGATGGATTGACACTTTTTTGTAGAAATATTAAGAATAATATTGCTAGTTATGATGATTGGTGGCATTATGAAAGATTGGAAAGAGAAATTGAAAAGACAACATATGTTACCTATCTTTTTTAATATAGGTAAGAAAATGTATAAAAACCTTCCGATGTATAAACAAATAGTAGAACATCAATTCATGAAATGCTTTGATTTTTACCAATCATGTGAAGATATAATTACTTATATGGAAGTATTCCTATCTATTTGATCAACCTCTTTATTTTTGTATTATAAAAACTTGTTAGTTCAACATTGAAAAAGTAAATGGTTTTTTTAAATTCAATTACTTAGTGGCAATATATTTAAAATGCACTTTCTAAAAATATGATTTAGTTTAAATCATATATGCATAATAATGATATTTATTAGTAAGAAACAATTTAATATATTAAAATATTTGTATTAATTGCAAAGGAAGTATATTTTACTGATGTTTATAACTTTTCTTAATCATAAACAAACTTCAACATCAAGTAAAACTACAATTTAATTATATTGGATTTATGCTTAACAAAAGTATTATTGAATCATAGAATAAAATTTTTATCAAACTAATTTTCATTTTATGACATTAGATTTATATCGACTTTTGATTACACTCAAACGCATATTTTTAGAAGAATCTTCCGTCATTCTAGACTACATTTAATTTATAAATAACTATTATTTGATTATTAAAAAATGTAAATGTTTTGAATGTGATATAAAAAGGTTATTATTAACAAATGACTTTTTTTAAAATATAACAAAAAGATTTTCAATTAGTATATTCACTAATTTTATTAATCTTGTAGTAAACGTTTGGACAATTTATACGATAAACAACTAATAAGTTATAATAAATATAAAAAATATTATATGAGTTTACAAAAATAACCTTATGGTATGTTTGATCATATAATTGACATATCACATTTGCTTAGATTGTAATATTTAAATATAAATATTTATATATGCTAATTTATTATGTTATTATTATAATTGCATTTATTTTATTTTCTATTTAAATAGTATATTTTTATAATAAAACAGTTTAGTCTTCACTGAAATAAATTTATTTTAGTGCTAAACTCATAGCCTTAGCTATGAGCAAAGACTTCAACATAGATGAAACAAAAAAAATAAAGAATTAAAAAAAATTTACAAAAATATTATAAAAAACATGATTTTATGAAACTAAAAAAGTTCGTTTATAATATGTAACTCAACATTCAAATGTTTTAATCATCTCCTATGCCGCAATTTTCAACTTTATAACAGTTTTAGAAAAAAAATATTGGCATTTTTATGCAAGATATCGATAATCATTACAATTTATTTTTGTCGCTAAAAAATTAAAATTCTACATAAATGTTATTACCATGCTTCATCATTATTTATAACTTATGGTTTATGTACCATGTAAAAGTTCAAAGTATTGTATAAAAATAAATGCAAAATTGCTAAAAAATAATTAAAAAAAGATATATTAAATAAAAAATAAATTATAATATTTTTGATGAACTTTACAACTTTTTACTGCTTAAAAAGTGTTGTTTTTTAAATATTAATATAGAGGCTAGCCGCGTAAGACTTCCCAGACATTTGCATATATACGTCTGCGCATATATAAGCTGGAAATGTAGTATTTATAACTACTTTGTAGCTGCGATACATATGATTCTAAATTTATAGATTCCACAACGAAATGTGTATTCCAAGCGAAGTTTTAGACCTTCAAATTTTGTTTCGTTTTTCAACTTTCATTAAATGCAACTCTTTTATTTGAAAAGAGTTTTTAATGATTGTTGTAGATTCTGAAAGTACAAAGTCTTTTATACTAAATTCCAAAATAAAATGAAAATTGAAGTCCAGTAACTTCGTTTAATTTTCAAATAAAAGACAAAAATTTCCACTTTTGTCAAAATTTTAAAGTTTTTAAGGATAAAATTTTTATCAGGTATATTTTAAATAAGCTTTGTTAATATTTCGATAGAGTAAGCAAAGCTCTATCGGAATAAGTATATGACTGCTTATAGCGGTTGAATTTGAAAGAAATTATGATTTGTCAAAGACCACTTTTTGTACTTTCATTAAGAATATAAATAATACTTTTTCCGACCTTTATGATATCTTAATAGCAATAATAACACTACTTATACATATTAGTTATCAGATTATTATTTATTTGATCGTACATTGTCTAAAAAAATGAAATATTCTTTATTACTAATATTTAAAAAAAAAATAATTTTTTCAATATTTCCACACAATTTGCTATTATTTTTTGCTATTTTGAAAAGTTATTACTCTGTAAGAACAATTTTATGTATCTTTTAAATTTTCGTATATCCGCTAATAATTTTTCTTACCTTCTATTTTTAAAATGTGAGCATCTAGTATTCAAAATGAGATAATATTTAAAATACTTTTTGAAAATAAAACACAATCCGGGGAAAAGGGACATTCACTTGTCCGTGAGTAAGCAAAATAGCTTTTTTAAAAAAACTTGCAGAATATAGGCAAGAAAAAAACATTTTTTTATTTTTTACTTAATTAGTTTTGATTATTCCATTGGATTCACTTAAAACACGATAACGCACTTCACAGCGATTCCAGCCCTTATTAAATTAAAAAAGAGACGAGGCAAATTAGCTTGCCCGTGGTTACTCATGGACAAGCGTAACGGCATTTTTAAAAAAAAGGAAAAAAATATGGGTAACCATAGACAAGCGAATGTCCGCCGTCTCAAACATTATTTAAAAAATGAAAACTTTATAATTAATCAGAGGATATTTCAATAAAGACCATTATGACATTTTGTAAGGAACTGTTTCATACATTATTCTGCTAGAGACATTTTTAAGATTTGGATTAAAAATGGTGAACATAGTCATAAGTTATTACTAGTTAGTAAATTTTTGTAATGTTTAATTCTAACATTTATAATATATTTATTGTATTTAACAATTTGTTCTAATTTTAGGCCATGGTGGCAAATAAATAAAACATTAATTGATAATTTCAAAAAATTTCTATCTTTCTATATTTTCTAAAAAAATATATATAAAAGCAATATCAAATTCAAAATTGTTCTAATTTCTTGATAATACACATGAAATGTTTGAGAATAAAAACTTAAAGCGACTTCACTGTTTTTTTCTAAAGAAAGATATTTTAGTTCAGAATGTCTAAAGCTAGTTTAAAGGCTCCATTTTCTATGGGAAAAAAATCCAATTATTAAAACTACTATTTCGACCTGGCTTTCTTTTCTCAATTAATATATGGATATATAAATAATAAAAACAAGAAATAAACATATGTTGGCCCTAAAGAGGGCCGTTGGGATTGAAAATAGTATTTATGTTTGTTTAATTTAGGCACGTTCTCCGCGAATTCTTCTTGCCAATTGAACATCTTTTGGCATAATTGTGACACGCTTTGCATGGATGGCACAAAGATTTGTATCCTCAAAAAGTCCAACAAGATAAGCTTCAGCAGCCTCTTGGAGAGCTCCGATCGCGGCGGATTGGAAACGTAAATCAGTTTTGAAGTCTTGGGCAATCTCACGAACCAAACGTTGGAATGGCAATTTGCGAATTAAAAGTTCAGTAGATTTTTGATATTTTCTAATTTCACGAAGAGCAACAGTTCCTGGACGGTATCTATGTGGTTTCTTGACTCCACCAGTTGATGGAGCTGATTTACGGGCAGCTTTAGTGGCTAATTGCTTTCTTGGAGCTTTTCCTCCTGTTGATTTACGAGCAGTTTGCTTAGTACGAGCCATAGTAATAACAATAAATAGATTACTCAAATGAGTGGTAAAAGACGCACGTATTCACTTCTTATATAGCTTTCTTTCAAACAAGCAATCACGCCTATTAATCTTATTTTTTCCCGCTTTTTATCTATATGTTTGACCTTTTAACAACAAATACCGCCTACTATACACAATGTAAAAAATATGCACCATCTAATAACAATACTCTAAATGATGATTTTTTTTTAAATTAATTTTTAATTATGGTTTTGAAAGTGTAAAAAAGGATGTGATATAAAAGACTCTTTAAAATGTTACGAAAAAATTTCTCTTGATAAAATCATCAAGTGTTATAAAGCCTCTAACAAATAAACCTTTTGAGGTACCTTTACTTGTTTCTTTGACTTTTTTTTTTAAAATAATCACGTATTATTCTTAAATCTTTATTAGAATGTGTATTTATTGTTATTATTGGTTCTTGTGAACGTGTCAAAAGAAAAACAAACATAGTTATGGATTTTGTTTATACACATAAAAGTGAAGGAAGAACTTTTTATTATTTTGGAGGTTAATTTTACCGGTTTTAATTATACTTAAACATAATATAATCTTTGTAAAATAATAATACATCAAAATGAAAGGATTAATATTGGTATTTGTGAAGTTAGAAATTTTTATTAGTGTATAAGTACTTTTTGTTTATATTTTATTTGTATAAGTAAAACTACTTTTATAATAATCTATAAATTATTATCATTCGTCAATACATGATAAAATATTTATAATTTTTTTCTTACATTTTTTTTTATTGTTCATAATTTGAGGGGAAATGATAATAATATTTTTCTAGAAATTATTATCGAATTCATTTAATACACATAAAATTAAACAAAAAATAATAAAAACAGTTGGAATTATTGAAAAAAGCTTTTACAAGTCTAAATATTAAAAAACCAAATTTTTACACTTTATTAAGAAATGATAGAAGAATTTTCAAATGACGTAAATTGTTATTTCTATTCTTAGTATAAAATTATATTATGAAAGAAATAAATCTTTACCAATTAAATGTTTCATTAGTTGATCTAAAATAATCCTTTTTAATTTTATTTTAAAACTCTTACATTCCCATCATAATTCGTAAATATCAAGTGTCTTAAGACATATTTAAGAATAAAATTATTTTATATATTTAACTATTTATTTTAACAAGTATTTTATATATAGATAAACTTGTGTTTTTTAAATATTTCGATTTTCTTTTGATTGTAAATAGTTTACATTTATTTTATTATCTAAATAAAACAAGCTTTCTTTCAATCTGTTGTTTTATAATTATCACTATAGAAGTCATTTACAATTGTAATAGGTGACAACATAAAATGATTCATCCACAATTTTATTAATAAACTTTATTACATTAAAGAATAATAATGTATAATATGAGGTGAACATTCTCCCGCTTAATTTAAAAAATTGTACGAAATCGAGGGTCATTCTAACATTTTTTTATCACATAAAAATTTTTTATGATGTAAGTATTAAATTTCAATATTTTTTTTGTTGCTGTAGACGAAAGGTAAATCATTATACTTGGTTTTTTATCATAATTTAAACAATTTTCAATTGATTAAAATATCCATAAAGTGGTAGTTCTCATGCAACAAAGCTAAAAATATACAATATACTAAATAGGTCAGTATATTTAGTTTCCATTAAAAGTGAACTGTATACTATATAATAAGCACTTTCAATTAAGTCAAAATAAAAAAATTATTCTCTTATGTTTACATTTAAATAGTAAATAAATATAATTAGAAGATTAATTTTTTAATAAAAATTAAAAAAAATATTACATATAAAAAATAATGTTACTCTTTAGAAATCTCTGTTTTAAGTGAAATAAATTTGGCATTGAATAATCAATCAAAATTTGCAAATTATTAAAAACATTAAAGAAATACAGTTGTTTTTTTTGTAAGAATTAGTAGTTCTTTATACTATTAATGATTTCATTTTGTACAAAAATTAATAATTCTATAAATTCCATAATTGATAAAGTACCTGGATGATATAATTTGGTAGACGAAGATTAATTAAATCGTGGTAGTGATCGTATCTTCATGCTGAAATCACCACCACAACTATATACTCTTCTACTTTCATCAATGTAGACCTTTTGAATACCTTGAACGGTGGAACTTCCAACCTGTCTTAAAGAAAAACCACTCTTATTATGGTGTTCTCCAGTAAATGAGAATAATGGAGGATCTCTAAGATCGAAGTTGGTAGCATAGTTAAAAACTTTAATGTCACCCTCAGAACTACCGACAATTAAAAGATCTTCACTTTTGTCAAATGTCATATATTTTACAGTTGCATTGTCGAATAATTTTACTGTTGTTCTTGGATTCTCTGAACCACGTATATCATAAATATTAACTTCCCCATATTTTCCGGCACTTATTATACTATTTTGTGAACAATATTTTACACAAACAGCACCGTCAGGATGTCCTTTTAAAAATTTACTCATTTTGCCTCTTTTTTGTAAAGTATCCCATAATATTACGCTTTCGTTTTCACCACCATGACCTGCTGTGACAAGTGTTGAGGAGGAATGGCCCATATAACAAACATCAGCAGCAGATTTTGAGTATGCTCTTGTATTAAAAAATGTTCTAATCATAGAAGGTCCTTCATTTGTAAGTTGCCACATACACAATAACCCATCACCATCAACAGCAGCAAATTTTTCTCCATTAAGAGCAAATGCGATATTTGTGACTTTTGCATAACAACCAGGTTCCCTAACCTTAGAAATTGGTGATGAAATATTCCATTTTCTTAGAAATATAGATCCATCGGATGCTCCAGTAACATAAATATCTCTATTTGGATGTGACTCTATCCGCCTTACACCATTGATTTGAACGCGTTGAATCTAAATTCAAATATTATTAATAATAATTTAAAAATAGTAAAAATATCAAGAAAATAAAATATGACAAAATCAAACATCTACAATATAATTACACTACACATATCTATATTAAAAAAATACCTTTCTCATTAAAATACGACTTCTGTCAATTATAAATGGAGTTATCTTAAAGGAAAATGAGGGAAATATGTTTTTAAAAATTTTTTTATCTATAACTTACCGTTGTTGCTGATGTAAAGGGTTGGTTAATTTTAGTATTTTCGACAAATATTTGATAGTTATCATTATTTTTCATAGGATCAGAATGAATACTATTTAACACAATATCAATCTCTGGTTGATTAAAAAGAATATTTGCCTTACCAAGATTTTCTTTTTCATCTTCCTCAAATATTGAGTGAATATCAAGTTCCTGTATCTCTCTACCATTTGATACAACAATTTGATTGGTATTACATTTGTTAACGGTAAATGTTACTATTGGTTCTTGTTCTTTATGAATAATTCTAAATATTTTTGAGTTACCCCAATGGGAAATATTACCATTTGAAGATGATATTGATCCCACAGTCTCTTTATTTTGTGTCATTTCAATGCTACTTTGAATTTTTGATCCATAAATATATCTTACAAATAAATCAGTACAATCACTTGTACTAACTAAAAATCTCCATAGATTATTTGTTGAAAATGATAAATTATCAACTACTTCAAAAGGCGTATTTTTTTCATCTAACAAACTACGATATTTTTCATTGAATGGCACAATCTTACTTTTATCGTAATCATCCATTGACATATTTGGCAATAAATTAGATGGTGGACCATCAGTAAAGGATTGAATTTTTAATTCAACATTATAATACCAAACATCAAGTAACTTTAGGATGTTATCAATGTTAGATGAATGACACGATATTTGATCCATATCTATACCACAAAGATTAACAAATTCTTCAATTCTTTTCTTTTGAAGTTTAATAGCAGCTAAACGTAATAATGTCCAAGCATAGCCATATGGAGTTAAATGAGGGAAATCTGTTATCTCTTCTCCAAATTCATCATATTTTGCTTCCTCAATTTTATCTTTGTCAAGAGTGACATCTCCTGTTAACAATTCTCCATTTTTAACAATTATCCTATCTAGAAGGTATTGTAAAACATGTTTCTTTGGTGGAACCCATCCGTATTTAGGTTCTTCAGTGAATGACTTTTGTGAATCAAAAGAAACAGAATTGTTTCGTTTAGAAGTTGTTGAGGAATATTGGTGTTGTAAATTTACCAAGCGTGCTGGTGATGATATCTTCTGTACCATTGGACTAGAGTTATCATTAAAATTCTTCGGAAAAATGGAAAGTCTATTCAGTTGTTTGTTGTCACCATCAGAACGAAAACCAATGATATCTGAGTAGGTACTAAAAACGCGAATATCATTTGTTGTTACTTTATTTTCCATTACAGTTGGAAGGTGTTGATTAACTTTGGGAGAACTGCTATTACAATTGATATTTTCCTCCCCATTAATTTCATTAACATCACCTTCATTTTCATTACTTAAAACTGATTCGGATATTGATTTGAATATTTGTGATCCACCACCTCCAAATACACGACCAAAATCATCTATGGTCAATTTTCTTCCTATTACTTTTAATAGTAATTTTGCATCACACACAGCTAGTGAGTAACAAAAAACTGTCATATTTATGGCAATGTATACTTCTGATATAAGTAAATTTAATGCAGGGGAATCGTCATCTTTTTCAATATTAATTATATTAGTTAAATTACTTACTCCAGGCCATTTTGATGGAATGGTATTAACATCCTTATCAACAGATGGAAATTTAATTTCAGATAAACTTTTGATTAATGTATAATTTAAATAATCATTATCTTTAACTATCTTTTCAACATCCAAATCAGATAAAACTTGAAATAGACATGTTGATAAACCTTGTGCTATACTTAACATATTTATAGCATCACTTATACCTTCTCCAATTATTGGTGGATTCGCTAATCCCAATAAAGTTGCCATAATATCATTATTCTGTTCCTCAATAAAGGATATTGGAGTTTGAGCTGCCATTTTAGCTGGTGAACAAGAAGCAGACAATAAAGGAAATTTATACTCATCATCATCTTTTGTCAATTTCAGGAAATAATTACCTTGCTGAACTTCTAAGAGTAACAATAAAAGTTCGATTTGTACAGATGTCAGTGATTGTTTATGAGAACTGTATAATGCACAATAACTTGCAAAGCTTCTAATCAAGTTTTGATGTGAAATAAGGAATTGTGTTCTTTCTTTTGTTAATGTATCTGGTGTCTGTAAATTATTGATGTAATTTGAAAAATTATTTATATTTGTTGATGTAATATTGTATTGACATAATTTCCTCAAAACATTAATATCATTTTCAATTAATTTTAATATTTCATATCTCATATTAGCACCATCATTTGATATATTACATCTTACATTTGATATCTCATCAATAAACATCTTTAAACAACTAATAAATGTCATTTTTTGTATAAATTGATCATTACCATTCCATAACGAACCTTTATAACTAGAATTATTTTGATCTAAGTATTTCATTGAAAATGTATCACTTAAACAGCTAGCATCCGCCACAACACTCTCAATATTTTTTGGTAGTGTTATGAGAATATTTAATGCAAGGAATGGACAACCTGAAGTTAAATGTATATCAACTGTCCTAAAGTATAGTCTTCTTTCACTAACTGTTATAACACGTTTATACCATTCAGACATCTCCCAAGTATCTGCCTTTGTCCTCAATCCAGAAATATTAATCCTTTGAAGAGATACTAATGAATGATTTCTGAGGTATACAAAAAGATTATATATATCAGGTAAACTTTTTTCTATCTCTTCAGTGCCACCTATTGCTGCCTCAAAGTTAATATTAACTTTAGCTTCCATTAATAATGTATGAGCACTTAAGAAGTATTCTTTTATTAAAAAGAAACCCATAGATCTAACGAATGGGTCTTTAACTGCCGCTTTACTATACGCGATTGGATCTGAAAATTCTCCTGCATCTCTTAATTTTCCTTTAGAATGCCAATTATTTAATTCCTCTTCAGTTATTCCTAAAACATGTTTTAATATCAATTCTTTAGTAATCTGATCTTGTTCTTCCTTTTGCAATATATATATTCGTGCTACTACCAAAGCAAGTTGAATATCATTTAATCTTTCAACGATAACCTTTATTGCATTTCTTACATCATTCGTCAATAAAAATATAGCTGCAGCATTTTCAAATTGACCTTTAGATATACAACTAAATGCATTACGTTGCGCAAATGCTCTTTCCTTATCAGTGGTACATTCAGATGAGAAGAATACTGCTTTAGAATGCTCATTTTTATTTCTAAATAAACCAGCTATTACATTTTTCTTTCTGAGTACCAAATAATATAATGATGCATCCATGGGATTATTATTTTTTTGATAGGCTTGTTGAGCTAATTTTTCAAAGCATATCTTTAAATTAGCTGGATTTTTTGCCCACCATCCAACACCAAAGGACTTCAGGTCATTCCATGTATATTGTGGTCCTTGATGAGATAAAACTTCTGTAAGTAATTCACTTTCTGATTCTGAATGAAATGCCCAAGCCATTATAGCTGTCGAAAGGCCCTTCTTTTTAAGGAACTCTTTATTAAGTTTTGATTGACCATTCAACATAAAACAATGTTGTTTAAGACCTATTGAAAATTTAACACCACAAGCATCCATATTATCATAACTTGCTCCTTTATTGATGTGGCATATAGTATCAGCAATTGCCAACAACTGAATTTGATCGGAACTTGATAAACCAGGTAAGTGTGAATGCATCAAAAATGTTGTTAATTCTTCATTGTCAGATTTTGTAAATTTAGGTCTTGAGTCATCAATATTATATAAATTTTTAATAATATTTGTTTCAGCCTCAGCAGTATCATTCTTCTCCTCATCCACTTTTTTTTCCTCCTCTTCATCTTCTTCATCCTTAACATCATCTTCATCACTATCTAAAATATTAAAATCGTCACTGCCGGTTGATTCCTGATAGTCATTTGATGGTCCACCAAAAAGATCGTCATATTTAGTTTCATTATTGACAGCCGAAGGTGGTGGGTCATTAAATGATAACTGATTTTCTAGTACTGGCTTGGATACATTGTCCGATTGTTGAAGGTTGTCAATTGTTGAGCATTTAACATTCTGAATTTTTAGTAATTCATGTAATGGAATTGGAGCAAAACCCTCAATCTCTTCATAATCTAAAGTTTCATCTTTCAATGCCATTGATTCTTTTGCTGTAGCATCAACATTAAACATATCTTCCTCATCAGAAAGTGATAATTTTCTATTATCTTTTCCTCTAATTCTTACAGATGTCTTTCTTTTTAATTTTTTTAATGGTGGATTTTTATTTCTCCTTATCTCTTGAAGAACATTTATTAATATAGCTTCTACACAACCAATTTGTCCAGCATTCAACATATCAATTAGTTGTTTAGGATGATATTGTGGTAACATAGGATTAGCCAACCGAGCTGCCTCAAAAATACCAACATCATTTATTAATTTGAAAATATTATCATCTTTAAGTTCATCGATGATACTTTTATTTTTCCCCCCATTTATTTTTTCATTTTCAAAATCTGTTTCAGTAAATATTTTTGATACTATCTTTTTCATACTACTTTGTCCACTTTTATCAGTAAATGTTGCTTTGTGTAATTGATCAAACATTGCTGACGATCTACTTAATGTCATTCCTTGTTTCTCTTTATCCAATAACTTATTAATATTATTTTTTATTTCTGGTTTCTCAACATTACTAAAATTCCATTGATGATAAACTAATAATTCACTTGGCATTCCAACAACAAGAAAGCCATCTCTAACCCATGAAACTGCTGTTGGTTGGGGTTTTAAACAATTAACTGAATGTAATTCTAAATGTTTTATACAAATCCAGTGTGTTTTTTGGAATGACATCTTAAATTGTTTTGGATTAATTGATGGTTGCCTAACTAATGGTGCTTTACCACTTTCTGTCGGATCTTGCATTGTAATTATATTTTTTTGTGCTAAATCATATGACATATAGGTGTAAAATAGTATTTCATTCCTAAATGCTGTTGTTAAAATATAACCACCATCTTCCATTGATACCCAATCTAATTTTACATTCTCTTCATCATGTTTTAAAATTACAGCTGAACCACTTGTTTGAAATTTACATTCTTTGTCATATGTTCTTATGGGGAAAGAATCTTCAAGACGCCAATTAACACCTCCAGTACTTTCACATTCATACACACTTACATACATTTTACCATATGAAGAGAATGCTATGGCAAATCTTTCACCATTAGCAGCTTTTGATGAAGCTATTTTTCCACCAACTAAAATGGATGAATCTTCTCCACCAACCATAGATTCTTCAATACATTCAAATTCATATGAATTACTCTTTTCATCAACAAAAATTTTATAAAAATGCAAAGAATTATCATCACAATGTCCTATTAAATGAAATGGTGGTTGACATGCAGGGTATATATTTGATGATGGTAAATGATCAGTCATAGGTTGTAAACTTAATAATTCTAGTGTGTCATCATTATTAATGTTAAAATGTTTTTGATATAATAATTCAGAGGTAACATTAATAGAGAATGCCGATGAGTAGGAGTAACACTCTTTTGATACTGATATTCTTTCATCTGGTTTTATGATAACTGACCATATTTTCCATAGTTGTTGCACAGGATCTGTATGATTTTTTGAAACCATTAAAACGAAAAATTTATTTGAATCTTTTTCTGTATGTCTATTTTTTTCATTATTTTTATATGTTAGTGAATTTGATGTAAAAACATGGAGGAGTAAAATATCTTTTGAATCATGTTCAGAATTTTCAAGAGTCTCGATTAAACCTATACATCCAGGTTTAGATGCTGATTGTGTTGATACTAAACTTCTTTCCAAATTATTTTCATTAGAATCAGCTTTCTCATTAATTTGACACCTCTCCATATTTCTATAGTTTATTTTTTCTTCCTCTTCTTCATCAGATGTGTAACATTTTTTATCTATCTCATCTTCATATTTTACTTCATCATTATCCATCTCATTTTCAGAAATATAATTTAAAGAATATCTTTTTCTACTTGGATGAACATCGTCTAAAGGTTGTTGCATTTTAGATAAAATTTTCCTTGCATCTATAATACATTGAAATATCTCCAATTTTCCATCTACACTTGATATAAAACATGAACTGGGTGAAAGTATTCCCATATTGGATGATGTTATTACATGAGGTATCCAAGCGGTTTTTTCGAAACATTCAGCAGACCTTGAATTAATTCTTGCTAACTCACTTATACCACCATTTACAGCTAATTGACCAACAGGACTTATTTTCCATAAAATTAATTCAGACTCTCCATTTTCTTCCATATTTTTCCATCCATCATTTGTATTTTTACTTGTCGTTATTGCTAGAGGTAATATTGGATGGGGTACAATTTCGGATACATCATATCGATGACCACACATCCTTACAATATGACGAACATGAGAAATTGTTTTAAAATTTGAATTTTCTTCAAGTGACATTTTCCATAAATTTAATGTTCCATTATCGTGGGATGTTAAAACAGAGAGAGAGTTTAATCCAAGAACTTTTTTCAACGTTATTTCTTTTGAATCACTTATCTTTCTATTCGCTGCCTCTAATAATTTATCGGTAGTTGGTGGTGTGGTACTCCTATCAGAGAGTGCTTCTGAACCATCATCAGATGTTGGGACTTTATCTATTTGTGTTAATGATTTTTGCAATATTTCCATTAAAAGTGTATTGTTATGATGCCTAAATGTGTGAATTTCTGCTTTTAACGATGATGCATCAGTAACAGGAAAAACATTGGGTGTTCGTGAAATTAATTTATTTTCAACTTTATTTTCAGCTGAATCTAGGTGGAATAGATTCCAGGTTATTAATGAACCGTCAACTGGATGAATTGCATATAATACATCATTTTCATTCTTCCATTCTGATAATAATTTATCTAGTTTTAAATCCAAAGAATCTTTACATATAAAACTTTCTGATGACATACTAGGAGAGTACATATCTGCTTGAAATGGTCCCAAACCACTAGATGATTTTTTACCACCTTCTACAGCTGAATCTTCAGCATTTAAATTATCTTTATTTTTTAACTTGTTTTCCTCATTTAATATTGACTCATTGATATCTTTTAATGAATCCATTAAAATTTTTTCAAATCCAATATTAAACATAATCTCTTTATTGTTTAACCAATGAATTGTAAGTGGTTTGGATAACTTTAATTTTTCATTACTTAATGATCTACATATCGTTGAGTCATTCTCAACATCAACTGACGTACTAAGGTAAAATGTCACATTACTAGATTGTATTGTATTACTCATTAAATCTTGCGTTGAACCACTATTTGGACATATATTAAAATAAAAATTTTTACCATTTAATTTTTTCTTGTCTGAGACTATTTTTCCAATCTTATTTAACATTTTCATTTTTAATCCTTTTATACCAAAATTTTTAAACACACTCCTTTTTTTTATGATTTTATCAGTAGTACAAAATTCACCACTCTCTCCAGAGATGTCTAAATAAAATAAGTCGTTAATTACATTTTCTTTCCATATTCTAGAAACATTATCTTTACAATAAGTTATAATTGCATTTTGAATTCCCTTCCTTGGCACATCCTTTGAAACGGCTCGCCATTCAAATCCTGTAACAACATCAGGATGTGGTAACTGGGTAAAACTAAAATTTCCTGTATATAAAGAATTTACATTTGTATCTGATGGAACTTGATACCAAATTTTAACAATTGTATCATTTTTCCCACATGTTGCAAAGAACATTGAATCACTACTAACGGATATCGATCTTATTGGCGATGATATTGCTTGTTTCCACATTAAATCATATTTCGTTGAATTATCATGATCATAATCAATAGAAAAATTAATATTTTGATTTTGTTTAACAGGTCTTGCTTGTAATACTTTTAATTCTCTATCTGTAGCTAGTATTATTCTATTTCCGTCTAATGCCCATGAAATAGCTTTAACATTATCTTTACTTTCAAATTTGCGAACAAGTCTCCATTCATCTTTTACACCTACCTCATCGTCTTTACAGTCATTTGTTTTTGGTTCAAATAAGGCAATTGTCGTACCATAGATTGATACTATTTTTCCACTCTCCTGACAACAATTTATTGCAGAAATTCGAGATGACCTTTTGTCTTCATCCAAAAATGTGTTTGATATCAATTGAATTCTATTTAAATCTTTATCTAATATAACTAAATCGCGACCAACACAACTTGCCTAAAAAAATTTATATAAATTATTATAATGTTTATGATAATTTTAACTTACAATAAATGGAAGTCCATTTTTATATCCCACACTATATGGAGAATGTTTAATATTTATAGCACCTGTAATAACTTGATGTGGAACCATAGTTATTAGAAGGAACTAGGTACTTCCTAAAATAAAATAACTTTTTTAAAAAAAGGAAATAACAAATTTTCTATATAATTTATCAAATATAGTACTATTAAAAATCTATATTTCAATTGTAATAAATATTATTATTTTATGTAAATATTCTAAAATTAATGTAAATCCTCTGGCGCAATACTATTATTAAACTGTAAATATAATTTAATATCCTTTTATTTTTAATAGTCCTAATAATTAAAACGGTATTTTTTTTATTTACAAATGATATATTACATAAAAAAATCATTACATATGTTTTTTATCATTATATGAATCATTATCAACACAAATAATAATGTCTAAAGAATCAGAAAAACGAAAAAGTTAAATAAAACGATAGATGTTTATAGGTATAAAATATATAGTATAAAGTTATTGATAAAGTTTTTTTGTTCCCATCATTAATTTTTACCAAAAATTGATTTTGATGGATAGATGCATTATTATAATTAGGTATGTATAAAAATAAAATTATTAAAATGAAAGTGACAAATTGTATAGAAAAAAATGAATGATACTATTTTATTATGCATAATGAATAAAATATTTTTACCCGTAGATGTTGGAACGATGTCCATTGACATATTTCTTTGTAAGACTGTCATTTTCAATGTTTCATGAAAAAGACTTAGTGATAAGTCTCATATGTGCCATTTACATTTATAAAATAAAGATTATGTGTTTTTAAAATTATCGGGAAACAATATTTTAGAGGAAAACTTTAAGATTATATTGAAACATTATAATAGGAAAATAGATAAATACGAATAATATGGCAAATTGTAGAGGCGTATCAACGGTGAATAAATTTTGAAATGTTTCAATAAATATAATAATGAGAATAAATACTTAATTTGAATAATAAATTATTCAAGATTTTTATATCATATACACATATTTAATTTAAAATTCTTCACACATATATATTCTTCTAGAATAAAATATATTTTTATCCATAATTTTCTAACCAATATATTTTTTTCTTTTTCAAATTCCTCTTTTTTTCTATACTTAATTGTTTTAAAGTTTATCTCATTTTATAAATATTACTATGAAAAATAATACCAAATAACAATACTTTCTTATATTTCCCAATGGATAAAGATGCCAAAAGACAATCATTTGTCATTTAAAGTTTTGTAAGATAACAAAATGATGTCTTAAAATTGTTAGTTTGGAATAAATTTATATCTACGGCAAACATTTATATACTTACTGGTGGTATTATAAACGATTAAAGTAGTTTATAAAGAAAGCTGTTTAACTTGATAAATGTAATATTTTAATTGTATAAAAATATCAAACTCAATAGAAAGATATATATATATATATATTTATATATTGAAACATGATTAGTTATTTGAAAAAGAACCAGTTAATTGTGGTATCGGCAAATTGTATATCTTTTATCACTCCTTTCACAGTATCGAGAAGATCTTCTATCATTTAAAAATGTATTTTTGAAATAAGTAAAAAAATAGAACTTTATATTTTTAGCAATTTAACATGACTTTTTTCTTTGACAAGTGATAAGAAATTTTGTTTTAATGTATAGATATGTTTTGTATCATCTTCATATATTCACTATTTGACATGTGTTTGTAAAAATGAATTATATAGTATCAATGATAAAAACAATTTTTTTTATATTGACTATATAAGAAAAATAATTGCTATTATATTTTAATATATTTTTGTTATTTAAATAGAGTATTTTTAATAGACTTTTCCTAATAATACTAATAATTTTTATGTAACTAAATTATAATTAATTGTAATCTAATATATATATTTACTAACAATATTAAATGAAATTTTACTCGTAAAATAAATATACTTTAGAAATTTGGTATTTCCTTAAATTAAGTTTTCCCTCAAGTATATTTAAACCAATCCCAAAATGTAGAGAGAGTCCTCAGAATGGAAACCTTTTATTTACATTTCTACCGCGTCCAATTGTCAAAATGACATTAAAAGTTTCAAGACCATAGACATCTATATTTTATATGTCACATAACATTTCAAGACTCCTTCAAAGTAAACAAAATTATTTTCTTTTGTTAAACTCACTTTAATTTTCGACTTTTATTTAGTGGTTATACAAGGAATATATACATCATGAATAAAGAAAAGCTATACTTTATTCCTTGATATTTTATGCCATAAAAAGAATAGACTTTTTAAATGCTACCATAGACAATATTAATGCTAATGGTTTTTATTTTGATAAATATTATTTATCTATAGTTTTTTTTCCAAAAAAAAATTTATTTTAATCTTATGAAGAGATAAATTAAGATTTAAATTACATTTTTTGCTAACATTCATTATATATTTTTTATATATATGCATATTTTATTAAAATATATATTATTTAAATATTATATACACCCAAAAATAAAGCTTTTTTGTCTATATTTTTAACTTTTATAATTTCTTAAAAATGCTACTTTAGATTAAGATTACAGTGTTTGATAAATTCTTGAATATTTTATTTATCCTTTTCAGAGATAAATTTAACCAATTAAATTTACAAAATAAATAAAGTAATTTTTATCGTGTTTATAGTAAACTTTTAAATAAAAAAGCCGCAACTATTAAATGTTGTTACGAAAATAATGGCCTTATTATTGACATACGAAAAAGCAAATTATATTATATCAGAATGAAAATTGATCACTTTGATGTGGTCCTAGAAAAAGAAGAAGATTCACCATATATTGGAGGTGATTTTATTGTGGTATGTTTTTATTACAAAATTTTTGATAAGTTAAAATATTTTTAGGGTAGTGTAAAAATAAATGTTATTAATAAAATTGAAATATCAAAACTTACCGTATCATTGCGTGGTATAATTCAAACTGGATGGAAGAACAAAAAAAGTAATACAGCTATTTTTGAGAGTGTTGTTGAATTGTTGAATGAAACCTTAGATTTAACAAGGTACACTTTTTTTATTAACATTATTTATTTAATTATTTTATTTTTTTAGTGAAATAATGCAACACTGTGATGATAAATGTCATTTACAATGCGGTTTACATTTAATATCTTTTCAATATAAACTTCCATTTGCTGTGCTTTCATCAATAGAACAAGAAAATTTAGGTTATATTAGATATACTATTCAAGCTATTCTTGAAATACCAGAAGATGGATTTAGTGAGATAATTGCTGAACGTCCAATTAAAATTTTTTCATATCTTAATTTAGATGCACCACATCTATTGAATAGTACAACAGCCTCCGATAAATCTGAAGTTCCTGTTTGTTGTGGTAGATGTAGAGGAAAGAAAAGGATTATAAATACAAGGGTCACAATAGGGCAATTAGGTATTTTTCCTGGTGATCAATGTTTAGTAAAAATTGAAGTTGATCAAGAACCAGTAGTATCATGTTGCAATCCATTAAAACGTCACAAAAATAAAGAAACAAAGTGTATTTCAGTATCATTTTGTCAACAAGCAACATTTAAATCAAGAAATAGATTTGATCCAAAAATTTTTGATGAAAAATCAATCACGTTAGCCTTAGCTTCCCAGGTATTATAAAATTATTTAATAAATATATTTTCTAGAGTTTTCATCATGAGTGTGATAGTAATTCAACATTGATTAAAAATGTAGATTTTGATGTACCTGAAAAAATCCCCCCGACAACTATCAATGATAATGAATTAATATCATGCTGTTACTTTTTTAAGGTGTTCAGTAAAAATTTTTATATTGTTATTCCTGTTATTGTTGGTAGTACAAGAACTGAAGTACCCGAAAAGACAGATGATTTATTTTCATAAATTAAGGATCCTTTATTGATATGAAAAATTTTACAAAGAATAACAAAAAAAAAGTCAATCATTATTACTAATTATAGGCATATAGTATCACACAAGTAATTTTTCAGAAGATTATTATTTATTAATATATGTACATTTATCACTATAAGTTATAAAAAAATTTCAATATTGAGATCATAACTCTTTTTATTATTTTAATTTTAACAAAAATATTCTTTGTTTTGCGGTTGAAATTGGTGTTGAACATTTCCCGGCATTAAATATTCTGCCGATTTTGAAGGACTACCAGTACAATATGCTGATATTGTTTCATTTGTCTTATAAACACCATCTGGCTGACTTCTAACATAACAAATAATACAACAAAGTAATATACATAAAACTAATCCAATAGTTATTCCAATAATTGCTATAAAAATATTAATATATCATTAAAAAGGATTTTTCTAAGACTTACGAGTTAAAATTAATAGTTTCCTATGATTATCTGTTACAATAGATACAGAGATATCACTCTTCTTACTATTATCAATAATTTCATCCTTTTTATATAATAATTTTTCATGTGGACATACATCAAATTTAACATTTTGTGAATATGTTAACCGCGAACTTTTTGGATCTTTAAGTGGAAAAGAATTTCCCACTTGGAGTCTTAAGATACAACCTGAAAAATTGCTATCAATAAATTGCCAAACATTTAAATTTGTAAAAAATGAAAAATTTCCATTTAATTGAGTACTAATTCTATTTCCAACTTTTAATTCAAAAGTTTTTTTGGTAGCACAAAACATGATATCATTAATTGTTTGGTCACTCATATTAACGGCATTATCAATAATTTGGTGGTGAAAAAATATACCATCATACATTGATATGTTAAGATAACCTTGTTCTGTTATCGAAAGATTAAATACTGATTCAGCAAATAAAGCTTTTGCTTTTATAAGAGAAACATTAACTGATGATGTTTGTACTGCCATTCTAAAACAATTTGACATTTGTGTTGGATGTTGCCATGGTATGGATAATTCTGACTTTAATGGAACAAAAATACTTCTTTCCTGATCACATTTATCACCATCAAATGGTGATAGGGTACAATTACATTTATAATTATCATACATCTCAATACATGTACCGCCATTTTTACAATAATGTGCTTTACAATACCCTTCATAACCAGCTTTAATACCTTTAGTATTGTGGTGTTTTCTTGCCAACAACCCTAAATTAATTTCTTTACCACATAAATAAAAATTTCTCAATTGTCCTGCATACCCAGAAAATCCTCTTTCTGTTCTCGAACCAATAATATAATTATATGTCCATGGTAAAATATTATACATAGTTGCAACACTTTCTTCTTTATCAACGACTAACTTCATACTTAATGTATCTGCTTCCCAATACACTGTGTGCCATTTATTGTCATTAATTTTTAATCCACTTTGAATTTCTTGACTCCTTCCTCCATTAACAATTTGTGCCACTAAATATCCTTCTCTTACAAATAATTGAAACCATCTTTCTGAATTTTTACTTTCCCAAGTAAAGATAGTCATTAGTGGATGAGAAAATCTTACTTGTATATATAAGTCAAATATATGACCATTAAATTGTTGAATACCAACCATTCTTTGATTTCTATCATTAAATGTGACAACATCAAAGGTATTTTTTTGTGTACAAATTAATGGACCAATTGTTACATTAACACTACTTGTTCTATGAGTACCACCAATAAATAGTTGTATAATAGGTAGTAATTGAGAATGTGTATTATATCCATCATCAACTCCATCTCTTCCTGTATCACAGTTACACATCCTATTATAATTACATGTTCCGTTTACAGTACATTCACATACTCTTGAATATGGAGGTGCATTTGCCCATTGTAAGCCTTGTTGTCCATTTCTTGTTGCATACCATGAAGATGGTCTTCTTTCATTACCATATGTCATTAATTTACTTCCTCCACGACATTGATATCTCATGTATTGTTTACAAAATCCAAAACTTTCTATAAATTTTTCTAATGTGTCTTCCGTGATACCATATCCAAGGGTTCGCCGTACAGATCCTGGTTCTGTAGATCCAGTTACATACATACCATATGGCATATCATGATAAAGTATTGTATCAATACTATCAGACATCTCAGGATGAGTTTTATTTGAATAGATACACTGTACTTGAAATGGTACTAATGGTCCACTTCCATCAATATCAATTGTTATATTAGTTTCATATTTTATTCTACTCTTAAAACCAGAAAATATCCCTTTACTTTTTTTATTTTGTAATTGAATTCTTTGTATATAATCTTCACATGAATACGGGAGCATTGATGTATGACAATACCTTCCAGAATAACCATTAGAACATGAGCATTTAAATGTATCAAGTTGTGATTGTTCACATTCACCGTTATTTTCACATGGATTAGGATGACACCTGCTTATAAATGTACACTTATTTTTAATGACATCACCAAAAATAAGGGCATTTTTTAGGTCAACAGAAGCTGAACGAAAACACCCAACACTTGAGATATTAAATGCCGTCATACTTAAACCCAGGTTTCTTACAAATGATCCCTCTAACCATAAGACTATTAAACCATTTAACTCAACATTAAATCTTCCTCCTCTCATTTTTAATGATAATGAATGCCATGAACCATCAGATATGGAGGTGGATGAGAAATATTCTTGACGAATTCCTTGTTTCTCTGCCCGTAAAAATAAACTATTATTCTTTTCAATGGACAAACTTAGTAATGTATCCTTATTTGCATTTAAAATTTGTAATAAATTTGAATTTTGTTTAATAATACGAAATTCAAAATTAAATGGCATAAAGGAGTATGGTACAAAAATACTAGATCCTTCATTTAATATTGTTAATATTTGCGGCTTTGGCATATAACAATTTGTATATTTATCTTTTGGTGCATATGATAACAAATCAATATTGTTAAGGTAAACTCTCCCTAAACAACCATGGAATGCTGATTGAATATCATCACTATACTGATCAGTTGGTCTTCCAGCAATCTCAATTTCATAGTTAAAGTCTAATTTACGATACAAACCGGCAGGAGTTGTTTCATTTAATAGGATGCCATCAATTAATAATTTAACAGAATCAAATTGATGATTCCACTTAAGTTCATGCCATTGACCATCATTTAAAGCAATTCCTCCAGATATTGTTGTTTTGGAGAGGGAACCAAAATCAAAGGTTACTTCAATATGACCATTAACAATTTGGGCTATTAACATATCACCTTGATCAGCAACAGAAAAGAAAAATATTCCATTTTCAAATGTTTTAAAATTGACAATTAATTCATTCTCATACATTGAAACTAAACCCGCGTTATATGAGTCAACAGTATATGATTGATCATCTACATAAATTATTTTTGTATCTAAAAAAAGTATTTTTTTTGTTATACTACTATTATTACATACCATAATTGCATGAATTTATTAATAATTGTGGTGTGTGGTATTTAATAACCATGTTACCTTCAAAAATTGGAACAATTTTAATTCTTTTAACAAGAACATTCATTGAATGCCATTCAATATTATTTGCCGTAAGTGAAGAATGTATTACAATTTTTTGACCATTTTGTTGAAGGAGGGGTGTTAAATCATCCTCGTTTTCAGTTAAAGATGTATACAAATAATAAGTTCCCAGTGGCGCTATTATCGCTACTTTTTGGAGTACTTGAACATTTTCGAAAATTTTATTAAGTTCCGAGTATTGTTTATCAGTACATTCAGGGGATGCTATAAAATACACATGAGAATTAAGCTTTATACATGTTCATATAATTTTACAAAATGTCTTTTTCTCTATCTTATTTTAAAAGTAAACAATAATATTTACATATTGTGTGTTTGAGAAAAATTGTTATTATAAAAAGTTTTATTTTGTCGGCTAGTAAAAAGATTGAGCAATATTTCAATTTTTTGGATCAGTGACTTTATTGAATGTTATCAATGTGGTAGTGTATATTAATTAAAATAGAAACTACAACTTGATTATATAAAAAAGAAGTTAGCATATGTTTAATTAAAAGAACAAAGATAAATCTATCTACTAATTCTTTTTGTTATACTGTATATTACAATATTAATCAATTATTATAAAACTGTTACACAAAATTATTTGATTAAAATAAAGAATTGTAAAAAGAATTCCCTTTGACATTTACATATGGACGTTAATCTTTTTAAACTAAATAAGGATTACTATTTAATGATAAAAAGAATTATTAAATAATTAATAATATTTTGACATATACCCATTTTATTAATACATTAATTTTTGCTTAAAACTTACATGATTTAATTGTCAATATGTGTAGAAATAAGATAAAAAAAGCTTGTTGTAGAAGAATATATAAACTTTTCATAGTAAAAATTTAATATTTTACGAAATCAAAGGCACAAAATATTATTAAGATTGTTTAAAAATAGAATATAGCATAATTAAAATTTTGAATGTAAAAAAGTTCTTATATACAATTATATAATAATAATTGTTATCTCAAAAACTTACAGCTTTTCGAAATTGAAAATAAACTTTTATCTTCACTATAAATAAAGAAAATAACGTAGAATATAATGTAATAAAATATTATTATATATATTAGCCTTTTTACTTATTAATATAAATTTGGATTATCCATATTTAATTATAGAATAGAAATATTATCAAAATTGTATGTATTAAAAATATTTGTTTAGAAAGGAAAGATATTTAAAAAAATAGGTAAAAATAGTTTATTTTAAGAAGATTGTTTACTATAATAAAATGTTATTCACCATAATCTTATAAAATTTTTAACAAATGTATTTATAAATAAATATATTTATTATTTAAACTTCATACTCAAAATAATTAATTTCAAATTTGGAAGGAATTGATAAAATATGAGATGATGAATTAATAAAATATAAAAATTTTTAACTTTTTACCATTGACATTAAATTGGCAAAAGATTATTTGAAATTTTTGTTATTTGGTAGTGAAAAAAAGGCCTTAAGGATCCTACTCTTTAAAATCTCCTCTTTTTGTAAATAATTTTATTTTCTATAAATTATTATTAGAATTTATAATCTCATTAACAAAATTCATGTAGATAAACTTTTATTTATTTAATAAATGTTTTAAAATTTATTATGTTATCTTCAAATCAACTATATGAAGTTGCAAAAAACAACGGCATTTTTGGAATTTTGTATTAGTCAAAAGTTTATTAAGAAAATATAAAAATTGGTTATGTAAAAACTGTTACTATAAAAATATATGTCATAGAAAATAAGGAATATGTAATAATAGGATATGTTTATTTATTTCTAATTGTTATATGAATGTTATTTTAACGGCGTCATTTAAATGATTTATCTTATAAACAATAACAATTAAATTATATTATCATTGATAGATTGCTTTTCCTATTCATCTAGGCATTTACATAAATGTATATATGTGTAAAAGCATATATGGATGTTTAGAAAAATAATGTTATACTTTTATATAGCTTATTTTCGATGATTTAGTTGTTATATAAAATGAAAAATAATATGTAACACTTATAAAAATAAAAATGAGTGCCTGTAAATTGTGACATTTTACTTATAGATTCTGTCATCATCAACTACAATGTCCAGATTGTTCTTAACTCCCCCCATTATTATCTTCTAAACCATATTCATAATCAGATGAGTTATAAGTTCAGATGGCAGTGTTAAATTGTAAATAGTATATCTATATATAGACCTTAATACATTTTGTTAAAAGCAGATGTTTTAATGGTACATAGGGTGAGGACTTTAAGAAAAAAGATA
Source organism: Strongyloides papillosus (assembly GCA_005656395.1). Taxonomy (NCBI): domain Eukaryota; kingdom Metazoa; phylum Nematoda; class Chromadorea; order Rhabditida; family Strongyloididae; genus Strongyloides; species Strongyloides papillosus. The sequence continues at coordinate 773,397 of SRSI01000013.1, forward strand.
CCTGATGTCAGTAATATATCTATGTTGTCTACACAATAGTAAATATCTAAAAACCAAAATTGGCTTTTAGACATATGACACATGTATAAAAGAAATACTATTTTTATAATCTCATACTTATAACACCTAAGAATAATGAAAAAAAGATTTATTATTTTCTATGATTTATACGTGAGGGAATTCAATGAGTTAAAATTTTTTTATTTCTTTGATAATTATACATATATAGTTAATCTCGTTAACTAAATAAAAACATATGTAAACTAAAATTCTTTTTTTAAAAACAAAAAGTTCATCTAAATGATTAGATGTAGATAGTAGCGAAAGAAATTCAACTTAGGGTAAAACTTAATATTTAACACTTTTAAATCGTTTTTACTATTTGATGAAATTTAACAAGACAATTTAAAATGCAATACAACTTTATCTTCTTATAATATATATATCTTTTTTTAGAAGTATTTTAAAAAATGTGTATAAAAGAAATGATGCCATATAAGAACTATAGATATTATAAAAATTTTTTTCCTTCAAACATACTACATTTGATAAATTGCTAAAAAAAATTGAAGATACAATTTTGTTAATTTTACTAAAATTATATGCTTCCTTAAAATGATATAATCTTATTTTTATTTATATTCAAATGGTAATAGAGAGCTTAGACTAATAGTGTCTTTTATAAATTAAATAATAAGAATAGTTTTACTATATACATAAAAAAGTATCAATTCATAAAATATACTTAAATTTCTTCAGTCAAAAAATATTTTACATAATTTAATTCCTAATTAGATAAACTTCAATAAGAAATTTAATATTTATTTAATTGGAGATAAAAAATTATTTAATAACTAATAATTATTAAAAATAATATATTTTTAACTTTATTTTTTGGCATAATATTACAAATATAAAAATTGGTGTTGTATGAAAAGTTAAAAAAAAGAAATAAACTATATAAATAATAGTTCATAGTCATTGTAAATAAAACAAAAAAGGAAAATAAAGTTAAATTACTTCCGACGACTCTTCAGGGCAAATTATCTTAAATTGCTTAAAAATTTGTTATTTAACATTACAGAAAGGTATCTAAAAATTTTAATTGTGAAAGAAATAGAATATCTAATTAAAAAGGATTATCTTTAAAGTCAATTTTATTCAACAAATTTTCTTTTTAAGGATATCTATTTTATAATTGGTACTACATTAACAAGCACTATAAATCTTATTTATTTGTATAGAAAGTTTTTAAACAATTTCTAATTATTTCATTATTCACCAAACATAACAATAAACTATTAAGGCCTTTTGTTTCTCGGACATCTGGGATTATAGAAGATTTATAGATAATTATATACTTTAAATGATGCCATGCTATTTTAAGTTTTATATTTAATGGAGAAATTTTTAAATAAATGCATTGAAATTCGGTTGTTTGACATGTAAAACAACATAAACGCATATCACTATTTTTAAACAATTTAACGAAAAAAATTTTCCCTTTCATCACTTGATTTTAGGGATCTAATTTTTTGGATGTTTTATAGTACAGATTAAACAAAGTTGATATTTATATTAACTTTTTTTAAAGTTTTTATATAACATAAAACTTGAAGTTTACTTTATATATAAAAAAGATATTAATTTATAAGTATGATACTTTATATATGATCTTTTAAAATTTTATCTTTACAAAATTTGATAGAGTACAAGGATTGTGAAATTTTATACTTATATTTTAAAGTCATAAAGTAGTCTAGTAAAAGTGGTAAAATTACCAAATAACTGTTATCTTTAACAAATTTATCGAAAGTATGAAATTTATGAATAAATCTTTTTTACACATTATTTGTAAAAATTGATTTATATTTTTTATGTAATTATTTATTTGTTATTTTATCATAGGCAACCAAAAATTTGTACCATTGAAAAAGAATCGCTTATTACCATAAAAAATAGCATTAATAAAAAAAACAAAGAAGTATTAAAATAATACATAAATATGAATTAACTAAAGATACTAAGTAGACACAAAAAAAAGAAGATTCATCAATTATAACAATTTTTTTTTAAAATTTAAGTCGTATTATTTTGATTGAAAATTATTCTAACGAATAAAACAAGCTTTGTTAAGCCTGAAAAAGCTTGCTTGGGTTAAGACAACTGATTATGCATCAAATTTTAAAAGTAGTTCTTTGTACTATAACATAAATATTATCGAAAAAATAATTTTTTAACTAATATTTTGTGAAATATTTGAATAAGTTTAACTTTAAATAGAAGCTACCATTTAACTAATAGAATATTAACTAAAACATTACAGAAGTTAAATTTTTTTTAACTTTTAATGATTGTTTGACAAATAATGTGTATCTATTTATTGTGGTAGGATAATATTGTATCAGTAAATCAAATAAAACATAATCTTTGTTATTTCTTAAAGCTGTATCATAAAAAATTTTTTTTCCTCATTATAACTAAATGTTGTAGTCAAAAATTGTTATTTTTTATTTAAATTCACTATTAATGTAAATGGAAAACTTTAAAACGATAAAATTAAAATATTAAATTTTATATGATTTCTAAATATAACTTTTTAATGCTTTTTTCTTTTTATATTGTGTAACTTTAATTATAAAGGTATAATTAATAAAAAATTGTTCCTATTACATAACAAATTATCAATCTTTTTTTATTTATTAATGTTATTTTTATAGGTACAATGAAAGTAGTTTTAGAAAATATAATATTATGCGCATGATTACATGAATACAAAATAGTTAGAAGTTATAAATAGAAAGTATTTTCTACTTTAAAGAATATTATCTTTTTGTTATACCTTCAAAATTCTTTGACCCAACATTTAAATGAAAACTGATTCTTTTACTCACTACATATTAATGTGTATTTTAAAATAAGTTCTTTTACTTTAAAAAATATGTTAATTTTGTATATTTTCCATCTATATCTTTTATTTTTAAAATTATGTATAATATCTTTCGTTTTTCTGATAACTTTACATTTTGTTTTATTAATCAAACGGAGGGAAATAAAAAAAAACAACTTTTTTATGTATTAGAGTGTATAATAAAATACAACTAAACATGAAAAAAAATGCTTCAAATAATCATGTATATATACATTCCCATTTTTTTGTAGTCACTTAAAGTACACTTTTTTAAGTATCATCTTCAGTAATACCAACATGATTAATATTTAATATCGACAATATTTTTTTATCAAGTATAGGAAGGAAAAATATCACCTAAACAATTGTATTTAAACATTCATCATCATTACCAATTTGTTGATTTACTTCAATGTATAAAAGTTTAATGTTATTATAGTATCATGAATTTATTGTTAATATTACGACTACATATTTATACTATCATCTTATTTATTATCTATTCTCTTTTATAGTAATATATAAAGATATTAAGAAGATACATTTGACAATCATTTATGAACAACCAAAATAAGAAATTAAAATATATCAAAATATCATTTAATCAAAATTTAAGATATACATATTAGAGTAAAAAGAAAAATTACATGTTCTTTATATCTATTAACTTCAAAATAACGTATATATAAATAATGAATTATAAAAAATATGTAAATTATTTTTTCTACTTTTTTATATTATCTATAAAGAGATCAGATCATAAAATAGGATGATACTTTATATTAATTTATAGATTATCATTTATTATTATATGTTTATCTTTACAAAACCACTTAATATTTTTATTGTAATTTGTCAAATGATAGTATATATGATTAAAAGTGTTAAATAATCCGTTAATTTTTCGTAAAAATCAAGTTTGATCTTTGTAATGTTTAATTTGTTTTATTAAAATAACATATTTCAGGTTATTATAAAAATGTAAGATTAATCTTCCTTAAAACTTAAGATTATATTTAATATTAAGATTTCCCTTTTTTTAATTATTAAATTACTATTATTTATTAAGTCACTATAAATCTATATATAAGTTGATGCTTCTACTATTTGTTAATAACGGAAATACTTAGCAATTTAAATTATATATCTCTTGCTAATTCATCCACTTCATTTAAAAATAATTTGACAATACTTATTATTAAACCTTTATTTGAACTTCATCTTTCTCCTTCAACACATATATATTGTAATGATAATATATAACGTTGATACAAATTGTTAGAGTTAACAAAAATATAATAGTCATAAATTAACACAACTTGAAGTATTATTCCTCACTATAGTATAATTTTTATGGAAGTGTTGTTAAGATTTTATTATAACAATTAACATTTTCTGTTTAATACAAGCAAATCTTTACATATATAGATTATTTATTGTATTTATACACGATAAGGTAAAAATCAGTTAAATTAATATTTAAAATGAAAATAACTACTTACTATTTTAGATTTCTATAATTTAATTATTTATTTTTTTAGCGAAAAAAATTAAATCTTCCTAATTTTATTATTTAATACTTATTACATTTATTTTTAACAGAAGTTATAAGAAATTCCCTTATCATAGAAGTTATAACTTTTTGCTTGTATAAATTTTGAATAAAAGAAAATAAAAATTTATCTAGGCACCTTAATGCAACATAATTATTTTAATAAAATAAGCGTATAATTAGTGAATGTTTTATAAAAAATAATTATATATTTTGTTTGTACTGGTACTAAAACTAATAAAATTGTCTATAATTTTATATTTTCAAATAGAGTTAACATTAAAATTACTCATACTTTATTTTTTTAATTCTTTTTTTTTAATAATCAGATGATTTGCTTATAGCAATATAATTGTTACAATTGTCTACCTTGTTTTTTATTCTTTTTCTTAGCATTCTATATGTTTATGATTTTACCACACAAATAGTAAATATAGATAACTTTATCAGGACAGCGTTGGAAAATTAAATTAGCTTTCAATTTAATATTTACAAAAACGTGTTCCAGCATTTTAATACGTTTCTTTGTTTCTTAATCTTTATAGTTTTATTAATCGCTATTTTAAAATAAATAAATATATTAAAAGTTTTGAAATAATATGTTTACCATACTGATAATATTCTAAAAACATCACATTAAAATATTATATTTTTTTGATACCTTTTTTTGAATTACCATAAAATATTTTATGTTTACAAAAAAATCATACTTTCTCATAGATTTAAATTATATTATAAATAGAGTGATAAAAGGATTATTTATTTTGGTTGCAAAAATATCAACTAATTTAATTTGATTTTTATCCTAATATATAACATTTACAAAAATAAAATCTTTTAATCTTCAATATTTTATAACAATATACTTTATATTGATGATGAAGTTTTCCTGTATTAAGTCAATTCTTCTTCCATTCTTTTCTAAATTTATCTTTTTTGAATATTTATAGTATAAGTATTATACTGTTGGATACTTAAACATGTTTTATCATTAACTACTGAAATTAAAATAATATTTACATGATAATCACATTTTATAATAGCATTCGCATAATTTAATATTAAATGGTATTCTTTTATACATATTCAGTTTATGAACCACATTTTTAGTATTCTTCAATTGTACAAATTTATAGAATTATACATTTGTAACATTTTACAATGTTTAATAATATATTGAAATACCTCATATGACTTTTTGATAAAAACTTTTACTTATACACTAAATGCTTTTAATTAAACTATTTGATTACATTTTTAATTGTTAGTAGAAAAAAATATTTCTATATAATTTTTTTTTGTATATTTTACTATTACTATACCCAAAAATGGTTATATTACTAATAATGTAACATTCCACCTTTGTACAGTTTTTCCTTTTTGTGATTACTCATTATTTTACAAAATTGTATACGAGTTATATTTTTATAAATATATAATGTAATTACATTTTTCCTGCTACAATTTTATTTTTCACTTTTAGAAAATGGTACTATTTCAATTGCCACCATCTGCTCCATGTCCAAGATTATGTGTAATAATTAAAAAATCTATTGATCAGGTATACATTAGAGAATAGATAATAAATATCCTCATAATTATATATCTAAATTTTTTATTTTTACAGGAGTATGGATTTAATCTTCATGCTGAAAAGGTTAGAGGACAATTCATTGGAGCAATAGATACTGATAGTCCAGCAGATATTGCTGGACTTCGTTCAGGTGATAGAATATTTGCCGTTAATGGAGCCTTAATTCAGGGTGAATCACATAAACAAGTTGTTCAAAGAATTAAAGAAAATCCATTACAATGTGAACTTCTTGTTATCTCTGAGGAAGGAGCAGAATGGTATATGAAAAATAAAATACAAATTACACCTTCCTTACCAAATGTTATAAGAGTTTGTAGAGAGGTATGTTTATACATATAAAATATATACACTATATGTAGCTTAAAGTTAATTTATCATACAATATAAAAAAGATATTTGTTTATAATTAATATTAAAGATAAATTTAATTTTTTTCGTTATATATCAATTTTAGTGGGAAGATTCTATGAGACCAAATAATTATCGTTCCAAAAGATTGTCAAATTTCTTTTTGACACAAAATGATAATATGTTATTAAATAATAGTTCATTTACCTTTAAAAATGATGATGATAATAATAATAGGGATTTATCTATGGGTTTTTTTTATTCCTTAAATAATGAAATGATGAAAAATAGTAAGCGTTTACGTAATTTTTCATCACCAAAATTACAAAAAATCACGAGAAATGTAAAATGTCAATCTCTTGCGGCTGATAGTTTATCTTTATCATCATTTTTATCTTTATCACCACGAATAGAAAGTAAATCAAATATGGTAACATTAAAAGCTAATTCACACACAAGTTTGGTGAAACAGGTAGTTTTATTTGTGACAATCTTTAGATGATTTATATGTGCCATTTGCTTTATTAACAATTTTCACATCACTTCAACGAGTCACCTACACTTATAATTAAAATTTTTTATCCTATATTTAAATACACATACTTTCAACTACAGAAATTAAATTTATATTATGAATCATAGATGTTAACTTTAGCTTAAAAATTAGTCATACAGTTTGTTTTCTCATTTTATTTGTTGACCTTTAATAATATACACATAATAAATAACCCTAATTTTGAGTGTCTAAAGGAATATCTTTTGTTGGTGTTAATAAAATATATACTTAAAAAGTCAATAAAATTTACAAATATATTCAATGGTTTTTATTAAAAAATTTTAGACTAAAAAAATGGTATTATTTCATAATGTAATACTTTATTTCGAAATTTTTTTCTATATCTACCTTTTTAAAATAAAATTAGTCTTTAATTTCTAATGAAGTACATTTTTTTCACATCATCATATAATATAAATTTAGAACAAGTTTTTATTGAATTACTTTTAAGCCTTTCTTTTTTAAACATTTTCACATTAAATTTTTTTTTAAATGATAGGATGTCAAATTTACCTAGGAAAATAAAAAAGTATATCTAAGGTTACTAAGTAATGAAAATATCATTTGACAAAAGATATTGTATATTATCTTCAAATTTAGGGGGTGTTAGTATAGTATGACGACAAATCATTATAAATTTTCAATTTTTTTCTCGTAAATCCTTCTATTACTAATCATTATATAATGCATATACTATCTCAAAATTTACTTTTTTTTTATTTTCACATTACATATTTGGTCTTTTAAACATATAAATAAAATTATTATTTTTTAAACCGTTACTAAGAACAAAAGTTTTCATTATGACACTAAGTGTAATAATATTTTGAAATGATTAATATATAAGTATTTCCAAATGTATATATATAAATATATATCTATAATAGAAAAATATAATCTTAGTACGTAATTTATAACTTATAATACTGTTATTAAAACTTTAAGCCTTTTATATTCATTAGATATATTGTATTTAACAGAGTATTTGCATATTATCAATAATATTTTTACTGAATTACCTTTAATTTTTTTTGACACTTCTTTTATACAACTGTTTACGTATTGTGTAATCAAACTATTATCTCGCCTTACTTTTTAATAATAAGTACATTTATTAATGTATGATTAAATGAGGAATTTTTTATAATAATACTTATGTTTTTATATTGAAAGAAATATATTATAAAGCAATAATATGTACTTTTATTCCTAAGTAATTAATGAATTATTTATATTACTACACGACTCAATTTGAAAATGAAAAAAAATTTATCATTATCCAACGCTATTTTAGATTAACTGTAATAAATCTATGCCTCTAGTATTAGTTATTTCTATTAAAAGTTAAAAATTTCCCTTAGTATTAGATATTAAATATATTTATTTTTAAAATATTTTACCATCATTAATGCCCTCCATAATAAATATTGAGTGTTTTGTCAAAGATTTTCTTCTGTCATATCGCATAACAAATTTTGTAGAATATTTACAGTTTTTAAAACCTTCTACTTATCTTAACAATTTATTGCTTACCAATGGAAAGTTAATTACAATAGTAATTTTGCAATCTTTTAATTGTATAGACAAAGACTTAACTGCTGAAAAACTTAAATATACCATTTTTTCTAGCTAGCATTAATTTAATTTAATAAGTTGCCATTAGAATAAGCTATTTTTAATTCGCTTTTTTATATTTATTAATAGATATTATATTCCAATTTAATGTCGTTTTTTTTAATTTTAAAAGAATACTCTACAATTAGGTTAAACAAAGTCTCTTATTATTTGCACAAACAAACAGCAGCTAACAAATAATTGTTTAAAAGGAAATTTTTTTATAACTTACATAAAATATCATTGTCATAATAGTTTTTTATTACCTATTTTTATAATCATAAAACGTTAATTTTTTTAAGAATGATTGTATATTACAATTGAAAAAAATTTTATTTCATAAATATTAGAATCATATAAAAGTATTTTCTTTAAAGAAATAATTATTTTGAATATTTTCATGTTATGTAAACAAAAAACTTTAGTTGAATATTAATATATTCATTGAATATATAGGTTTTAAATAAATTATAATATTCTTAAATAATTCTAAATAATATTATTTTCGATTGAAAATTTTATATTCGTAACTATTTATTAAAAAAAGCTAGATAAAGCGTATACAAAAGATTTTATTTTTAAAGCATTTTTTGTACATATTAAATTATATTTATTACAAAGAATGATATATGAAATGATAAAAAAAATAAAATACATTAAAATATGTTAGCTTTTAATAATATTTGTAGTTCTTCTGCTTCTGAATGTAATATTGTTGTGACATTTCTAATTATATATTTTATTATAATACTTGATATGATATAGTAGACTTAAGTTTTAACTTATAAAGTGATTCTTTAATTAATATTGTAAAAATAGTCAAAATTTGTATGGTTTATTATCATAAACTTCTTCAAAAGTAATATCCACTGTCCCAAATATTACAACATATATAATACCTCATTATACATTTACTCTTTTTCAATACATTTTCACAATCATTTTTATAAAAATTTACAATATATCTACCTACGGTCATCATTGAACATATTAATATCTAGATATTTAAAATAAGAATATAATCTATCTCATCTTATTATTGAATTATTCTAACATATTTTTATTTGTTTATTTTAAGAATTGTTATACTTTTGATTAGATAATAAATAAGATTTTCTTGTTATTTTTAATAATACTAAAACATATATAGACATGTAATTTGAAAGTTCAAAAAGAACAATATACTAATGTTTATTTTAGTTATTGGACTGTTAAGAGAAATTGAGGAAAAATTTTACCTCTCTTTTCAAAATTATTATCTTTACCAATTTTGACTTCACTCCCCATTTACATAACAATTTTGATTATTTAAAAGATAATTATACTTTTAAAAATAAATTACTATCATATTTATGTGAAAACTAATATGTCATATTACCTAATTTTTTGATGCAAAAAACTATTTTAATCATTTAATAAACATGTTACAAAAGATATTATGAGTTTAAAAAATTAAGTATTTTCAAACAATAAAGTTACATATTTTACGCCTTTTTATTCCAAATTTATAGTAGTCATTTAAAAGGAATTATTCCATTGTTTTCTTACATATTACCTAAAATATTCTTTTCAGTGTAGAATATTGTGCTTTTGACATTTAAATTAATTCTTCCAGATGTTATAATAATAGTTTTAAAACATTTAGCACATTTAAAATTTTTTTTAACTTTAAACTTGTTTAATTTGTACTGAATATCTATTACCACTTTTTAAATGTCCAATTTACAATCTTTAATACCTTTTTAAAGTTTAACAAAAAAGTAATTATAAATATATAACAATTTGTTAGGATTTAACTAATTTATATATTGTTTTTAATCTGTTTTCATAATAAAAATATTAACTTTATGCAAAGAAAAAAATATATTAACCAAGTTGACTAATATTTACATAAATATATTATTATTAACCATTTTCTTTTCATTTTTTTAGAGTCAAAAATCGCCTAAACTCAGTGAAAATATATTAGGTGAAGAGGAAAATCAAAGAAATTTCGGAAGTAATAATAATATCCTTCAACAACCAATGTCTACACTTCAAACAGCACCAAGACCACGTCTTTGTTATTTAGTATGTTTTATTATTAATTATTTCCTCTTTTAACATATTTATTATTTTTAAGAAAAAAAATGATCCCGGTGAAGAATTTGGATTTAATGTTCACCTAGAAAAGGGTAAAGGTCATTATATAGGAGTAGTAGATTATAATGGTATTGCTTATCACGCTGGACTTGAGACCGGTCAAAGAATTGTTGGAATTAATGGTCAAGTTATCCATCCTACCACACCACATAAAGAGGTTGTCACTCTTATCAAAAGAACACCTTTAGAAACTTCATTATTAGTAGCATCGGAGGATGTTGATAAATGGTATACTGACAATAACATTGAATACAGTTTTGACAATTGTATATACTTTAAACAAAATTCAATAATACCGATTCCACATAATTCAGATAAACACAAACATGTAAGTTTATAATTTTTAAATAAAAGTTTATTAACAATTCATTATATAGAATCGTTCACAACATGATTTAAGTACCAGCCAGTATGTTTCCGTTTATAAGAATAATAATAATACACGATCAATGTCTTGTGGATCAAATAGAACTACACAAAGTACCTCCTCATCTGAGGATTGTTGGAAACAAAGTCAACAAAAATTAAATACTATTGATTCTGGAAATAGACATTACATAAATAATGGTAGTAAAAATAACTCAAAGTATTGTGAAGAAATTATCGTAGAGAAAGCATTCCCAGAAATTGTTGTTCATTCTAATAATCCTTTTGAAGAGAATGATGATGAGACAGAGGAGAAAAATTCAATACTTGAAAAGGTTTATATTTCTTTTTCAAAATATTTTTCTTATTATTATTTATTCTTTTAGGCACCAGAAGTTAGTGAATATAGAACAATAACACCACAACCACGTTCCAGAAGTCCTGTACCTATAGCTAATTGTAAACCTTTTGGTGGAAATATAGATGTTAATTCAATTCACATACATAATTCTGTCAATAATAATGATATACTAAAATACTCAAATATTTCAAGTATTTCAGATAATCGAAAATCAAACAAAGATATTTTCTCTTTAAGTGCTAAAGAAGCTAGAGAAATGATGGCTCTTAATCGTAAAAAAGATCCAAGAAAACAAAATACAATGTCAATTGAACAAAAATATAAGCTTATATCTAGTTTATAGCTTATAATTTTTGTCTCATGGATCCCAAATTTACATGGAATTTTTCTTTAAGTTCTAAAAAAATATAATGGTATATATAATATATAATGAATAAATCTAAATGTTCTTTTTCTATTTTGATATATAAAAATAACAATTTTATTTTTTCTTTGTTTTAAAAAGTAATATAAATAAAATTTAAATAATCCCCTAGTCGTATTGTTAAACTTTTTTTTGATCAAAATTTATATTAGTTTGTTTTCAAATTTATTTAAACACAAGAGTGTCATTTCTCCAATTTTAAAAGTTAATATTATTTGTATATTTTTATTGGAAAATGTCATCATCTGAAATTCCTAAGACATCTACAGATGTTGTTGAAGAAATAAAAGCAATGGATATGATTGAAAAAGAAAGGCAAACATTAAGCGATGAGGTAGATAATTGTTTACGGAGTTTGAGAGGTAAATAAAAGAATTTTTTCAATTATTTGTTGGGAATCCTTTTAGGTACAATGAGAGGTATAATTGATTTGACAACAGAAGGAATGGAGTTATATCATTCAAGTATTACAAAAACCTGTGATCATGCCGAACAAGCCGTAAAACATACCTTTTCTGTAGGTTTATCTATTTAGTTTTATTGTTATTATTTAATTATTAAGGTTATTGCAAAAAGTGAGGAATTAACACAAAATTTAAAGAAAATTGATGAAGTTTATAAGCAGGTTAAAGAATTAAGAGAAATTACTGATAATGTTGCAAAATCCCTTAAATGTTAAAATATTTCTAAAGAAAGTATACAAAATCATGGAAATAAATTACTTTCGTTATCAAAATTTTATTTAATTTTTTTTATTATTAACGTTATACTAAATAATAATAGACCATGATTTTTATTGTAAAAGTTTACCTATATAAACCTTCTTAAGTGCTTAACTTCAATGATTCATAGTACCTCAATATAATTATGACCTTATAAAATTATGACATTTTGATGTTTCACAATATACATAATGAAATAATACTTATAAAAGCAAACATATTATTCTCATATATTATTTAATCTATAATTATTATAATAACCCTATTATAATAACATAAATAATAACTATTGTTGATTAATAAAAAGATTTGAATGCAATATAAATTTATCATCAATAGGAAAATGAGAAAATTGAGTTAACATTAAAAACTGTTTGTATTTATCTTGCTTATAAAAATAGCCTTAATAATTGTTTCCAAGACATAGATATGTAAAGGTTCATATGAACAACTCTTATTAAATTTTAATTTTGTCTTTCTACTTTTTATATCATTTCGATCATTTGTAAAAATGAAGATTTTAACATCTCAAAAGTTTCATGTATTGTTATTTTTAATATTAATATTTTTTTAAGCATACTATTATTTGAAGGAAAGGAAAAATTACATTTGTATAACATTAAAAACTTTTATTCTATCAATACTTTTACTGATTCATTTATATTATTATTCTTTTTTTTTAGAACATACTTTTCCAGCACAGATTGAAGTGGTGAATTTTATATACTATTAACTTCATTCAATGTCTTTACCAATATCAAAAAATGAATTTTATTGTTATCTTACAATAACAGTATTGCATGCGTTTTTTGGTTTATATACTTTGTATAATGTATCTAATTGGTACGTTTATAAGAGTAATAAAAGTTCACTTGAATTATCACCGTACAATGATTGGATTGGGGAATGGAGGTATGATAATAAAGATACAGAATGGGCTGTTACTAGATATGATATAGTACCAGCATTAAAAATTTACTTAATTCATACTATATTATGGAAATTTTTCCATAGATTTTTGAATCCAACACTAGGAAATAGTTTTTATGCTCCTATTTCAGCTATTATAATATACATTTACCTTAAAAATCCACTTATCTATTTTTTAGTAATAGTTTTAGCTGTAATAACAATAACATTATCATATTTAATAAGAAATGAAATTATTGCCTGGATAATATGTTGTGCCTTCCTTTTTGATCCTAAAGTACAAAGATATATCAATATTTTTGAACAAAATTATTTATATAGACAATATAATTTTTATACTTACACACTAATTAAAATTTTAAATGTATCAATTTACTTTTCGAGAAACAAAGACGTCAAGATATCAGTGAAATTATTACTAAGGATAATTCTTTATCTTTTTTATTTACCATATGCAAGTATATTAATAATACTTTTTGATGATTTTAATAACCAATTAGATAATTTGGAGAGAGATAAACAATTGGAAATAACAAAAACCAATTTAAAAAAGATTGTATTTGGAGGATGTCGTCTAATGGTGTGGTTTGTAATAAATGAAATATACCTTCATGTTTTTACTGTAAATGAATTACAATATATGGATTTTGATTTATTAAAACAATATAATACACTTGTTCTTTTTATAATTGGTATATTTTCCTGTGGTTTTTTTTATCTGAAATATTTATTTATATTTGGATTCCCATCATACTTTGCAAAGATTGATCAAATGATGCCACCAAGGAAACCTGTATGCGTTTTCACAATAGCAAGATATGGTAATATATGGAGAAATTTTGATAGAGGATTATATCAATTTATGTTAAGACAAATTTATATACCATTCCTTCAAATTAAAGGTAAATCTTTATATTTAAAATATATCTTTGCATTGTTAATGCCATTTGCCTTCGTCCTTCTATGGCACGGAACATCGAATAAGCATTTAATTTGGGTATCATGTTCAATTATTGAGTTGGCAATCGAAAAAATTGGATATACTTTTGGAAAAACTCGAATGTGGATGGATATTAAAAAGTACATTGGATTGGCAAACGCCTACAGATTAAAAGCAGCTTTTTGTCTCTTAACAGTCGTCCCTGGACTTTTTGGAGTTATTTCATTCATTTTACCACCACAAAATGGTGGATATATTTGCTATAAAATTCTTTTTGATGGAATAATTGGAATAATTAGTGGTGAATGGATGAGAAATATTGTATCTCCAGGTTTCTGTTTTCTTTATCTAATGATATTCTCTTACTTTTACAGTCATTCATGTTTATATTTTGAAGAAAAAGAGAATGTTAAACGCAAAAAAAAAATTGAATAAATTATTTTATATTTATTACTATTCATTACATATGCCAAGAAACCTCTCTTACATCGTGGTGAAATTTAGAAAATAATAGATATTTCAATTTTTTAAATTTATTTTACATTGTCAAACGAATAAATACTAATAAAATTTATTGCATATTTCTTTGATTTTAATATTAAACTAATATTATATCTTTTTCAAAATACTTTTGTAATTTTGCAAAAGGGAAAATATATTAGTTTCATTGTAAAAAGTGTTATAGTTAAATACAAATTTGTATAAGTAAAAAATGAAAAAATAAAAAAACTTTTTTATGATTTTCTTGAAATGTTAATTTAAAAGGATATTATTTTATGTGAAAAAGGGAAATAAAATAACTAAAGCTTTATTTTTTATTATTTTCATCAAATTCTATTTGTTCCCGCCAATTTCAAAATATTTTTAAAAGTATTATATAAAAAAAGATGTTTACATCATTTTCTTTTCCTTATTAAATGAGATAATCTTCAATTAATTTTTAATATCTCAATATTCATGTTTTGAGGGTATTTTTTAAGTACAAACATTTTTTTTATTCTCGAACTAATTGTATAAATAATAATTTCAGCTCTAAAACTTTTGTTGAAGTAGAAGAAAAAAGTATATATTTCAAAGAACTTTGGTTTGAAAGGATGTTTATCGTTAAATTTATATGTACACAGGTTTAAAATTAAAAATATCTTTTGTTATACTTTTCCGTTTTAATAAAAGATTGAAGAAACAATAAAGTTTTAATATAAAATTTTTTTGTAATAGAAGAAATAAAATAATTTTTTTATAAAAGCGTATATTAATTAATTCAACTAGTTTTCATTAAAAACCTATAAAACATTTTACTATTAATCATTTTTTACACTTTCAAAATATTAAAAAATCCAACAATTTCAATAAAATAGCATGTACCATTACTGTTGTCGTAGTCATGCTATAAATAATTTTGAGTATAAATTAATAATTTATTTAATTAACATCAATTTCTTAAAAATGATATAAATTAACTTAATATATTGTTTCTTTTTTTATAATAAGAGTTTGTTAACATCTCAAAATAACTACTTTCCTCTCGCCCTAAATATTTTTTTTGATATTTTTTAACCACTGATGATAAAAGAGTTTGAATAGTAGTCCTAACAAACATTGTTGACAATTGTTAATAAAACAAGTCAATTCTTTTATCATTAAATATCATTAAGAACTATTTGTAGTTTTTTACAATCATTTTATATAAATATTAGAAAATGCCTAAATTCATCAATTTTCTAATTTACATTTTTTTCCTTTAACATTCTTCAAATTTTGACATAACTATTAAAAACCATTTGTTTATATTATTAAAATTTTAAAAATCATACAAAAATACTGTCATTCTTTGTTATATACATCGATTGTTAAAAATATGTTTTGTTATAATCTATTTCATATCATTATACTTTTCATGATATATATATATAAATTAAAATGAAATTTTTTTTATAAAAAAATTGACCATGTTATAATTTATTGAAATGCAAATTAAAAGATACTTTTAAATTTAAATATTAATAAAGCTCAAGGAAAAATAGTGATAATATTTAATTTTAAAATTTGGGAAAACTTTATTTGTAAAATATGTTTGTATATTATATATCGATATTGAAAGTAAAAATTACTTTTCTCGTAATTTAAATATAATTTAAAAGAGAAAAAAGTGTATGTATTCAATTTTATTGGTAAAAATAATTTATGGAGAATTTTGTAGGAGATATAAATTATATGCTTGATTTTTGCAAATGCAATATTATTTAGAGGTTATTTGGTAAAAAATTACATCTTAATATTATTGACAATTTTAAAAATTTAAAATTTTTAATGTCTTTATAGTTAGTTTCTTGATTTGATAAATATGATTTCATTCTATAAATATACGTTTTAAAGTATTTATATTGTAATATCAAAGACATTACATTTATATTATAGTCGTTAAAGACTCCAATATTTTTGTTATACTTTATTTAATAGAGCCATAATATACAATAAATTAGACATTTATTTTTTAAATATTTAAAAGTTTTAATTTTTAATGACACATTTTTAGTGAAATTTTTACTTATTAAAAAATTATTATGTAATAATATTTTTCTAAACTTATCAATTTTAATATTTTCACTGATACAGTTATGTGAAACCTTGACCTTTTATAAATGTATATAGATATTACCAAAATCAACTCTAAGCACCATACTTACATAACATTACTGATTACATTTATCTTATATTATAATAATTTAGAGGAAATATCATAAAAAAGCTAGTAATTTGTGAAGAATTATTATACATCCTGTTATCGTTATAAGCAAAATTACTCCAACAAACTATTTTTTTCAGTTTAAAAATAAAACTATAAATTGTGGCATCACATATAGTAATAAAAGTATAGGTATAACTGTCAAAGAAAAATATTATACATTTTGACTGTTTCTTTATATATATACATGTTTAATTGGTCATATTAATTTACCAAAATTACGCATTTTCTCTTAATGGTTCTTTTTTGTTTATTTAAATGTTATGGGAGAATTTTAATACAGGTATCGTTATAATATTTTTAAATGATCATCACAAATATTTTTGTATTTTATTTTTATATTACATTTTAATAAGATATCTTCTTTATATTTTAAAATTTTTATATTTATTATATATTTCAATGATATTTTTCTTATATACCAATCAAAGATTACAAGCTTCGTTGATTTTTTTTTACCATAAAAAATGACTCAGTTGGAGCCATTTCTTATGAGTAATTATTTTAAAAAAGTGTGAACCTAAAATTGTAATAATAACATAAAATTCTTGAAAATATAATCTTTAATTTATATAATAAAATATCTATTAAAATTGTAAAATAATATCATACAATTAATAATACCTTGTATAAGTTGACAAAAGTGTTCATGAAAATTTTATCTTAAATAGTAATTTATTTTAAGATATTTTTCTAAACTTATTTTATTATTTGTTGTTAACATAAATCAATTTATATAAAACTTAATTATAATTATTTAAATTTTGGCCAGTAAAAGTTGTGTTTTTTTTGTTTGCACATTATTTGTATTAAAAAAACATAATGCTTATGCTAATAAATTACATCAGTTATTAATGTCAATAAAAAACCTTTTTCACACCAATTTGAAGTTTCATACTTCATATAGCAATTGTTTTAGTCTTTATTTCCTTTAGTGTTATTGCTATAAGTAATACTTTCTAAAGTAGCACTTTTTTTATGACTTACTTTAATGTTATTGGTAAAAGCTTATCATATTGAGATAAGTAGGGATATTAAATAATTTTACAGTATCCTGACATCACTTTTACTACACCTATCTTTGGTGTTTTTTTGAGATTAAAGGAAAAACAAAAAAAATTAGAACATTTTACTTTTTATTTTTAAAAAGTATATAATAATAACATAAAATGTGCTTTTTATGTACATTTTGTTTAATATTCATTAAAATAAGTCAATAATTACCCTTATTTTATTAATTGATGAAAGAAATGTTTGTTTAATTATTCTTCTTCAAAAATCCTAAATCTATAATTACGTATTTTATTTAACTTAAAAAGATAATACTAGAAAGTTATTACAATATATTATTTTTAAATTGCACAACATATAAAAATACAATATTAGTTAATTATTATTAAGGTTGTCGTTTTATATAAACATAACAATTCATTGACATAAAAGTAATAAATTATCAGTTTTAGTTAAATCTCGATTGTCATTGAAAATTAGTATACTTTACAATATACATATATTTTAAAGCTTATACATTTGTATATTATACTTTAAGACTGTTCTTATTGTTATACTCTAGAAACTATTTATTAATATTCCCCTAAAGGTAAACCTAATAATAAATAATTAATTATATGATAAAATAAAAAAATAGTTTACGCAGTCTTTTTTTACAAGATAAATTATTATTATTTGGTTTAACTCTAATCATTCAGTTTATTTTCATAATATGGGATGTTGCGTTAGCTTAGATAAGGGCGCTAAAAGTCGTTCCAAAGAAATTGACAATCAAGTAGGTTGTTTTATTAAATATACAGGATATTTAAAAAAAATTACTTTAAGTTAAGAAATGATGCACAAAAACTTGCTAGAGAAGTTAAATTATTACTATTGGGTGCTGGTGAATCTGGAAAATCAACTTTTTTTAAACAAATGAAAATTATCCATGAATCAGGATATAGTGAAGCTGAACGTAGAGCATACATTACTGTTATCTTTTCAAATACCGTTCAATCATTGGCAGCTATCATTAAAGCTATGGCATTACTAAGAATATCTTTTGCTAACAAAACAAATATACTTACTGGAAAATTATTTTTACGAATGCTTGAAAAAAATACAACAAATTTATTTACCGATGAATTAGTTGAGGCGATGAATAAATTGTGGGCTGATTCTGGTGTTCAGGAGTGTTATTTAAGATCAACTGAATATCAACTTAATGATTCAGCTGCTTACTATTTAAATAGTTTGGAAAGAATTTCAAGACCCGGTTACGTACCATCTGTTGATGATATTCTTCGTACGAGAGTTAAGACAACTGGAATTGTTGAGACATCATTTGACTATAAAAATCTTCATTTTCAAATGATTGATGTTGGTGGTCAAAGATCTGAAAGAAAAAAATGGATACATTGTTTTGAAAATGTTACTGCTATTATATTTTTTGTTGCACTATCCGAGTATGATATGATGTTAGCTGAAGAAGATGTTGTATGTTTTTTGTTAAAATTCTTTCTTTTTTATCTGCTATATGTTTAGAATCGTATGGCCGAGTCAATGCGCCTTTTTGATAGTATTTCAAACAATCGTTGGTTCTATGATACATCAATCATCTTATTTCTTAATAAAAAAGATATATTTGAAGAAAAAATTAAACGTTCGCCATTAACTAAGTGTTTTCCTGAATATAAAGGTAAATAAAATTTTTATTTATTTTAATAAATTAATATAAACTTTAATACAGGTTCTAATACTTATGAAGAAGCTGCTGCATACATACAACTTCAATTTGAAAATATTACAAAACGTAAAGATAGTCACAAAGAAACATATACACACTTTACCTGTGCCACCGACACAAATAATGTTCGCTTTGTTTTTGATGCCGTAACTGATATTGTAATGAATGATAATTTACGTCAATGTGGTTTGTACTAGTGCGTAATAAATTGTTATGTGTATTTCGTTTATCTATTTGATAATTTAAAAATATATAAGCAATTTTCTTGTAGAAGAACTTTTAAGAGGAATTATATTAAACATTTCTGCTACAGTAACTTGTTGAAATATAAAATCTTTTTTATCAATTAGTTAAATATAAACACAAAAGATTAATGAAGATAGGAAAAAAAGGAATATGTATTTATAAAATTAATTAATAAAGTTTTAAAACAATTTATCATATTTTATGTATCATTATCAAATCATAAATATCTATTTATCAATTTTAAAAACTTTACTGTTTGTAGTATGAAATATATTTATTTCATTTAATCTACAATGATACTTAATTTTGATATAAACAAACAATTTTCAGTAAATAATTTTTAATCTAAAATTTTATTGTCTTTCCCCTAGTGTTAAAAAAGATTTTTTTAAATAAGATAACGGTCATCACTTGATTGTACATTTTCCAAAATAGAGGTCATTTTATATTATGCATAAAAAGATAGATTGTATTTTATATAGGGTGATTACATTAACCATATACTTTTCTTATTCGTTGACTAATGATTTATAAATTTGACAAAAAACTTGTGACCTAAATTGCATAATTAACATTTATCTTTTCTTACCTTATAGATATTTATTAGTTAAATCTTCTACATAACAAAAATTACTAAAACAATTAAAAGTAAAACTGTACTTTTTATTACATCAAAAATAAAATTATTATTAATAGTTGAAGATTGATTTGAAGATAAGAAAAAATTTTTGATAAACGTCGATGAAATAAGTATGATGCCGATCAGATATGGATGAGAAGGTCGGAGGTGAGTCAAGGCAAAATGCCAATACGTTAATCTACACCACCTACATTAACTATTTAATAAAACATTTTTAATAAAGTATGATCCATTGATGAAGTTTAATAACTAAACGATATGCAACTTGGCTTTTTTTATCCATCTCATGTATATCATAAGATCCATTGGATTCCTTACACTTTCTTTTGTTATTTATAAAAAAGAAAAAAAACTTTTTTATATAAAAATATATCTAGAATTATGTCATTGTGTCACTATTTAGGTAAAAAAATTTACAAAATATTTGTTGTATAGTGTTTTATTTCAAAACTTTTTTTAAATAATTTTTTATTTCAAGTTACTTATAACTGTCTGCCCCTATTTAAATTATTTTTTAATTAACTATAATAATCATAGAAATATATTTGAAGTATCTTTTTAAATTTAAGGCACACCTTTTTTATTTTATCCATTGGTAACGTAAATATAGGTAAAGATGATTGATAAAAAGTAGAAGCATTATAAATGAATATTTTTAATTAGAAAATTCTTTAAATTAAAATTTGTTATATAGAGAAATCAGGATATATATAATTTCTAAGTTAATTTTGATATTTATATCGTCTAGGTATGTAAAATGGTAAAATCACTGTTTTTAGTTGTATCATTTTTCTATATTATTTTAACATTATCTTAAAACTGTGGCAATTTAATTAGGTCAAGGATAATATTTCGTAACGACATTTCACCTACTTCCATCCTTATATTTTGGTTAGATAATAGCTTTTAAAGCACATTTAGAGAAATTTATAAATTTACATTATTCAATTAATTTATTTTAATTATTTAGAAAAAAAATTTTTGCTCTCCAACTTTATATGAACACACAATATTTTTATTACTATACATCATAAACGTTTATGCAACTTTTTATCGCCTTAATATTTTAACAAATTTTATAACCATTTTTTTGAAAAATTTAACATTCTTTTAAAAAAGCTGTTACTAAACAAAAAATATCATTATGTTAAACAATTCATTTTATTTAATTATAAAATTTATGTTAAATTATCAAGATTATATTAATAACGTCATTTAGATTTATTATTTTGACCGCTTTCTGTGTTTATTAATTTTTTAATCATATGAATGCAAATTTTATTATACCATTCTAACTCTTAAGATTTTGTTGTATAATTTATCAGACAGCCTACTTTTATAGTAATTAGGTCTTACAATACCTTTTACCTCACCTACAAAACCACTTTCTATGACATTATCATATAGAAATAATTTTCTATTAATTTGGTTAATAAAAATTATTGGAATATCTTTATTTATATATTACACCGGATATTTAAATAAATATATTACTTTTTTATACTATACAAAAGATAAATTTTACGGTTAATGACTTTTATCCTCATCATCCTGACTTCTTCATTCCTCCTTAAGATGTGTATTATAAAATTGATATTGTCATTTAATAGTTTCTTGATAAATGTCTATACATTGTTCATATCTAGTTTAATTAATAATATTTACATTTATAATGTTTCACTCCCTAAGGTTTAATTATTTTAACATCCTTAATTCTACAACTCATGAATATTTTCATTAATAATTTATGATAATACTTTAGAAATTTCAATATATCTTTTAAGAAAATTATCTATAAATTCATTTTATAAAATTTTATCTCTTTTTTAGACATGAACTGGCTATCTATAGTTGCCATCTGTATATTATTAATTGTACCAATTTCTGGTGTTTTTGAATGCTCAGGATCAGAAACTACAGCTTTTATTAGAATATCAAGGGCTCGTCTTGATGGTACTCCTGTTGTTATATCTACTGCTGGACATGATTTAACTTGTGCACAATATTGTAGAAACAATATTGAACCAACTACTGGTGCTCAACGTGTATGTGCTTCCTTTAATTTTGATGGTCGTGAAACATGTTACTTCTTTGATGATGCTGCTACACCAGCTGGTACTGCTGAGCTAAATGATGCACCATCAGCTAATAATTTTTACTATGAGAAAGTTTGCCTTCCAGCTGTCTCTGCTCATGAAGCCTGTACCTATAGATCATTCTCCTTTGAAAGAACTAGAAATACTCAATTAGAAGGCTTTGTTAAAAAATCAACACAGGTATCATCACGTGAAGAGTGCCTCTCTACATGTTTGAAGGAAACTGAATTCGTATGTAGATCAGTTAATTATAATTATGAAAATTTCATGTGTGAACTTTCAACAGAAGATCGTCGTTCTAAGCCACAAAATATGAGAATGTCTGATGCTCCAGTTGATTATTATGATAATAATTGTTTAAATAGACAAAATAGATGTGGTGAATCTGGCGGTAATTTAATTTTCATCAAAACAACACAATTTGAAATTCATTATTATGATCATACTCAGTCTATGGAAGCACAAGAATCATTCTGTCTCCAAAAATGTTTAGATTCATTAAATACCTTCTGTAGATCTGTTGAATATTCTCCAACAGAAAAAAATTGTATTGTTTCTGATGAAGACACATATTCACGTGCTGATCAACAAGGAGAAGTTGCAAATAAAGATTATTATGAACCTGTTTGTGTAGCTGCTGATCTTAGTTCATCAACATGTCGTCAACAAGCTGCATTTGAAAGATTCATTGGATCTGCTATTGAAGGAAACCCAGTTGCTACAGCTCAAAAAGTTACTATCTCAGATTGTATTTCACTTTGTTTCCAAAATTTGAATTGTAAATCAATTAACTACGATCGTACACAATCTACTTGTTATATTTATGCTGTTGGAAGACAAGAATCTAATGTCAAGAATGATGCTAGCTTTGACTATTATGAATTCAATTGTGAATCACAATTTGGAGGTATGGCATTATGTACTAATGAAGGAATTAGATTTATTGTTAATACCAAAGAACCAT
This sequence comes from Strongyloides papillosus, assembly GCA_005656395.1. NCBI lineage: Eukaryota > Metazoa > Nematoda > Chromadorea > Rhabditida > Strongyloididae > Strongyloides > Strongyloides papillosus. Next base: position 797,286 of record SRSI01000013.1, read on the forward strand.
ACACTGGTGCTATTTATGCCGCTGAGAAATTTAGCACTTGTTCTCAAGTTGTTGAAAATGCTAAACAAATTTCTATTACATTCCCGCCACCAACAATCTCTACTGATTGTGGTACAACAATTAAAGATGGTAAGATGGAAGCACTTGTTGTTGTTTCATTAGATGGTGTTTTACCACATCAAGTTACCACTGAATGGGATAGATTCTACCGTGTATCTTGTGATGTATCTATGGATAATATGGTTAAAGAAGGATCTGTTGTTGTTACAACAATGTACGAATCAGGAGAAGCTAATACACAAATTCTAGAAACTGGAACACCACCACCAGTTACTGCCACAATATCTTTCTTAGATATTAATGATCAACCTGTAACTAAGGCATCTATTGGTGATCAAATTAACCTTGTTGTCTCCTCTGAACAAGCTGGACCACATAATATGATGCTTACAGAATGTACTGCTACAAGAGTTGGTGGTGAAGGTGATGCTGTACCATTTACTATTATTGATAATGGATGTCCAAGGTATCCAGCACTTGTTGGACCAGTTCTTCAAGATTTTGATAAGAATCGCCTTAAATCTGAAATGAAAGCATTCCGTCTTGATGGATCATATGACATTCAAATTGAATGTTCTGTTATGTTCTGTGCTGGTGCAAATGGATGTCCACCATCAAATTGTCTTGACTCTGGTACCAATGAATTATTCGCTTCTCATGGAAGAAAGAAGAGAAGTATTGGTGATTTTAAGAATTCAACAACTTCTGCTGAAACGTTATCAGCTATTATTAGAGTACTTGCCGCTGGAGAGGAAGAATTGGAAGTTGAGGAATTTTATAGAAATGATACTAACTTTAAATATGATTCGTAAGTTACTACCACATTTTAGAATAATTAATAATTATTTTACTTTTAGTGAAGAAAATATCTCAGCTCATAACTTATTCTGTATGTCTGAAATGTGGTTTGTCTCAGGGATTGTTTCAATGTCTATGATTTGTCTTCTTCTCTCAGTTCTTATTGTTATTTGGGGCTGCCATTCATTAAATCAATCTTCCAAATTACCAATGTAAAAGAAGATCTTTCAAAAAATAATTTTTAACTAATCTTTAATATATACACATTCCATAATCAGTATATACTATAATAATTGCAACATAATAATTTATTGTAGAAGTCTGTTTATAAAAATCAAATCACAAATTTTTCTTTTACCGTACTGTGCACAAAAGAAAGAAAATTCCAATATCTTCCTATATTATTTTTTTTTGATATGTCGTACAAGTTTTTATAAAACAGTTACTTTTGGTTTTTAATCAGTTTTTCAGTTTACATTTTTATAATAAAATAATTTATAAAAGACTATTTAACATATAGCTAAGTAATCTTTAAAAAGGGATATAAAAAAAGTGTGTAGGAAAAATTTAAACATTTAAGAAAAGAAAAAAGAAAAATATTTAAATTCAAAGATTATTCTTCATATATTCTCACAATCTAATTGATGTTTATCTTCCATGATTTATATAATAAGAAATATTAGGTCTAAAAATCTTTTTAGATTATTATATTTTTAAGTAGCATCATTCGAAGTAAGTATATTTCATTGACATAACTGATAAAATTCTTACTTCTAATCATCATCTTTATTTATCATATCACGCTGCTTTATGTTTTAATTAAGTTAATTATTTTTATCCCATTCACTATTCAATAGTACAAAATTGAAACATTTTTATAATGATAAGCTAATAACAAATTCATTAATAAGCTTCATAAGATATTTTCAATTTCCTTGTTTTCTACTTTATCAATAAAAAGTGGTAATTTCATCTCAGGACTGTTATTTAAAACCATAATATGATTTAAATTTAGCCATATATTGATAATTATAAAAAAAATTTCCTAAAAATGATTGTTAGAATGTTAATGAAAATATGCATAGAAATATGGTATAAAATTTTTTTTGAAAAAAAAGCTTTTTTAACAAGTAAACTTTACATCCTTACTTCTAAATTATCAAATAATATAAAAATGTGTTGAGGCATTATACTAATTTTATTTTGAAAGCTTTGGAAGCCATTTTAAGTGGACACCCCTCCTTAAATTGGACAGATAAAAATTTTCACTTCTCCTTTTTATAAATTACACAATAATATATATGTTTAAGTTAGGTAATGTTTTAAATTTCAACACCCTTTTTATCAATGATGCATCTTTCATCAACAAAAGTATTCTTCCTATACTTCGTCATAAATTTTTTTGCTATATTTTAGATTTTCCATTAATATACATCAAAGTAAAGTTTCTCCTTTCTTATAAGCCAACCAATTTAAAAATATGGTTTAAAATAAAGAAACTTTAAATTGGACTTTTTAAATTAATATATAAAACAATACAATTTTATTCTTATATCTACATATAACCATAATGTAACAATTACAGTTTGCCAAAACTTGTCTTTTTTCTAATTTTTATGTCTTTTAATAAACTTTTGAAGCTCATCAGGAAAGATAATAGTAAATGATAATCCGATGATGGTTTATAAATTATTCCCAGTATGAACATTTAAAATTTTTTTCTGCTAACTTATATAACAATAGCTTTTTTGAAATGATGATTAGGTTTTGTTTTTATATATTTGTTTTTAATTTTAATTATACACATATTATTTATATTTACACTAAAAAATTTCCTACCGTAAACTTTTTTTCCTATTGAAATTTTTTTGTCGGGACAAAAAAAGAAACACTAACCAAACCGTTATAACATGAAAGGCACTTTTTATTTGTTTTTACAATTGAATTTTGAGGAAAAAAATTGTTAAATTACTAATTATTTCCATTAAAAGTAATAATTTTTTTCTTTAAATTACTACCTAATATCTAATAGAAATAGTAACTCTTATGACAAACTTTTAATGAAGGCAAAAGCGTTAACTTCATTCATAAAAATCTAGAACTCAGCTGCATATATCTGATATATAGATTTATTTGGATTGTCTGTTAATAGATGAAACGTATATTTTTCAAATCCATTTATTTTTTACTTTTATTTTCCATCATTACCGTTTGGAAGGAACGTTTATTAGATTAGAGGATATGAGGATACTTTTAAATTATTTTGTTATTTTTACGGCGTTTTTATTTATCAAATATTTTAAAATGTTTCAATTATTGTGGCATCTAATTGTTTTCAAAAAGATATATAACATTAATATCATTCTAGAGTAAAAAAAATAAAGCATTTTTATCAATACTACTGATTACTTATATTGTAAGGGTTAAAAATAGATAACTTCTAAATAAAGGAATTTTATTGCTTTCAATATACTATAGTGATGCTCTTAACTTAGATTAAAATTGTAAAAAAATCCCCACAAGGCAATATCAATTACGTTTAACTTTTTTGTGTCGGTTGTTGAAATCTTATACTTTAATATTTTATACATGCAAAAAGTCATTTTAATATATTACTAATTAGTTTAAAAGATATTTACATATTTTTCCCTTTCTATTTAATGTTTCAATATTTGAACTTGACATTTTTTTGCCATCCTTAATATTTCCTAATTTCAGAATTATAGAAAAAAACCACATTTTATTAATATTTATTTATTGTTCAGGAAAGCACAAAAAAGTAGTAAATAAATTTAAAAAAAAACATATGGATACATTTACCTATACAATATTTCGACATTCATTGCCAATATGCATACTATATTCAGTTTTTTATGCTGCAGTATTTATCGCAGGTTTATTAGGAAATATGTTTGTTCTTTTATCTATTTTCTTTAATTTGTCCTTAAGAACAACAACTGATTATATGATATCGTCATTGGCTTTAGCTGACTTACTTATTATTATTTTTTGCCTACCTTCAACTTTCATTAACAATCTATTTTTACGTAAGAATAAAGATATGATAAATTTAATTTTTTTTCTTCCCCTATTTTTTATAGAATGGCCTTTAGGAAATGTAGCATGTAAATTGTCAACATGGATAAATAATATCACATCTTGTTCATCTGTATTTACCTTAATTGCCGTTACAGCAGATAGATATCTAGCAATATGTCATACCATGAAGTATACTGTATGGGATTCAGATATGTCTTATTATGTTATTGGTACAATATGGCTTGTCAGTGGAATGTTAGCATTTCCACAATTATTCATATATCGTGAAGTGAGTAGTAAATTTGTTATTATTTAAAGAAGAATAATAATAAAATATAATCTTTTTTTACTTTATAGATGTATTTTGATCCAAGTAGTAATGTTATGTATACAAACGACGAATTGAATGACACAAATATTAATAATGTATTAAAATTTTGTTCTTCAAGTATGGATGAAACATATGTATTTATATTTTTCAATCTTTTTTTAACATTTATTGTACCATTTGTATTAATTATTATAATGTATAGCTTAATTTTTCATAGAGTATCAACACATCGTAGTTTAGCAGTTGATGCTCATGTTAGAGATGAAAGAACTAAATTAAGAGCAGCACATATGATGCTAACGGTTATAATTGTATTTGCTTTTTGTTGGACTCCTTTATTTAGTAAGTTATATTTTTATACTTATATAAAAAGTATCTTTCTTAAGGCCTTCATGCATATTTTATCGCAACAAATCCGGAAGGTTTTTTTTACGAAGTAGCTGTAACTATATTACGCCCATGTTTTCAATGGTTATCACTTTTATCAAGTTCATTAAATCCATTGATATATATTGCATACAGTCAAAAATATCGCCGAGCATTCCACCAACTTTTATTACTACCATGTCAAACAAAATTAGGAACTATAAGGAAATTTACATTTAAAAAAAAGGCAAATTCTGTTGGAAAAGAAGAGGATGATGATGAGGTACACCAAAAAGTAGAAGAGGTTGTAGGAATTCAAAAATTAACAACAATATGTGATCCTAATGATAATATTACACAAGCATTAAATGTGTGTGTAGCACAAAATATAAGAAAAACAAAAGTTGAAAATTTGTAAAATGATATATAAAAAGAAAGTGTGAGAATAATTTTTTTTGTTATTGAAAAGATAAAAACAATTTAATAATTTTTTCCAAAAAAAAACGTTGCCAATTTTTATTTTACTTTTAATAAAAACAAAGGGATATATAATATATAAATATTTTATATCTAAATTTTACAAATATTTTTTTACAAACAAAAGTATTAAAATGAACTATATATTGATGTATCAAATTAATAATCCTTAATAAAATGGCAGTTATATCATTTTAGTAGTTATAACAATCTTGTCTATCATCACCATGTTGATAATGCATATGATGACTATTAACCATATCTTGTTGATGATGGTCATAATATTCTGGATTATAGGTTGTGGGCATATATGGCGTTTGCGAATTATATGGAGATGGCATATGCACTTGATTACTAACTGGTGGATTATTAACTTGATCACTATGATATTCAATTTCTTCTCGTAATTTTTTATCTTTCGAACGATTTATTAACCAAATAACAAACCATATAGCAAATGCAGCTAATACAATTACTGAAAATATTACAATCAATGCAACGCTGAAACCGTATTTTACATTCCTAAAATTATATTTATCAATAGTAAATTTACTTATAAAAAAATATTACCATGAGGCATCTTCACAACATCCTTTGTCACAACAACCTAAATCTTTATAACAAGATATAACTTGTCTTTCCAGTGTATTTTCAAATCCATAATAACAATTTACAATATTTGTTTGATTTGGACTTAATCGTTGACTTTGCAATGTCCCTTGTATTGGTTGCATGACAGTCGTATAAACAGATCCTGATACTCCACCGGATGCTGGTGCATCGTATTGCCTATTAAGAACTGATTGAACAGTTGTCGTAATGCTAGGAATGAATTGAAAACCTAAAAAAGGAATTAAATGATTTTCTAACAGTAAAAATACCTTCAGGATCCCATCTAGACCATGGTGATTGTGGTTCTTGAGCCATATTAATATAATAATATTATTCTTAGTTATTTACAAACAAAATGTGTATGTCAAAACTAAAATGAAATAAATATGTTATGAGAGTGTATAAATTATAAGTTTATAAAGGAAGATAATTATTAAAGATTGTTAACATGTTTTGTAGAACAATAGATAATCCTTCTTAAAATATTAGACATAATTTTAAAAATATTACTCACTAATAATTTTTAAATTTATTATAAATTACCAATATATGAAAATGTTATTTACATTGATCATAATTTATATATATGTAACTTATAAAAAAAATTAAAATAAATAAAATATTATTATTAATAATCGTATGTACATATTGATGATACAAAAATTTTATATATAAAGAATGATTGATATTAGAAAATTTTATTCTAATACTGGGTCAAAATAAATATTTATAAAATTAGTTGAAATACTTGACTTAAAACTTTTGTGTTTTTATTTATTTGTACATAGGACCTTCTTAACTTTCACTTTGGTACACAGTGTTTATATGATAAAATCAAGTTAAATTTTAAGAATATAAAAAATTTTAGGACAGTTTTTAAAGTATATTACTTATAAAATTCAAGAATTATTCAATTACTATTCCTGTAAATTCATCACAGTATACTTTTCTTAAAGTCACAATATTGTAAGAAATTAAGCTTTAGTCATTTTAACTTATTTTTATTATTTGCTTACAACAATGTTTTAAATAACTTGTTTTATTAATTGAGAATAAAATATATTTTATTGTAGGAGGGATTAAATTTTAAATTACTAGTTTTTAGTGACAATAAATATATATATTACTAAGCATATATATCTTTAGATAAAAGCTTATACCATCTTTTTATAATATATTTGTCTATTGTAATAAACTAAAGTACTAGAAACTTTTTTTTTGCACACAACACGTTATTTGTTTGATTAGTCCTCTTCTTGATATTACTTTTATTTACTATAACTGAGTAACACATTACTTATTCCGCATCATCCACAAATGTAGTTACTTTTTAGATAAACTGTTTTTCATAAAAAATTTGACATATTTTAAATTGAAAAAAGATTTATTTTGACAATTAATTACAATACATTTATTAACAATATTGACATTATTAAAGTTTACTTTTAATAGTTCATTTTCTTAATCTAAAACCATTAATTTTTTTTCATTTTCTTTCATAAATCAATTCATTTTTCAATTGTAAATTGTTAAATACATATAAAGAATAAATAAGAGTCAAGAATTGTATAAAATGTAATCATACAACTGTATATAATACCAAAAAAAAGTTAAATAATTCTTTTTAAAGTACACGTACTTGATAACAGATTAACATATTCAAAGATATTCTCTTTTTTATCTTTTTTTAAAAATAAATTATTCCTAAATAATTTATGACAATGTAATGTATTTTTTCCTTCCATCAATTTGATAAATATATTTTCTTAATATTTAAATATAAGATAATGCAATTTTAAAAATAAATATTAAACAAATGCATATATATTATTAAGAAAAAGAAAAATTTTCTTTTTTCGATTTAGAATGTTATATTAATGAATGATAATTAAAATTTAAGCTTATGTTACTAAATATAAAGTGAACTATTTTATCTTCTAATTAATCAATATACTTTTTTAAAATATAAACAAAAATTTTATCTTTATTATTTTCATTTACATAAAATGGTAAAAATAATTAAAAAGATTGATCACTTGAATGCTTTACACATCAAAATGTTAAAAAAATACTTTATAACAGGGGGTGTGTTTTGAAATAACTGTTGATTTGTTACACAGTTATTAATTAACTTAGCCTATATAGATTAATTAAAATGCAGGTTAATGAATAGAGTTTATTATAATGGCAATATAAATACGGTTGCCTTTTCTTTTAAAAGTTAAAGTTGGTTTTGTGGAAAATGAATTACATTTCTAACTTTTTTTTTATTTACATTATTTTTATAAGTTTAATTTTTGTCCTTCCATCTAAGTATAGTGATAAATGGTTACCAGAACCAACGAAAGGAGAAATTTGGCCTAAACCATTTCAATATACTTATTATACTGAAAAATTACTTCTTTCACCAGGAAATATAAAGTTAATTTATGATAAGAATAGCAGTTGCAAAGTATTTTCTTCTCTCTTCCAAAGATATAATAAAAAGTTTTTTTTCCCTTTTAAAATTAAAACTAATAAGACAGATTCATTTTTATTAAAAGTAAATATACAAAAATGCCCAGAAAAAAAGGCATATCCACAAATTGGGATGGATGAAAGCTGTAAGTACTTAAAACTTTCTATATAAAAGAAAAGTATAACATTAAAAACATTTTTTAGATGAATTAATAATTAATTCAAATAGAACATCACAAATTATCGCTAAAGAAGTTTGGGGTGCTATAAGAGGATTAGAATCATTTAATCAAGCCATAATTTTTGACGACGAAAAGAATACTTATAAGATAGGAACACTTCATGTTATAGATAAACCAAGATTCAAAGTAAGAGGTTTCTTAATTGATACGTCACGCCATTACCTACCAGTATATGTAATTAAAAGACATCTAGATCTTATGTGTATGAATAAAATGAACTTACTTCATTGGCATATTGTTGATTCACAGTCATTTCCGTATGTATCTACCAAATTTCCTGAGTTATCCAAATATGGAGCATACTCACCAAGACATATCTATACACAGGGTGAAATTCATTCTATTATTGACTATGCGAAAACTCTAGGGATCATGGTAATGCCGGAATTTGACACTCCTGGTCATATGGGTTCATGGTATGGTGTGGATGGGTTGTTAACAAAATGTTATGATAAAAAGGGAAAAGAAAGTCCATCTATTCAACCTAATTTAATTGACCCATCAGAAAAAAAGAGTTTTGTATTTCTAAAAAGCTTTTTTACTGAAATAGAATCAACATTTAAAAGTAATTGGATACATTTAGGTGGTGATGAAGTTGAATTTTGGCAACAAAATTGTTGGTTTAACAATCCTAAAATCATATCCTTTATGAGAGAGAAAGGTTTTGGTAATGAGACAAAATTACTTCAAAATTGGTATGTAGAGGAATTGTCAAAGATAATAACAACAATTAGAAAAGATTGGGTTCAAATGTACTGGCAGGAGATATTTGATAATAGTGTTGTTCCATCAAATGCTATAGTACATGTTTGGAAAGGAAGAAGTAAAGAAGAGTTATATAAAACATTACAAGATGTTACAAAGAAAGGTTATGAGGTTGTTGTATCAAGTTTATGGTACCTTAATTATATTCGTTATGGTTCTGATTGGAAACAATCGACACGTTTAGGAAACGTGTCAACTCCAGCATTATATGACGTTGATATTCAAGATTTTAATGGAACTGATAGTCAAAAAGAGAGAGTAATTGGTGGTATTGCGGCTATGTGGGGAGAATATATAGATCAGACTAATATCGAATCAACCTCTTGGCCAAGAGGATCAGCAGTCGCAGAAAAATTATGGAGTCCTCAGGAGAAAAGTAAAACGGCAGACGATGAGACAAGACGTTTTCGTGAACATAGATGTAGAATGTTAAATAGAGGTTATCAAGTTGCTCCGACAGATGGTCCTGATTTTTGCACAAACATTACAAATTAATACTATAGGATATCACTCCTATACTTTTTAATTATTTTTACTTAACATTATGTTTTTTGATATTAAATGTCTCACATAAAAAAAAGTATAAATAAATATTTATATAATATTTGTCTTTGTTAAGTATAATTCTTCCATGTTATTTTTTTCTTTTCTTTTATTTTTTTCTTTAAACCTATATATCAATATTTCTTTATATTTTTTTATTTTTGATATACTAATAGTACTATAATCTATCTCAGATATATTTTGTCTTTTAAAAATGAATATCCATATTAATTAGATATTTTACGTACATATTCATTTTATAATTGTGTTACTTTATCATATACCATTAAATTTATTGATACTTAAAGATTTTAAATATGTCTTAGATAAAGAAATACTATAATTTTATTATTTTACAATATATATTACAGAAGTTGTCATTATCCTCTAAATGTTATGCCATTTTATTTTTAAACTTTAAATGTATCTGTGATAACTTATTTTTAAAAAAAGTTGATAAGATGTGTAACCTAATGGTTTAAAATTTGAATATTTATTTTTCCTTCACATTACAAATTAAATTTAAATATTCTAATTTTATACAATTGATTACATTTATTAAGGAAACTTACTTTTTATCACCACTAATCTTTTTACTTTTGATATCTATAAATAAACTTGACTAAATTTATCTCTTTCCGTAAACTAAATCACTTTTTTAAGTTTTTCAACTTTTTTTTCGAATATAAATATATGTTATTGACTTAACTATACTTTCTAAATATTTATCATTTGTTTTTTAGTTTTTTTCTTTTTATTTTATTATTTAAATTAAATATACCAAATATATGTAGTTGTTTTAAGATTAAAATAATCATTTTTCTGTGATATTTAGAGGAAAAACATTTTTAAGTTATAAAATGTAAAAAAGATAAGTTATTAAATGACAAGTAACTGGGAAAAATATCAGAAACTATTGAACCATATAAAATTTAGATATATATTTATATTTAAGAAAAAGGGCAATCTTCAAATAGTAATTGCAGTTTCCTTGCAAACACACAAATTATAGTATTATATGGCTATAAATTATTAGTTAAAGAATATATAACAATTCCTAAATAAGTTTAGACAAGTTTAAAAATTTAAAAACTTTTTCTTTACATTTATCTAAACCAACTGTTACAATTTGTCACTTTAATTAATTGTTCAAGAAAAGCATTTTATCGTGTATATCATTATCATGGATTAGATAAAATTTTTAATAAAAATATTAGTAATATTTATTATGTTGTCGTTGTTAAATGGACTTAAATCTACAAACTCAATCTTTTTTTTTCCTCGTTGTGGATAGAAATTTTTTATATATGATAGTTATTTTTAAAAACCACAAGATGGTATTCAATTAGTAAACGGATAATAAAGACTCATAGATAGTCGTAATATATTTTCAATAATTTGAGATGTTAAATTTTATTATAACATTTCAAGATAATTACGTTTTATTGCTATTTTGAAGTGAGAATTTTATTTACCTCATTACAAGATGTAAGTTTTTGTAGATTATATATTTTATACTTATGAGATAATAACTTTACCGATACTGAAGTGTTTTACTACAAATATTTTAAAAAAACAAATCCTCTTTTTTATTAATCATAATTACTACAACTTCTATTATATTCTATTAATATGTAAAATTACATGGTGTATTTTTAATGTAAATGTTATTGTTAAACTTTTTTTAAATTTTTTAATATTTTTAAAGGAGTTTTATATTTGGGAAATAAACAATTAATGGTAGTTTGATAAATAATTTAAGAATTTGTAAATGGTTGAGTAAACCTAGGTGGTAAAATTTTTTTCTTAAAAGTGTTTGCTTTAAATATGCTTTGACAACATTTTTTTATTGAAAAATCGCATTATAAAAATTTATTAAATTGACTTTTGATATATGTTAAACATTTCAACAAATTTATTTTAATAATTCAAAGATAAAACAATATATTTTTGTTTTTATATATATTTATCTAATAAAGTTTCTTTTTAATGAATATGTAATTCGATAACTTTTATTGTAATTATATCTATTTAAGTAGTTATTTAGAATAAAGGAATATAATGTTTGTAAACAAACGAAGATCATAAGTACTCATCAGATTACTGTTGAAATTTTAACCATATCAATGATTAAGTTGACTTAACTTATTCTTATCAAAAACATTACTTCTTTTTTGATTTATTAAAAATTATTATAGCCTCTTCAAATTTTTCTATATATTGATAAATAAAATTTATTACAATAAAGCAATTCAAGATGCTTCACAGAAATTTATTTATAAAAGCGACAATTTAAAGTTTCTAATAGAGGAAATGATGTTGACTTTATACTTCATTTAGTGCACTCAATTGACATTTCTGATTGTTTTAATTATTGAATGAACTTTGATATTACTTTCATTTAAAAGATCTCTTTACTTTATTACTCTTAGAAATTATAAATTCAAATAACAAGGTTTTTATACCCCTCTTATCTTTAATTTTATTATTTTTCACTCTTAAAAATTTTATACTGTTAAATATATCTTATTTATTATTCCATTACTTTTTTTTATCTCCCAAATACTAAAATATTTTGAAATTACAATTTTAAAAATATAACTGTTTAGGGTGTAACAAAAATTCATTAAAGATATTAAAATTAAAGGAATTTCGAGATAATAAATTATGTATATTTTTATTTATTTCATAAAAATTAATTTTTTAATTTATCCAATTGATGCATAACTTTTAATTATATAGTTGATCAATTATAGCCGACAAACTATTAGCCAAAAATTTAAAAAATATATTATATTGTAGTTAATTTCTTTGTTTAAACCAGTAAAACTAAACCATATGTTTTTTTTCTATTTTGATAAATATTTCAATGATTATAATTATTTATTTTAATAGAAATGAAGTAAATGAAATGTCTTAAATTTAAATAAATACCTTATCTATACTTTATTTTGACTGATTAAATATAAAATATTTTTTTAAATATGTTATGCCATTGAGTTCTTTGGTTTTCCCAATTAAACAATGCTATTTTCGTAATTAAACATAATGTTTTATTATTATTTGTGGCTATTATATTTGTAACAATGAATAATTCTCTAGTTTTGTATGTAAAAAAAGGCAATTTAATATAACAGGAAAAATTTATTTAAATTAAAATAAAAAGTTTTTTAAAATAGAACTGTAAGCAATAAAGATTATTGATGACATTTTAAAATTCTATATAACAAAAGTATATATTTTAATTGTAATATTTTGTCTTTTGAAATTGAAGAGTATATTAAAAAGATTTTTAATCTGTTTACAATTTTTTAATATCTACAGGAATTGGTAAAAAAAAACTTTGTAAATAATAAGAATACTAAAAGTGTAGATTAAATATAATCAAAGGAAATAAATTTTAGATAGTAATACCTTACTTTAGAAAATAAAATTAACATTTATTTTAAATATTGGCATATTACTAATTGATATTCAAAAAGTATATATTACACACCACTTCTTCAACATATATCCTTGAGGATGATATAATAATTTTATAAAATTTAATGACAATGTAAATCACCGAAATTTTTTGGGGTAAAATTTCTTAAAAATTTTGATATATAATTTTCTTTCTCAGCATATTTATCACTATTTTATATAATAAGAAATATTTCAAAAAAGTTTTATCTTTTATGTTAACTATTTAAATTTGATCCCCCTATCAGTTGTAAAATATCAAAATTAATGACGTTGTAATTTTCTTTATATCTACAAATATCTCTAGTACATGCCTATAACATTTAAAGATCTGCCTATATCTTTTAATATTTTTTAATAATAATAATTATATATATTCAAAATATATTAGAGCTGGCACGCTAAATAATAATAATCACGCCTATCTTAAAAATATAAAGAAAACTAAAAATAAAATTGCGCTTGGAAGAAATGATGGATTCATTAGGAAAAACTGTTGAGTTACGAGGAAGTCAAATATTGAATTACGAAAGATATCATACAATGTTGTGGCAACGGAGGTTAATGGCTTTTGCTACACTTGCTACTATTGTAAGTATTTATTTCTGTTGACTATTTATTTAATTTTTTTGTAATCTATTTATTTTTAAGTTAGCAATAGTTGCTTTTATTGGAGCAGTATTTTCACCAAATTGGACAACTTTATACTTCCGTAACACAAATAATGAAATGGTATATGTTACTTTAGGTGTTTGGGGCGAATGGAGAACAATTCATAGGGAAAATTCTACTAAACCACCTATTCCTGAATTTATTTCCTATTTTCCTCATCCACCCAAAGAAATATTACGTTTGGATGATACGGATCTTCAACGTATGTTATCTCACTATTCCAAATTTTCTTTACATTAAAAAAATATTTTTTACAGATTATTATAGAGCACAAGCTGCATTTTGTTTTATCTCACTAATTCTTATGTTTTGTAATAATGGATTAGCTATATATACTTTTTATCATCATCGTTATATATACAAACGACTGGTAGCATGTCTTCATCTAGTTATTGGCAAGTTTTATTAATCTGATCTTTTTTATCTTCTTATTTACTAAAATAAATTAATTTATTTATTGGTGTCAATTTTTTTAGCTATGAGTCTTGTTGTGACGAGTGAAATTTTAATAAACTCCGTCAATGAGTGGAATATACAAGTGGCAATGAAACATAGTAATCTTGGTTGGCATTATAAATCTCAACAAAATCTTGGTCCAGCAACCCATATAACATGGATTGTTGCATTAGTATACTTTTGTGCTTTTTGTATTTTTATTGTTTCTTCAAAAAAGCAAAAGGGAAGTCGCGCAGCAACTGCTGAATTTGAAATTGAAGATCGACCTGTTCATATTGGACGTTAAGATATATAAATAATGTATAATATATTCTAATATTTCTTATAAGTGATCATTATTCAAAACAAATTTAATTTTTATATAATTATAACAAATTTAGAGATGACGCAAGTTATTGCCTTTTTTTTACTTATAAATTTATTCAATGCCTTATTTATTAATCGTTTTATATATTGTCTTTTTATTATCACATTGTTAAATAAAGAGAAGAATAAAAAATTTTATATTAGAAAGAATGATATTGTTTTATATTGTGTAAAGATAAAATATTGGAAAACGATATGTTAATCTTCTTACCATTGATAATGTAAATTTTCATTACCGATTGATGAATTTTAACTATTTTTTATAGTTGTTGTTTTTACATTATTTCTATTTATAATAATATATCAACTATTATAACTTTCGCTCAATATCATTAATAAACTTTATTTATCGCTGATTTTTTTTTCTATTGTAAAGTATAAAAGATAAAAATTTATTTTTAATGAAAATTGTTATTTATCGTAAATAAACTAATTAGAAATATGTAATATGAAATTGATTTATTTATTCAATAACGATACTAAAATAATTTTCTTATAATTATTTATCATTTGAAAGTTATATAAAATGAATATTAGTGAGGAAGTAAATAATGATAAATATATAAATGTAAAAATAACCAATAATTGAAGAAGTACTAGATGATAAACCAATATCAACTGAATTATCTATTACAATAGTATCATTTTTTATATTTTTATGCTTATCAGTACGATGTTTATGTTTTAATATTCCACTAGATTCTGCTAATGCCTTTATTTTACTTGTCATTGTTGTATTTGAATACATCTCAACAAAATATTCATAATTACACAAATGTGAATCACAAATACACTGTCTTGAGATTGTTGAATTGTTCTTTGAACCGTTATATTCTCTAGTACAACCAACACTTAATTTCTGGAAGAAAAAATACGTTTAATAATTAAAAATTATATTAATAAAATATAATTAAAAGAATAAATATTTTACCTCATCATTGTCAACTTTAAGGCATCCTGCCAATATTTCATAATATGGTCTAGTTGTGCCAATGAAATTTGTTGACGAAGTTAATGCATCATGGTACTCTTCACTTTCAATAGTTAATTCAGTTGTTGTAAGACTAAAGAAACAATACTGCCCTTCACATGTTTCTGACCTGAAAGTTATGAATAAAGTAATAACAATAAAATATTAAAAGTATTTGAGATATAAAACTAACTTTTTAAATATATTACTTTTAAAAGGTTTAGTTGACTTTTGATGTAAACTATAACAATAATGTTGATTATCAAGGTTTCGTAAAATAACATTTTTATTTTGATATTCTCTTGTTTTTGCCATTTCATTACAATTTCCAGTTGGTGAAGTACATGTACATCCATTTATTATAGTAGTACCAGCTTGATAACGTGAACAAATTGTGCTTCCCTGCCATTTAATGTAATCAATCATACGTAGAAACATCGTTAGACGTGGTATTCCATATCCACAACCTTGATCATTACCTTCTAAATCAGCAACACAATAATTTCCTTTACATGTTTTATCACATTTTAATTCATTACATTTACTACCGTTACTCTCTGAACAATCACAACATTCAACAATAGGTAATTTATTTGCCTTAAAATTATTTAATTTCGATGCCATATTGCAACGATCTGATGTACAGTAGCAATGTGTTGATTCCGTTTGCCCATTATAATAACATCCTTCTAATCCTCCTGGTACTTCTGTTATACATCCTTTCTAAAACAATAGATTTTCAAAAAATTCATAATTAAAAAACAAACCTGAACAATAGCAACTTTTTCATCGGGGAATGTTTCAACTTTAGCGTAACATGCTTCTGCGAAACATATTTCTTTATTTGCGCAATCACAATTTTTGATATCAAAAGATCCATCTCTGTACAACTTGCACGATGTAAAACATGACTCACAAATAATTTCTTTTGGTATAACTAATTTTAATAGAGAAAAAATTATCAATGATAAATTAAATAGAAATTTCATAATAATATTATTTTTATTTTACATAAATTTTTTATAATACTTATATTTTTTTTAATAAAGTAGATTTTTTTGCGTTTCCAATTATTTGATTACTAAAAATATAAAGTTAATGATTTTACAGATATGTGTAAAAGGAAAAATTTTTAAAAAGGATGGAATGTAATTTTAGTGTTGTGGTCAAAATATATATAAAGTAGAAAATGTTAAGATAGTTTTATAGAAATAATTACTATCATGATATTATGTACATTAAATGATATATTTTTGGTAATATTTGGTAAATTAATTTATAAGAGACTTGGAACAACAGTACTTTTTTTAATGTTTACTTTATTAAGAAGGTCACTTTTTAATTTTCTTTACATTAACTTTTTAAAAATAATAAAAATAGGTAATAAAATAATTTTAGGAGCATATGTTATATGAGCCGGAAATATGTTTTGAAAATTGAAAAAGATACTAATTAAAAGTTGTTGGTATTTTAAAGTGTATGATGGTAAAAAAATTTTTTTAAAAGGATATATTATATTATGCATATAAAACAAAAGAAGGTCAAATATTATTTAGTAGATATCTTGAATATAATAATTCATATCAAATAAAAGGAATGAAATGCCGTTGAGATTAGCATGTGATTAAGATTTTATCTTCTTGATAATAAACACAATTTATAGATATAATAAAAATATGATAACTGTATACGAAAATTAATTGACTTTTGTCAAAATATAATAAAACTTTTCTAATTGAAAAATATTTTTGACAGTTAATATTGTTACCAGCTTCTCAAAATTTTGTATAGAATTATAGTCATAACAATAAATAAGGCATAACAAAAGTTGTCATATAGTAATCAAAACTTATTTCATTACTACATTATACTTTCTTTTATAAAAATTTATATTGTATCTTTGTTATTTTCCAGCTTTAAATATATATATTATATTTAACTATATGAAATTAAAGTTAAACTAATTGAAGATAAGTTAATTTAAACTATCTCTAATGATATAATTTTATTTTACTAAGTAATATAAATGTAATAAAATTATTAATCATACATTTTAATGTTAAATTGACGTTAAATAGTTTATATAATATTTAAGTAAAAAAAAAGTATTTTAAAATAAAAGATAAATATGGTTAAAAACTTATCCTAATAGAGGACATTGGTACAAGTTGATGTTTGTTACCATATTAACATAAATAAGAACATAAACCATATTTGACATATTGTTTAAAGTTCAAGACACATAAATAATTAACTTTTCCTATTTTTTTCTACACAAACAAATTAGATTTTTTTAAACTTTCCTAAAACGATAATGGATAAAAAATAAAAGTTCAAAATTTGCAAGAAAATGTTATTGTGTCACATTTATAGTTAATTAAAAAAACAGTAATGTAATTGTCATATACGATGTCATTTTGTCAAGATTAAACAAGAAGAGCATAAAAAGATAAAATTCTTTTAAAGAAAATTATGGTTGCGGATAAAAGAATTTTGTTTTATGTGATCTATGGTTATTAGAAAGTGTTAATCTTTGTACAAAAGATTAAACAATATTATTATTTAAGACTTTTCAACCTATATTAAAAATTTATCAAAATGATAAGAATTTATTTTAAGCAAAGACAATTGTAAAATTTATATTGGTTATATTATAAATCTTATTTCTTTCTTATTTTTTTATTTATTATAACATTTTGTATTTAAAAGATAAATATATAATAAATAATTTACAAAATTATTAATACGAAATCATTTGGGCTACATTAATTTTATTTAAATTACAAGAATATCTGTTTCCCTTTTTTGATATTTCTATTTAAAATATGTCTTTTCATTTTATGATTAATTTTTTAAGTCAAAGTTATATAATTGGTTGTAAAATAAAAGTCTTTATTTAGAATATCCTTAAGGCATAAATTAATAGGCTTATAAAATATCTGAATTACATTTTTATTTTTTGTAACAATGTATATAACTTTCATTTTACTTTTAAATAATCTTATCAGAAGAAATTGTTCTTAAAATAACAATCATTTAAACTTATAAACATATGCTCATAAATATTTTAAGTATTCAAATAAAAAGTTAATTATAATATTTTGTTTATTTATGATAGTAGTTGTTTGTTAAGTTATCAGATCAATTTAAAATGTTCCACTTTCCTTATTTTCAAACAATTTTTTTATAGCATTAATAAAAAAAAAACATTGATAAATTTTATAAATAAATGATAAGTTCAAGTGTTCGTAAATATGTGTGAATAAAATATAAATGAAAAACTTTTATAAAATGTACCATTTTTTAATATTAAACTTTTTAGTAAAAAAATTTCATACATATTTAATTAAATAGAAAAAAAGAAGTACTGTAGAAAATGAAAAAAATTAGTCTCCACTCTAAAGCATTTGCATTATCTTTATTCAATAAAAGTTCATATATTTCATAAGATATTGGGACACTACTCTCTATCCGTCCTCTTAAGCTAAAAAATTGAGTGAATTCTTATAAAAATAAAAAGTCATAGAAAGAATGGATTCTTTTCCGTAAAGAATATATTATTTAAAAGGCGGAATTTTTTAATTGATTAACAAAATCATTCAATTGATTATTTGAAACACAATTTGAATCAAAAGTACAACTGGAAGCAAGAACCTGAGCTCCAAGGTAAGCAGCATGATAACGCCATGGTGATGTATGTACTTGGATATGAATTGTTGGTGGAACTAATTTCATTATTTCATTTTCAAGACGTTCAGCAAGATTTGGAAGTAATGATGTCCCTCCAGACAGATATATATTTCTTAAAAATTATTATTATTATTACTAATTATCACTTACTTATATAATGTTCTGCGACTATCGATTGGTGATAATTGAATAACATCATTAATTAATTGATGTAAACCTTTACCCTCAATACCCCATCTATTTGGTTTAAAAAGACCTTCGGTAGCTATAAATCTTGAAGCATTAACTGAAAACTTTGTTTTCATATTTGGTGTTGGATCAAACTCCTCCAACGATACCTCAACATTATCATTATCCTTACAATTTTGAACTTCATGATCATAATCATTTGATATATAACATGTCTGTTCCATTAGGTATCGTAAAATCATCCTTTCAACAGGACCTTGGAATGAATAAAAACCTTCATTTGTTTCATTTAATTTAACTCTTAAACTATCTTCAATTTGTAATGCTCCATAAGGCAAATTTATTACTGCATTATCAACAATATATCCATCAATTACGGGAACAATATTAAGTCTTTCTCCAATGTCAACAACCACACCAGTTGTAACATCATAACTATAAAGTATAAGAGATGGTTGTCGTGTAATTGATACACCATTAAAATATCCTTCATCAAGTAACAATTTTAGTATATCACCAAGAAGTGTTGGTGGTATGTTTTGTGGTAATGATAATAATATCTTATATTTTGATGGATTAATTTTTAAATCACTTATTACTTTATCAATACATGCTTTTAATATTATTTTATTAATTTTATATTTCTCAATAGCCGGATCAGTATTTGGAATTGGTTGATGTAAAACACCATTATGTCTATTTTCTGGTTTCAATGCATCGCTTCCAACAACAACCGTTCCATCATTCTTAAAAAGTCCTATAGCAGGGAAGAATGACTGGGGAAGTGATGGTTCTTTAGTTAAAACACCACCTCTTATTGAACATGATCCTAAATCTAATAAAACAACCTTTTCTGTTGAATGCGGTACTTTTTTGGCAATTGGTTGGACGTAGGCATCAAGAATACTTGATGAAGAATGACTTAATAATGCTCTCCTCCATTTATCAAATAGGCCTTCGGGTTCTCTTGGAACTCTAACTTTGATTTTAGCATGTTCCATCCCTCCATGAATGTAAAATGTTCCCTCATTTTTGTCACATTCAATATCAGTACCAGATAACAAAATATCTCCTTCAAAATTTTCATCAGCATAATGAGTTGCGTACCATGTTAAACGACCTTCTTTTGTTTTGAAGTAACGTCGTTTCCAGCTTTTTTCTAATTCTGGTATTATATTTGTGTCGGTATTAGGGACCTCTAAATGTCCTTCCATATTTATGAAATGATTCCTTTTTGATTCTTTACGTGGTTCATAATCAATCTAAAAAAATTAGTATATAAATATTATAAAAATTAAATTACTTTATAAAGTTGGCTGATTAATTTTTCAGGATTCCAATTATGGAGGACAGAGTTTTCATCAATATTAATAATTTGATTACAATGTTCAGAAGAAATACTACTAGGTGATGAATCTCTTGTATTAGTCATCATTTGTTTTAAATAATCTTGACTTATTAATGGAATGGGCTTTTCAAATTTAGTTTTAGAGTGATTTGCTGATAAACTGAAAGAACTATGGTGCAAGGGTTCGCCAAAATCAGAGGATAAATTGGAGAAAGTCTTTTTTATATGATTATTAAATTTATCTTTCTTTAACTCTTCAAATCTATTTTTGTCTGACTTTTGTATTTTATTGAAAATAGGGGAATTCCTAAAATCTTCAGACGAAGTATCTTCTTTACAATGGATTTTTGAATATTTGCTGTTTAAATATTTACTACTTCTATCAGTAGTTTTTCTCAACTTTCCAAAAACAGATTTGTTGTTTTTCTGAGATGGCGAATCCTCAATAATTTGAGTTTCTTCTTTATATGAATATCTAAAATTAGAAATAAAAATATCAAATAGTAAATTGTAAAAAGTACGTCGTTTGGTAATTAAAATGAAATTTTAATAGTATATCTTAAATTATGGTTTGACATAATTTTGACAACCTATTATTATTGTAATATAATAACTTTAACTTAATTGATCAATCAATCCCTTTATTGACATTATACAATAAAACTATTTGTAAAAGTAGGGATTTTAGAAAACAAAGTATAATTGGTAGTACTTCAAAATCTTCATAATCTCAAATAAAAGCCAATGACATTAAAAATAATAAATAATGCAAATTGGTAAATTTGTTATGTAAAGTGTTAAAAATATTTTTAAAATAAGTTTTTAAAGATTTGTTACTAACACGCAAGAACGAAAAATTTTAAGCTATACAATTGTTGGAAGAAATTTCTTTTAAGAAAAAAATTTGAAAAAACAAACAATTTTGAATAATATTGTTAAACAACGTTGTTTTTTTAAAAAAATTTAAATATAATATTTATCATTTAAAAAAAACATTCTATTTCAAAAAATTTTACAGCAATGGCATATCTCCAGTAACATTTTAAATTGTCTTTGAGCCTGTAATATACTTTAGGCTTTCATTGACAACTCTTTTCTGGTTTATGAGTTTAGTCTGTTGTCATAAGAACGATGATATATTAAAAGCATTAAGGAATAGGGAGAAAGAGCATAAAATACTAAGCTTATAAAATATTTCCTTTCTATCTCGCAAAACTGATAATACCATCGATTTAAATGTCTTAAAGATAAAATGGTAATTTCACAAAATGCAAATTAAGTAATGTAAAAAACTTCATAATAGTTTTAAAAATATATGTATTTTATATTATAAAATTGTAATAAATAGTTTTTTCATTACATAATGGCAAAATGTGTAACAATTTTCAAATGTGAATAATATGTACATAAACTATTTTAAAAAATAAATACTAGCTTGTGGGTTATAAAAAAAATATTAAATCGGATGAAAAAGAATATTACTTTAAATATAGTATTAAAATTAGTATAGTATTTTGGTAACAAAAAATTTATTAATATTTTTTTGTAATTTAAATTATATTCCATTTATATCTATTGAATTAATATAAATGGTAAAATCTAAATACATTACATTTTTACTATGCAATTCTATCTTTCATTTACTATATCATAACATTTTTAGAATATGTCCAATGGATGAGAATACAGTTGGTGGATATTTTACTCATCCGTACACATTGAACTAATGTTATCCCTTCTTTTGTACTATACTTAATGGATTTTTCAAGGATAGTGAATAATTAACTATATATTAACTTTAAAAAGCCTCTTACTACTATATTTGAAAAACATTGATCTTTGGAATGAATGTTTATAAAATTTTTAATATAATTCTTTGTAAATATTTAATAACTATAAATAGAAAGATAGAGATACATTTTCTATTTTTAATTACATTATGATAAATATTAAAAAAAGATTTAATTAAGTAGATAGACAATACAATTTAATATACCTCAAAGCAAATATACTATTAATAACAAATATGAAAGAAAGTAGTGAGTATGGATGTTGTAAAAAAAACATAAAAATTAATCTTGCTTTACTATCTAATAATCATATTTTAAAAAAATTAACATTTGATTGTAATGTTTATACATTTAGCTGATATAATTAAACTATTATGTCAAGTATTAAATTGCTTAACACAAATTTGAACAATTATTTGGAATGTTATAAAAAATAGAAACATTTTCTGGAGGAAAATAAAAGAAATAATTCTAATTGTATATTAAATATATTATTCATTGAAATGACAATGTATAAAAAATAAAAATAAAATGAATGCAACAGTTGACACTTACATAAATTATTTATATGTCAAATATTGTATAAAGAAAAATAAATTATGATGCAAAAATTTTATAACTGTGTAAAAAAATTGAAAATGTAAATATTCTTTGATATATTAAATTTTCATGTTAGATTAAATAAATTGTTTACAACATTTAAAAAATAAATAGTATTTAATTTTTATGTAACAAAAAGTTTGGTGGTACTACTTTCATCTTCAATATATTCAATCTATATAAAATACTTAATATAATATTTATTTTAAATATCACAATATTGTTTGTACACAACGTTATTATTGTGTTAAAAGAATATAGGTTATGTTTTAAAAAGGTATGTAATTAATATTGTAGCAAAATTTTAAAAATTCTATTCCAAATTTAAATTACCCCTTTTCAAAAGTGAAAGTAATTATTTATATGGGAGTGGGGAAAATATTAAATGAAATGAATAATAAAAAAATATTACATCAATATTGAATATATTAGGAGCAATTAACGAGAACAATAAAGGAAACATAGCAATAAATGTAAAAGATAATCAAAATTTATAATTTTAATACGTATTATTAGATTTGATAGTGTCAAAGAGTATAATTCGTTTCAAGGTTGTTTTTTATATTAATACGAAAAGATATTAAAGTATGGTAATTGAATATTTAACATTATTAATACTGTTATATGTATAATATAAGATATATAAAATATTTTGTAGGATACTTAGAAACATTTTTTGACTACTCCTTCAAATAATAATTTTCCCACATGTTAATAAATATTAAGTTAAGTGGTTAAAATGAAGAATTGCTAAGAAATATAGTCTGTTATAAAGATATATACTTTCATAAACAATAAGAAAAGCATAAATATTATAAACAAAATGAATATTGTTAAACTAAATAAAATTGTAATTTAAGATTATAAAAAGATATGTTAGAAAATTTTTAGCTTCCATAAATAATAGGCATTTAAAAAGTAATAAAATTTTTATACACAATTATATAATTAATAATTGTGAAAATGATACGTAGTAAAAAGAATAAAATTTTATCAAATTTTACAAAATTTTCAATAATAATATATATATTTTAAAGTACATTTTTATGTTTTCTTTGACACTATTTAAAGAATGATTATCAGTATATACTTTACCTTACACTTATCTATTATATTTTATAGGACATTTAAAAATATTTGCAATGTAATTGATCAACTGTTAAGAGTTTTATAGATTTATACATAAATTTGTCAAATAATTTTACTTACGTTTTTCGCTTTGTGTCGTTATATTTATATATTCCATTCTGCTCTTTCACTTTCTTTACTATATCAACAAGGGATGTTTCATTACTATCACTACTATTCTTTTCAAATATATTTGTATCATAGATGTTTTTAATAGTATTATAATTTAAAGGTATTTCACTCCTCTCTTCAACATTTAATTTTTTTGTACTTTTTTGTTTATTATCGTTGTTTAATTTAAATGATAAACATTTATCATTTCCATCTTTCTCTATAATTAATTTTGCTTCCTCTATATCAGAAGATTTATGAAGAGGTATTATTGTTGTGTCCAATAAAATTTTATCTTCTTTTTTATCATTATAATCATCCATATGTTGTTGACAAACATTTGGTAAATTCTGTTTTGAACAATTATCTTTAGAAAATATATCAGTTTCGATTGTTTCTTTAAGCATTGGCAATGAATTAGTTTCCCTAAATAAAGAGTGTTTTTTAGTAAAAAAAATAAAAAATTTCTCATATTCAAGGGAATGGTTTTTAACAAAAATATAAAATTATTTTGTTTAGAATTCTTTGTCAAATTAATATATTGGAATTGGCATGAACAACGTTAATGATTCAGAAATATCTCTTCATATATGTTTAAAATTAAGTTGTAGGGATTTTAATATTATGCAGGTGAAAATAAATATAAAACTTACGATAAACTATACTCTTCACACCTAGAATTGTTTAAATATTCCTCCCTTGATGTTTCTTTGTTAAAAGAAAGTACAGGTGAAATTGGATGAATTGTGGAAATATTTTCATGATTTTTGTTTTTTTTTAAATACAAATCATGATTTACACTTGAGTGATCATCACTAAAACAACTATCATATTCCCAATTTTCATATGTAATAGGTACTGCTAATGGTTTATCTTGAATAAAAAGATTATTATTTTTACTTTCATATTCAGTAATACTGCATTCCATTTTAGTACCTTTAATTTTTGAAAACAATGGTTCATGAAGATATAATGATGAAAATTGATTTCCCTTACTATCAATATTTTCATATTTTAATGTTGTACTTTCACTAAATTTAACATCGTGTAGATGATTTTCTTTTATTGTTGGTCTATTCATTTTTATTATTTCCTCTGATTTTATTGGTATATCTTTTTCTAATGAATAAGGGAAATTATCATCATTTGATTTACTACTAGTGTTTACATCAATATCTTCATATATGTATTTTTGCATTATACCACTATCGGAGGAAATAATATTTTCTTTTGTTTGTTGTTTGTTGTATGGTAAATCTTTTGATTGTCGAAATATATCTTCTTCTTTACTGTTTTTGCTTATTAAATTGTTATTATGTTGTTTTTCAAAATCATTTACCCACTCTCCTTCATTGTTGATGCCATTTGTTTTCACATCATCCATAAAAGAATATATGTTATATTTGACATCATAGCCAAATTTGTGTTTTTTAGAATTATAATCTTCTTTCTTATCATAAATAAACTTTTTCTTCTTAATATCCTTATTACTTATATCTTCGTTCTTAATGGTGCTGTTCCTTACATCCTCAGAAGATAATTTTTTATAAATATGATTGTCAATGATAGTTAAACTTCCCGTACTTCTATAAATACTTTTACCATTATCCATTGAATCTTTCTTTTTAAAATGTGAATTAATTAAATAATTTCCTTTAGATAAATGACTTTGTGATGATGATCTGTATCTTCTAAATTTATATTCACTTTCCTGAGGAGGTGAGTGGAAATGTTGTTTTGATCCAACGATAACTGGGGTAGTAGATTTTGATCTTTTATGGTTACATGAAGAATTAAACATTGAACGATGATGGTTCGATAAATCTTTATTCATATCAATATCTTTCAAAAATTTTTTTGTGTGTTTTTCAATGTCTGAGTCATCCTTTATTTTGAAATACTCTTTTATGACGGTTGTCTTCTCTATAATTTTGTACTTATCATCGTTAATGTGTAAGAAATCGTTTGAATTTTTGATGTCACCTTGGAATGTTAAATTACTACTACATGTTGAACTTTTTCTTCCAATTTCAATATCAATATTAGTATTATTATTCGAATCATTTGTACGAAGTGTTTTATTATCATTATAGTATATACTTTTATCATTTGAATTATCAATGAATTTTGTTGATTTTATCTCTTCTTCCAATTTGTCCATTTTTATCTTTCTATCAATAGTTTTATATGTGTTTTCACTATCCATATAATTAATTTTGTTATCTTCCTCAAGTTTTGTAACTTTTTCAATTGTTGTTGTATAAAAATCTTCTTCGATAATGTGTGTAGATGTAAGATTTTCAATTTTACTATATGTATTATTTTTCATATTTTCTAAATTAGAAGAATAAAAGTGCTTATTATTGGAATTTAATATAGATTCTTTGATTGCTTCATTGACTAATTTTGTTGAAATATTATCAATTGTTTCAGTAAATTTAGATTTAAAGTTTTTATCGTAATATTGCATGATTTTATCATCTCTCACCAAATTATTATCAACATTTTTTTCAATCAAAGGAATGTTATGAGTAACAATATTTCTAGCATTATAACTATTATCAATATTTGTATCCAAAGATTTATCCATAGTAGATGTATCAATAGATTGAGTAATGTATGATGGTAATTGATAATCAGATTCAAATTTAGAAAAAATATTTGATTTACAGTCAATTTGATTAGAATGTGAATCTATTGAATAAACATTTGTACATGTCTCATTTTTATATTCATTAACATTTCCTTCAAAAAATGTTTCCTCATGTATACATTTATCATTATCAACATTCTCTTTCAGTGGGATTGTTTTGTGAACATTTTCATTTGTAGTATTACTGACTACTTCCATAGATAGAGGATAAAAATTTCCACATTCATTTTTATCAAATATTTTTTTAATTTCAATTTCCTTTTCTTCATTTAAATTATCAATTTCTTTTTCATCATAATTACTCATATCTGAAAGATCTGATTCATTCAAAATAAAAGAGGAACTTTGTGATAAAAGTCTTTTTGAGTCATTTTCTTTTACATAACAATCATCGTTTTTTGATTCAATACAATATTTGGTTTGTTGATCAGGAGATATTGATGGTGTTGTTTCACTGCTTAACGTTAATGTCTCCTCAATTATATCATATTTTTTAAATGTTTTTGAATCTAATTCATTAGTTGAATCAAAATTTATTTTTTCATAAGCTTTATTACGTTCTGAATGAGTATCAAGATTAGTTTTATTATTGTTAAATGAATGTAGAAAATCATTGTCATATTCTTTTGTCAAAATATTATAGTTGTCTGAATAATCATTGATTTTTTCGATATAATCAAAATCATCTTTTTTAATTTTTTCTGAAAGTATTCCAACTTTCTTTGATTCATTAGAAATATCTGTTTTTTTGGTCAATTTTTTAGTTGTCTTTTCCTTATCTTCATTAATATGCAAATTTTTCTTTTTCGTTTCATATTTCTTCATAAACTTATGCAAGTATTCAGTGTATTTTGTTTTTTTTTCATACAATCTAACATTATTATCAATTTCTTTTTTTATAATACTAAAGTACTCATCTAATTCATGATCTTTAATATTTTTATCTAAAATTTTTTGCCTCATAGAGGCGTAAAATTGTGTTTCCGTTAAATCGTCATCTACAGTAAAGTCAAGTGGAAAGAATTCAAATCCATTTAGCAAAACAACTCCAGTATGTCTTCTATTGTTTTCTTCACGAATTTTACATATTTTACCTTTTATTAACTCAGCTGAAATTCTATCTATAGTTGCTTTCCGATAAGATGGTGAATTTAGCATTGTTATGTCTTCATAAAAATCATATGTCTCAGTTTCAGTAAAATTTAAACATTTCTCTAAATTTGAAATATTTTTATTGAAATTAACGTCGTAAATTTTATTTTGTTCTTTTCTTAACAAAAAATGTTTCAAAGGAATTTTGTTTTGTTCATAATCCGAATCTATGACAATAAAACAATGATCATCTGTTCCAGTACAAATAATTTCTGTATTTTCTAGGAATTTATCATCATCTGAAAATTCTTTATCATGTGATATTTTACCAACTCCAATATATTTTTGTTTTCTAAATGAACCTGATGACGAAAATCTCTTATGTTCAGTATCTTCATAAATATTTTTTCTACAATGAACAACTTTTTCCCTTACTTCTTCTTTTGTTTCTCTTACAGTTTCAACAAAATGTGATGCTGAATTTTCGTGAAGAATTATACCTGACTTCCTTATATCTGTTAAATTTTCCTCTTCTTTTTCATTATGAGTATCATGAACCTAAAAATAAATTTGTATAAAATTTTTTTAAGTAACATACCATGTGTTGATGATTCATTTCTAAAGTATTATCTTATTTTTAAATCTAATACAATAATGAAACTGAAATTTATGGAATTAAATAACTTTCTTTATTATTTCAATGTAAAAAAAAACTTTTAAAAGAATTAGTTTCAAAAAACTAATGAATTAAAATATGACATGACATTACACACCTAACCACGAGTTTATATTTTGATAAGATTTTAAATAAAATTCACGTCTTATCAGAGTATTAACTTAGCTTTTTAATGTAAAGTCTTTATAATAAACTTTGTTACTACTTACATTTCTTATCCTTAAAGAATTTATTACCCTTAAACTTCAATCAAAATCTGTGTATATTTTATAATTAAAAACATTTATTATTAAGTTTTATCATGGTAATACTTTTCATATACTGAGAAGCATAGTTTAATATTAATTGTAACAACTGATTACTTTCTTTAATATACTGTTCAAATAATATTTTACATGTTAATATATTTCTTATCAAATAATGGATAAAAATAATGTTGAAAATACAAATAATTTTATGATGAATAAATGTCAA
Organism: Strongyloides papillosus; assembly: GCA_005656395.1. NCBI lineage: Eukaryota > Metazoa > Nematoda > Chromadorea > Rhabditida > Strongyloididae > Strongyloides > Strongyloides papillosus. Next base: position 826,653 of record SRSI01000013.1, read on the forward strand.
TATGAATACTTTAAATAATAATTTATAAATTTTTAATATCAAGGTATTTCTAAAGATAGTAAGGTAGTAAAAATGCTCAACAATTTTTAAAGTTATGATTAATATTTTTTTAATTCTTTACAAATTGTTTATAGTTAGAAAAAAAATAAAGTTTAAATAGCTTTAATTGTATCATCTTTGTATTTCTTTTTATGTTCATGCATACACTAAAATAAAATTGATAATTATTACTAATGATAATGTACCTGTCTGTGAACAAAAAAAATAAATGCTAAAGATCCAATTAGTGTGAAAATAATTCCAATTACTTGCATTGTTGTTTTCGTTACACTTGAAAAATTCATCCCTTCATTTATAGTTCTTAAATAATATACAATAGTTATGGATTTTTTCTTAAAAAAACCTTACGATTTATCATACCCAATAATTAATAGGACAATACCAATTCCAAGAACAAAAGATGAAAAAACAATTAATCCATTCATTTTAATGAAATTCCACCAAATATGTAACTTAAAAAAAATAATAATTTTTCTTTTACTAAACTAGAAATTAGCTTTTTATGACAAATGAATATTAAAACTAATCAAGAAACTTTAAGTAATAAATTTTTATTACCATATAAAATAATGTATATAATATTAATGAATAAGGAAATATTTGTACATTTGATTCATTTCTTCGTTTTTAATTGTAAAGTGAAAAAACTATTAAATAGTGGTAAGATAGTATGAATATTCAGTTTTTGTAGGAATATTTTCTATATTAAACGATAAAATTCAATGTTTGTAAAAAAAGTTTCTAAACACTTAAATTTAATGCATTTTTTATTAATAATAAAGTATTTTAAAAAATTGAAATATTATGCTTTGAGTCATCTAAACAGATATTTTATATAAAAATAATATCTTTCCTTGATTTATGGTTTAATAATTTTTACTGGAAATTGTAAGAAAGTTTATAATTTTTTTATATTTTAAGAAACAATTTAAATTTGAAAGTTAAATTTTTTTATTTATTAAGTTAGTAATATTATAATCAAGAATTATAAATTATTTGTTTAAATTGCATACAAGCACTTTATTCGATGATTTGTTGATTGTGCTATGTTATTGAATTTTCACAGAGCATATTTCTTTTATTCAAGATAGACTAGGTCGTTTCAGAAAAATGTTTCTTTTACAAAGAATGTTATATTATTTTTAAGAAGTTCACCTCGCTAAAGGATATAAACAAATCTAATAAAATATTCTCTCTTGATTTTAATATAAATTCGATAATTCCGACTTCATGTCTAAAAAATTAGCTTGTTTCATTGTCCAAACTACTTAACTAAACAATAACTTTAATATCAAGACTCACACATTTTTAATTGCTTTATTAATATCCAAGTGCTGTCATAATTTGAAAACTATTGTTGGATATGACATTTAAGTATAGAAAAAGTAAATTGAAATTAAGAAATGATAAATTATCGCAACTTTAACCAATCATATTGATCTATATTCTACCAGTAAAGAATCATATATATTGAATTAGCTACAATGAAAGCATATATTATGATAAATTTGCTTTATCGTTTGTATTTATATTTTTGTTAAAATAAATTAAAAAATTGTCTTTTATGTTTATTGCTCGGATAGCTAAATTTTAAAATTAAGACATGTAAATAAGAACATTTAAATTTCTTTGTTCAATTGTTAATTATTACACAAGCCTTACTTCATTATTGGAAGATGTGTTTTTTAATGTGATCATGGGAAATAGGTTGTGAAAATTTCTCAATTTTTTTTTGAGTACCATGAAAAAGTAAAATATATTGTGCACTAAAATAAATTTTTTAACTAAACATCATTCTTTGTCAAACAACAATGATGCTAATTTTTGCTATTTTAATGTAAAATTTTTCAATTGAAATACATTTTAATACAAATTTAAAAATTAATTATTATGTGAATATTTTAAATATTAAAAATGTAAGTATGATTTAAATTTCTTATGTGGAAACTTCTCTAAAGTTAAATAAATTTTAGAAAATCATAGCAAATATTGTCCAAAATTTAATTTCACTGGTATATTTATCGATAATGTTATGAATTTAAATTCAATTATTAATCTACTTATCAACGTAAATGATTTTACACTTATGATTTTTATTTGATTATCTTCCACGTTTTTTCAAAAAATCTCATACAATTAAATAAATTAATTTAATTAATTTATTTTTTTAAATCTTCATCTTTGGGAACTTTTTGTAGTAGTTCATAAAATTTGTTGTATGCATTTTTATCCAACTTTCGATTTGTTTCTTATTATCACCAAATATAATTAAAATTATAAGGAGAGATTGGCTAAATATTTACACAGATTTTTAACATTTTTGCTTAGTGATGTTAAGTTTTTTTATGTGATCAAAAGTTATATGTAAATTGATTATATTTAATAAATAAAAAATAAAAGCAATAGCACTAGATCTTCCAATTTATGAACTATATTGAGTAGCTATGTAGTTATTAATATCATAATTTCTAATGTTTTGACTTAATTCATATACAAGGTGCGCAATAGAGGGCCTCTCAAAAATTCTCATATATAACCCTGCTTATTTTCAGGATACAAACGTAACATTATAGTCATTTTAAAACCCATTATATTACTATTATTTCCTATAGATTCCGATAAAAGATTTGTATTCTGTTTAAAGTAATGAATCTTCAAAATTAGTATACATTTTAGAAATTTAAATCAGTGTGACTTTTAAACACAAAATATTATTTTTACAACCGCTATCGATCATGAAAGAACAACGTTCTCAACATATTTTTAAAATATTATAAACATGGAATTTCAATAACTACGTTGACTATTATTAATATAAAAAAATTTCCATTTTTTCTCAATTTTCGTTTCTTACCAATATATTATAAATCACTCAAAAATTTAAACACAAATTTATTTTTAAGTTATAAATTATAAAACTAAAAAAAGTAAAATAAAAAAATTATTACAAAATAAGTCACTTACCCCAGCACTCTTGGACTTAGTATGATTATTTTATTGAAACAATTTTATTTATATATTTTTAATTATAAAATATATTTTTTTAATACATTACACGCGTAATGTAAAACATAATAAAAATTTGATAAGATAATTTTTAGAAAATGCGTTATAATTTTTCTGATAGAGCAAAAAATACCTATCGAATGAGTATAGTACGTGATTCACAATTTCGTTTGGAAACATTTTTGATCAATCAAATATTGACTACTTTCACAATATTTTATAGCATTTAGACAAATTATGACATTTTTATTTAATTTTCCGACATTGGTGATGTTTTACCAGTTAAAGTACTCAAATTTTTATCCTATTTTTGATTATTAGCTGTTTGTATTTAAAACATGTGAATTATGAAAATAAGATTCAATATACCATATTTAAAGAAGATTCGTGTAAAATGTTCTTGTAGGATATTTACTGTGCAAAATACCATAAAATTGTAATAAATTATGTGAAAGCATTACAAAAATTATTTTTTTAATAATTTTGTGTTATAGAAAATATTGTAATTTTTTTAAGCGTTATGCAAAAAATCAACATTTCGCTAATTAAAACGTGTATGTAATTATAATAATGATAGTCAGTATCATAAATTTTAGAAAATAAAATATTTAAATTTAACTTTTCTAGAAAAAGTATGAGAATGGTGAAATTTGATAAACTATAACCTTCTTTAAAATCAGTAGTAATTAATGGCTTTACATATGTTGGATAAAGCTTCATTTACTTTACCAGAATATTGATAAAACTTTTTCTAAATTTCCACTTTAAATTTTTAATGTTCAACAACATAAGAATTTTTGAAAAACTCATAGTTGTTTTTATATTAGAAAATTAAAAATATTTGTTGGACTTTTATGTCTGTGGTATTTTAGGAATGTCTATGAAAGTAACTGTTTTTTCGTAATCAGCAGTATTCGTTAAAATATCTTTTCATATAGAAAATGTACATTCCTTTCGTTACACAAGTTGTAAAGAGGTAGTTTTATTAGTTTATTGTCTTCCCTTTTCTATTAACTAGTAAAATGGCAGGAATCTTACCAGAGGGTGGTCATCACGTCATGGAAAAGACTGAATGCCTTAGAAACTCAAAAAGTAATCTCCAGCTTATCACTTTAAATGCTCAAAGTTTCAAAAACAATTTACTAGAACTCACAAAAGCATTACTAAACTTCAATAGTCATTCAATATTGATGTTAACCGAAAATAGAAACGAAAAAGAATCATTATTTTTGGACAATCACTATCTTTACTTAATAGGCACTGTAGATAAACATTATCGTGATGATGGTGTGATGATACCTATAATTTATAAAAACAATTTAACTTCTTTTCAACATATAGGATTATCTAGAATAGCAGAAAATTTAAAGAGAAAGCGAAAAGATACAACTTAAAAACTATGGGTGGAACTCAAGATAAATTATAATTTAAATCTAGTTATTTTCAAAATGTTTAATTATGTGTTTATATTTGCAGAATATTCTACGAATAAAATAAAAATATAGAAAATGTGCATTTATTTGAAGTTGAAAGAGGTATTTAAATTTAAAGATCATTTCTCCGTTTAGAATTCACATTTTTTTTATGAAATTTATAAAATGTTTAACTCAAGGCTAGTTGCTACAAAATGGTTATAACATTATATTTATTTTTTGAAAATAGACAATGTTATGAATGCGAATACCCTGGAATCAAAAGCTAATTCACCCTGTGTTTCTGTGATTATAGTTTATGAAAAAATAGAATATTATTATGATAATTATATTTTCAAACATTTATTTTGATTGATCATTTATCTCTAGTTTTTATTTTTTTTTATTATAATTTTAGCGGTGCTTTTATATTATTATACTTCCAAATTTAAATATTTAAAGAGTAATTATTTAAATTTTGAATTTTAATATTTATTTTGTTGTTAAATTTTGATATTTTTATAATTTTTGATCATTCTATTTTATTTCATTTTCTTTTTGATATGAAATAAATTTTTGAGAAATTCAATTAATTCAGGTTAATAAAAACCGCATTTATACAACAAACCATCTTAAATTTTTGTAGTTTTTTGAAATAAATTTTAGGAATATTCCATCATTTTCATAATTTCTATATTAAACATAATTAATAAAAATTTAAATTAATTAATGAAAGGATTATATTCTTAAAGTTTATTTATACACAGATAAAAGTACTTTTTACAAAGTTAAAGTAATAATCCCACCTTAATAAAGATATTTTAATACTTTATTATAGGTGAAATATTTAAAATGTCTAATATCAAGCTTTAATCAAATCACTAACAATTTACGTAAAATATGGAAAGTTTAAAATTTATAATAATGGATATGTTAAAAAAATTTAATTAAATATGTACGCATTATTTATATAGTAAGAAAGAGAAGGTAAAAGTCCAAAGATTAAAGTCTATATAAGTTTTCATATATAAATAAGAGTTTTTTTATATTTTACCATTCATCCCTTTATTCATTTTTTTGTAATAATCATCTTATATATTGTAGACCGTAAGTCACTATTTTTTATATGTAATGTTTTTATTATTAATGTAGGTGGCCACGGTGTTGTATCTTATATTGTTATTATTACTGTATCCTTTCTTAAGATTCCAATAAAAGTCTATAAGATTAGTATAGTCATCACTTTTAAAATTTACTAAATTATATATTTAAAAGCATCGTTAAACTAATAGATAACCTATTGCAAATAACATATTATTTTATCTTAGAAAATTTTTAGAAACTTAATATATCTAGTATAAAAACTTTACTATTAAATTGTAGTGAGATTTAAATGTATTTTAAAATGTTCCTAAAAATCATTTCCATATTTTGAATTTTTAAAGAACCATATTAAAAAACATATTTTTTTTACGATATTGAATATATAATAATCTTTACTATATTTATTTTTTATTATACAAATATAATGAGATATATTAACAATGTACCGTTTCATATAAAATACTTTTAAAAATATTTTCGCTGTATTCATATTAGATAAAATTATGTATCACTTTGATCATTAAATTTTTTCATAATGTATCTTTGACCACAATTTTTTGGTTATATATTTAAGTCTCATTCTAGTTTGGTTAATACTTTTTGTAACATTTAATTATTATTTGTTAATAATTTGGGAAGACTGATGTTCATTTTTTAATTTCGGTATTACATTTTTGTACTCTAAACATTCAATATAAATTTCACTTTATGAGTACTATATTTGCTTAAAGTATTCTCAAATTTTTTTTATTCTTAGAGATAATTTTGAAAAACAGTATTATTATACTATTCAATATCATTGATGTTGAGAGTCGTCGTAAACCTAAAAGGGGAAAATTACTTGTCTGGGGAAGAATTGACTGCCATAATAGGCTTGCAAAAGATATGTATATCGGTCTTTACCATTTGATAAGTATAAATATCGCAGACCTTTAGGAAAAGTTCCATGTCGCTGTAATGGATATTTTGATATTAGAGCATAAGAAATTTATCCTTCTAAAACTAGTAAGTATTTAACATAAACTAATATTAATTAATTACAGCCATATGTTCCATAACCTATAAGTATATTAATAGAAAATATCTTTGTAAACCAAGAGCATTCATTACACTTCCACGACCATACAGTAATGATTCTTAGAAGTACGGTGAATCATATTATTTGGGTACAGTTAATATATTAAATATGTACTATGAAGTTAGTAATTGTCGTCGTATCAGAGGGTGGACAAGAATCTCAAGGTGATAATAAAAGAATAAATTAAAAAAATTAATATTAGATTGCATAATTTTGAAAATTAAGGAAATAATATGAATAATTCCTTAAAAAGCCAATGATTAGTATATCAAACATTTAGCAAACACTATTACTTTTTTTGTTAAAATAATTTATCATAATCTTTATTTTTTTAGTTTAATTTTTACTGAAACAATATAAACTTTTAATTTTTTTTATTAATCACTAGAATGTTTTTGTTTATTTGAATGTTTTCAATTAAAACTGCTACATATTTGATTATTAAATATCTGTAAAGAAATTTATTTTTAAATATACATATAACGTATACTATTTTTTATCTTATTATAAAGAATGATGAACATATTTTTCACACGGAGTAAAAGAAAATATTACAGAAACGTAGAAAATCAGTAGATAAACTCTTTTAATTGAAAAATTCTAACAAAAATAATTATTTTAAGTAGTGTTCTAAGCTTGCCTTATAATGTAATATAATTTCACCTGTCCATAATCTTTATCCATGAATGTTCTTGTGACATAACTTCACCATATTTGGGTTTAACTACTCCTACCCTGTAAATCGATTATGAAGCCTTATAATTAAGGTAACAAAGAATAAATACAGAATATATAGTTAAATACAGTTATTAGATTAAAAAAATTAAATAATACAAAAATATAAGTGTTTAGGATTCCCTGAATAACATACTTTCATTGTCAACTCATCATGAATTATGAACTGATTATGAATTTTTCTTTTTTTAGATAATTTTTGATTTTTTATAGAAGTTTTCCAGAAGTGTAGTTATCACTAAAAGATACTAATATTCACTATCGAAATTATTTTTCATATAATTTTTCTAAATATTTAACTTTTCTCAATGAAATTTTTTTTCATTTTTAAAACTAATAATAATTCTAAAGTTGTATATTATTCATGTTTGTAAAAAATTAACAAATTGATAATTTTTTATGGAGTATTAGATAGTATTTTCTACAAATACAGAATGAAAACCTCATGGTTTGATTTTTGTATAAAAATAAGTTAACAATATGCGAAATATCAATTTTTATATATTATATTCCTATACAAATTTTGTCTTTATTGAAATTAAAATTATATTCCATTAAATATTTTTTTATGTAATAATGATGCATTACAATTTTCTGAAATTTAAAAGACGAATTTCTACTTTATTTACATTATAATGCAATAAAAAGTAAAGATAGCATTCAATAAAGTCATTTTAAAATCAAAGTGAATTTGTTTGTCTTTTTACAGATTTAAAAAGGTTGATTCCATTAACAGATTGTTGGACTATATTTATTTTTAACATTTTGTTTTGTTTAATATAGAAATTTGAATAATAGAAAAAGATTTTTCTAAACATTTTATAATATATATCTATTTGATTTGCCCTTATTTTAATTTAATAATCATTATATTTACATAAAAATACATAGTATTATATATGTTTACAGTATTTTTAAAGGTATTTTTTGAATTATAGTGTAAAAATGATTATTTTAATGGCGTTTTCTTCTGCGAAATTCTGAATTATAAAGACTCAAAACTTTTATTGCTCCAGTAAATTCGATTATTTGTCAAATTGCATTATATTTCCTTGTTAAAGGTATCAATAAGCATAGATAAGTATTTCTAATCTAATTTTCTCTAATGTGACGACAAACGCATTTTATATTTTAATTTATATTATTTAATTGATAATAATACATTAAAATAAAAAGAAAAATGACACTTTGTATAATTTAATCTACTTGTTATTAAAAAATAACATTTTGTAGATGAAATAATGTTTTAGTAAAACGAAGCAATTAATTTAGAACAAGAAATATTAATAACCTAATCATAGCTTTTAACTAGACTTAGAGATAAATAGATTTCACGATACATCATTAATTTCAAGTAATATAAATTAAAATTTTTAGAAATAGCATGTAATAAAAACAATTGTGAAAGGATTTATGGTAAATAATCATAAAATTAACTTTCACATAAACGTTTTTTCCATCATTTTACGGACCAAATTTGACAAAATGCGGATCACTTCATCAATTCACGGACCATCTGTCAAAACATGGACCGTCTTATTAAATATCAAAATGCGGAATATGTTAATGCAAAGTAAATAATTTTTTAAGTTTCTTTTCATCTTAATAGTCGGGGAAATGACAATGTGGTCCGAGAAATGATAAGCTAGTCCGAGAAATGATAAAATGGTCCGAAAAATGACGAGTTGGTCCGGTAACTGATAAAATAGTTCTGGTTTTGATGAAAAATTTTTTTGTGTGTTATGTTATTTGATTAACCAAACAAAAGTACTTTAATTAATTTGAATATTATTTTATACACTTTTTAAATCTAAATTTTTTAATCAAAGTGGCAAAAAAATTTATCTTATATGTTCAATTTAAAGAATAAGTAAATAAAACACTAAACTCGTCACTAAAAATAATTTTAAATTGTTACAAATATAAGTAATGAAGGTTATTTATAAATTAGACAAAAAATGTACTTTATTTTGATAAAGGCTTATAAAATTTTGAAGATATTTATCTTCATAACAAAGTTAAAACAATGACGCAATTGGTTATCAAATAGCTAGCTAATGAATGTTTAAAATGAACTTCCAAAATTTAGAAATTTCATTTTTCTAATAAACAATGATTTCTTTGTTCTTCGATTTGTTATCTTACAATAAAAATATATTTTTTTGGAAAATGTATACAAATGATTATTTCAAAAAGAAATTAACAATTTTGAGTAATTCTTTTTGCTAAAATACTACAGCAGTACATTTAGATGTGATCCTAGTTCTAAAATTGTTGCGCATGATATGAAGGAGAATTAACTTTATAACTTTTTTCATTATATCTGTTATTGATGTGTAAAAATATTTTTGTAATTAATAGAATGGTTGCCAATAGTCAGAAATACTTTTATTTCTTCTTAATATTATTAGAAATTTATTCAGAAATAATATTATTTTAAGAAATTCAATTGTTGAGAACTTATACAATAGAAAATCTTCCTATTTAATTTTAATATTTTATTTCTTTAATTTAATATTATCTATTATTTTCTTAATTTTACATAGCTATGTATATATTTCTCATTAAAATGTAACACTTTTTTAAAAATTTTTTATCATATAATCTATACAATTATAATATTTTTATAACTTATAAATATATACTTATATTAAATAAATAAAAGTTTATCGAAAAAAAAGCAAAGTAAAAATAACTAAAGATCAGTACATACTACTGATGTCTTCAAAAATATAAAAAATTATAAATCACATGAATTTAAGTTTGTGTAATTTTTAATAAACAAAAAAATGAAATAGAACTAAATCAGTATTAACCTTTATGTCAATTTTTAGGACAAAATTTACTATCAATACACAAATTTAAAGTTTTTAAATTATATACTAAAATATTTGTACGGAAATTTAAGGAAAAGGAAACTGCTGTGTATAATTTAATTGATGTTATCATCTACAGTATATAAAAGTTTGTCTAGGGAAATATAAATTTGCGACTGAAAAAGATAAATTATAAAATATTTTTTGAAATGATTACTTCAAGTTTTTCCCTTAAAAGCTCAATTCACACAAATTTTATAATAAAATAATAGAGCAAAAACAATTTGTTTCATTTCCAACTATATAATTAATGAATCAGATTATATTAAGTAAAATTTATTTGTAATTAAAAGATAAAAAAATTGGTTATAAGTATAAAATTTTCAATAAAAATTGATTATTGTTGATGAAAAGTTTTAAACAATAAAAGAAGATTTTTTTTCAAAAGTTATATGTAAATTTGAGTATCAACGAGATAAATTTGCACTAATGCTAAATTTTAAAATATCGTATAATTATAAATCTTTTAGTAACTGGAAAATATTTTTCATTATTTTTATCTTAATAATCATATTGGTATCCTTGCATACGACTAACATTTTCATTAGTAACTCCTTCTATAAATTCATACCGGTTACTTGAACCAAGATTTTTTGGATTAATTGAAGGTGGTTCAGGCTAAAAGATAAATTAATTGTTAAATTTAAAAAAAAACATACATTTGAAGAACCTTGATTTGAAGTAGGTGGAGGATCTTTAAGCAAGTACATAAATGGAGCATAAATAAAGTTAATTGCTGCAATTACATACATCATTGATGGGAAACCTAAATTTCTAACTAATGGTCCACTAACAAATGGTCCAAGAGCAAATGCACAACAAAATGCTGCATCTGCTATAGCGTAAATTGATCCATAAACACCAACATGTCTAATATCTACTAAATGCCCCATCAAAGGAAACATGGAACAGTCAATCATACCAATTGAAAATCCCATTAGAAAATTTGGTACAATTAAACCATAAACACTTTCAGCTCCAGGAATGGCAATTAAACAAAAACCAATAATGATGAGGCCTATTAAACCACTTAACCAACGACCAATTTTATGAGCTAATGGTCCAAAAATTGATGTACCAATTAGGTAAGAGACACTTGTTGGAAGGAAAGCAATTCCTCGTTCAAATGAACTAGCTTGCCAACTTTCCATCATCCATAATGGTAATGATGGTTCTAACATTGCAATTCCTAAATTACCAATTGTTATTGAACCTGCAGCAACAATAATATATGGATCCCTTATTAACTGTTTCATTGTACTTCCTTCAGGTTCACCTCTATCAATTTTTGGTTCTAAAACAAAAAATTGTAATATGCCATCACACAATGCTAATAAAGCTAATAGTATAAATGGTAATTCTTTTCCGGCCCATTGATATAAAATTCCACCGTATGGTGGACCAACTAGAACACCTAAAGCTAAACCACCTAAAGCAATTCCCATAGCAGTACTACGTTCCAAATCATCAGTATATGCTTGTGCAAGCATGCCCATACCTGATGTACTAGTACATGCTGAACCAATACCTTGTAATGCTCTAGCAAACCAAAGTGTACCAAAAGAATTACCAAAAGCAAACATAATTGTTGAAAGGAACATTACAACAAAACCAAGAAACATCGGAACTGTGTATCCAATTTTATTTGTCAAAGGACCAATCAACGGGTTTGTAATTAATTGTACTAAAGCTTTTGACCCAAACATCAAACCAACTTGAATGTTTTCTTCTGATAAGGTATCATGTCTTAATTTTTTTTCTGCCTCAATCTTTAAATAATAATCTTCTATTGATTCCTCCTTAACAATAGGTTTCTTTTTATTTGAAAATTTATTTTTACCTTTAGATTTTCCCTTAAAAAGTGGTTTGCGACTAGTGGTATTCTTTGGTTTTGAATATTTTGATGATATAGATGGTTTCATTGGATTGAATGGGCTTTCATCAAAATCAATGTTATCATTTGGACTCATAGGTAAATCCCATGAATCATCCCCCCATACATCTCTCTTTCCTCTAACACTATGAGGATTCGCAGGTAATTTTTTATTTAAAATTTCATCAGTCTGGTTAGGATGTGATATTCTTAAAAGATATTCTGGGATAATTGGAACTACGGTAGTTAGCAACATATTATCAAGAAATAGTGCAATATAGACAATTAGAAGTAAGAGTTTACGATTCCCTCTATGTCTAGCAATTAACTCTTTGATGCCCATTTTTAAATCCTATAAATATAGAAATTTATTATTGGTAGTGATAAATATTATGGATGGCAAAAGATTTATAAGTAGATATAATTCTAAATAAAAAAATTGAGTATTTTCGGTGGACAATTTTGGTTTTCTAAAAGTATGAAAATGACAAGCAATATCTCATAAAAATAAAATATATCTAGACAAATTTTTAAATCTGTGCAATTATATGATATTGGCTTTACAAAACTTTAAAAACCAAGTACCTCTCTGCAACTGGAATACATAATAATTCGTGTATATTGTGGGATAATTCTTAAAATTTTAAAACTTCTCATAGTGCAAGTAATTGTCAAAATCGTAGAAACATATACGGATACTTAAGTTAATTGTTTTCAGTCTCTCCTTATCTCAATATGCATGAAGGTACTTAATATTTATAAAATAGGTTATAGATATCGTTATTTCTTTTTAATAGAACTATACAATAAAGAAAAATACTACTAAATATGGAAAAAATATTGAAATTATATTTTTGATAGATATTATTGTTTACAATAATTTAAAAAAAATTTGAAATGAAATAATGTTAAAAAGTAGACAAAAAACAAAATATTCTATATAAAGTGTTTCTCACCAATATATCTTGAAATCGGTAAATCTATTATATTTTTAAATTAAAAATAAATAATATTCTTAATATTTGAATATAGTTAAATTTATGTAAATGTATCATTTACATATGAACAATTAATTTTCCATAAAAATATTTAAGTAACAAAATGTTTTATACCAAAGAATGCGTATTATGAATAACTGTTTTAAATTACATAAAAAATAATGAAAGAAAATAAATATATATGTATATTTTTGACAGCTAATTTTCTATGAAAGATTTAAATACTTAATCAATGGTTTGATAAAAAAAATTAGCACTTTCATTAAAAATATCGTATTTCTTATTCATTAAAAAGGAAATTTAAAAATTTTAAGAAATTTAATAAGAAAAAATGGTTTGGGAAATGTACTCATTAATAAAATTTTATCATAAATAAATTTTTTTTATCAAAAACTATTTATCACAAAATTTTTACTAAAGCCACTGAAAAATAGATTGAAAATAATTTTTCATGTATATAATAATTTCTCCACCAAATACTATAATATCATTTTTAAAAGGAGTGTAGATAATTAATGTGAAAAGTAATAGAAAATTCAAAGATTCTCAGGAGTATCTTTTAAATGGTTGTCATATATTAATAAGGTTTTAACTTTTTAAAGATTCTTTTTGTTCTAGGTGAACAAATAATATTATGTTGTAACAAGAGTGATAAGTAGTATGATTAAAGACTTTATTAAATTTAAAAAATAGCATATAACAAATAAATGATTTAAAACATCACGTAAAAATGTTCAATGGATTTTGCTTGATGAAAAAATTATTGCAAGATATTTAAGAATTTTAGTAAAAATAATGGAAGAAAAATAAATGTCAGGGTTTTTTGTCTGTTAATTATAGAAATAATGTTTAATATTTTTAAAACTAAAAAATTCTAAAGTTTATTTCATCAAAAACACTAGGAAAATTTTTCTCGAAACTAGAATGAAAATCTTCCCTTCTATTTCATGGATACCACCTTTCTTACACATTGCAAGAAAACTTCTCCGTCAATTTTTTATATGATCTTACCAAAACTAAATTAAACTAGACTGCATTTCAGATCTTATTTGTGTTCTTATATAGCATATACTTCTTCATACGCAGATGTTTCCTTGAATTGGTTCTGATGTATTTCCACGTTTCAACGTGTTAAAATTTATAATTTTTAAGAAAATTCTCGAAAATTAAGGGGATAATTGAAAAATATGCTAGAAAATGCTTTTGATAGTCTCTTAATAATGACATTACTGAGATTACAAGATTCTTGAATACTCATAAATTTTGACATTTTTATTAAAATTTTATTTAAATCTTCACTTTTAGGTTATTAAAAGTTTGAGTATAAAGGCATCTTCAAGAAACTGTTTATGACAACTTGATGAAATTTCAATTATTTATGCATATAAATTATACATATATCTTAAGTATATTTGTACCTTTTTGGAGCAGTAAATGAAGTAAAAAAAGAATTTAAAAATTTTTATTGTCTTAATTTTCTTTAGTGATTTCTTTTTTCTTAAATCAGAAGATAAATATTTAAAATAAAATAAAGTATTTCGTCAATTTCCTTCTTTTCATTATTGTTTTAAAAAAATATAGTTTTACCACATGGGTTTCTTTTATTAACCACATACATATATGTTTATTCAATATAAACCATCTTTAATAAGTAAATTTAAAAGAAGATCATATACATAATGGTATATTTAATGATTTTGAATATAAATGAACAATATGGTAATGTAAATACAATATTTTAAATAATTGCTTATAATAAAAACAAAAGTGTAATAACTTTAAATGAAAGATAAAAGTTTATAGAACAATAAAAGGCACATATTCAATATTTGCGTGTGAAAATCCTTTTATGATTTATAATTATATAATTTTTGCTAATTATATTTCAAATAATCGCAATTCCTACCAATTTTTTTATAAATAACAATTTTATATTTTACAATTTCATAAACGTAAAATTATTGTATTTTTAATATTTTCCTTAGATTTCCTTTTTTTCTACTTTTTATGTATGGTTTTAATGTATATATCACTAAATTTTGATATTTCAAATATTTTTGTTAAATAATAAAATAGAATTAGAGCATTTTATAAAGTAACATGATATCTTAATTCAGACACTCTAAATCCAATAAAAGGTAAGCGCAAACAACAAACAAAGAGTCAAGAAAAATCAACATTGTTTTAGAAATTTAAAGAAGTTAAAAGTCTATGGCATTATAAATTGTTCCTGGAATAATTGTACTTTTTAATATACAAAGTATATTTTAAGACATTATTTTAAATGAAAACTAAATTTGCTTTAAAGGTTTTATTTATACTAATAATACTTACGATATAAATATATATTCCATCAGATGAATTTTGACAGGATATAATAGCTTATGAGAATTATCTTACTAACAATCTTTTTCACTTTATTTGTTCCTCCAAAATTTTGGAATAAAATTATGGAGAAATAAGAGATTTTACAGGTACTTTAAAAACCATGCACTTATTATCTTTTCTTACCATCCACAATAAACTCTCTACAATTAATTTTTTTAATCTCAAAAACCACTATTAATTATTTAATCTTTAATTGAATGAATAATTTTGTTGATAAGTTTATATAAAAAATTCCATTCACATATTAATTATGGAAGGCTGTAATTTTTAAACCCCTTTTCAAAATATAATCTTTCCAGTACACTATTGTAATCGTCTTATTAATTATGAGATGTTAATATTTACTTCCATTTCTAATTATTCTAAGTTTGCTCGATTAGAATTTTACATATACACATTTAATATAGTTCTCACAAATAATCTTATGAAAAGTTTTTACATATTTTGAATCTTATTTATAAAACACTTATTTGTTTATTCTTTAACTACAATATCATTTTAATTTTTTTTAAACATTTTTCTTTTTTCTAGCAAAAAAAAAGCAATATTTTAAAAAATTTTATATTGAACGCATTCTTTTTAATAGGTATAACAATTATTAATAAAGCATATATAATACTTATAGATCTTATATTACTGCACTAACTGAAAATTATACTATTATACCTGTCACCTGAAACCATCTCTTGTCATTATTAAATTTTTCATAAAACTATTTCTTTATTATATATAATAATTTTATATTATTATTAATATATATAATCAGAAAGTCATAAAACTTTAACTCAACAAAAGCTTAATATTTTCACACCAACATATTTTTGTATATAATACCTTTGAAAATGAATTAATTGTACTCATAAAAACATATCAGTATTATCCTATTAGTTATTATAAGCTTATGATAAGAAACATTTTTATTTTTCGTTTTCATAGAATACTTAAATATATATTTATATTCTATCTTTGCATCTACCTAAACAGTTCAACTGATCAAAGCATCTTATCAGTCATCTACTATATTTATTTGATGGATTCAAAAACGTTGTTAAATAATTGAAAATAGCAAAAAAGAGTTATGGTTTTGGCTCAGGTTAACTTTTCTGATGAAACTGATTGTGCTGAACAATCATTACTTGATCATGATCACATAAGAATTCCAATAATCTTTATATACATTGTTGTATTACTATTATGTCTTATAGGTAACTAATACTATTTTAAATACTATTTAAATAATCATATCTTAAAGGTAATCTTTTTACAATTCTTGTAATATGTATTCATCATTCAATGAGAACAGCTACCAACTTTTTCCTTGCTAATCTAGCATTTGCTGATTTGTTAGTTGCAGTATTTTGTATTGGTCAAAATATGTTTCATCTCGTTGGTAGTCAAAATTCTCATTGGCCATTAGGTGAAGTTTTTTGCAAATTATATGTATTTGTACTTCATATGGTACCATGTACAAGTATTGGAATATTAGTATGTGTATCATTGGAAAAATATATTGCTGTCCTCCACCCATTACTAGCATTGAAACTTTTAACTCGTCGTCTACGAGTAACAATGACAACATTCATATGGATCTTATCAATCTCCGTCAATTTACCATATTATTTTAAATCAATAGAAAAAAAGTATAGCCAAATGTCAGCATGTACACGTGAATTAGATGGGTAAATTTTAAATAATCTTATAAATTATTATTTGATTAATATGTTACTTAATATACGAAACTTTAATATATCATTTTTCAGAGAATGGCCAGTACGTGATATGTTAACATTAAGTTTCTTTGTTTGGTATTGTATTCCATTAGCGTCAATTGCATATATTTACACAAGAATAGGCATGGTTTTATGGAGAAGTGAGTTTAGGAATCTAACTAATAGAAAATATGCAAAAGAAGCCGAAAATACTACTGAAATAATACAATTAACCAATACGGATAGAGTTAAGGATCAGCCTAATGAGTCATCTAAAAATACAAATAATGATAGGAGAAAAAATCGTTTTATTCAACTTCTAAGTGAATCTTCAAGAGAGAGTGAAAGAGATGCTATGAGTAATGCAATTTCACACTCTGAGTATGCCCATCATAACTGTGTTAGTGCAGAAGTTGTTGAAAATCGTAAAAAAGTAAGATAATACAAAAATAAACAAATAAATATATAAATTATAGGTGGTTCGATTACTTCTAGCTATTGTATGTTCTTTTGCTATTCTAACTTTCCCTCATCATGCACGTCTTTTATTTCTTGTAAGTTATCTTTTTTGTCAATATTCTATTAAAAATATACACTTTCACAGGTTTGGTCACATCATCAATTATGTCCGAATTCATGGGCGGTTGTAGCTCAACCATTTACATATTTATGTATGTTTCTTAGTAGTGGTATAAATCCGATATTGTATGCTTTTATGTCTCAACGATTTCGAGAGGCTGTAAATGATATCATGAAATGCAGGTAAGTATATTTGTTTAATGTGTCATTTAAATTTAAAAATAATTATATTTTTCCAGAGTTCGTAGATATCGTAGAAATGCAACTACAAAGACAAAAACCGTTTTATCAGATATCGGTGGTTGTGAGACTAATTCACCATCGTTAACTGCTTCCCGTTCAAGATCTTCAATAAGACATTCAAGGAAATTTTAAAAAAGCAAATAATAGAAATTCATATGGCATACAAATTTATTTGATCTCAAAATATATCTTTTTTTAAAAAATCAAACTTTGTTGAGCTTTTAAAGATTAATAGAATTACGTATCTAAAAACGAGAAATTTTTATACTTTTTAAAAATTTATTTTAAAATATAGTGATTATATTTATGACTTTTACATTACTTAATTTTAATAATTCCAATATATCTAAATGTTATTCTACTAAATAACGACAAAACAATTACTGCATATTTTAAGGCATCTATAAAAATTTATATTAACATAAAAGTTTAAATATTCATTATAATATAAAAATTTTATGTATTATAATTCTTTCTTACTCTCCTTTTTTTCTGTATCTACTTTTTGTTTTGGGAAAATTTTGCATAACGTATGATATATTATTGGCCAAATAATTATATAAAGTATATAGCCCCAGGCATATTGTGCTAAAACTGGCCCAATCCAGTATTTTTTCTTAATAAGTCCAAATGGTAAGAAAGCGAATCCCATAGTTAATGTGATGACAATTTTTCCGAATAACCATGATAATGGCTTAATATAAGGTTTATCAAGGAATTCTCTCATTCCTGGTATTCTAGGTATCAATTTATAAAATTGATCTTGTGAAATCATACAAATCATTTCATAAGCAAAGAGAAGGAAATATGCTAGATGGTAGCCATGCCAAACAGCAAGGTAGAAGAGTGTTAATGCTTGACTTGCAAGTTTGTTTCCTAAAAATCTTAGTCGTTTAAATACATGATTCTTAGCCCAGTTATTTGTATTGATGTTGAAAGACTCGACACATGATTGATAATCAGAACCAAAGAAAAATCCTTTCAGAGATATATTACGACATCCATCCCATTTATCATTTCCTTTTTCACCTTTTCCTGTATATCCAATACCAGACAGAATAGAGGAACCTTCAACTAATAGCCATGCACATGCGTATTTATAGAATGTTGATCTATACCATATAGTTGTCCAGATAACTTTCCAATGGAAAGGTAAATTGAAAAATTCTGGTGTGTTAAAATAGTCATTGTTAACCCAAAAAGTACCCCACTGATTAAAGACAGCAAAAACAACTCCTGCTAAAAATCTCCTTACAGATACCATAAGTGAAGAACTTCTTATATTGCCAGATTTTGTTAAATGTTTACCATCAACGTACTCACGAAAGTAGGTTAATGGAATAACTGGTCCAACAATTGTAAATGGTAGATAAAATGAATAAGCAGCTATCTCAACTAACCCTGGTGGTGTTTTAATGTTGTTTTTTAAGGCATCACCAGATAAACTTTTGCTATTAACTGTACCATCATAGACATCAAGACAGAGACCAATTAATCTAAGAACCATAATACAATATGGTGTTGTCCAATTAATGTCATATTCTTCAGATTCAGTAAACCAATATCCAACCATTAAATAACCCTATAATTAATATAATATGATAGAATTAATTAATTATTGTTTGTTGTCTTTTTTGCCTACTTACAAGAAAGATACCATGAACTATAAAAGGGAAGTTCTTAGTTTTTGGCATATAATTGGTGAGGTAGTAAGCGATAAAGATAGATAAAATGGTGTGATAGATATCTAACCCGCAATTAAAGAGGTATATCATAACCCCAGTTACAATAAAATAGATATGTTGAATTTGAGGTGATTTGTTGTAGAAGAATGTTCGATAGATTGCACCAAATGGATATCCAGCCATAATTGATATTAATAATCTTAAACCATCTTCGTTGAAATTGATTGCTTCAGCTAATGTGCTAATAGCACCCATTTTGATGCCTAAAATTAATGGAGATTAACAAAAGAAATAATAATCGTGAAAGTGTATGGAAAAAAAGATAAAATTAAATAAATTTTGGTTGCATAAAAATATGAATATACTGATAAGTAAAACATTTTTTCCATACATTAAGCATTAATTTTACGAAATATTAAATATACATATTTATATATATATGGATGGTCTGACAAAAGAAAAAAGTATAATAAAATTTAAACATGATAAGGTTCATGAATTAAAAACTCATAGACTATTCACTATTTTTTTATCAAGCTTAAAAAAAATTACATTTTATAAACATTACATAAAATATTTATATTAATAAAAGACTATGCATATGTATAAAAAAGCTTTTTTTTATCATTCAAATCGACTTGTCTACGACATAACATCTATCGGGTATTTAAAATGAATATATCATTGGTTTTTTATCGTGAAGTGAAATTGGTGAGTTGGAACTTTAAAGGATATGACTGGAAGTTTCTTGATTAAATACAAGCAGACTAAGGGAATTATAAGGTGACGATACGATGATGACCTTTATTTATTTATATAAATGTATTTATTTCTTGGGAAAACTAAAAAGTAGAGATAAAAAACGGTGCGGTCGGAATGAATATAAATATTTTTTTTCAAAAATTATGTTGAATAAGTATTTATTTAAAGCGAACAATCATAAAGTAGATACATCTAATATATAATCAATGTAAAAATTTGTACATTACATATTTCAATCATTTTTTCGAAAAAAAATTACTTACAATTTCTTAAACAGAAATGTAATTTATTTTAATCCTCTTATTGTACTGGAGATAATTTTACTAATTTTTTAATTGTGAAACAAAATATAATAAATAAACGTTATTAATATGTTTAAAAATTATCATTTTAAAGGAATGATAGATGACGTTGTGTAACGGAAATTATAAAAGGTTAATTAATTATATGAATTAATTTTGATATGTTAATATTTCATCGAAAAGTTGAATTAATAATATTCGGTTACTTTTGATCCTTCATACAAACATGAAAGAAGTTCATTAATATTATTATATTATTAATTGTAATTGTAAAAGTTTATAATAATTATTTTACAGGAAGTTAAGTCATCTGTCATTATGGACAATATAATAATGACTATTTAAGAAGCAATAATAGTTATATGTTAAGCCAAAATAAGTATATGATATGGTTATTATTGAAATTATACTTTAATTATAGTTGTTTCAGAATAAATATATAAAAATGCTTCAGATCATACAATGTAAAACGTCATAAAATATGACAAGTAATAATGACAAATAGAGTATGCTAAACAAAGTTTAGTCATGTTTTTAATGTTAATGATCAAAGTGATATCAACCAGATGCCAAATTAGATGCCTTATGGTTAGATATTATTATCATTATTATTATTATTATTATTATTTATACAACTTGTTAATTATTAATATAAACTAAAGAAAAGCTAAGACTAGACAATAAAAGATCATATTTTTATTAGCCCTAGTATTTAAAAATCTCTTGAAAAGCTATATATTCATTATGTTTTATACGATGCTTTTATTAATAGTATAAATATCATACATTCATTACAAAAATTCTATTGTATCTTATTATTCCTTCAAACATTGTAATAATAGTCCTAGTCCTTGGCATAATTTGTCTATCATATTTATAAATAATGTGAATGTTTTTTTTATGTGATAATATCAACTATTTTATTATCATTTGAAATGAGATTTGTGTTATAAAGTGTCGAATAAATTGACCTTATAATATATTTTATACTTTAAATGTAGGTATGAAAAATTTCAAAAAAAATATTTACTTTTGTCTTAATATACTTTTATAGTTTGTGTGCATATAAAACTAATAACATTAAATTTTTAATTTACTTTCTAAGGTAAATGATGTGTCTAATCATTTCTAGTTAATAAATTTTACATACAGATTAACAAGTTGTCTTCCTGTTTACTATAAATCACATTTTAAAATAATTATCTATATGAGTATTATATGATTTTTGAACAATGGAAATTTACTATAATTTTCTATTACATTTTTTGACATTACTTGAAAAGTAATTAAACATTTTTGATATACCAATTTTTAAAAGTAAATTTCTAATTATTTACGATTGAAATGTTTTTTTAAGGTCGAAATTTTATCTGAAATTATATATAAAAAAGTTATTTGGTGGATTATACATATTCAAAACTTCCATTACTTTTTTTTATACTGCATTTAAGGATTAAGGAAATTATCTATCATTACTGTGTTATCTTGTGTATACATTCAAAAAAAGAGCTATATTTAGTTGTAAGATGTCATTGTATAAGCATCTTACATTTTTACTAACTATTTAAATTATAGGATTAAATTGTGTTGTAACTTCCTCAATCAAAAGATAAAAATTGTTCTTTTGTCTTGAATAATTAAAAAATGGAACTATAATTAGTTGATGACACTTTACATGTAAATTCTTACACATTATGTAACAGCATGTTTTTTATCTTCCATTCATACGACAAACATCTGTGATGCGAGTTATCTCTCTATAGGAGAAATAAGTTAATAAAGTAACATTGTATATTTAAAAGATGGCATTTCCTTAAAAAGAATTTATTTTAAAATGAATCGTTTATTATATTTTAAATTAGAAGTTGCTAAAAGAGATTAATATAAATAACTATTAATGAGTAAACAATTTTAATTTGATTATTTTTGACACTTAAAAGTTGTTAATAATGCATTTATTTTCCAAAAGTATATTTCATTTCTGTAAATTTTAATATAATCAAAAATTTATACAAATTATAATATTTCATCTTTAAGTCAACCAAAAAGTCACATATTTCAGTGACTTTTAAGGCAATTTTAAGAAAATCTTTATATTATCAGTCCTTTTTGATACTATCTTATGAATGACAGCTGACAATGACATTTTATACTTAATATTGTTGTACAAATGAAAAATGTTTAATATTGTCTATTATTAAGAAAATAATATAAAATATTTCTAACTTTCCATCAAAAATATGATAATCGTTTACTATAAAAAAAATCGTTTATAGTTTAAAATGATGTATATTTAAAAACTTCTAGGTATATTATTATGGAGAGATTTAATATTTCAAGTAATGACCTAACAAATGATAAAGCAATTAAATACCCCTAATCAAATTTTTAAACTTATGACATCTAACATAATATATTAACATATTTATTGCCATTTATTTGTTTAATTCTCAGAAGTGTCACATTCAAATCAACTATATATATAAAACTCTATGATATAAATCATTATAACTGTATTTAACAAACTTTTTTCACCGTAATTTTAAAAGTATCGGCACAATTTAAAATGTTTTTTATTCTATATTTACCGACAAATGGAATTAGTTGAAAGAGGTATAAGATTATTTAATTAAATCATTGTAACAAATACAACTATTTCTGCTCTAAAAATATATTATTACTTATACCATTGGATCAACTTTTTTATAGTATTTATCTATACAATATTTAAAGTTATTTAAATAAACAATTTAAAATAACTCTTGTAATAATTGATATTACATATTATTTCATGAATTTAAATAATTATCTATATGTATACATAATTTATTTAAAAATAAATACTATTATTTTATCTGTTCATTCCTATCTTATAATTTCTGCCTCATAACTCAAATATCCCGTTTTAATCATTTTTAACTTCACAATTTTTATGACACTTCTTCTGACAAATCCAGTCTTTCTCCTTTATTATGGAATCCGTAAAACAATATAATTTTTAAAAAAAATGAGAAAATTTTGTCTTTTAAACTATACAATTGCTTTAGCATTATTTTTTAAAATAATTTTTTTATTCATATCTAAATCTAGTCTACAAAATATACCATTTTATTAATGGATTTTTCCTAAATTATTTATACGAATATATATAGTTGTGAGAATAAAAATTTGATATGTCAACGATAAAAGTACAAAAAAATATATTTATTCTATTTTAAGAAAATTTTATTCCTGATAACATCATTTAAAAGATATTGTAACAAAATTACACCACAAAACTTTTTACTTTAAAATTTAATGTTTTAATAAAAAAATTTAATTTTCTCTAATGTTGGAGATAGAAAAAAATTTTAAAAATTTCATCATTTATTTTACACTATTATGACAAAGTTATTTCCTATTGAATGAAAATAATTTATAATTCATAATAAATATATTAATCTCCTATTTTCTATATATTTTTGGCAGAAACATATATATATATATATATAAATTTAATGTAAATTAACACATATTCAATTGTAAAAATGTATTATATTTAGATGTCTCAACCTTACTTGACTTATAGATAACAAAATAAAGATTGCATAAAATATACACTTACTTTCAAATATACGTATATGTATTATTTAAAAATTCTTAAAAATTATTTCATGTTTAAAATAACTTTACATTTTATATTTAACTGTACCATTATTAAAATGTATATGGGTACCTTAAAAGGTCTTCAAAAATATGTTAACCTTACAAAATCATCTTCAAAATTCTCTTATACATTATATTTTAATATTTCAATAAAATAACCAATTATATTTGAGAATAAATTTTTTTTAACTCCCTCTCTATTTCTTTCAAATTATTTTCTTATTCTAGTTAAATTCCTGAAATAGTTATATTTTCTATAGTTGAAAAATATTTTAAATTTATAAAAGAGATTCTTTTTTAAAAAATTATGTAATGAATTATAGTTCTTTTTGAAAATTTTCTTTCATCAGTATATTTATCAAAATTTATTAAAATACTTTATATTTTTCCTCTATAACTTTAGCGTCATTATGATAAAATCATTCCATAAGTGATCTAGTGAAAAATAATTAATTTTATTTAGCTAAATTTTTATTTTAATCTTACAATTTCAATATCAAATATCTTTTTTATAATAAGCATTTACCTGTCATCTATTAAAATAATTCATCTTCTTAGACACTTATTATCATCAGAAGTGTCAAATTTTGATATTTTTAGTAGATAAAGTTTTATGTTGCCGATAATATTATATGTATCAAGTAATATATATAAGAGACTTGAAAGATAAAAACTAGGTGTAAATTGTTTACCATCTTCAAGTGCCAGTTTTATTAAACAAATACTGAGGTATTTTGATGAATTTTTATTAACAGTTATTAATAAAGAGATTAAATTACAAGTACTATTATTTCTCTTATTGACTTTAAGTATATTTTTATTTAATCTTTTTATCAAGGTAATTAGTTCTTTTCACCATCATTATATCTTGTTTTGAATCTTTCACTTGTTTTTTTGTTGCATATCTTATATTCAAGTTTTAAAAACTTTTCATTTAATATGCAATAGTTACTATAAAAACTATATATATTTTGAGAAAAGAAGCATGTTATAAAAATCATGCAATATCTGATATCTAAATGTATATATTTTTAGTATAAAAGTTTAAATATAGTGCCATTTTGTGCAATTAAAATATAATATCGTAACATTTTGTCATATGCATATCCATTATTTATAAATCTTTATAAATTACTTTTGTCACTCTATATTATAATACTTTTTTTGCATATTAATCTCTATTGTTGATTGTGTTAAATAGTCACTAAAATTATCTTCTCATTATTTATTAAATGATTAATGTATTGTTACAAGTGATTATTTTTAATTTATATCACTACTGTTTTGCACTATATTATATTAATTATAAAAAAAAGTTTCTTTCAAAAAGTTAATGCATTGCATTTTGTATCAAAATATTCTATACTATAAACATTACTTTAACACATTAAAGATGTAAATTATTTTTAACATACCTACAAATCATAATATTAATTTATATTATTATTATTAAAATGAATATTAGTCCTCAAAATTTTAACTACTGATCATTTGACTATTACTTTATCCTTGAAATAAGTTAGCTGTATTATAATTAGTGTTTACAGATATAAAAGTTATAGTGAAGGTCAAAATAAAGAAAAAACTTTCATACATTAGTTGGTTCTCATCTTTGATTACACATGTAATCATGGTTACTTTTTATGAGTTCATTCTTTAAATGCCATTCCAACGATCATCATTATTATTATTATTTTAATAGGCATGCCGATATGTTTTAATGATTATACATGTAAATTGTACAACAAAACTACTTAATATCAAAAGAAAATTGAAGAAAAAAATTAATATAATGTATATTGTCTGTATTACATATATATATTGTCCTATTACAATCTATTTTTATCTCATTAAACTTTCGGTATTCTTAAAGTAACATACTTTAGCAATTGCCTCTTCTTTATGCTACGCTTAAAATGCCTTTGGGAGAAATAAAAGTTAAAGAAAAGGGAGAATGAAGTAGAAAATGTAATTTCAATTTTTACATTTTTATTAGATCCATTTCATATTTGAAGAAAATGACTAAAAAGTGTAATTTTAAAATTTCATTTCAAGATTCACATTTATATTCTTATTATTTAAAACAATATTTTTGTAATATTATTTTTAAAAAGTAATTCACTTTAACTGGTTTCATATTATTGTTGAAGTTATTACATAATACAAAGTTTAACTTTTGAAATAGATAAACATAACTTTCATTCTTCTTCAAATAATGCCTGTCTTTTACTTTTTAATTGTCAAGTGCCAAAATCTTACAATTAAGGAAGTTGTGTATTGTTAATATTCTACTTGTAATCTTCTTTTCCTAATAATGACACGCAATCTACTTCGTAATTTATGTATTCTTTTTGTGTAATATTAATTTGCTTACAATACTTATACAACAAAATTTATAATAGAAGCGTGCTCTAACTTTTAATAAATTCCCTTATTTATTAAAAAATTTTTTAATTTAATATATTGTATTTAGAAATTTATTTATTGTTTTTCATATTTCATCTCTAGAAAGTCCTGATTATTTTCAAGTAGATGATGTAAAATTAGCTTAAGATATTTTTTATCATCAAAACATCTTGTATTTAAGATATTTTTTTTATTTTACCATAACATCATTCTGTTTTTGTACTTTATGTTGAAGAAATTGTGTAAGTAAATTAAAATATCTCTAATCTAGATTTAAATTAAAATATAAAACTAAGAAATTTTTGATAATTTTTTCTACATTAATATTTTAAAATAAAAATGATTAATCTGTGAAATATTTGGTACTCGTGCATAATCTCTTCATAAATTGTTACAAAATGTATAATATCCTATAATGAAAAAGTTATAAAACAAAAAAATTTTTTATACACATTTTAATGATACGATTGTTGCATAAAATTTTAATATCATTATTTGTTTTAAATTCTCATAACACCTATACCTCTTAAACTTAACTTGATCGTTTTATTTTATTGTAATATCAATTATTTTATTAAAACAAAAAATTACAAAAGTAGATATATATTATCTTGAATAGATACTTAAAATCAGTTCTGTTCTATTATCTTTTTAAAAATACAATTGATGTGAAATTGTAGCTTTTAGCTATATGTAAACATTGGTATTTTCATATTTTTATAAGTGGACAGTAACAATTTTATAATGTACAATTTTTTTATTGTATTTGTCTTAGTTGTTTTTAAATTATTTTTGTTGCGATATTGAAAAACTCTTCTTCATTGTATAAGTTAATTTTCTCGATAAAAGAGTTACATATTTATTTGCGGAATACCTGAAATTATTTTGGTGTTTTTGTTGTATATTTACAACTTTTTATCTATTCAATTCTATTTGTATTATTTTTTATAAAAGAATATTTTTTTCTTTGTAAATGATGTAATATTTGTATTTGAACATATAAATTTATTTAATTAAAAATGTTCATATTTATTTTATAGATTATTTTTGTATCATAATTATTGTCGGTGTTTTACAATTTCATACTTTTGATTTTATCCGCTAACGTCCTTTTATGTGTGTATCCAAGAGTTGCATAACATAAACAGATTGTCTTTTTATAGAAATTTATAATAAATATATTGTTTTAATTATCTCTCTTCTAATAAGCATTTCAATTGAAATGTATGATGGTTCATTAAGTTTTTCTTACATATCACCTCTTTTGAACTATTTTATTATGTAAAGATTCAATAAAACATATTAAATTTACTTTTCCATTTATGTTTTGATCGGCATCTTTATGAAATAGTCATTTTAAAGTAAAAAGATATATGTATTAGGACATATTTTATATATTTTCAATCATTAATCTAATACCATTTTGACAAATAATGATTAGATATATCATTTTTGTGCACTTTTGAGTGTTAATTGCTTGATCTTATCAATTTTATTTCTTGTTTTAATTTTTATCAAATAATTCATAAATAATATTATTATGCTAGTAAAAATTTCTTTTTTTTACCTTATCACATTTTAAATAATTTACTCAACTCAATAAATAACTAAATTAAAAATATATTATTTACAAGAAAAAAGGTTTGATTACATTTATATAATAATGTATATTTTCTAAAAGAAATACCATTTTTCTTTAATTTACTTTTTTTAATACTTTTATGTACTGTAGAATTTTATTATATGTTATAGTATTTGAAATTTATATATACTACTAATCTTCATTTCCATTAATGATCTTTTATTTAGGTTATAGAGAATTTTTAATAAGCAAATGTTAATTAAAACAAGGTCGTTTTATGAAGTTTTAAAAGTTTTTGTGAAATTTAAAACTGAAATAAATAAAATTGGCTTTACTTTTGACTCTTTTATCTATTTTACTCTTCATTAGTTTTCATAATCTTGTCATGTTTTCTATTGTTTGCACTCTAATTAGAAGACAATGAAGGAACAGACCGCAGCTAGATTTGGGTAGTCATATTGAACTCATAACATACTATTATAATTTTATGTTTCATTTCCAAACACACATGTTGTCATTCAAAAAATATGCCATTCTTCCACCTGAATGAACAACTTAATTTTATACTTTCATACTGCTGAAAGTTAAACCTCATTGTTTTTATTTTATTATTATTATCTTCATACACAATAATAAATCATTTTTTATTGTTTGAAATAAATAACCATAACTCCTTAGTTCTGATTTGTTATTTTATAAATTTTACATTTATGAATTAATATATCTATCTATTTGGATACATAAATCTCATCTTTCTAATATTCCCACATATTTAGTTTAATTTTATATCACATTAACTGTCAAATATCAAGTAGATCTTTCCTTCATTTATACTATATACTTATCTTTCCCATTATCCATTCTGTACCTCATCCTCATTAAGTAAATATATTTCTTGTAAATGAAACACGCAAACTGTACATCATATTTTCTACAATCTTTGGTTTGATTACAATCTTTTGCCATTGAATTGTTGAGAGTACTTCTAAAAATATTCATCTTCTATATCATCATCATTACTCTATGTATATTATTGAAACCTTTTGAACATATTAAACTTATTTCTAATTCCTTACCACTTAATGAACAGCTTTCTTGACAAGTGTAAATATAATAGTGGTAAAACATAGTGACAAAAATGATAAATACAAAATACGATACTTTATGATTATTTTAAGCGTGAAATTAATTTAACGTGCTAAATTGTTTTAATGATAATTATGTTGATTCTTAATTTGAAAATACTAAAGATTTTTTTAATAACATCATAAACAGGCTTCGCAAAACACATTCAAATATTTTTTATTTTATTATTGCATTTCTTAATAAAAATAATAGTATTGTAAAACGTGTTTTATGATTTTACCAACCTATTGAATGTAATCATACAATGAGGTAGTAAAATATATTTTTACAGCTTTATAATGAGATTAATTTTATAACTATCAGATCATCTGTTCTTACATGCATTGTTTTCCCCCTCACTCTTTTCTTATTACGCATTTATATATCAATTTATTGTTTTATTAAAGGTCATACCATCACATTTTCATCATAATCTATTGCTTTGTCTTTTTTTATATAAGTACTATATAATTAATCCTTATATCTTTTTTAGATTTTTTTTTAATAAATATCAATTTTTTTCTTTTATATCTTTTATTTTAATTAAATTTTTCTCAAGATAATTAATTTTTAAGCGAACATGTATTCCATCAGGTAATGTACTGTTAATAATAGTATTATCCACTTAAGACCAAAAATTTTAAAAGAATTTAAGACATCTCTTTTTCTACTTATACTCTAATAAAACGCCAATTCATTTTATAAAACTGTATGAACTAATTTATATTCTCCATATAATTATTTCCTCTTTATTTTTTAAGAATATATCTATCTATTATTAACTGATAAACTATTTTATACCAGATCAAGGTGATTTACAATATAAATCTTGTTATTGCTATTAATCTAACCATACTATCTACATTATTATTATTAATATTATTACACTGACATGTTTCATTTTGCCATCATTATATTTTCTCACTTCCAAAACATTAAGATTATCTTTCCTTAATCATCAATCATTATACTAATTAGTCTATCTATAATTATAATAAAAATACATATTAGATAATTTTAATATCTTTATGAACTTATTTTGTCTCCTACCCCTATTCGGAAGGGCATATTTATTATTATAAAAAAGATTCTTATCATAATATGTCACAGGGTAAATGTTTTGATTTACCCTTTTTTGCTTACTTTCTTTTTATTATCTACCGCAATATATAACTTATTATAAGGTACTAATTGTGTATAATTTTTTTTTGCCTTTATCCTCCTTTTAAAATAGCATTTAACAGAAAATCTCCTGCTTAGACGACTGTTATTATTACCATATTATCATCAATTTCGTATGTATTAGGACAGATAAATCCTTACGGAAAGTTTTTTTAGTAGTAGAGATAAATGATCAAATCTTTACCATTTTAAGGAGTTATATTGGCAGCTTTATAATCCTTCTTATTACTGACTTTTTTTGCCGAATAAATAAAAAGGAGATCGGCTTTCTTTGTTTAACACCTACTACTTTAACTTGAATTATAAGGAAAACCATAATATATCTATAATAATAATAAAAGAAGCAGCCGTTGTCTATCCATCTTTAGAATTATTTTAAGGATGTCTTTTGATAATAGTTGTCATGTTATTATAAATTTTCTATAATAACCGACTAATTAAATTATAACAATTATTATTCATATTTCTTCTTATCCATAATCATATAATTGATAAAAGGAGTATATAAGTTTATATGAGAGGATTAATCTAATATGCTCCAAATTCTTTGTTATTCAATTACACACCAATATCTTGTAAATTTTATAAATATGTACAATTTTATATATTTTTATCTCCAAAAATAATTTATCACGTTCACACAAATATATCATAAATATGCCACTCTTTCATATTTTAACATTTTATTTATTCATTTTTTTCCTTTATTCCATACATGTATTTTATGAAGCGTTATGAAAGATTTAATGTTTTTTTAGTGAGTTGAATGAATACATAGTTATAATATTAAGTTTTTCTTATGTTAGACTTAAGAGAGTGGTAAATACTTTTTGCCAATTATTTTATAAAATACTTCTCTGATTTATAAAGAAGTGTCAAATTATTTATAAAAAAAATGTATAGTCGTTTATAGAATAATTATTTAATTTTCATTAATTTCTCATATTACTCCTATTTATAGGTTGTAATTTTATTTTTCTAAATTTACTAGTAATTATAGGTCAATTAAGAATGAACTTTTAATTAAAGTTTAGTGTTATTTTTTAGGTTGTTTTTCTAAATGATAACCCAAAAGTTTTGTTTATTAAAGATATCACAATATAATTACAGGTAGTATGATTGATTATTAAAATTATTGGTATTTTAAAACATCTACATATATCAAAATGACAATTTATTTATTCACTTATTATCTTAGACAACTGGTCACACCTGATGTGTCAAGAAATTTAGTCTATCCTGACACATTCAAATTGATGATTTTGGCACATTAAAATATACCTTCAGGTATATTTAATATGAAGTGACACGTGTTGTCCCGTAAATTGCTTCTAAAGTTACTCTACGTTACACTTCCTATTAGCATAAATTTTAATAAATTCTATTCTCAGACTTACACTAAACTTTTCTCCCTGCTAATCTCTCTCATCAGGTTAATGGTTCTTCTCAATAAAACCATCCTGGAAATAGATAATATTTTATGATATTCAAATTATTGCATTTATTTTTACTTTCAAAGTACGTTATTTATATTCTAACATATAACTTAATAGATACTTCATTTTCTTCTCTATTTACTTTCTCATAAAATTTTTTTAAAAAGGTTCAAAATATATTTATATTTTAATATATGCATCCATTATAGCAGGTAATTTATTAATTTTTATGATAAGTATTTAATCATATTATACAATATTGAGGTTTATTATTTCGAATGTTATTGCTATGTGAGAGAGTGAATATTATTATGAATAAAGCTTTATGCTATCAAAATAATCTTACCCTAAAAATGATATCTTATCCAATAAGATATCTAATCTTTTACGCATTGTTTTATTTTTTTTTTTGTTGTCTTGAATGCTTGAAGATTTCTTCTATAAAATCTTGTTTTATGATAATACTTAAGTTATATTATTTAAAATATCTTTATATTTCTTTTCATTTCATAAAAATATGTTTTTTGTTGAGTAAAAAATTATTTTCAATTTTAGTCAATAACATTCTGTTAGATAATTAACCAGAAACTAAATTCACTCATACACTCTTTGTAAAAATTATTTTATTAGCCCATGTAATCGTTTATTTAGATCTTTTACTAATGCTCTTCCTTCTCTCTACAAAAAAAGAAGCATAATAGCACTCTGTTGCCGACGGCAATTTGGTTGAAATATTTGGCGTCTCCAAAGATTTTTCATCACAATGCCATCATTAAATCGTCGATTTGGTCATCGTTATCTTCCACTCCTTTTTATTTTCATTATATTTTAATGAATATATTTCTAAACTTATCATTGTTTTATCTACCATAAAAATTGGACCTAGTTGGATAAAACCTTGTTTTATTACTATTTTTTCTCTCCTAATTTATTGTTGATAACTTCAATGAATTTTAACCGCTCAATCATTTACAGTTATTTGCTTTACATTACCATTTATCATGTCGTAAATTATCATCAAAATGTACCGAGTTAGTAATTTTAAAATAACTTTTGATAAAAATTTATATTCAACAAATTGTCTATTATATATGTATTTGGTCTAATAGGACAAACTATTTCAAAAAGCCATCCTTAATGAGTCACATTTGTATATCATAGTAGTACGACATTTTTGTTTCCGCCTACCTGTACTATATACTTTTATTGTTATAAAGTTATTGTTTCAAGTATTAAAAGATTCAGGAAAGATATTTGTTTTTAGTATTTTTCTATATATCTACATTAATATTTTATCCTGTAATCCTCCACCTATTTTGTTTTTAATATCATCTTATTATAACTATTCATCAAATTTTAAAATATAAGAAATTTCATTATCTTTTCATCTAATTTTGAATATAATGTAAATGTATCTAGTTCAGTACTATATACAAGCTGTATCAAGTTATCATGGTTTATATATAATTACTTTTTGTTTTAATTAATCGTTTCGTGTTTCTTTTTGTCTCTCATCTATTATGAATGCCCATTGGACAGAAATTTTAAATTTTTATTCATTAAAATATTATATACTATTATTTCTTTGTGGTACTTCATACTAATCGTTAAAAATTATTTATCATCGTTGAATAAAGATTTATTACTATATTAAAAAACAATAAATTTTTATCTTTTTAGGAATACAAAATAATAGTTTAACATTATTAATAATATATAAATAATTTTATTGGAGCTGTCTTTTTTTTATAAAAAGGTCTTTTACTAATAATGAAGACTACTATATATTTTTGGAGATGCACTACTTTACTATATTTTCTTATATATTTAACAAATTCTGCAAAAGGTAAGTAATAAGATATCATGTACCAGAAGTTTTTATTATTTTTACCAATGTTGACATATATCATTCTTTATGAAGTATAATGTGTACTTTAACACGTGCTGATTAAATTTCAATTTGACATTAACAATAGTTATAAGAGCCACTTATATTATTATTTTGCACTTTTAATTCTCTCTTTTTTTTTGCCAAACAGTCATCAATTTTATGTATATGGATATATGAAAGTAGATGCGATCATTATTAGAATTAGATTAAATCTCCTTCAACGATAAGAATTAAGGTGGTAGAAATATTGAGAAAAAAAGAAGGCTCAAACAGATGATTGATTTTACCTTTTTAATGTTTAGTTTATATATACATTTTTTTAACAAACTATAAATTCCTTTATTAATTGTGTTTTTAAAAACAATGAAAGACAATTGAATTATCTTTCAAACAAATATCTAGTAGATTCAATTATATTTACCTGTCACACATTTTAATATTTTTTTGACCTTATAAGTGACAATATAATCGCATCTATATTGACATAGCTATATTAGTCTCAGATAATCGTAGTATAAAACAAATTAATTAAGCCATACAAATAACATGTATCTCAGTATGATTCTTCTGACCTTGTTTTTTTTTACAGTGCTTCTTCATGATTCTTATGTATATAAAGAGGAATTACCATACGAGTATTTTTCTGAAGGCGATAAATTGAATGATGGGATAGATGATCATCCAAATTGGGAACAAGAAAGTTACTATGATGAAGATAAAAATCCAATCGTAGTTTCGACTGTATGTAATGAAGGAAAAAAACCTAGCTACATTAAAAACTGGATTGCATTACCAAAAATAGAGAAAGGTCCTGCTAAAAAATTGCACCTAGAGATATCATATTCTATAAATAATTGTTCACAATCAAAACCATATTGTAAAGAATTTTTTGATGTTTTTTATATGCCATTGAATGGAGGTGATAATGGAAAAAATAAATTAAGAAATAAGGATAATTGGATGCATCTAAAAAATTTAAATTTACATTCAGCTAAAATAACAAAAGGTGATCAAGATTTTATTGTTGCTACCATTGATTATATTCCATTATCAGATGGTGTTATCTTTGGGATACGGGAGGAAAATACATGTTCATCAATATTAAGAATACGTATTTATTATAAAGTATGTCCCTCACAAACATTAAATCAATTTCAATTACCTGAAACTGTTGTTGGTGTAGATTTATATGTACCAACATTTTATCATGCTGGTTGTGTTACCAACGCTATTATGTTAGATTCAAAATCAACTCCAAGGAATGCTTTTTGTAAAGCTAATGGTGAATGGGAACTTTTAAATGACAATACATGCCAATGTATTGCTGGTTACTCACCTAATGATTCAGGGTCATGTTCTCCATGTACTAAAGGATCATATAAAAGTACTGTTGGTAATGGTATTTGTAAAGCATGTCCTAGAAATAGTCATTCTTATGATAATGGTACACATATCTGTGAATGCGATATCGATTTTTATAGAGCTGATAATGAAGATCCATCACATCAATGCAGTCAACCACCAAGTAGTCCTGTTAACGTTAGAGCTTTAGAACTTAAATCATCTGAAGCTACAATTATATGGTCTAATCCAACATATATGGGACATAGATCAGATATCTATTATTCAATATCATGTGAGTTTTGTGATGAATCAAAACATTGTGTTAAATGTTCAAAAAGTGTTACAAATTCCTTTGATCCTGAAAGAATTGAGGGAAAACAAATAACATTAAAAAATTTAGAGCCAGGACGTGATTATATTATTAATGTCTTTGCTCATAATGCTGTCTCAAAGAAAGCCGCCGGAAATTTACACAATAAAGCAATTTTTACTTTTACAACAGCTAAACCTTTTAACTTTAAAATGAATACACCAAAATTATTATCTCATTTAAATAATGGTACATTATTGATATCTTGGGAACCATATGAAAGTGAGAAATATTATAAAGGAGAAGAAAATATGTATTATCAAATTGAGATTAGGAATGATAAAGATATCTTATTAATGGATTCCATTCAAACAGCTCTTAAAATTGAAAATATTGATATTTATAAAAGTCACATAATTAAGATTCGTGTACATGATCCAAAAAAGGGATGGAGTCAATGGAGTGATGAATTGATGGTAAAGAATAAATATAATAAAGGAGGGAAATTTTCAAATCAACAATTTGAACGTATCCCAAATGATATGGTAATTGGTACAGGAACAGAAAAAACTGATACATCATTATACATGAGTATAACGCAATTATATTCGCAAAATCCAAGGATTTTTTATATTATTGGTTGTCTAATTGTTGTTTTATTAATCCTTCTAAATATTTTCTATTTTTGCCATAGTAAGAAAAATAAGAAGGGTGATTATTTTGCTGAGTTGGTAAAAAGTCAACAATCTGATATACCATATAATTTAAATATGACACCAAGCCATTTATATTATGGTAAACAATTTGATTCACAATTTTTAAATGGTTTTGGGAGTGCAACAACCTTTGTGGATGCTTCTGTTAATAAAACATATGTTGATCCATCAACATATGGAGACTTGTCTGTTGCTGTTAAAGAATTTACAAAACAAATACCCAAATCAAATATCTTTTTGACTGGTGAGATACTTGGAGGAGGTGAATTTGGTGATGTACAAAAAGGAATATTACATTTAACCGGTTCAATGAAATCTAGAAATACAGCAGAAGGCGGTGAATTGGTTGTTGCCGTTAAAACATTAAAAAAATGTGTTACAGAACAAGAGAAGAAATATTTTACGATGGAAGCAACAACTATGAGTCAATTTTATCATGAAAATGTACTACGTTGTATTGGAGTTGTTGGTACTAACTATGTTGAAATGATAGTAACTGAATATATGATTAATGGTTCTTTGATCAATTTTTTAAAATCAATCTCTCCTGAGACTTATTCTAAAATCAAATTAGCACATATGTGTTTGGATGTTGCAGAAGGAATGTCATATTTACATATGAAAGGATACATTCACCGTGATCTTGCATCAAGAAATATACTATTAGATCAATTTTATAGATGTAAAATTGCTGATTTTGGTTTAAGTAGAAATGGATTTAATGATGAGAATGTTGAACTTGAATATACAAATGCTATGGCTAAAAAAATTCCTATTAGATGGACATCACCTGAAGCATTAGAGAAAGGACTCTACACAGCTGCATCTGATGTTTGGAGTTTTGGTATTTTAATGTGGGAAATATTTACATTTGGTGAACGTCCATACTATGATTGGAGCCATAGAAAAATTTATGAAGAAGTTATTCAAGGATATAGATTACCTAAACCAGATGATGCACCTGAAGCATTATATCGTGTTATGGTTCAATGTTGGAATCAAGATAGAAATGAAAGACCAACATTTGTCGCTATAACTAATGAAATTAAAAGTTACATAAGAATATATGAAGATAATAGAGATTACATTGCTAATAGTCCTCTATATCAATGTCCTTCTGATGTCAATTACGATGTTGCAAGAGATGGTAGTTCTAATAATAATAGAATGAGTCATAACAACTATTTTTTTACTTCACGTCCTAGTGTTTCACAAATTTCTATAAATGCCAGTGCCCATAGGATGTCTAATTGGGATATTGCAAGAAATTCTTTGGGTGATTTAGAAAGACAAGAATTAGAAAATGCATTGGCAAAATTTAACATTCAATACCTTATTCACCATTTATATCGTATGAAAATCTTTAGTGTAGCACAATTAGCCAACTTACCACTCGCTCGTCTTGCTGATATGGATATAACATTAAATGAACAAAAACAATTAGCTGTTGTCATGGATCATATTGTAACATCTAGGAGAGCAGTTACCAATGTTAGTCGTAACTTAATGAGTAATCAGGCACCTATTGTTCCACAATTCTCTAAGACTTTAAACAAAGAATCCATTGATGGTGGTTTTTTGGTTTAAATGTCTTCAAAAACAAAGCATCATTTTTCTCCATTGTACTGGTTCTTAAGTTTTTCGCAAAAACGAGTTAGGTTTTTTTTATAATTATATTATTTTCCCTGTGAATATTAATCTTAAAGTGTTCTATACGGAGTGTTCACTTATCAAATATCAATAATACTACTTGGATTACCAAGATCATTGTAAAAACCTATATAATACTTTAAAATATTGTTTATTATATTATGTATATTTAGTTTAAGCTTTACTGCCTTTAAATATTATTTCAATTTCAGGTTTTTTCTCATCAAATAATTTAAAAAATATCCCTTAATATTATTTTTATGCCAATATTTTGTTTATATACTATTTTCTAATAAAATTATATTGTATATATTATTAAATAATGTTAAGGTATTCTAAATAAATTAATGTATTAAAAGATGCATAATTATTATTAAATTAAGAAAATATCATATGACAAATTTAAAATAATAAAGCTAGTACGTTTTAATATAAACACAACTAAGTACTTTGAACTTCTAATTAAAATTTTAATAAAAAAATAAAGGTTATTTGAATTATAGTTGTCAAAATTCACTAATTATTATTAAATATTTGTTAAAAATTATTTTTGACATTTTTAATTGATATAATTTTAATTTAATTTAGCTTATTCGGTTAACAAACAAGGTCATGCTAACTATCTCAGTTATCGGCATTGATAATTTATTTTGATTTGAACCTCTTTTTGTAAATTAAAAATTTCTAAAACACGCTAATTTTGTGTAACTTTAATATGGCAAAAAATGTAAAATATTTTGTCATTACATTGATAGATTGAAATAATTATTGGATAAACAGGAGTAAATAATATAATTAATATTTATCTAATGAAAAAAAGAGTAGAATTTAAGATTCCTTTGGCAATTTTCCAGTTTGATCAGGAGAAATTTTTTTCTATATCTCATAATTACATAAATACACAAGTGTAAATTTTGTCATTTTTTTGGGCAATTTTTGCAGGAGAACATTTACTAACCACTCCTTTATGAAGAAATCATTTTCAAACTTTTGTAAAAAAATTCTTGTTTTTTGATTCGTTTATTACTTTTTTTAGCTAATAAATTATATTTTGATGTTTAAAGACAACAAGAAATGATATAAAACCGCATGACACAAAATTGCTACTCAATTTTTTAATTACTGTTTCTTTAACGTCTTTTTTAAAGTGGTTTCAGTTTATGAAGCCTAATTTATAATTAATTAGCAAAAACTGTACTAAACAGTAAACACCTTTTTGCTTTTTAAGCACTAGCAGTCTTTTTATTTTTAAGAATACTAATTTGAGAATTTTTTGTTATCATAAAAATAAATAAAAAACCAGAAATAGCTTAATCATTTTGACGTTTAAAGACAGTTGTCAAAAAAATTTCAATTCATTTTTGCATATCACTTCATTTTTTTGTTGATTTTTTTGCTATTATTATCAATTAAATATGATAAGTATAATTCATCCACCATCAGAATATATTGAATTTCTAAATAACCGAAAATATTTAACGACCATAGGAAGGATGCAATTAAAAGGTAAATATACGTCTATTTCTAAATTGACCAAATAACAAAAATAATCAAATTATTTAAGATTCCAACAGTACATTACTAACAATCAACAATGAGAAATATCAATTTTTCAAATTTAAAAATTATAAGATAAAAAGAAATGTTTAGAAAACACATGATATATGTAATAGTTAATTTTATTTAATGGATATGAATACAATGATCAAAAAATTTAAATTATAAATATTTTTTTTATTAAGTATCAAATGACAAAGTTTTTTTTTTGTAAAAAACACTCTATTTTATTTCTTTCAACAAAAATATTTTTTAATATTTGCAATAAAGTAATATACTTTTTTTAACTATTTATTTTCAATAATTAAACATCATACATTGTTAAATAATTAATGAACATCTAACTCTTATATATAGTGCTAAAAATATAAATACAAAATTTATTTTTATAAACTTTGACATATAAGGAAATGATTGTATTTTTAAATATTGTTTTTCTCGTCTGGTTGACATATTACACTCATAAAATTATTCAAATTTTAAATATATAGACCTAAATATAATATGTTTATAAATGGAAAAAAATGATTAAAAATTTTCTAGTTTGTCAAATTTTTGTAATAAATTTATTTGATCATGTGTAATAATATAAATTAATAAAATATTTTATTATACTCCGAATATGTGTGTGAAAAAGTTTGATTAGATAAAGATTTATGAATGAAAATCACATGAAAATTTGCAAGAAAAGACTTTAAATACTACTATATATTAGAAGTCGTAAAGTTATTCCACTATTATAGTATATAGTTTCTTTAAAGTGTAGGTGTCATATAATTGTTATTTTTGATTGATTAATTTTCTAAATATCTACTACACACTATATTGAAATATAATGAAAGTCAATATATTTTAAACCATAACCATAAAATATTATTGATGAGAATAAAATATTTATTAATATACATCATTTATGTATCACTTAGTACACAATACATAAAATTTTGATCTTTATTTGATTTATTAACATAAAAAATTATTCTAGTCAACTATTGTACCAACTATATTTTGATCTTTTCGATTATTTATAAAAGAACGTTTTGGAAGTATTCCAAAATGATCGCCAAAATAGTCTCCCGCACTGAATAAACCCAATGGTAAAGCCAGCCTTTTGGAGTTTTTATTATCTGTAACATACATTAATTAGTATAATATTGTTATTTTAATAAGAGAAGCAGACAACTAGATATAAAAATTAATAGCAGCATCATATCGACAATCACTCGACATGCCCAAAATGATTTTTTTTAATAATAAATATCACAGTAAATAGGAAAAAGTTTGTGATTACATAGAGAAATATAATATATAGGTAGTGGCTGATTTTGTTAGACATGGACGCCTATTAACCGGTACTAGTCACAATTTAGTCATCACCTTCAGATAGTATATAAAGAAAATTTCTCTACAAATTTTATCATACATTTTCTTTTAACAATTTTTTGATTTTTAATTACAACATGATAAGTATTATTCATCCACCATCTGAATATCTTGAATTTATAAATGGCCAAAACGCCTCTAAAAAAATATCAGGAATTGATAGACCAAGATTACTTAATTCAAGGTAAGATTTCTATCTCTTTCTACAATTTATTACTATAAATATTAGTTTTAGAAGTTGCCCATGCTTTAATTCTAAATGAATAATAATGGAATCCATTATAAATTTAAGGCTCCAAAGGATCCTATTAAAAAAATTAAGAAGCTTTATACAAAATGGTTCAATACTCTTTTTACTCAATGAAGCTTTGTCGGAACGCCAAGGTGTTGGGTGACAAGGAGAAATACGTGTTATAGTCATCCCAAAATATTATGTTTCTGGAAACATTTTATAGTGGCAATCAAAAAAAATTTCACTTTTGACTCGCCAAAAATTTTCTCAATCCAAAAATAAGAATTTATTAACTTAAAACTTGTTTTTTATTTAAATTTAGTTTATGAATAAAATAAATTAATTATATTACTATATTAAAGTTTTTACTATACCAGACAAAAACAATTTTTTCTAATATTGAAATGTAGTAATAAAAAGAACTAAGAATTGTGAAATAAGTTCAAAAATTATGTAGAACAACATATTAATCATTTTAAAATAGCAATGTATTTAAAGTTCTTTTTATATTAATTTAAAATAAATTAATCTCTTTTCTAAAACTACATAATATTATGCTAAAAATAAATTTATCATAAAAAGACATTTATTTCTTTAATTAAAAACAATAGTTGTTTTAGTTTAAAGAAAGATTACATAAATTATGATCGTTGTCATTAACAAAATGAATTACTTTACAAATCCTTCTATAAATAAATTAAACTTGTGTATAAATAAATTTTCCTTCTATTTCGAAAATTATTTTTAATTATTATTTTATTAGTTTGTAATATGTTGGAATTTTATGAAATTAAAAGAATGTTTCTCTAGTACAATGTGTTACGGAAGAATATTGTTCTTTTTTTGATCAATGTAAAAATTTTTATATTAAAGCTTATACTCTTGTTGATCTATAAAATATAATTTTGATAAACAACATTTGTTAAAGAAAAGATTTAAAATGACAATCATAAAAGTAAATAGTATATATATATAATAATGTAGTTTTGGTGACATTATAAAATATATTACATTTAATAAATGAAATAATTTAACAAACTAATTAAATGAATTGATAAGATCAAAGAAAGATTGTTTTTTTTACAAAGATCTACACATAAACTATAATTAGTTGTAAGTAAAATTTTATATATTATTAACAAAAATCTCTCTAATTTTTCTTATAACAAATTACATATCAAAACATTTCATTAAATAGGAAAAGATGATGACGACATAGCTTAATTATTAAGTTAAATTTTTTTAATCACAAAAATAAATCAAACATCACTCATTAATTGTTAAAGTGATAAAAAAAATGTTATATTTTGATGTGATTCTTGACTATGAATCTATTTTAGTTTTATTAATTTAATATTTATACATCTACTATATTTTTAAATATTTTCATATACCATTCAAAGATATTTTACACTATTTCTTTTGTATTCATTAAGTTATTAATACATAATCAGACTGGTAGAGATACAATAGAGCAACTACTTATACGGTAGTCCAATTAAGAGTATTTGAAAAATTACTTTATTAAAAGTAGAAAATTATTTTCATCTCAATCAATAATAAAAATTTTTTAAAAAACATTTTTTTAATTTGTGATCAAAACAAGGTAATCTTAATAATAGTATACCTTCTTTTTTATAAATAAAATGTTCATTAATTAGATTTAATTGGATAACTTGTATTGTCTATTTAATATTAACAAATAATGGCTTAAAATATTAGACAATTTGTTTTGATCAAAAGTAAATAGGAAAAAAGTTGTTAATATATTATTATTATGAAGGAAAGTGTTATTTAATTAATATTTTCTTATTTATTAAAAATTATATTATTATTTGTATTTAGTAAGGAAGTTTTAAACATGTCTGCTGGTTGTTTATATATTTGTCATCATATACACTTTACTATCATAAGTTAATAACTTCCTACAAAACAAAATTTTTTTTATTTTAGAAAATTTTCAGGTTTATGTTTAAAGTTGTCAAAGTATTATGAAGTATATTATATTAAATCAAATTTATTTTTTTATTATAACATAGAAATTTTTACTATTTTTTAGTGCAAATTTGATATTATAGTTTTATTATTTATATTATCCATTTTATTTTTAATTAAACAGAATTATAGTAAATCCTTTATTTTTTAAACACATTTTGAAATTGTTTTTCATATCAATTTTTTTAGGTTAAATGACATTTTCAATATGATCTTATTAAAAGATTATTAGGTAGTGAATTACATTATATTTACTGCGATTGCCTGAAGATTTTTTGTACATAAAACCTAGTGTAATTTGCATATGATATTTATTAGTCCTTATGATCGTATGGAAAGTTTATTACTAATAAGTTGTCATACAAAACCATCAAGATTCTTATCTTTTACAACATATTCCATATTAAGATATTTATCAATAGATAATATTGCGTTTATTGTTGTCTTAATCACTTATTGATTCTTTTCTACTATATCTTCTTTGTCAAAGATATATTAATAAAATTTTTACCAACTTTATAAAGTTTTACTTGGTTCTAATAAATTTAATGTTAGACAAAAAAGAACAAAATTTTAACACTTTGATTAAATTTAATTTCAAACAGGAAGAAGATAAAACCAAAAAAATTTATTAGAAAAACAAAATTTTATTAAAATTTGAAGTATTTGCAAAGCATTGACATGGAAGATATAAATTTTTATGTAAAATCGTATTTCTTATATTTATAAGAATAACTATAACTTTTTCAAACAATAAGCCGATGATATATTTTCCCATATATATGCAATATATATAATATTAATATGGTTGTTATGTGAGATGGTCTTTATCTCAAATTTATATAAGAACTACATAATTTTACGTTATAAAAATTTAACAATAATAAAAAAATAGATAATTATATAAAAATAATCATTTACTAAGCATAATTGCACCTAATAATTATGGCTATATGGGTGACATATAATACTGGAAAAAGGATTATTAATAAAATTGATTATATAAACAATATGTAATTTTTAATTAATAGATTTGTTTTTAGGACTATAAATGAAT
This sequence comes from Strongyloides papillosus, assembly GCA_005656395.1. Taxonomy (NCBI): domain Eukaryota; kingdom Metazoa; phylum Nematoda; class Chromadorea; order Rhabditida; family Strongyloididae; genus Strongyloides; species Strongyloides papillosus. The sequence goes on from SRSI01000013.1 coordinate 870,974, forward strand.
TGAGAATATCTTATTATACTGGTAACCAAAATAACTATCCAAAAAATTTTGTATTTTGGGTAAATTTCATTGAAATTTAATGGTAAAAAATTCTCTATATTGTCTGGAAAATATAATATTGGTAAAAACTGAATTAAATCACAATTCAACAAAAAAAATTGGATAATGAAAGAATTGAAAGGATATACAATTATTTGATCTTGTTTAATAAAAATAATTAATTGCACAGTCACCGAGTAACATATTTTTAAGAGATCATTAATTTTTTTTGGCAATAACTACATTCTTGTAATTTAATGGTTTGTCGATTCTTTAAATTATTTCTAATAACATTTCTATTTTTGGTTTCCATTATATCATTCTCTTGAAAATAATTTTATTTCATTATCACTGCATGTGCAGTTGACTGTTGTGTAAATGTTAAAACTTGTTACATTAAGGCGTCAAAATATAATATACAACTTCTTTCTATATATATTTTAGTAAACACATCAAATAAGCAAGATGAAAAAAAGAATTTTTTTTGGGAGTAGTTTAAAAAATTCATAATCCATTGATTACATATTAATGCGACATAACTTTATATTTCATTCTTTTTAATTATTGGTAATATCTTGAATATAACACATATTCCTTTTTGTCACGCGTATTATGCCTCCATATTACCATGAGCATGTTCTGAGTCCCAAAATTGTGTTGCTGAACGATCGACATTTGTAAAATCTTGCCATAGTGCTAATATTAACTCACTACTCATAAGTTCACCAGCATGTGTTGAAATCATACGTAACATAAAAATTCCATCACGCCTCAAAAAGTTATGAGTAAATTTGCGAAGTGAAACTTCATCTGTAATCGGCTTCTGTGGATGGGTTGAAAGAACGCGAAGGTATTTGCGAATAAAACCCATACCCTAAAAAAATTTTTATTATATATGAACATTAAAATTTCAATTTTAAACTTACTTGACTTGGAATAAACATAACTAATATCCAATAAATCGTGTTAAATAATGTAACAATTCCAACAGTCAAAAACCAAAACCATAAAAATAAAAATATTTTTTCATTAAACATATTAATCATTAAAACACATTGAACTGTATGCCTATGAATATTTCCAAGGACACGAACTTCAAAATCACATAGTGTTACTCTAGGAAACATTCCTGTTTGTTCCCATTCAATTTCATTCATCAAGTCTTTTAATAATGAAAATCCATAAGCCAAATCATTAGATCCTAAGATGTGATTTAATAAAAAAAATTGTAATAAAACATTAGCTGTATACATAATTTTTATACCAATGTATAGTAAAGTTACATAACATCCACAGTGCCTTCCACAACTTGTACCCATTTGTAGTGAATTTAAGCAGTTATTTGTTTGACCACTTTCTTTAATTTGTGTTAACTCATCTTCCATATGTCTAGCCATTGTATAGACAGTCCTTGATTTGACTTCCGAATCCATTAATCTAGCATCACAAGCCATTTGTACGAGACCTTGAAGATTTATTCCAGAATGCCAATATAGTAAACCTCTCCATAATATACATGGAACATAAAATAATAATGCTTCAATAGCTAAAATAAATGGAACCCATTGATAGTATCCTATCTGTCTATTTCTTCTTGAATAAATTTCGCGTGGTATATCTTCTTGCATTGGTACCCAATATGTATTTTGAACCCAACAATAATTTTCTGTATATTGTTCCATGGCATCTGTGAATGTTGCTGGAACCCAACATTGAATAGGAAATCCAACATATTGTTTGGCTGATACAAGTAAAGCAAATGATGCTACTAAAAACAAATAAAAAGTTAAAAAATTATATTTTATAAATCAGACATACATATCGTTGTAGTATAATAATAATTCAATTTATCAACAAAATCATCATCCAATCTTGGATATAAAGCCCTGAAGGCTGAAGCAAGATAGTATAAAATCATAGCAGGACCGAATTCTTTTTTATGTCCGTGCCCTGTAATAATTATATCGTTATTTATTATTTTCAATATTACCTCCTCCGTGGCCGGCACCTATATGATGACTATCAATACGTAATTGATGTGAACCGTCTAGTAATTTTTGTGTCTAATTATACGAATTAAAAAGTATAATTGGGTGAAAATGTTACCTGATATGACGGTAGGTTATCTAAATGGCGTGCTTTTTCTAAAGGAGAACGCTGAAAAGTATAAAAATAATTAATTACAATGTTTTAATAAAATATTTATAAGATAAATATCTGTAAAATTTTTTTAATTTATATCATGCCTGTAACTCTTTTTTAAAATTATTTTCTGAATCTGATTTTTTTAACTCCTTAGATACACTGCTTTTTGATAATTTAAGTACACTCTTAAAACGATTAACTAGTGGCTCAAATGATGATGAAGTATTTACGATTATAGAACGTGTTGGTGGAGGTGGCGGAGGAACTCCTATTATTTGACTTAATAATGGAGTTGTTGGTGGTAGGCAAGGAATTTGTGTTGAAGCGTAATGTTGTGTTGGATGGAGGATTGATTTATTATGTGATTCTTGTTGATGATATATATTTGAAGTTGGAAGACAAAATTCTTTTTTCGGTGAATGGTGCATTTACCGATTGTATTGAGATCACAGAATATAATAGAAGTTATAGGGCCACAAAATCTTTTTTGATTTTAAACTTTTTTTCATATAAAAAGAAAGAAGTAATGATCAAACAAAAAAGTTAACGTTTAATCCTGAATTAATAAACAAAAAAACAAATTTCATAGTACTGCCAAAGATACGTTATTATTTATCTAAAAATGATAAATATTTTTAACTTGTTCTTTTATATTTATTCAACTTCAATTGTTAAACGTATCCATTTGTCTTTTTGAAGTTAAGACACATGGATATCATTTAACACACCACCTCACACACATACACTATTTTATAATATTACTATTTTATTATTCCTTAATATCATATAAATTCATATATTACCCTTTTTTTTGTTTTTATATTTTAAAAAAAAATTTTTTTCCCAAAGTATAAAAAAAAGTTATGATAGATATCAAATAAAAATAATATTATTATTTTTTTAATAATAATTTTTTTACTTAAATATTAGATGATATCACAAATTGTAATAATATATGTTGTAATAAAAGTTAACTGTAAGTTTTTCTTTAAAAATTTTTAATATTAAAGATTTTTTAATATATTCAGTAGTAGTAAAATATGTATATAAAATATACAGTCAAGTAATAAATGGTAGCAATAATTACAATGGCAAAAAAGAAATATTTAATATTACTAGTGATATTTACCTTTTGCCGAAAACTTCTAGAAAAACTGTTTTTCCAATTTAGAATATGACCGTTCATTCAGATATTAAAAGCACAATATTTTGAGAATAGTATTAAAAATGTTGAGAGTTATAAATATATATTAAATATGGTTGACTATACATAAACATAAATGAATATACATAAATATATATATCTAAGGAACTCTAAATGCCATAAAATATATTTGAAAGATAATTTACAGATTAAAATAGGATTTAATCTGACGAATTATAACACTATCTATGAATCGTTGTTAATTGGCTTATGATACATTTAAAGAATATGATATAATTACATGAATATTATTGAAATAAAAAGCTTTTATTTGATTTAAACATATATTAAAAAGATGGATAGAGGAATTATTTTAACGTAGTAACTTTATAAGAAATATCTACATAAATGAATTTCTTTAAGTGATAGATATTGTTAAACTCCAAAATATTAGGTTAATTAAAAAGGAACCATCTGAGAGGAAAACAAAAAAAAATATTTTGTAAAAGAAATTTGATAGTTATCAATAATTAAAAGATACTCATTCCAGAGATGTATCGAAATAATTGAATATACATATTCATTCATCAATCATTTAGTTTCAAATGTGCTAGAAAGCTTACATAATTGATAAATATCTCTTTTTTTAATTAAAGATAAAATAAAAAACTTTAAATAAAAATTTTTATTTTCTAATGATATTTTTGTTTTTCACCTAACTGTCACATTTACAATTGCAATAAAGCTATTATACTTTTAAGCTGCGTTTTGTTATTGTAAATTGACTTTAAAATTATTTTAACTTTAATAAATCATCATTTTCCATATACAAAAAAAATTATGCTATTTATAAATAAAGAAATTTAATGCTTATTAGTTAATAAATTAGGAAATATATATATTTAGTAATAACAAATTAATATAGGTTTGATTACATGAATTGAAATGTAATACAACAAGATTAACTTTTTTCTATATTTTTATATAAATTTATAATATTAACATTGAAATCTATCAAGTAGGTAACTAATTAATTTGTAGAATAATTAGAAAAGGAAGTGTATAATATTTTATTAGAATAAATAATTTTAACATTAATATTCTATTAATTGTTTTAGTAGTCAAAAGTTCAAAAAGAGAAGTATTTTCAAATTTAATAAAGAGGCAAATTAAAAAAATTCACATGATAAAATTATAATGAGTTTGAAACTAATGAAATCATCGTTTTTTTCAACAACACTCGTTTAAAAAGGAAAACTTTTGCAAAAACAATTTATTAATTTTTAATGCACAAAAATCTTTTGACCTTTTTCTTAACCCTTATCAATAAATAAACAATTTTTTTATTGTAAAGTTCTATTAAAAAATGAGCAGAAATTAATGATTATACAACATACAGAAACGCGTATTAGTTAAGCATCATTAAAGCTCTAATAACTTAGGAAAAAGAATAAAATTTAAAAAACAATCGAAAGTAAAAAATTTTCTTTATCCTACTCACCTTAAAAAGGTTATCTTTCAAATGGTATTAAAAAAACACAACTGTGATAATTATTTTTTAAATTAATTGCAAATCAATATATAATAAATCCATCTAAATATATCAGGAAAAAATAAACAAACTTAGTTTCGATTCAACAAGTAATATACGTTATTTCAATTTATAAAAAATATAAACATTTTCTTTTAAATTAATTTTCTTAAAAAAATAAGGAACAAAATTATAGAAAAATAAAAATATTTATATATTGTTTAGAACTATATTATAAATAAATATGATAGATAGTATTGGAGATAGATTATAAAATATGATTACAAATTTAGAAAGGATAATAAGATATAGAGATTTTTAACATATAATATAAAAATTTTGTATAGACAAAATAAAAGCTATTTATTTTTTCATAACTAAGTCATTGAAAACTATAACCCCTGTCAAAGTGCTTGACTTTTATCCTACCAATTTAAAATATTTTAGAGTAACATAATTTTGTTCCTCAAACAAATTTTTTCTATAAAAGATTTTATATATCCTTCTTATATTAGTACAACATTTAGGTGTAATATTTTATTTCACCATCCTCCTACGAAATAATTAAATTTTATACTTTATTTGTTTTTAAAATAAAAGGTATTTCTTAAAATATTTTAAAGATTTTTTCTTTTTATATATATCTAATTATTTGTTTGTGAAAGAGGAAAAAATGTAATTACATAGTATATTATGTAAAGGTTAATAATCAAATGTTATTATTAAAAGTTACATAAAGATCATTATTTTTGACACCTGTCATTAAATGGCATAAAATTTAGCATATACCCTTAATATATAAAACAAAAAGAATTTTAGTATTAAAGATACTTAAAATTATTTTCTATTATTAACAATTTTTCCAAAAGCTTATTTTATTAAGTAATTATCATTTTTATTAAGTATCTACCAAAAATTATTTAAATCTCTTTGTAAAATAACAATACTTCTCATTAACTTACTTTATGAGCTCTGAACATTCTTGTTTAATGAAGACAAATAGAATGTTCTTATTTCCTACACGGTACAGCGTTTAAACTGATGATGACAAAAAAATAAATGCATTTACTTTGATATTGTACTTTTAAATACAGAAAGAAAAAGTATATATATATTCAACGGCAGTAACTGGACGACAAAAAAAACTACCTCCCAAACATCCACTTTTAAGATTTTAAAAATTCATGAAAACTTTTTTTTTTAAAAAAAATACTATTTTTTTCTGTCAAAAACTTTAATAAAAAAAATATTAATCTCGCATGCTTAAACAAACATATACTTTACCTTATTATTAAATCATATAAAATAAGATTAACATAAAAAAATGTTAAAAATAATATTACAAATTTTATAATGTGATATCAAATGACATGCTTAATATAAAGATATTTTTAAAATAAAAATGAAACAAAGTGAACTTATATAATTTTTTTCAAACACAAATGTGAAATGTTGTTGGAAAAACTTAAATTAATATGAAAATCATAAATAATTTATGAGTAAACTAAAAATAAAATAAAAAAAAGTCAAATATTTTAAAACCAATAATAATGATATTTAAGAGAGTAATTACTTATTATTAAGCTAAATAATCTTCCTAATAATATTGTACACTATTTTTTCATATTAAAAATAAAAATGATATGAATATTGATAGGCATAAATATTTATATAAATAACAATAAAAATGCATATATACATATATATTCTGATAAATATGAATTGATTGAAAATTAAGTCAAAAAAAGTACCACAAAAACAAGTCAACAGCATTTAAAATTACTAGTAAGTAAAATGCCAGATTTTTTAATAGACAAATTATAAAGAGTGATTTGTAATGATATAAATAAGCACAATAAAATTGACAAATTATTCATTATACTAACTTAAATATAGTTCTTGTAAACTGATAAATCTTAATATGTGTATAGAAGTAATTAGATAAGAAAATGGCAATATAATTGAAAGGATTTTTAGGTAATATTTCATTTGTTCGTGAAACAACTATTAAGTATATACTTTTATCGTGAGGAAAAAATAAATAAAAAGAACATTTTGAATAGGGCATTTGGGAATGATATTATGACAATTATATTTTCTATCTGTTGTACCTTATAAAGTTGTATAATACATCTACTAAGCAATTATAAAAAATAAAATCAACATAAATTATGTATATATAACTTTATGATAAATAGTCTAAAAAAACGGCATACATATAGATGTATAAAGTTTGTTTCTGTTATAAATTATCTTGCAAAAATCTTTTTTTAATGGTATTCTCAATTATTAAATTCATTGTTGGACATATGAATAGACAATGTATACTGTAAAACTAAAATATTATAATAAATTGTTGTAATGTAAAAAGTTATAAAAGGATTTAAGACAAATTAAAATGTATTTTACTTCCTTTTGATAGGGGGAGAAAAAAGCTCAATAACACCTAAAATATTTTAATACTTATCATAGCATAAACTTAAAATATACTTTTTACTTTTATTATACTCGCATGGCAACGTAAACTGTGAAATAAAAATTAATTTTATTTTTAAATTTACTTTACAATATAAATACTTAACTTGTAATTGTTATAATATAGTAATGGTATTAATGTATTAAATCTGTACAACTTTTTATTAAAATTTTACACAAAAAACAACATATATCGTAATGTAAAGATTAAGCTTCTAAAAAAAGGTTGGTTTAAATAAAATATTTATAAACTAACAAAAAGTATTTACCATAAATATTATGTTTCCTCTTACTAAAATACAAAAAAAAGTTGCATAAAAAATTTAAAATACTATATAAAATATTTAATGTTCAAAAAATAAGAAGTATTGAAATTGTGATGGAAAATATAATAACATGATGATTAGAATGGAGTAAAAAAATTTTTAAAAGAAAATTTAAAGGGGGTGACTTTAAACAATTGACATTTTAAGTTATATATGAAAGATTTTACAAATATAATTATAAGATATTACCATTTAACTTTTATAAAACAAGTTCAAATTTAAATTTAGGAGGAAATTGTCATGGACATACTAAATAAGATTTCAAAAGACTTGGACATATCTTGACATTTAAAGAATGTGTTAACAAGATAACCACATTTTCCTTATCATACTAGGTGAAGAAAACAAAACTTTATAGTAATAAGGAGTATATAAGGACAATACTAGAAATGAAGACAAAAAGATATGAATAAAGGATAGTAATTTATGATAGTTATAAAATAATATATATTGATAGTTATTACTTAATGCTTATGTGAAATCAAATAAAATTAGAATGAAAATTTTTTTAAAATTTTTCCTGTTAAAGTTTAACGATAAATATATAATTCTATATTTATATTTATTTTTATTTTTCTATTTTTATTATAATAGTACAATTTTATAAATACTTAAAATTTATTTAGCAATTAATTTAAATGTTGTGGATATAAAATTTATTATTATAATATATTTTTGATAGATTAATTTTTACTAACTAAATAGTTTTTAACGAATTATGTACTAATAACCTCTTACAAATTAGAAAACATTACTTCTTCAAATTATTTTTATTATTAAGACATTATTTATTGTGTGAAAGTATGATAAGATATATGTTTCCTAAAGATGTATAGAAATATTTTAAACAATTTTAGGCATTTAAGAGTCTTTGTTAACAAATTACTTGATAAGTCTTTTTAACTAATAATAATAATGTTTATCAATAAGACAAATGACAAATGTTATAAATTTTTAAAATCAAAATAGAAAATATTTTACACAAGTATATAGTAAATTTTTAACGTCATTTAAGTAAAAATGTATCGAAAGCAACTAAATATTTTATAATAATAAAAAGATGAATGTGAATTAATTTAAAAAAAGATAAATGTAAAGTTATCAACCATACTTTTTTTATATTTATAAATCCATTTTATGAATATTTAAAACAACACTGAAGCACTTATTAAAATTATATTTATTTTTTTCTCATAAAAAATAAATCTTTCCTCAATTATTAGATAATTAATAGTCGATTTTTCATTATAATTAATATGGCAATTATGAAATATTTCTATTAGTACTAAGTAATTATTTAAAAAAAATAATACATAGACAATATTTAAAAAAGGATGGAAGTTAGTAATGATAAATGCTTCTATTTTACATGGTAAAGTATTTTTAATTTATCAATTATTTTTAAGTTATCACAATATCATATTTACTTAATAATATATTCATTTGCTTTTTTTATAATTTTTTAGTAAGAAAAATTATTCTAATAATAAATTAAGTAGTAAAATTATTGTGGCGTATAGATTAATATTTAATAAAAAACAAATCAAGTATAGTAAAAAAATATAATTTTATTTTTATGCGTATTTTGTTAGATAGATACTTACCTTAGAAGTTAATCCACGAGGTGTTATAAATTGAATATTATGACTATTATCTACGGAATCTGTGAATGATTCTTTATTAGAAGATGAATCACTTACAACCCACATTAAAAACAATTCTCCTAGCGGGCAAATGAGGAAAATAATTATAATATTTGTAATTTAAACTATATACACTTACATAATAGCAAAATTGACTTTTTGGAAAAGTCATAAATTTATTATGTGAGAAAATCAAAGGATGCATGGAGAAATGATAATATGATCTATTCTTTTATAGTTTGTCATTTAGATTAATGAAAGAATAGGAAAACAGTAACATAAGAAGTCATATAAGTAATTTCATATATTCACTTAATAAAATATTAATCACTGTTTATTTTGTTGTGTGCAATTTAGTCATCAATGAAGTGCGAAAAATAAATTTTAAAACTTCCCAGAAACACTAGAAGGATGTTATTTTCGATGTAAAAGTAATATATATTATTTCCGTGATATTAATTTTTTATCATTTTTTACATTTTTTTACTTCTCTCAAGACAACCTTATAGTATTTTAGTAATTATATGATACTATTGAAAATCACATTAAAAAAAAGGATAATATATGTTTATTAAAATAGTATTTTTCATATGAAATAATTAAATACTACTATTATTTTTTTATGGAACATTTGATAAATGTACTTATTATAAATTATCTTGTAACAAATAAAAGGCATTATATATAAATATACATTTTCTGTTTAAATTTTATCTTTCCCTCAAACTAAGTGAGTATAATTTTAATAAAATAAATGCTTTGAAATGTAAAAAGAATTAAATTATATATATTTTTTTAAAGTATAGAAACCTACATAAATTTTACCACCTGTTAAAGAATGCCTAATTCCAAATATTTTTGGTAATAAAGCTGTATTTGATGGTTGTTGTGGTCCAAGTTTTTCAATAGTATCAATTGGTTTTTTTAGGGGACGTAGAGGTGAATGTCTTCTGTTAAGAAAAAATTTAGAAAGTTTAGAATTTCCTGTCTCTTGATTTGGTAATATTCTTTTATTTCTATCAGGTATATTATTATTATTATTGGTGGGTAAAGTTTCTTGATGACGATCAATTACAGATGGTTGATTGATAACTTCTGTTGCTTTCAATGGCAATCGTTCATCATCATTGTGAAATAAGTTTTTATTGTTCGATGCCTTATAAAATGGATTAAAAGTTTTATAAAAAGTATTTTTCCCAGTTTTTGGAGGTTGATTAGGTTTTGGAATATAATTTTCGGGTTCTTTTAATGTGTTGCCAATTTGTGAATCACTATAACTATTATTACTTGATGGATTAGGAATTCTCTCTTGCCCACTAGAAAATGTTACACTTCTTCTTTTGTTGGTATTAAAATTTTCCAAACTTTCTGTATCTTTAGATGGTTCACAGGAGGTGGTATAACTGTTTAATGATTCTTTACAACTTTTGTTATTTTTTCCACTATTTTGAAACAGTGACATGTAGTGAATAAAATATTTTTTAGAATTAATAATATATTTATTTTTTTTTTACTTTATCTTTTTTTATATGAAATACTAAAATACTTTTTAGTCTCTGGTTTTTATCTTTAAAATATACACAAAAAGTTAAATAATTAAGAAAAATGATAATTGGTGTTAAATTTTATCATCCTAATATAGAGTTGGCTAGATAAATAAAATAAAGAAGTTAATGAATTTTTTTAAAGTAATAATAATAATAATAAATTTTTATTAATTCCCTCAAATATATGAAAATGTTTAAGAAAATAATAAAAGTGAGTATAAGGGTATCTATTATTGGTATATGGTATGTCAAAAAGTTAATCAAGAAGTAAAAGTTTAATTTTACTTACAAAATTAGAATGACAAGTTTAGTATCTAAGTTTTAATTACCAATCTATTATGTTGAAATATACATAAAATATTATTCAAAATACGAGTTTAACATTTTTCATATCAACACATCAATTTCTTGGTTAATGGAAAGCTTATTCTTTTATAAATTCTCATATATTTATAAACTTAAAAGAATATATATAGAAGTATATTTCTTTAAACCACAAAAATTCCTTCATGAATGTTTAGAAAAAAAAACTTTTTTAAAATATAATCTTGGAAAAATATGATAAATAGAACATGATAAAAATATAAAAAAAGAAAATTGAACACATTTATTTTAAGAGTATATAGTTTAAAGTATTACTATTCTCAAGGGTAAATATGTTCAAAATTATGAAACTACAAATAGTTTTTATGGTAGTTGGTAATTGCTAAAATATATATTGTTAAGATAAAATGATATGTTATTGGATATGAGAGATAAATATATCTTTTTATAAATGATATTTGATCTGAGATACATTATAATTCTACCACTAAGATAGCAATTTTAAGAGATGATTATTAATTGTTAAAAAAATATTAAGATTATATGGTTTCATACCAAAAAAAGAAGTAGAAATAAAAAGATATTGTTAGAAAACAACAATATGTCTATATATGTAAAGGATATATAAACTCTTTTATATTCATATAGTACTTAAAGATTGACATTTAATGATGAACCTTGTTTAAAATTTATAAAAAAAGATCTCATTAATATAAAGTTTGTATATAATGACTTTAAATAATAAAATGAAACTATTTCCTAGCAAAAGTTATTAAAGGGCTGAGTATGTTAACAATCTAAACATGATATTTATATTGTTTGTAAAGTACAATTGGTATATAAGAATTAAACTATTAATGTACTTAGTCTAACTTTGATTGTTATATCATTTTTGGAAGTTTAAATGAAGAATTAAATTAACATAAAATAATTTACCATTAACTTCTTCGGAATATTAGGTTAAACAATTTGTTGTAAAAATTTGTAACCGGATGTTAAGAAACGTTATAAACTTTTACATAGAACCAAGGAAATTGATGTTGATTTTCTTATTGTAGAAGGTACCAACAAATAAATTGTTAAATACTTAGCTACTTGCAAATAAAATTATTGCCATAAATTAAATGACGACTTATCAAAGAAGGGACATTCGCTTCTTAATGATAATTTTAAATAAAAATACTAAACGTGCTGATATAAATTTTAAAAAAAGACATTTTTCATAAAGGAAAATGATAGAATGTACTAGTGGTAAGCAGCTTTTCCTATGTTATTTTATAAAATTGTATTATCATCTCAAAATAAATTAAAAAGAGTAACAAAATGCTTAATAAAAATATTACACACTAAGTTCAATAAAAAAGAAAAAAATTATATTAAGATAAAATATTCTTTTCCTCAATTTAAAAGGTGAAAATGTATACCAAAAAGAATAAAATGATAGAGTTATGTAATAACACATAAGTATGTATTCTTAGTTAAGTGATACCATTTTTATGGCATCTATACTTTTTCATAAAATGTACGAATATAAAATATGCCTCAGTTTTAAGGAAGATTTTTATTATGATAAACTGTATTTAATGAGTCTTTTGTTAATAAGGGTAACTTCTTAGCAAAAGTATACAAAAAATTGTCACATTTATGACTGGTACAATAAAATATAGATAACCATAATCAAGTATAAAGTTAATGTTTATGTATCTCAAAATATTCCAAAATTTTCCCATTACATCTATATTATTTCAAAATTACATTAAACTATCTATTTTTTTTTCAACTTATTTTTAGATGATAAAAACTGTAAATAATACTGAATAAAAAATATTTTTCCTACATGAATAGATATTATAAAATTATTCTTTTGGCATTAATGCTTAACTTAAAATTTATAAGTTATGGCACTTTCATGGAAAGTAAAAACATTTTACTAATAAATAAATAGTTATTAATTATAATTATAGACTAAAGATGGTGAAAATATGTAAGATAAAAATAATATTATAAATACTTAAACCATAGTAATTTAAATTAACAGAATATATTTGAAGAGTCTTATTTAAAATAACTCAATCTACACTAATTTTAATATTTCTTCACCCCATAACTAGTTGTATGGTATATCTATTTTTATATTGAAACGACTTAAAAAGTAACTAGGAAAATTAGTTAATAGATAAAATTTGGTTACAAATAATGGTAAATTAAGTGGTCTTAAAAGGAAGATAAAGGAAAATTAAGGATATTAAAATTTAAAAGAAAGTTAGGATTAATTTAAAAAGAAAGAAGATTCTAATTTATGATAGAAAAAGACTTGATTAATGAAATGTTTATAAAAATAAAGAAAGAGTTAGTCAAAAGAATTACATTCTAAAAATAAGATTTATGTTTTAGAAATATTTTTTTACTACAAGATTATTTTAAAATATGAACATCTCATTCATATATATTTATATAAAAAGAATATTCAAGATTTTTTAGTTTAGTTTTCTTTTAAAATATTAATTCTAAAAAAATTATTTTTAATGTACAAATTTTTTTATGTACAAAATGTACATAGAAAAACTTCAGAAAAAAAATAAAATTTTTCTCTCTTATGTCATTTCAAATAACTATCATAGTAAAGATTTGATCAACAATATTTCGAAATGCTCTATTAACAGATAAATTAAAATGTCACTCTTTTTATTAATTATACATGAAATATTGAGGTGAATTAATAATAAAATACATAATAAATTATATCTTGTAAGTAATTTTTCAAAATTGGCACCAGTGTAATATTTAAAAATAATATTAATTATATTAAGAATAGTAATAAACTAACATAATCCACCTACCAATTTTATTTATCAATTGGAATATGAAAATAAAATTATTTATAAATGTATATATTTTAAAGGTAAAAAAACATGTAAACAAGTATTAGCAAATGTGTTTTATGTTTATCACAGTTATTAATAAAATTTAAATAATATAGCATTTTACTATGAAAAAGTTAACTATATTAAGCCTTTTTTTATTGTTACAAGATAATTTTTCTAATGCTATTAGCATTTTTTTATAGCATTAAAATATTATTTTTAGATATAGTTTTTTATTCTCTCCCAATTAATATGTATGTGTGCAAGATCATTATAATAAAATTTTTGGAAAAAACTTACTTTAACGAGAAATAAATTTTTTTTTAGACATAAATAATTGCCAATAAAAATTTTTTTCCGATAATATTTTGTTTTTTTTTAAATATATGTAATGTTTGAAGTATATATCTAAAAAACATTAAATTTAATTAAAAAGTGCAGATGAATAAATAAAGGATATAAAACTTTAGAAATTTTAAGCATTTAAAAATTATATAAAAGTAGTACTAATGAAAATAATTTATATTATAATTTTTATGTCATTTTGATCATGGAGTTAATAAATTTAGGAAGATAAACAATCTCAAACAACAGATGGTCATTGACTAACAAAAGTAAGAAATTGGGTGAATAATTAAGAAGTAATGATATATTTTGATGAAAGATTTGTCAAAAATTATTAATAATAATCAAAAATATGATTAAGTTACAATTAAATTAACGGTATTCATATATGCTACATTAATTTAAATACCATTTTATCACACCAGACATATAAAAATAGAAATAAAATTTAATGAGAAGGAAAAATCTTAAAAGAAAGATGATAGAGAATTTAAAAATCAAATGTTAAAACGGGTAGAGTAATAGAGCTTTTTATAATGTATATCCATTTAAGTGAGAAGTACTGTTACAGAATGATTTTAGCAAATTATAAGTGTAATTAAAAGATAAAATTTTGTAGTAATATAAATAGAAGTAATATGATAAGAGAATAAGATTTAAGGATGCAATGAACCTTGACAGAAAAATTATTTTCATATAAATTTGATGTATCTTATCTTTTAATTGTGTTTTCCTCAATAAACGAGGTTCATTAAATAAAATGAAATGAGATTTTATTTTGTTAAAGTGGCAAAAATTAAAAAAATTATTTAGTGCATGTTTAATTTAAAATGGCGTGTTATCTTATTTTTTAGTTAAATGATATATATTGAATTTGATTAAGGAAGCATTTATATAAAAAAAATTGTTAACATGATTAGTTATCTCTCATTTACACACCTAATTCATCTTTAAATATATGCAGATATGTAGGCATTTAAAATTGTTTTAACATTATTATTGATAGTTACATAATAATAATAATAATAAAAGTTAAACGTAGTACATTTTTTACTTTTAGTAATCTAATATTTAATAAACCGCAAATCATTTGAAGTTGTGGTCAAACAATAGGATATATATTGTTATTATAAGTTTTTAGGTACGTGATGTAATAAAATATATGTTGTAATAATAATGCATTTTTCATTACATAATATTCTTTTTATCTTAAAAACATAAAATGTTTTAAAAAAAATGTAAAACATAATTAATAGATTAACTATCAAATATAAAAAAAACAAGTAATCTTTATGCTTATATTGTGCGATATAAAAATTTTTAGGAGAATGAAGATGTACAATATTTTTAAGGATTACTTTTCTTTTTACTATCTTAAATTATTTTAACTTTCATGATAAAGATGCGCAAAACTTAAGGATACCAAGATACTAAAATTTTAATGTATCAAAACATATTTAACTGCCGTAAGCAATGAAATAAAAGTACATTTTATGATGTAGTTACTATAACCATATATACTTCCAGAACATGATTGAATTTAAAAACTTTTTACGCTTACTTTAAAGTATATTTAAAAGAGAGATGGTAAAAAGTTAATTTAGTAAGGAGAAGTCAGATTTTACCAATCATTCACTCTTCCTCCTACAATTTTTATATTATCTTAATAAATAAAAAATATTAGATATAATATTCAAAAATATGAACAGATAACAGCTTAAAGTAAGGTGAACTATTTAAATTTTTGCAACTTAATAGTGATAAAATTATAATAATAAAGAATTATTTTGACATCTAATTAAGATATCTTTTATATTTTTTTGTCTTTAAATAAATAGTTTTACAATTCATGTTTAAAGTGTTATTTAATCATTTGAAACTTTTTTGTCTTATTTTTTTAGAGTTTTATATACGATATAAATTATATTTCCAATAAATTAAAATGTTAATTGTTAATAACTTTTTGAAATATATGTTAATGCACTTAGCATAATATTTTTAAAAGAAGGCATAATAAGTTTATTCATCCCAATTTATTCTTTTGTATTTACCACTATTGGCATGCAGCTTTAAAATTTAACACTAATAATAATTATTAACATCAAATGATGCAATTAAAGAGAAATTTTTTTTATTTTTAAAATATCATTATAAAAAAAATTGATAAAATTAAGTATATATATAAAGTCAATAATTTGATATATATACATTTTAAATTAGAATATGAAGGTAGAAAAGTTAAAATATATATATTATATATAAGCCTACACTATTAAGAAACCATTTTTAAGATAAGTGGCAAGTTTAGGAGATCATGTTTCCATTTTAAAGTGATAAAAATATAGGAAACTTAAACAAGAATGATATTGGTTTGAATGACTTAAAAAATAATTATAATTTTTAGTGATTTTAAAAAATAATTTTTATGAAAATCGGACAATGAAATTATCTAAAGTATACATTTAATTGTTTAACTAACTTTAAATATTATATTTTAAGAAAATACTTTTAATATATATACTATTTAACAAATAAAGTTAAATAAATTATTATGCCCATTAAGAAAATAATAGATGATAAAATATTTGAGTGTAAAAATTAAAAAGATCTAGACAATAAATATTATTACTTACTTATCACATTCAATAATTATAATTTTTTTTTAAAATTTATGATCTTTAATAAAAAGTATTTTTGTTGATTTTATAAAGTGATTCTTGTGATTATATTTAATACTTTAGGAAGAAGAAATAGTTTTATTTCTAAACATATTTTAAATAATCTTAAGCATAGATTTTTTTATGAAAGCGATTTTATAGGAAGTATGTATAAAAAAGTTTTTAAAATAAAAAATATTGTCAAATGTTTTATTTTGAAAATATAGTTAAAAATAACCTCATTGTATGAGTAAATTAAAATAAAAGGCGGAGTGAATATAAAAATAAACAATTTGAACTCACTAGGATACTTAAAACTCAACAGAAGCACCTCATTCTTCATATTTTATGAAGTAAAGAAAACTTTTAAAAATAATTCAATTTGCGCTTCTTTATTATATCCGTATCGTTTTAGATCATATAGATAGAAACAGTTAGTAGAAAATAATAGAATGTATATCTATATTTAAAACCGTTTCCTTAAATAATAGTACGTAATTACATTGTTAAAACTAAGTAGTCTACTCAAAAATATATTTGAGATAGGAGAGATATTAGTGACCCAAGATAGTTTTAATAAAGTATGCATGAAGTGTAAATTCATTTTCTATCAATGGGTCCAAGAAAAATAAATATTATACATCCTTTGTGCATGAAGCGCTCACATATCATGATACAATTTTAAAATAATAAAGCAATATGAATATTCAGTGAGAATTTATATCACCCAATTTTTATCTTCTTTTGATAATTTAAATTTTTTTTCACTAAATAAGATGATATAGATATGTGACCAATTCAATGTTTTATATGCCCCAAAAACAATTATATATAAATAATTTTAATAAAGAAATATAATTTGAAATAACAAAAAAAGTATTTTTAAAAGCAGAGAAGCAAAAAAGTTAACAGTTTGGTGTATTTTTATTTTTTTTTTTTGTAATTTATCGAGAAGAAAATTATACATCCTTTTGAAAAATAAGGAAATAACAATTAAATTAAGGAATTAGGTTCATTACCGATGAAAATAGAAATTGCAACAAATCTTAATCAAAATAAATTATATGATTTATAGAAAAACAAAAGAAAATTATCATAAAGAAGGATAACTTTAAATAATATGAAAAAAATATTTAAAGGCCAAAATCAAAAACAAAATTTATTTTAAAGTAAACTTTAGTAACGTTATTTTAAATTTTTGGGTAATAATAAATTTTATAGTTTATAATATAATTGAGTGGAACGCATTAAAATGTAGCATTTTAAGCATTATATATATGTATATATCTAACGAATTATGTAAAAATCAATCTGACAAAAAATATTTCATTCAAAATTTATTGTTTTTTTTTCTTATTATTTTCAAAAGAATGTAATGCTCTACTAGATATTTAGTCAAAATTGTTAATGTTTTTACATTTAAATTAGTAAAAATTGTTTTCAAAACTTTTTTATATGTGCACTATTATTATGAGATTGTGTGTTAAATTTAAGACAATTTTTTTAATTTTATTGCAATCATTTTATAAACAATAAAATTTAAACTTATAATAAACATTTATTGATGAATGTAGGAAAACGATTACCCCATTATATAAAATAAAAATTTACTTTATGTTAAAAAATATGTGTTAATTTAGCTTATATAACTAAAAGATGATCAAATATAAAAGAATTGTTCTATCTATGCCTACGATATGAATAAGATAATTTTATAAATAATGTCTTTAAAGTTTTATTAACTATCATTTTTTTGCCTAATCCTATAATATAAAAAAAATAACTTTACCAACTATCAATTATAAGTTTATAGAAGAAAACAAAAATTTTGACTTGAAGATTTCAATAAAAATAAATTATAAAGCTAAAAAGTTTTTATGTCCTAAAAATACATTATTTCTAATTTATTTAGAATAAACTTTTCGGAAGACAAAAAAAAACGTATATTTTTGATATATCATTTATCTTTACAACAATCGTTCTTCTAGGGATACAAAAAAATATTTATAATGTTAAAGTTAATAATTGTCTGTAAATTATGAAATAAAATTAATGAGATCCTTTGTGAAATATAAGCTTATTTTCAACTTGAATTAATTTGCAGTGTCATCTAGCGTGTAACAGGAATATCTAAAGTTTATTGTATTTATCTTCCATAACTGCATTTTTCATTTCTAATACTTATATTAATTTCATATTTTCACAAAAATAATTAAAATGAAAAATTATCATTTTAAACTTTCTTTACACCGCACTCAATGTATTATCACTTAAATTTCTAAATGAATTCTATAAAAATATTACATCAATATTATCGTTAGTGCATATATATACTTACATGTCCATCGATAACATTAAGTCTACTTGATTGAGAATGATTTCGAAGTAAGGGAGTTATTGTTGGTCTTGTTGTATCATCCTCATTATAGGAATCTAAAAATAAAAGCTTTTATTTAGGTTTTTTAAGTTAATTTCATTTGTAACTGAGTAAAGTACAGTGTATACTTTTAAAATAGAATTTAATGATTCTATTAATGAAAAAAATAAGTTTTTTTCTTTATTAACATTATTTAATTTAATGTATAATATTAAATAACTTTTATTTTAATTGTTATAGTATTTTTTTCTTTCTAATTTATGATATATATTGTATATAATACAATTACCTTTTAATTTCGTGTGTTTTTCTAAATGTGAATGCTCACATGGAGTAGCACTACTTTGTTTTTTAGATTCTTTATCCCCCGGAAATAGACATGGAAGAAAAAGTAATGTTTGTTGTCTAAAACCATCATTTAATAAATAAAAACATGGTGTTAAAAAAACACCAAACAATGCTACCATAGAAGTATAAATGTATAGTGATAAAGAATCGTTCTTAATTACGTTGTATGAATGTAATACACCAACAGAAAACAAGGGAGACCAACATATTATCTGTAAAAAATAATTATTAAAAAAAAAGTAATATAAACAAACTAATGACCCAACAATTGCAAGAAGTGTTATTAAAAGTCTACGTTTCCTTATTTGTGCTTTTTTACATCTTTCTTTTGTTTGTATACCTATTGTTGGCCGTTTCCATAGATAAATAGCTAGATGACTATAAGATGGTATCATAATAGCTAATGGTATACAATATTGTGCAACAATCGTTACCTTAAATAAAACATAAATAAATATATATAATTTAAAAAATTAAGTACCAATTGTAAAGTTCTGTGACAATCTTGACAATCAATGGCGCACTGTGTTTTTGGTGATCCAATGTCTTGTTCATATCCTTTAGGTAAAATATCAAAAAAACCAATATCACCAACTTGGACAGGAGCACTATAATATAAATAAGGAAATGAAACACCAATGGCAATAAGCCAAACAATAATTGTAAGCAAAAAACATCTACTTCGATCAAGACGAGCTCTTCGACAAAAGATGGCTAACCATCTATCAATTGCTACTAATGACATAAAATAAAATGAACCAGTTGCAGTTATATAAACAATTGAATTTGAAGCTTTACATAGTAAATTACCTTAAAATAGTATTAAAAGAATAACTTTTTTTAAATTTTATTTTAATTTACCAAAAATCCAATTTGTTTGAAGGATGTATGTTGTAACAAAAAATGGTGGATGAAAAAGAACAAATAATAGATTACAAACAGCTAAATTTGTCATTAACATATGAGTTACTGTATGTAATTTCTCACTCTTCCATATCACTAAACAAAAAATAAGATTTCCAATAAATCCTAAAAGTGCTAATGTAGCATATAAAAGAGTTGTAAAAATTGTAAAGCCTGCATTTTGCGAAGTATTGATATCATTGTTATCTAAAAAATTATTCATAATCCCTAATGCTTTTTCTAATTCCCTATAAAAAAGAAAGATGATTATTAGAAATAGAATTTTAGTACAAATTTACTCATTATCAAGGATTTTTATATTTTCATCATCTTCATTTCCAATTGAAGGAAATATTTTTGTCATTCTTATATAAGAAACGTGTAACTGCTTCTTTTTTTGTTTAAACTAAAAATAAACAAATAAACATATAGATATATTTAAATATGGGTATATTAAATTAAATAAAAATTAAATAAGATTTTTTGGTAACAACGATTATATTAAAAACATCCAAAGATTAAAATTTGATAAATGAAAAAGCAAACAAAATAATTTTAACGAGAAAAAACCGTTTGGAAAATTTTTACCAATAGATATTAAATCTTATAAAATGTTCTTTATAATTAAAAGCATGGTAAAGTTAAATAAGGTGCTCCTATATATACCATATTCATATAATAATTGTAAAAAGGATATAATAAAATTAGTAAGATTGTTTAAATAAATATGAGCTTTTATGATATACAAGAAACATATATTCATATATGGTCTTGGGTTTTTTCATATATTTCTTAAAACATAGTAATCATAATAATTATGTTCATAAATTATTATGTACCATAAATTATATATAAACTACATTAAAAAACCATTTATTTTGAAATGATCAATACAACATTAAGAAAAGAATAAAAAAATTTTTTTCGTATGTATTCAAATAATTAGAAAATGTAAATTAAAAGGATAAAGCAATAAATTAAGTCATTTATTGGTAAATTATTTGTTTACTATTAAAGTAATGAAAGTAATATATTAATTGAAAAGATATATTAAAATAAAAGGGCATATATATTTTAATAAGTTTAAAATTTAATATTATACATGTCTTATTTTTAAAAGGATAACTCATAGTATATGTTGTCCCTTCTTTTAATTCAAAAGCAAATATTTTATTTTTTAAAATGGATGTTTTAAATTAAAAGATCTTTGTGGATAATGTAGTATAAATAATAATAAAGATAAGAGAAATGATATGAAGATAGATCATAAACAGTGTTTTAATGATATTGTATAATTCTATCATCATGTCGGGTTTTAATGATGTAAATAATAAATGATATAGAAACATAAATAAAAAAAGTATAAATTGATTAAAATGAAATATTTCCTTCTAATTTACTAAACAGTAATTGATTTTTTATCATCTAACTTATAATTCTTTACCATCTTATCATAAATAACTAATTTAGGCTTTTTTACAAAAAAATATTTTTTTTCATATAAATTTTATCCAATTCGATGATAAAGGAAATGTAATGCAATTCATATTATGCTTCATTTCATTAAAAGAAGAAAATCCTATCTTTTAAAATATTAAAGTTCATTTCTTATATGTATTAACCTTAAATCGCCCAATATTCAGTAATTAAATATGTCTAATTTAAAAGCAATAATAGAAAAGATGCATTTAATTCCTCTTTTTTTCCTTGAACCTATCTCGACCAAAATGCTTTATATATAAAATACCATTAATCAAATATTCTCTCAATAATTTTCTATCTTTATTTTTTGAATATTATTAAAAAGATATATTTTAAATAAACTTAAAAGTCAATTAAAAGTATTTAATATTACAATATTTTTATAGATGTAAAAAATTGAAGGAATATTTTACTGTTAAAATCAAATAAAATATTTATGCAATCTTTTAAATGATAACATGTTATGACTCATATTTTTAGTTACTTTTTAAAACAATTAAATGAAAATGATAAGTTATTTTAAAATATTCTTAAAATGTTTTTTTTTATATATAAGATAATTTACAATTATGCATAAATATTTCTAATAAATAATATAAACATTTTTCCGATATAGAAATATATAGATTCATCGATAAAATTATTTAATTTTTTTAAAAAAAAGTCATATTATTATATTCTCATACATCAATATAAATAAAATTCTAAAAACATTTTTTAGAAGCAATTAATATGTAGCAGTTTAACGAATGATTTAACAATAAGGGATGACAACACAAACAGGAAAACGGTAATATTTCATCATAACTTTTATTTTCATTAAAAAATTTAGGAATATTGAAATATGTGTGAACTTTTTTATGATGGTTTAAAAAAAAAGTAAAGGGATGAAAATAAAAACTAAATATAGTACAAAATTTAAGAATATAAGAAAATTTTAACAAACCTTATAAATAATGATAGAAAATTCTATTTCAAATCATTAATTATATATTAGGCGCCGATAATTTAAATAGATGTATATTGTTGTATAATGGTATATTTTTTTTTACTCTTAATTAATAATTTTTTCACTTCAATTTTTTATGAATATTTGCTTTTTTAATGTTAAAAACAAATTAAAGTTGAATGTTGATTAGATAAAAATAAAAATTTCTAAATGCAACTTTTTGTAAGAATAAAAAGTAGTTTTAGTATCATTTCAAAGTATTATCATTTACTAATTTTTAATAAAATTTCATTAAAAATTTTAATATATATAATATAAAACGAAGAAAAATTTAAAAAAAAATAGATAAAATTGTTTTCATAACACTGGTTTTGAAAATATTAGGACATATATTGTTTTTTTTTATATTCATGTGAAAATTAATTACTACTAATAAAGTTATTTTAATATTTAACAGCATACAATAACTAACAATAACAACATAATTAACATTAATATTAACACATTTTTTTTAAAAATAAAAAAATATTTGCTTCACGGTCTTTTAAAATTTTAATATATGTAAAAGAGAAATAACTAATTATAAACAATTCAAAAGTCAATTTTTTTTTAATTTATCTAACAAAGTAGTATAATATTCTTAAAAATATTAAAAGAAATCACTATGAATCACTATATATATTCTGTAATTCTTTTTAATTTAGTGCTATATAAAAAAAATGATATGAACAACAAGAGGAAACCATATAAAAAATGTAATAAATTTATGATCTAATTTTGAAGAATGATAAAACTATGCAATTTAATATAAACACATTGATATAAAACCATACAATTTTAATTCCGCTCTAAAATATATTATTAATACTATTATTAAAATTAAAGTTATTCAAAAATTTTGTGCATTTCTACAAAAAAAAGTTACAATATTTAAATTTTAATCTTCAGAATATATTATATGTTCTTTATTTTTTACAACGTCATTACATTAATTTATTAAGCTTGACTTCATAAAATAAATTTAAAAGGAGAAAATAATTTTTTAAAATAATTATAAAAGTCTCATATAATATTGCATCTTAGAAAATGTGATATAATTAAATAATAATATATTTGAAAATAATATTTTTTGACTTGCTTTTTCTCCAATATATTTATAATAATTATAACTTTATAGTTTTTTTGAAACATTTAAACTCTCATAGCATTTTTTAATGTGCATTGTTTTGAGTATTTATAATAAATAATATAATTTTAAAGCTATAAAAAAGAATCAAATATCATTCTAAAGAAGGGAATATTTATTCTTCTATGTAAAAACACCTTTATCATTTACAAACAATTTTGACATGTACTTTTCAATACAACGAAATAATAAAATAAATAGTTATCAATATACATTTATATATTTTAATAAGACTATAGTATATAGTAAATGAAAAAGGGATTACGAATAGATAGAAAATATTCTTACAAATTAAAAAAAATATTATGATTAAAAACATTTCAACAGATTTAATAAAAATGAAGGCGTATATATTACCTTAAAATTTTATCATTAAACATAATTCTTTTAAAAACAATTTAACAATATTTTATGTATTAAATGTGGTAAAAAAAATGTATTTCATTAAAAATGATGATTTGAAAAGGGAGAAAAAAATAAAAATTGGTTAATTTTTATATGTTAAAAATCTTTTTAGAAACATATGGTAATTAAATAAATTTTTTATATAAAATATTGCTTAAATATATTAGGAAGTAATTGCAATTAGATGAAACCACAATAATTGAAAGCAACAACTATTTTACTGCTTAGTTTTGCAAAAATATTTGCAATAATTTAAGTAATATTAAATAAAGACTATTTATATCATATGTACATTTGATAGATAGTTCTTTTATTAACTACATTATTGTTATCTTAAATAAAGAATTCGTACTTTTGAAGTAGGAAAAAATGAATAAGTCCAATAAAAATTTATAGTACAAGTTTTTTTAAAACAATAAAAAATTTATATACTTCTTCAAAAGATTTAACATAATCATCCTTTTTATTGTAAAAAAATAATACATTTATTTGGAAAATTTCCTATTATTAATAAGAAATTTTTTTTTGAGGAAAAAAATATTTTAGAAGAATCGACAAATTCTTACTAAAGAATAAAAGGCATATAAATCGACAATAACGATGAATAATTGTCAGGTTTGTAATATTCATAAGATAAACTTTTCCTGAAAACAAAAAATTCCCCAAAAGGAAATACGTTTAATCATTTAAAATGTTGTTGTTATAATAATTTTGTATAATATACCTTAAAAATAATAAAAAAATAGAAAAAGATTATGTTTTATGAAAATTTTCTGTCTATTCCTTTTCTTCACTATTTCACTTTAAATTTAATAATCATAAATCATTTTTATTGCATATAACTAGCTATAAAAGTTGATATACTCATTATTATTGCCACAAGATAAGTAAATTTCCTAAAATATTTGAACAAATTATCAAGTAATGTATAGATTTTTAGAAGGGTTTCTCAATCTACTAAAGGAGATCCATTATAATATTTTTTAAGTACATATAAAATTAGTAAATGAAGTAATTTTTGCAAAAATTAATAAAAGTTTATTTTAAAAAAATATCTAAGAGTAAACTTAGAAAATAATGTAAACTTCCTTATATAGAAATCTAATAATATTGAAAGTATAATGAGTAAATAATTAATAATTTTTTTATTTATATCTTAAAAATATATTTTTGTAAATATTTTATTTTTTCAAACTAAATGTGGTAATAAAACTTTTAGGATTATAAAGGCGAATTGTATATTATTATTTAAAGAAAAAAATTTAAAATAAATATACATAATAAAAGTATATTTTGATAAACTGTTAAATTTTAAATAAAAGTATAGTATTCAGCTTTTTTTTGCATGAAAAGGCATTTATCATTAAAAATAATCTATTCCATTTTTAGGTGTTGTAAATATCTTCCTCATTAAATGACATCAAGCACATGAATATCAACTAAATTTTGAAAAATGTAAAAGTGCAATAATTTTAAAGTTAAATATTTTTATTTTTCTTATTAAGCATAAAAAAATTTACGTTCATGAAATATAATTTGCTATGAAACAATATTACTTTAACAATTCAACAAACGAAAATTATATATAATATGATAAAAAAATGAAAAGGCATAATATTTTTATTTGTGAAAAAATAAACTCAATTTATCTTTTTATCGTTTTTTTATTAATAATTATATGGATAAAATCGAAAATTAACTATTTTACTAAATTTGAATGAGTATAGAAAAGATTAAAAATGTAATTATTTTAATGTATTTTACTATCCTTAACTTATATACATATAAATTATTCTTAAGTATTTAAAAAAATATTCTTTAAAAAGGTTACAATCACATTGTTTAGTTTTGTAAAAAAAACACCAACATTGTTATAACTTCAAAGTGATATGCTATATAAAATATTGTAACAGTGTAAAAATTAGAAATTTTTTATAAATACTTAGTTCCATTTTTTTAATCAACCATGTAGTAAAATAATCCAACAATTCAAAAGGATAAAAATGGATTTTATAGTTGTTAAAAATAAAAAAAGCAGAAAGATAAAAAACATTGATAATTCAATGATAGTTCGTATACTAGTATTTTTTGGAAGCTTAAACAAAATTCTTAAAGTTTATTTAGAATAAAAAGGCTTGAAAAATTAAGACAATTTTTTAAAAAAAAAATTAAACACTTCAAATATTTTAAAAGTGCTACACATAATTAAATTTATAAGAGGAAACTTGGTTATTAATATAAAAATATATTTTAACAAAATCGATTAATATTTAATATTATTTTTTTAAATGTACATCGTTTAATAAATCATTAATGATGTAATAAAAAAAATAACAGATCAATCAAAATTTTATTTTTTTAATAAATAAATATTAATTATAATTAACAATGCTTACATTAAGATGTGTGGGATGTAGAGATATCATTAATCATTGGTTGAAACTAATAATACTATCAATATGTTTAAAAAACATATAAACGTATAAAAATTAAAGATTGTTTTTTTTTTGTAAAAAGATGTAGATATATTATCTCAAAAAGTATATCTAAAGTACAAATATACATTGTTATTGATAAGGCATTTAGAAAATATTTATGAGAAATTATAATTTTAATTTACGAGATACTATAATTGTTTTTAAATCAAATTTAGAATAGTTAATTATAGTTTTTAATATTTTGTTACAGTATTTTATAAAAATTATTTTTTGAAGCAATCATTTTTTACTATGAAAAAATCAATTTGCTTACAAAATTGTTGTTTTATTTTGAAATAACTTTCAAGATAGATTATTTGTAATAAAGAATCTCACATTTTAGGATAAATTTGCACTAAAGAAGAATTTTTAATACATCAAATGACAATTAAAGTAAGAAAAGAAAATATTACATTTTAAAAATTCAATCTCTTCTATGAAATAAAAGAATTTTTATATATTCCTATTCAAAAAATTTTTTTATTAAGACTTATTCATTAATTTTTTCGAAAATATATTGTGGCAAATAATATTTTTAACTGTCAAATAGAATTAAAGAATTCAAAATCAGCTTAAAAAAGTCTTTATGGTATTACAATAATATTAAATAAAAAATTTGTCTATTTTTCTATATATTGGAGGAATTTAAAACTATTCATTTTTTTATAGATATATATTATTAATAATTTTTGAATAAAACTTTAATTAATAAAAAAGTATAAAAAATTATTAAATATTGATTGTAGCCTTTTAATATTAAAATGATTACATAAGTAATATTAAAATCAACATATGACAATTTACAATTTTTTAATTTTTTATCATTAAAAGTTATTCAGAAATTTTTAACCAAAAACAACTTTTTTTTTAATTTAATTTGAATATATTAATTATAAATATTATATCATTCCTTGCCATAAATCTATATCATTCCATTATGTTAGTCACGAAACATACTATTAAATTTTTGTTTTTAAAAAAAAATAATTACGTATGCAAAAAAAATACCTCAATGGAAAAAATATTATATAAAAATAATTATATGATAAAAAAATAAAAAGATTTCCCAATGAAAAAAGAATCAATCTTTATTTAAAAGGTATTTAATCAAATAATAATAATAAAAATAATATTATTCATAATGAGGTTTGCGAAGAATAAACATTTACAAAAATATGATATATTAATACTCTAAAAATAGTATTTTTATTTCATAAATAAAAATAAAAAAAACGTTGTTTTTTTGAAATTCATAAAGTTGAAGTTTATTGTAACAAGTTTATTTTTATTCACCAAGCCATGATGAAAAATATTTGCCTGATTTGATGGTATGACGAATTTCTGCAACTTTATAAGCATTATCTGATTTGTCTATTTGAATATCCATTGAAGAAAAACATACACCAGTTATTTCAAATGATATTGAAGCACGTAATGAAGTTAATGGATTACCATTCGTTAAAATTATAGCTTTAAATTCACCTTCACGGACATATGAAGTTTTAAAAACTTGTTCATCCCATACAATTTCATTATCATTTTTATGGCTGTAAAAAATTATTAAAATGAAAAAAAATTTATAAGTAAACTTACATAGTTCCAAATGGATCAATAGATTTAATTTTAACATCTTTGATATCACTAAAAAGTAGTTTTGCTGTAAACTTTCTTACATCCATAGAACGAAACTCACTTTGTTGATTCGGATTTATTAACCATTTCATATAAAATAACAGCTCATTATTAATTATCTTTTTTCTTGGTGAAATAATGAAGGGTGGAACAATTTTATCAGGTATTAATTCATATCGAAGTATCTCAATACAATAAAATGGTTGTTTAGAATTTTTTAAATAACTCTCTTCCAACCAACTTTTTAATTTTAATTTCCCTATCTTTAAATTGTATTGATTACCGTTTGTTGTATCTTTCATTACAGAAACTAATACTTTTTCATTCATCTTCCAGTTTTTAATCATCCTTTTGGTGTCTATATTTAACGTTACATCAGTAAAAGTATTAAATATTTCAGGATTAGATAGTTTAGTAAACAATTCTTTTCTTACAGACATCCAAATAACTCCATATATACATTTTTTATGTTCACTAAAATTATTGTCTGGTTTTCCTTGAACATGTATTGTTTCAACTACGCTAAAATGAGGTTTAAATAAATATGTATCATCTATAGATGAAGTTTTTCTTAAACATTCTCTTTTAGAAAGTGTATCAGCTAGAAATAATGATGATCCTTTCTCAGAGGGTGTTGAGTAATCACTATTTATTGAATTACTATAAGTCTTTGGATATGAATCTTGTTCATGGTTAAAAGTAGAACTAAATGAAAACGTATTTGATGAATATTTATCCTCATTATCTATTGTAACTTCAAGAGGACCTGAATTTTCTGACATATTTTTTTCGTTAGAACTAAAGCAACTCTCACTAATAACGGACTCTGATATTACAGGGCATGAAACATTAAATGATGATGGGAACATGTTAGTTGTGCTCATTGGTCTTGGTCTCGGTCTAGCATAAGGATTTATTCTAGTTGGATTACCACTTCCAAATGATGATAAATTACTTGTGCTATTGTTTAAACTTGATAAAGAATCATGTAGAAATTTTTCAGACCCAAATGATGATGTTGTTTTTAGTTCTTTATTTACAAATTGACTTTGCAATGAGGGGGATGTAAAACTTTGTGAAAACATCGAAGTGGAGGGATTTTGATTCATTACAGGTGATATATTTTCAGAGGTTGAAGCTTTTGATAAATGCAACCATGATTTATTGATATTTCCCATTGATTCTTTGATAGCTTCCAATGACTTTTCATGGCTAATGTGAGATGTACCCTCATTTTTTGATTTTATATACAATTTCTTAAAAACATGTTTTGTCTTACCAAAATCACCATCATCTGAAAATAAATTTATATAGGATAATTACTTAAATATTACCTGACGAATCAGAGTCAAAATTTTCTGACTCTCTATAATCATTGGTAGATGAATCTTTTCTTATTGTATACCCTTCACTATCAATCTCATAATCATTTTGCACCGGTGTTTTATTATTGGATAAAAATGTACTATTCGTTTGTAAAATATCATTACATTGCTGATTGCTATTAAATTCTTCCTGTGTAGTTACATTATTTTTTGCTAGTTCACTATTTTCTTGTGTAAAATTATCAATTGAACGATTAAATGACGTGTTTGAGGTTTTTTTAAACCAATTAATATTTAAAACAGAACTTTGTGGTTGTGTATTTTTAAATGAGTCACATGTAGAGTTTAAGGCAGATGATCCATTATCACTAAACCCACTTATTGATGTCTATAAATAATTACATTTTATAAATCATAAACATATTATTAATACTTACAGTGTCACATGTCTTTTCTTTTACATTCTCTGAAGGCCCACTTTTTTCAGGTAAATTATTTTCAACTTGAACTGGTAAGTCCATTGTTAAAAGATCAGTAATTTGTGATTGGTTTGATGTGTCATTTGTTATTGGAGGTAACTTAGCAGATGAATTTGTTGAGGAAGCAAGAGAATTAGATAAGGGAAGTAATGGAGGCATTTCAAGACTATCATGTGCAAGTATATTTTCTTGTATAACATACTTTTCTGGTTTTGTGCCACCTGTACTACGTTCGCCAACAAAATTGTTAAGCATAGCAATAATATCAATTCCTTTTAATGAATCCTCAAAATCTGAAGTACTTATTGAATCTAATGTTGCTAAGGAACTATAGTTATTTGCGAGCTTACTAATGAAATTTTTCATTTTCATATAGTGAGTTTCTAAATATTTAGAAACTGTATCAACAACAAAAACCATTTTATTTTCATACTCATCGCGTAATTTATTATATTTCTCAACTGCATTCTTATATTCCTCGTTTGCTTTTTTTACTTTATTTTCAAGTTTATTACATTCCTTTGCAGAACCATTATTTTTGTTAAATGTAATAAGATCTTCATACCTCGACTTATATACATCTTCTGCTTTTTCTAAATCATGTTTTGCAATTGTCATTTCTTTGAAAATGTTTGATACATTTAATTCTTTTATTGCCTTCCTATTTTTACTTACTTCACAAAGATGATCAGTTATTTCTTTTACTAAACTTGAAAGGCCTTCTATTAAATTGGCTTTACTTTCTTTTTTTGCTGCGTTACATGCTTTGATAAGAGAGAATGTTGCATCAAAATTACTTCCACAATTTGACAAATCAGAAGATCGATTAATTAATTTTTCAAGATTTTTTATTGATAAATCTTCACAATTCAATACTTCTCTGACATATGACAAAAATTTATGAACAGTTTCTTCATTTCTCACCAGTGAATCATACAAATTTAAGTATCCTTCATTCTTTTCAGACCAAAATCGATCGGTAAATTGTGGTTTGAAATGAGAAATAATCATAACAAATTTCTATAAAAATTATAGGGAAAAAAGTTATTATTGTTTTTATATAATGATAAAATATTAGTTAGATTACACTAAAAATAAATACTAACAATAATAAAAGAATAAATAATTATTAAATTATATACGTTACATTATATAGCACTGATCAATGCCTTGTAAATATTTAAAGAGAATATAAAGGTTTACAAATCAAGTTAAAGTAACATTTAATAAAAAAAATGATTTTGAAATGTTTATTAAGCTAAAATACTTTAATAATTATCTTTATAAATAAAAAAATGAATATTTTATCGTTTTAAATACACCTTGATCAATAGAAAATGATTCATTTTTAAAATGTAATGTAAATTGTTATATATGTGTCATGTCATTAATAGTTTTGCATTAATTTTGTAGAAATTAATATCACATACAGAATGTATATACATATTAAATAGTTAAACAAATGATTTAAATCTATAATTGTAATATTATAACAAAAGTAACATATATATACTTACAAAATTATTATTTTTTTAAAGTAAATGATAGGACTATATTTATTAAGTATACAATCTTTAAAAAAGGTGTTTTTTAGTGTTTGGTATAATGTTACTCCCTTCATCGCTACGAAACTTTACATAACAACAATATATCCGTAGTTAATTTAAATGTTAATTACATCAATTTAAGCGATGTGTTATTTTCTTATAAATATATTTTTATATTGAAAAAATGAAAATTGATCAATGTTTGTTATAATAAAATTACAAGATCAAAAATCTATTCTTAGTAACTTTAAAAGTGCAAAAACATTTTATTTTTTAAAACAAATGTTAAGAATTTCAAAGAAATTAATAATATGTATATAATAATATGATATAGTCATTCATTAACAAAAACATTTGAAATTTCATCGAATTCATATACTCTATTTAGAAATCCATCAGTAACGCGTATTCCAGAAAGGTATTGAAAACCTGGTAAAACTGGGAGTACAGTTAATTTAAAATCAACTGTCTTATTTTGGGATATTTGACCTAAATGTACTCCATTTAAGCAACAAAATTCAAGCCCTGCATTAGGTGTATTTATTACATCATAATATAAGTCTAAATTTCTTTCACAGAAATTATATAGACGACAGACAATTTCAAAGGGTACTCTAAGTTTAATTACTGATGGTATACTTTGAATGATAAGTCTTACGTCACCATAGCCAGGTGCCATTCTTTGAAGTTGACTAGTTTGTAATCGCCCACGTTCACCCATGTTAGATCGCCATGCCATATCAAGTTTACCAATTGTTGTTACACCACGATACTGATGCATAGAATGTTTATGCATTCTAGGAGTGAGACAATATAAATATTGACGAACTTCGCGAGGAAGGAGATAAATATTATCATTAGCATACTTTCCCTTACCATTTGATCGAGTCTCTTTGGGTGAAATATTAAAATTATTAAAGGTATCTGAGACGGATGATATGCTTGAAATTGATTTGGTGGCTGATTTTACTTCACAACTTTGATAATATTCTGACGGATCAAGAACAACTTTTTCTAAGACAATAGGACTGCTACATGTGTTTTGAACTTGTGCTTCTAGATAAACATCATTGTTTAAATTATCTTCTGCATTATAAAAGCGAGTTTTGACGTCAATTGGTTTGTTAACTAAATATTTGAAATGTTTCCGAAAATACATCCTCTCACCATTTTGCGTTTTATAATTAACTTCACATACTAATCTAAAAAGATTAATAATTTTTATAAAATATTTTATCCTACATATGTTGGCCTGTTTCCTTAACTTCATATGATATTACTTGACCTAATTGTTTTTTTGGAGGAAGTTCTGCATTAAGATCACTAAGCTTGGAATTTAACAAGATTTTTTGCGTTTTTGTTTGGAGTTGAACCTTTGAACATATCTCAATACACGTTTGAACAGAATCGTTGCTAATACAAACATAACAAGTAAATGTTTCACCTAAATAAATACTATCAAATGTCTGTGGTACCAAAAGGTATGATCCAATAGGTAATTCTAAATTTTCTTGACCAGTTACTGCATTTAACGATTTATGAATTCCTACAGATGTCTCATCACATGGATCTAATGGTAATGTAAGGTTTTCATTTAATTTGGGTCTAGCAAGACGCATAACTAAAAAGATAATAAAACAGTTCTTGCACAATTTAGCGTACCTCTTAATGATAATAATTCTTCCCTCAAGTTGTCACTCATAGTAAAATATTTGTCCTAAATTTATGATAGCCAATAATACTCTATTGACAACTGTATTTAGGTAAAAGAAGTTAACATCATTATGGGAAAAATGGAAAAACGATACTAACGAGATCTCTGCGGGACAAGAAAATTTAGACGTCATTGTAATATTTACCATTTACAAATAATAGTCTTTTTTTAGAAATAATAAGAGTGATTTATTTATTTTATCGGCTATTATATTTTCTTACTTTAAAAATAAAAATATATATAAAGTTATGAATCACTCATGATAAAAATGATAAAAAGGCTTGGCAAACTTGTTTTCCCAATTGCGAAATGTTTAACTTATTATCCACCACAACAACCTCCAGATGCGCATGGTGCACTACTGATATCTGAGACACTTGGTAGACCATGAATATTATTTCTACGGCGAGTGTTACCAGATCCACTACCGCTACTACCACCACCACCACCTCCAGAGGAGGCACCACCGCTTCTAAAAAAAGACGATTGACTGCTTTGACTAGAACCATTTGTAAGATTCAGAAGAGGTGAAAACATTGATTGGAAGCTAAAATTACAAATTGTTTTTGGAACATAAACAAAATAACTCACAATAACATAATGAAGACAAAGAAATTTTTTACAATTTCTATTGGATTGAATCCTCCTGAAAATTTAATAAATAGCATATTTACATGACATACCTTTATCCATATGAACCATTTTTAGAAATACACTATTATATCAAAAAACCAAAGAAATTATATCGAATGTGTAGTAATGATACTATTCTGTTTAAATAGTGTGATTTTACAGATGACATGTGTATTATTTGTATTATGATTCCAATAATTATCGCTCTAGGAAAACATTTTTTAATTATTCATGGTTAAATGTGATATATCCTACTATTATATTTTCTTATATTCATTTTTTGATTGTATGATTTAAAAACATACCTTATAAAAAGGAAAATTCGTTGAAACAAAAAATTTAAAAAATCACTACTTATTTTTAACAAGATGTCTAATAATTTGATAGAGAAGAGAAATTAAAACAAAGATTGTTCTTTAAGTTTCTTATCTAAAACTTTTGGCAATCAGCCCATTGGTTTCGTTTGAAGCTGTTTACCCGCATGGTTTACTTTATATATTATAGGATTCATAGTCGTTGTATTTGTCACTGTCTGAGCAGATAAACTGCTCCTATTAATTATGAAAAATTCCAAAAAAAACATAAACATCTTTAATCAACAGAAGTGTCCAGTAATAAAACTAATATAATGGGTATTTACTCATATGATAATAACAAATATAGGCAAAAATACTTTTTGAATTGTATATATAACTGAATAATCCTGGATAAAATATCTTGATTTACACTAATTCAGTTATAAATTTTTAGTGATATTTTCAGTTAATTATTTCAGATTGGTGCAAAAGTTTCGTTGTTTCTCTTACAAAAAATTTTCAAACATAACACTTTAATAAAACAATCATTTTATTTGTAGTATGTCAACTTTCGTTATCTACCATTTGATTTTTATTTAGGAGAAGTTTTATCTATTCTAAATGTAGAAAATTTTTTAGTTATTTTAAAGGAAGTTTCCAAAAAACCTATATATACCTTATCAATTTTTTTGAAGCTTCTACAATTTAAAAAGTTACGTATAAACAAAACTACATAGTAGTTATGAGAAAGCACATTTGGGAAGTATATTAGGTGGGGAAGAATTTCATACTTTCAGGCATCCAGATTTTACGAGACTTCAAGGTTATGTGTAGTAGTATTGAAAACAGCTTTTTATAGTTTATCAAATTTTGTCATTTTTATAGATTTTTTTGTTCAGTTATGATAAAATGTTATATTGGAAGTCATAAAAAATAATTTGCATGTGATGAAATTTTAAATCTTTTTTAGAAGCGCAATCTCTACAAATGCACGCACTATATTCAGGATTCATTTCTTCGTTTGAAAACATTGAGAACGCACTTTAAAATGTTTAATTTTTTATCATACCACCTCCCAATGTTCCACACAAATTTTTAGTTGCTTCAGTTACGTTATTTTTCAGTTAAACTATATAAAAAATACATTGTCAAAAATTATCTTTAGCACAGACAACATGATAATTTATGAATATAAAAATTATACCGTTAAAAATTGCTTTATCTAATTACTACGATAACTTAATTCTCTATCACTTGCAGTAATGTTGTTTTGATGAACCAAAGTGTCATTAAAGAAACGACAGAGTACATGTAAAAACCTAATATTTATTAAACTAAAGATCACTACCTTTCTAATTCCATTAATGAATAATAATTAACTATTTATAAATCACATATTTTAATGTATTAGTTGGAGGTTTACATCATGGTATAACAAAGCAAGTTTTTTGGCATTTCTTTTTTTGCGGATGAACTTGAAAGTACAATAGAATTACTACTAGTATTACTTTAATAATCCTATACTTACATTTAATAAGCTAGGATTATTTACCAATAATCAATTCTAACAAATTTCAAGTACTTTTAATATTTTTATTAATAATTACCTATTTCCATGATAACGGAAGATATCAATTTTTAAAATAATTTACCATACTAATTACAATTCAATGATCTTTTTTTTGTTTAAATATAGTGTTTCAGTATTTTTCTATTGAAACTAAAAAACACTCTTTATAATGTACATGATGTATTAGATGAGGCCACCTGTGCATTTCATATTATGATACTAATTTTAAATAGAATTATACAACTTCATATATTTAATTCAAATAATCATTTTTAGAAAATACTTTTTTTTAAATTATGGGGTGACTTTACATGACATGAAGATAATATCTCTTTCCTTAGGTTTAGACTATAGACATTTAAATATCAAACTACTTGATCTATTAAAATACAAAACAATAAATAAATTTAAACAATTTCTATTATACTTTGGAATTGTTTATCATAATAATCACAAAAAGGTTTTTTAAACAATTTCATAACTTTTGAACTAAATAGTTTATTATTAACATAATTTGCAGTATTTTTTTTAAATTTATTTTATAATTATTGGCTTAGTTTAAAAAATAAAACTTAACTAAATAACAAAAATTTTTATAACTATTTTAGT
Source organism: Strongyloides papillosus (assembly GCA_005656395.1). NCBI lineage: Eukaryota > Metazoa > Nematoda > Chromadorea > Rhabditida > Strongyloididae > Strongyloides > Strongyloides papillosus. The sequence goes on from SRSI01000013.1 coordinate 907,946, forward strand.
GGTTTAAAAATATTTTTCATACTTAAAATCTAGAAATTTTTTAAATTATAACTAACGTAAGTTTAAAGGTCTACTTTATATATATGAAAAATATATTTTTAATAGTTGTTATTGTCAAAAATGCCATTTCATTAAAAAAGCACTTTATTTATTTCTATAATATCAAATCTTATGTTTGAAAAAAAAAGATATTTAACATATGATTTCGTTTTAAAAATTAGAACTTGTTTAAGAAATATTTTATAAAGTGTTTGGAATTATTCCAGAAACTTTTTTTGCACTACCCATTTAATGACTAGATTCTGACAAAATATCTCTCTTGTAATAATAATAAAAAAATATTTGCAACGTATTACATTATTTTTTAATATTTATTTAACAAATTTTTATACTACTACAATTTAATATTCAGTTTAACAATAGTGATATTTTAGAAATAAAAGATAAATCTTTGGAAATATTGTACAAAATTGTTGAGAAATATTTTACTATAATTCTCATTATTATAAGAATGATGTCAAATGTTATTTTAATGAAAGCATAATTTAACATTTGAATCATATTTTCCCATTAATTGGTTGTAGAAATAATATAAAGTGTTATTTATTTTATTTAATTTTAAACTAATCTTATTTTTGCTAACTTAATGAAATTTCTAGAATCCAACATTAAATAATAAATAAATATATTATTTTATGCATACTTTAATTTATACTGGTAAAAGTTTGAGGTCTCGATTCAATAAAATCAATTTTAGCTTAATAAGAAATTAATCACAAAATTTAAAGTATATAAATCAACTGAAAAATAAAATTTTTTATTAAAATCTTGTTACTTTAATTAGTAACTTCTTCTATAAAAAATTATAGTGGAATATTAATTTTTTAATAATATTTTATGCTGTTATAAAGAAGAAATGATGATTGTTGTTATTGATTACTTTTTATAATTCTCTATTTAAATTTTTCTATTAATGAATTATTAGCATTATTTTGTGAAATTATAAACTTTTTAATGTAAAATTTACAGTGATTGGCTAGAAATGTTCTAATCTGATTGTATGAGTAATAAAAGATTTGAATTATTATTATTTATACAGTATAATTCATCATCTATACAATATAATTTTTATTTATACAATATAATTAATTTTGAATATCATAAATTTTATTAAAAGAGTAATTCATTCGTTCTGCAAATAATTCATGCTTTATTATCAGTAAAAATAAATAAACCCGCCAGATTTACTGTAGGAGGATAAACAACACTTGTTTTAAAATGGTATTTTGATTGAATATAAACTATTTATTTTAATTAGTAGGTGTAAATAATTAATAACTTAAATCCCAATTTATGAGTCAATGAGACATTGGAGGTACAACTGAAAATTTTACCCCCCCCCCATTTTTATTTCATTGATAAAAAGAGCAACTAAAATAATGTATCTTGGCAAATTTATTCGGCCTGAAACATTGAGATACAGCAGCTGCAGTGAGCCAAAGTCGGAACAATTGATTTTGTTAAGTTTCCAGTAAATAAATGTTTTTTAAAAATAAATAATGTTTCTAGGTGTAAATTTTTTATTAAAAAACGAATGAGCATACTTTCGGTTTCATAAATTTACATCTTTATTATCTTTTGGATTTTTTTAAAAGTATTTTTAATTTTTTAGTACAAAAATCGAAAAGCGCATGTTGGATTTCTTTTGTAATTTTACATCTAGATTCAACAAAAAAAGAAAAATAAAAAGTGCAGATCACTGTGTTCTTGGATTTGAGTACAGGAATAAAAAAACGCATGTTCCCAATATGTTCTTTCGTTTTTTCATATAAAATTACCTATAGAAATAATATTTATTTTTAAAAAAAATTTTATTTCCAGAGGTTTGTAATAATCAATTTTCCCAACATTCAGTCATTACTGTTGTCGTATATCGAAGTTTTAGGCCAAATAAATTTTCCAACATACATTATTTTGGTTGCTCTTTTTGTTAATAAAATAAAAATAGGGGGTAAAATTTTTAGTTGTACAAAATTTTTGAAAAATTTTCGACTAACTCAAAAAACGGGATTTAAAATGTATAGGTAAAGACTATATATAATTTGTTAGTACTGCATTTTGGCAATAATATTCTGGATAATTTATTATATACATTTCTCTTACTGTTTATTAACATGAAATTGAAGGTTTTTAACAATCTATATTTATCTTTGGGTAATAAATATTTAATTTCTCTAAATTTTATAGTTTTTGATCACATGTATCCTAAAAATTTATGGAAAATTTTATTTACATTGTTATATTATTATTATACTGTTTAAAAGTTAGCTGTCTTGAATAAATTATTTGTAAAACAAAATCGTAACCACTGGTTGAGAATAAGATATCAAACAATTTTGTATACTACATAGTAAAAGTAATTAGACGTTAAAAAATTCAGAATAAAATTTATAATTATAAATGAACATTATAAACAGATATCTAAACTAATAAAAGTTTTTATCTAAAAAATTATGAAAAAAACCTTAAAAAGTTTAGCTCTTAAATTAATAATATTATTGATTTTTTTATTACAATTTATTTATGTAAATTTCAATTATTCAAATATAGCATTTGAGATATTTATTTTGACATGCTGACAATTGTTTTATTATCATCTATATGATTTAAGAATATTACATTAAAGTTAAATTAAACCTTTGTACAATAAATTATAATTTTAAATATTTATTTAGCACTGTTTTCAATCTTATTTAACAACATATTGTTATTTTAGTATAAGTTTGTACAAAATATATTTCTTAAAAATATAATTTTATTTCTTAGTCACAATGAATTTAACATTTCAAAATATTAAATCTTTAGCTAATTTTTATTTATTGTGTTTCAGTTATAATCTTTAACTACAACAAAATTTCAGTAAATGTAAATTTCATCTACAAAATTACTTGCATCCAAATTTTATAGAGAATAATTAATGTTTTTATTATTTTTAACATATTAAAACTTATGGGAATAATTATTTTAAAAGGTAAATAAAAAGTTATACTACTAAGTACTATTTTTAAAGACTCTCATTCAAAATTATTTTCATTCATTTTTTGTGTTGGATGTGTGATTATTTGGATTATATTGTCAGTTTTCCTACTACAAAATGATATAAATAGAAATAAGTGGAAAATCACTAAAATACAGGAAATGGATAACATGTGTCAAATTCCTAAATTTAATATTTGGGATAAATCTATATCTCGTTATATAACTAAAAAATATAAGAATAAGAAATGTGTCAAAACATATGAAAACAATTATTATACTCTAAATAATGGTTTATTAAAATTAAACTCTAGTACATTAGAAAACAGTACATGCTTCTATGCGTGTATCTATCCCATTGGTGATAACTCGTTAACAAAAGGAAAGTACGAAAAAATAGTAAATCCTGTTATTTTAGATTGTGATACATTTCACATATATTGCAGAAAACCAAATATAACAATTTTTGAAGATTTAAATTTTCACATAAGAAGTATTAACTTTAATAACCAAGTATCATCGAATGTTTCAAAAATAAATCAAAATTTTGTTGAAAGTAGCAAAAAATATAATGTACATATATTTGTTATTGATTCTTTATCCTATTATCAAGCTAAAAGAGGATTTGAAAAATCAAGAAATTTGTTTAGAGAAAAATACCAAAGTATAGAATTTCCTTTTTTAAATAGAGTGGCAGATAATAGTAGACCAAATGCTTATAGCTTTTTAATGAATAAAAATAGTTTGAACATTATTGATATCTTTGGAACTAAACGCACAATAATAAATGACTGGAAAAATGATGATCCTTGTAATGTTCCTCTGAATGACACAACGTATATTATTAATCAATATAAAAAGATGGGTTATATAACAATGAATGCAGAAAATTATTGGTACGGTGGTGTTTTTAATTGGAATAATTGCAAATCGTTTACCAAACAACAGGCTGATCATACTTTAAGAACATTTCAATTAGCAAATAGAGTAATTAGTTATAAACTTGTTGACAGAATTACACGAGAAAGATGCTTTGGACATGGAAATTATTTGTTTGAATATTTGAAACAATTTTCTGAAAGATATAAAGATAAGCCTCATCTATCACTAGTCTGGGAATCTAATGCAGTTCACAACGATATAAATGGTATAATGGATTTTGACAATTATTTCGAAAACTTTTTCAGTGAGAATATAAATTTATTTAAAAATTCTTTCATGTTTGTAATGTCAGATCATGGGTTTAGATTAGGCTCTTTCCAAGATACACAAATAGGTAAATTTGAAGCAGACAATCCATATTTAATGATTTCTGTTCCAATTGAATTACGAAACAACAAGCAATTACTAAAAACTTTAAAAGAAAATTCTAATAAGCATATATCTCACTTCGATGTGTATGCAACATTGCTTGATATTTTAACGGAAGCATCAAAAACAAATTTTGAAAATTTAAAAGAATTTGATTTATCTTCTATAGTTAATTTTAAAGTCAAAGGCAAGAGCATGTTAAGACCATTACAAATTAAAAATCGAAGTTGTTATGAATTATATGTTCCATTAGAAAATTGTCTTTGCCAATTTAACTTTACAAAGAAATATTTTATTTCAAATAAAGAGCAAAATAGTCTTAAGTATGCTTTTCTTGATGAAATTAATAAAAATATTATAAATAATAATCTCACAAATATATGTGCTAAAAGATCTTTGAATAATAACTATAAATTTAATATTGGTAAAGCATATCTTAAGAATGAAACTCCAGTTTACGAAGTAAAAGGACATGTTTTGCCAGGGGATGGTATCTTTTCTGGTTTCTTCAATGGAGATTTTCAATTAATTAATAATGAATTATTAAGAATCAATTCATATCGTAGTGAATCAGAAAGTTGTCTTTATGAAGGAAAAAATAGCAAATATTGCTTCTGTAAAAAATTGATAAAGCAAGATTAGAAAATTGTTATGTTTGTTGTAATATTGTGGTGTTTGTTATCAAAATTTTATTATTAAAAATTGTTTTATAATTCTTATTTAAAAAAAAGATAAATGCATTTAAATACTCGTTTACTACTGATAAATTTTATGATATACCAAGAGTATTAATGCAAAAGTATTGTTCTATTTCAATTTTTTTGCTTTTATATACTTTTATAATGACTTTGGGTTGTATGCATGCAACGAAAAATGCAAAGTTAGCATATTTGACTCCCTAAGTTTAAGAATTTCATCCTTAAATTTTGAATGTAAATATATTCGAACATGTACTACGAAAATATAAAAAAAAACTTAAAAAAGTTTTTAAAATGTGGAGAAAATTGAAGCCAACTTGCCAAAAATGGTGATTTTTTTGATTTAATGATCGGCCACAATTTATTATAAATTTAACGGACACAAAAATTTAATTTATATTTGTGTCATTACTACGTGTTAATTAACTTTGTTACTATAAAAATAAACAAAATCGTTACTTTTTGGAATTTCCGGAAGGTCTTTTAAAACAAAAATACAAAAAACGGAGTAGTACTTAGAGAAATTTCAAGTTTCATCAATTTGAAAGACTCAGGCATCAACGTTTACTATTTTTAGTGAATATTTTTAAAATTTAGACCAATTAAGAAAGTAATTTAACAAATGATACTTTTTTTCCTCACATCAATTTACATTTTTAATTTTAATGTTTTTCTGCTTATATAGAAGAATAATAACTTTTTTTTAAAAAAAATTAAATATCTTTTTAAGAGATTTAAAAATTATTGAATGGTTTTATTGGAAAGGTTATTATTGAACTATTAATTTAATTATTCGAAGTACAAAATATTTGTCCAGTAAAGTTTAGCAACAATTAATTTTTTGTTATGAAAAAGTATAGAAATAAAAAAACTGAATAAAAATTCAAAATTTTTGAAAAAATCAATATACGTTAATATTATATTTAATTCATGCGCACATAAAAGGATGAAAATAAATTCTGATTCTCAAATTATCCCTTCACCATTATAAGAAGTAGCGTCGTTTTAAGCATTTGAATATTATCGAAAAATACAAAAAGATATCATTACATATAAAGTAGCAAAAACGTCAATTAGCAAAAATATAAATTCTACTGATTCACCACTTTAGTATTAGAAAATATATTATATAAAATTATATTTCATATTGGATTTATCGAAATTCATGCATCGTTTTGATAAATATTTCAAATTAAAATTTAGATAATGTAATAGTTATAAAATAAAAATAAGTTAATTCTTACAACATTAAAAATATCTAAAGGAAAGTATTCTCATTTTTAACTAGCAATAATATATAATTAACTTATAATTGGTTGTAGTTATGATTTAATTAAAAGGTATAGATTTCTAGACGCCTAAGACGACGCTACTTTTAAAATAAGTGAGGTGATGATACAAGAATCAGAATTTATTTCCATTCTTTCATATACACATAAATTAATATAAAAAACATTAAATGTGGCAAAAATTTGAATTTTTAATAAATTAGTATTTTGAACACTTTGTTAAAAAATATTGTTTTATATTAAAACATAGACAACCTGTCACTAGTAAGATAAAATATATTTATTTGTAATAATTTTTATAAAGTTTCTAAACTTTCACTAATGCATTATGATAAATAAAAAAGATGGAAGGTAAAAAATAGTAAAATTTAAATGTATTTGTTCTTAATAATACGAATACTCTTTTAACAAATTCATTGCAAAATCATTTCTATAGAACAATATTGCAAGTCTAATTTTACATGTAAAAATTTATTTTTTAATAATTAAGAAATTATATTAATTCTATTTTAACTTTCTTCAACATTACTACTTTATAAAACAATACGTGCTAGAAATGTTACATACGAACTAATTTTAAAAAGTTTGATTTCTTCAATTTGTAAATAAACTAAATTATGTATTGTACTTTTTTTGTTAAGCAAAATTAAATTATTTATAATATGTAAAATTCAATCCATGGTTTTCGATTTTTGTTAATTTTTGTTTAAAGGAAAAAGCTCTAAAAATGCACAAACAAAAACTTTTTTATTGGTCAGCTAAATTTCATTTGTTTAACAGTGTTTCATCAAAATTTTTAAATAATATTTTATAAAATAAGAAAGAAAAAACAATAATGCTTTTACATAATTTACTATATTTGACTTTTGGAATACTGGCTGATCTTGATAACTTTCCTGTGATTAAATAACAATGCCATAGATATGCATTAAAATGTTGGACGTATCATTTTTTAGTTTTTGATTTTTTAGTAAATTTTAGTTTCAGACATTTATGGATATAAAATCACTAATATGTGTAATATTAAAAATGAGTCTATTGTCTATTTTGTTTATCTCATGTGGAAAAAGGGCTTTATTACAATGTGTCGATAATGATAAATTTTTAGAAACACCACAAAACAAAGACCGATTATGGGAGTATCCATATGATATCTTGTTTGCAATAATCGTTTAATTGAATGTGGGTTTTTACTGGTACAATTTGTTTCTACGATCAATATACGTATTTTTTTACTAATGCTTTTAATTCAACAGAACAATTTACTGTTGATTTAAAATTTAATCTGTGATTTCCCAGTGCAGTTATATTTACTTTAACAGAATATTTAGGACTATAAAATTGTAAATCATTGCAAGTTTTTCAGAATACTAAGTATCATATTTATATTTACCGGGTGTATTCCTTTTGGGAAACCCAATATTTCTAGAATCTGAATTAATCAAAGAATATTTCTTGCATCATGCACTATATAACCTTTTAAATTTGAAAAAGTAGGTCTAATTTTCTGCCCTGCTATTATTACTTGTTTATCAATTAGCTGTCTATGAACAGATTTTTTATCTTTGATTCTTTATAATTACCTGGAAAATGTGCAATTGACGAATAATCATAGCCAATATATAATCTAACATAATTTAATGCCAAGTATTGCATTACATGAATTTTGGGTCAATATATTTATCAATTTCAAAAATATATTTGCTATTATCTTTTCTTCTAACTGTTTGAATTAATCCCAAATACATCATAACTTTTTTTGCAACACAACTTGGTTTTTTACTACAACTAACATCAATTTTCATATCATGTACTATTGTTCTAAGTAAATTATACTACCATTAAAATAGTATTCTAATAAATTATTCTTTTTATCGTATAAAATCTAAAAAATGAAATAAATTTCTTTATACATTTTTTTTGTTTTCGCAATTTGATTTCTATAATGAACAAAAATTTTGTCTTCGCTATAACTTTATTCAAATATAACTGATTTTTATGACTAAATTGCTAAAAGATGTGTTTTTCTATCTTAGAGGCAGATTGATTTTGTTTTTCGTTTAAAAAATTGGACAAGTTATCTTTAAAAAATCCTTTTTTAAGCTCTTTTTACATAGTTTTGTTACTCGATAAACATTCCATAAAATTAAATGGAATAATTTGGTTTATAAGCCAATAGAAAGGATAAAATCTGGAGTCGTGGAGAAATTTGTTATTATAGAAATTGATAAAGAACTGGCAAAGTTATAAACCAAAGAGTGATAATCTTTCAGAAATAAAAATTTAAGAGTTAAATATCTAAAGCATAGCTAAAACTTAATGAAAACAAGTGATATAATATTTGTTATATAAATCTATGTCTAACTTAAAACATGAAACTATAAAAAAAGTTTATTACTCAACAACGAAAGACGTTAAATTCATTTTAATGTCAACTTTTTTTTTCATCGTCTTCACAAAAACCAATTTTGTTTTTGTAAAAATTTTTTTCAAACTTAGTCAATTTCTATGATTGAATAATCATAAGGTGTATTTTTTCTAACTTAGTGGGTAAATTTTTATTTTAAAAGTTTTAATATATATAAACCACACACGAAAAAATAAGGAAGCATTTTTGCATGAAATTAATGAATTTCCCCCCACCTAATAAAATTTGAATTTTCTTGATTTTCGACTAATTTTATCGCAATTATATCGCACATAAAAATTAAAGCAAAAATTGGAGAGTTATTAAAAGAAATTTCTACTTTTTTATTATATTATTATTATTTTAAAACTTAGATTGTTTTCTGAATACTTATTAAATACAAGATTAGAATTTAATTTTATGTAAGATTATAAATGTTTTCATGAAGAGCATTTACAAACACACCACAATATTTTTATTAATAAGTTTAAATGGTTTGAATTATTATAAATTACACCTTTAATGAAATTACACTCTTCTGAAGACCAAAAATTATTTTTATGGCTTTAAAGGCCCTATTTAAAAATCGAATCTATAAAAAATTATAAATTATATGGATTTTTATCTATAGTAAAAAATATCTTTGCATATTTAAACTGAATATAAAAACAAATACTAAAACAATATTTATAATTACTAATATTTTGTGTGGTTGAATAATAATTTTTGGCTTTTTGTTATTATTATTACGAATTTTTTATATTTATTGTTGCCAGTGAATTGTTTAGGACAATGATTTTTGTTAAAACTTTACAACTTTACACGAAATTGAGTTCTAACAGCATGTTTTATGTATATTGGAAAAAAAATTAGATCCTAAGATTAGTATTATATCAAAAACATTAAGATTAAATAAAAGTTACAGTATTTAAAATATAAAATATGTATAATTTTGTAAAAAAAACAGCAAAATTCTGCGACACAAAAATATTTTCCATCGTTTAAAAAATTTTTGCTGTAGCTTATAATTTTAAAAATTTGAATAAATGTTGATTTTTTTAATAGGTGGGAAATTTTTTTGCATTTCAGATAGATTTGTCAAAATTTTTCCCATTTTTTTTTTCTGTGTAAGATAAATTGTAAAAAATGCCTTTTAAAATATTAATAAATTATGTGCTAAATATATACAATTAAAAAATTAAAAGTTACAAAGATTTAAATAATATATATTTATGTATTATCACTTTATTCAATTAATTTTTTATACACACAAATTAAAATATTTTTAAAATAAGTTTTTAAAAAGTCGAACAATTTTAAATATGTAAGACAAGCAAAATATTAGTATTATATCCTCTTTTTACATCCCTGTATAGCATCAGGAAGTTTTTGATTATATTCTTTGATCTTAGATACTATTTTATGAAACTATAACAATATATATATTATTTTTAACCATTATTTGATTATTTTCTGTGTCAATGTAAATTTTATAGAATTTCATTTGTCAGTAAATTTTTAGATAAAACATTACAGAAGACAAAAAACCTCATCTTAAAAATGTTAAATTTAGAATTCGTGTGTTAGAAAAGCTGTGTATAATTTTTTGAATTATTTAAATTTTCCGGAGGAAAAAGGTTATGTATAGTAATATAGTAACATTTTTTATTGGTCAATATTTTTATTGTATCCATAAAAATATATAACTAATTAAGAATAGATCTGAAAATTAGTTTAGACAAAATAAAATTATTTTAATGAATATAACGTGTTACATTATATTTTTTCTTCGTTTGAAAAATAATAAACTTATTACTATATGGATCTTATTTTTATCATGTTAGGTAAATGTGTTTGGCTAAATGTGTAAACATTTAAAATTTTAAGACATATAAAGTAAGAATAATAATAATTGGTTAAAGTGTTAATGCTTTTATTATTTATGATAAAAATAATTTGTTATAAAATTTTTGATAAAATTAGAAACTGTCCACTTTTGATGAAATTCATCTCCACTATATCTTAGTCAAAATAAATATTAGGTTGTTGCAAAAGTTCTGTCGTATTTTTTATGGTCATTTTTAATCATCAAAAAAACACGATTACAATTGATATAAAATTAAGTTATTATAGTAATTAGATAGTACCACTGCTTAACTTTAAAATTCGTATAATCACAATTTGTTACACCGTCTATGCTACATTTTCTTTTGCTAAACATAAATATGGTCAGAAGTAATTTTTGACACTGTATTTTCTAAGAGCTCCAACTAAGACAAATGACAACTGATACTTCCAAAAATTTTTGTATAGCATTGGAAAGAGATGTAGTAAATGTTGGAACTATGTTAAGATCGTTCTCAAAGTTTCAAGACAAAGAAATGAATCTTGAAGATGAAGTATGGATTTGTATGGCTTTAGCTTCGAATAAAGATTTTTTGAAATTCTATAATTTCCAAACTACTTTTAATGACCTCTATTATAAAATTCTATCAAAATTAGACAAAAAATTCTAAAAAAATTACGTAATTCGAAAAATTACAAAAATTTTGTTCTTCAATATGATGACATGTGACATTGAAGACTCAAAAAAATCTGGATAAGAGAAGTTATGAATTTCTCTCGCACACAAAATACTTTCCAGATGTTTCTCCATCTAATCACTACTTACTCTTATCTCTACATAGCTTCTGGGATGCTAGATACTTTAGTAAAGTTGGTAAGACAAATATTGGTTTTTTTAAAACTTTCTTCAAAAAGAATGAGAAATTCTTCACATTTGGAATCGATAAGGTGGCTACTTAATGGAGACTAGTTGTAAATTATATTCGATAATATATTGTAAATAAGACATATTTCTTATTAAAATTACAATCATTTAAAAATTTTGTAAAAAATACGACAGAACTTTTGCAACAACCTAATATAATTACTTTGCAATGATTTTCTATTAGTTTTTAGTAGAATTATAAAATATTTTTTACATAATTGGTTATGATTTTCAAAAACAATAAAATTTCATTGAGTTAACATGTAAAATCAGATGTTATAATTTGATAAAAATATCTTTATGGTGATTAATTCTTTTGATGGCTGTTAATAAGAACATTTGGCAAATTTTTTAAAAGAACATACATTTACCGTGATATTAAGTAGAAATATTTGAATAAAATTCTATATTTTTATCATTAAAATTTAAAAACATTACAGTTATTTTATGCTTTGAACTTTTAGCAGTAAATGAATATCTGCGGTAATTTTTAACAATGTAATTAAATTACAGTTATTGTATAACAATTCGTATTGAAAGATGACGCTAATATTGCTTAGATTAAATCTTTTCTTCGAGATAAACCATTATTATATTCTTGAGAGTACGATATCAAAGGATTATTTTTCATAAAAATTATGTTTTTCAAATACTTTAAATTTGTTGTAACCTTTGCTCATAGCTAAGGCTATGAGTTTAGCACCAAAATCCATTTATTTCAGTGAAGACTAAACTGTTTTATTTATAAAAATATGCTATTTAAGTAGAAAATAATATAAATGAAATTATAATAATAACATAATAAATTATCATATATAAATATTTATATTTAAATATTACATCCCTCCAGTTTTGATTTGGCTTCGGTAACGATTTCATCAGATAAAGGTTGAGAGGTTAATTTGACATAGCGAGAAGTTCTACGAGTGATACGTCTTCCAGGCTCCATAATAACGTAAACAGAATTGTTAATTTTTTGTAGTACGTAGCATGGTTCCCAATCGGCATTAATGTCTGGCCTCGGTCTATAATACCCATGTAGAAAAAGTGGTATAATAGTTGTACTCTCAACGGGGCTTATAGTATTTGATAGTTCTCGATTTTTATCTTGAAAGAAACGTTGGAGAGGAGTATATTTTTCATTATCTTTACCATATGGGGTTTGGCGAGATTTTTCTAGGACTTTCTGGATTGCTTTAGTTTTCGGGATGTTGTCATCGTACATTCTTTGTAAATCGTATTTCAAAGTTTTTACCATGCGTTCGGCTTTGCCGTTAGTATAATGTTCAAACAGTATTGAAAAATGTGGTTCAATTCCTTTTGAGCATAAGTAGTCCGTTAATTCTTTACTTCTGAAATTTGATTGATTGTCGAACTGTATCATATCAAATGTTCCGGTAAGTTGAATTATTTGATCTATAAACTTTATGACTGTTATAGCACGCATGTTACTAATCCACGATGCAAACGTGTAGTTACTATATGCTTCAACCAAAGTGATGAAGAATGAAGAGTAAGCTTCACTGTACCCAATATCTACGTAAGCTTTCTGCATTAAAGAGTATTTTATCTTTCTATTTGTTTTAGGTATACGTAATTCTTTATTCTTATAGCAAGCAGAACAATTACTCAGAAACGACTTGACAATGGTAGTGAATCCGACACAGGAAAATTTTCTTTGTATTCTATCAACCATTATAGCATAACCTTCGTGAGATTTATGTAGTAAACGACATAAATGTGAAACGGTGGACTTTGGTATAACAATCTTACCATCTAAAGTAGTAACTAACTTATCTTGTGATATTTTGAAATTTGATAATTTTTGCATGTGTTTTGGTAAAACTGTGATATCATTTGACTTATTTGTTCCATCTAAAAAAGTATAAAGTAATTGTATATGTTCATCGCGTTGTTGAAGTTCTTGCCATTCTGGCCTAGACGGGAAAAAGTCCCAGTTGAAAGATCTATTTATTGAACATATTTGAATAGCCGGAAATTGTTCAGCATTACCAGTTTCAACTACCTTTAAACATCTGGATAGACAGTCCGCTATGAAGTTGGACTTTCCTTCCATATATTTAATTGTTTTAATACGATACTGTTGCATATGAAGTTTCCATTTATTCAGACGTGTTGAAAGATTTGGTTTAGAAAAAATGTACGTCAGACATTGGTGGTCCGTTATAATGGTTACAGGAACTCCGTACAAAATCAAATTCATGTGTGTCAATGCTGCTGAAATTGCTAATGCTTCCAAGTCGGTAGGGGGGTAGTTCTTTTCACTCCCATGTAAAGATCGATTAAACATGGCAATAATTTTCATGTCTCCGTTCACCTTTTGAAGCAAAACTGCGCCTATTCCAATTTTGCTAGCATCTGTTACCAGGAAGAATGGCCAAGATTCATCTAGAGCTTTAGCAAAGTTAGGTGCGGTTAGAATGGGGGCTTCAAGAAGACTCTTCTTTACTTTCTGGAAGCTTTCCAGAGCTTGTTCAGTCCAGGTGAAGGTTGGTTGAGTGGAAAGATCATATAATGGTTTTGAATCAATTGTATAGTTCTTTAAAAATCGACGTAGGAAGTTTGCAAGACCAAGGAATGACAACAATGTTTTCTTATTTTGTGGTATTGGAAAGTCCATTACCTTTCTTAATTTTTCTGGGGACATAGCAAGACCGGAAGAAGTAAGTCTCATACCTAAGTAACTAACCTCTTTTTGTAAAAATTTTGACTTCTTAAGATTCAATTTTAGTTCGTATTTTTGTAGTAATTGGAAGATTTCATTTAATATTTGAAGGTGTAAAGTTGTAGAAGAAGTGGCAACTAAAATGTCATCGATATAAATGTAGACATCAGTGGGATATTTTTCTAAAACAGGCTTGAGAACCATTTGCATGATTTTTTGGAAAATCCCAGGGGCTACTGATAACCCAAAAGGTAGAACAGCAAACTGGTAGTGTTTTACTCCAAAATTAAAAGCTGTGATCACTTGAGCTTCTGGAGAAAGTTTCAACTGCCAATATCCTTTATTAAGATCCATTGTGCTAAAAACCGATTTGTTTTCCAACTGTACAAAAATATTGTCAATCAACGGTAACGGTAAATTTTTATAACGTATATGTTGATTCACTTTAACAAAATCCAGGCACATACGGATAGAACCATCTGGTTTCTTAACAGGAAGGATAGGTGAGTTGTATGGACTCTCACTTTCAACTATTACGCCCATCTGTTCCATTTCTTTTATTTGTACTTGCAGATCTTGAAAAACTGCTACTGGAATTGGACGAGATTTCTGTTGTACAGGTTTTTCATCAAGTAGTTCAAAAGTAATTGGTGGGATTTTTGACGATGGTTTATGAAACCCTGAGGAAGCAACTACATCATAATTTGACAATAATTTCTCAACAGTTGTATCCGGACTTATATTATTCACGGACCACAATTTTTGTAATTTGGATTGAAGTACAGGAGATTTTGATAGTGCATTAGTTCCTAAAATAGCATCGATGTTATTTAGTGATTGTACAACTAACATGGACACCAAAATATCTTCTACTAATAGTTCTACTGATCCAAGAAGATGTAAAGGTTGATTTTGCACGTCGCTAACTATGATACGAGGATTTTTCTTAATGACTGAAAGTGGATGTATTTCTTTCACTTTTGAGATTGTAATGAGTGAAACTTCAGCTCCTGAATCTAGGAGACAATTACTTTCTTTACCTTGTACATTACATACAACTACACTTTTTTTACCATTTAAGACAAGGCGATAAACATTTAAGATTTTATTATCATCATCACTAACATCTATGGGTTTATCACATTCAATTAAGTTTACTTTTTTACGAAAATCTTTTTTTGTAGTTGATGGACCAGTATTCTCTTTTTTATAGGTAGGATCACGTTGAGTTTCTTTCTTTAATGCTGCCAAGACTTTAGCTTTCAATAAAGAATTTTCTCTATTTGATGAACAGTAGTAGTCGAAGATTTCATCGTAACGTTTTAATCCTCTTGCAGCTGCCAACCAATACTTAGCAATTTCTGAATCTGGCAAATGACGAAGCTCAGATAGTTCGTTAATCCATCCTTGAAGACGGTTGATGTATTGTATTGGTGAATCTGCCTTTCTACTATTGTTGATCAGTAATTGCTCCAAGATAATTTCTCTCCTCTTATTTGAAAAGTTGGGCTTGTAGTTTTCTATCCAGGCATCAGCAAATTCTTTGAAGTTATTGTAATCCTCAATTTTCAATGCTTTATAAGCAATGAGAGCTCCTCCTGATAGATATTCTTTAAAAAGTTGGTGTTGCGAAGTGGTTTCTAACCCGCCATAACGCATTTCAAACTTTTCTAAGAATTCACGAGGATTCTTGTCATCATAAGGTTGAAGAACTGGTAAATCGACTTTTTCTTTGCCAGAACATTTTGTACCATCTTTCATTCTTCTCTTTAAGCATCCATACTTGTATGCAAGAGTGAAGATAAGAGGCATGTGTTCAGCGAGAGTTGGACTGTTCTGTGGGTTACATGTCTTTATTTGCATCAGTAATTTGTTCAGATCAATTTCGCCTGTAGCATCACATATATCCGCCAAGAACATTCCTCGTTGTTGTGCATCTGCAGACTCTGTTTTGATTGATTCAATCGGTGGAACCTCCATGTTGTAACCTTTGCTCATAGCTAAGGCTATGAGTTTAGCACCAAAATCCATTTATTTCAGTGAAGACTAAACTGTTTTATTTATAAAAATATGCTATTTAAGTAGAAAATAATATAAATGAAATTATAATAATAACATAATAAATTATCATATATAAATATTTATATTTAAATATTACAAAATTAGATGATTTACAATTTTATTATGTTTTATAAAGTATAAACGATTATACATTATGTTTAATGCTAATAAAAAAATGCAAATAAATTTTTTATAATACGTCTTTCTTTTGTCATAGAAAAAGTTAATGGAATAACACATTACGGAATTAAATATTAAGTTAATTTCATATTAAATTTATATTGGGAAGATATTTTTTAAAAAAAAATTATATTTCATTAATTTTTGTTTTGTATTGTAACTATGTAAATCACTTATTTTGATATACAAAACCGACTTATTATTAAGTTTTAGGATAGGAAGAATTTGATGTACATTATTAAGATAATCGTAAAAATAAGCAACATATCTGAAGTCATTTTGACATAAAATAAAATCTTTACCAACTTAACATTACCCTTGGAATACCACTTTAAAAGAATCGAAATTAATTCTATGAATTTCTATGAAGAAGTGTCTCTCATCTACGTAAATAAGAGTAGAGATTGTTTCTATTAATTGGTTACATTAAATATAAAAAATGTTAAAATAAAATATTTATTTCAAAAAATGGTAAAAATAAACTACAGTTTGTTGGAGCTGTCTTTGAATAAGTTTTTGTATTGGCCAATCGAATTGACTTAAATCCCTCTCTATCTGGCTGTATTGTTTTCATATATGTTAAGTATTGAAAGGTAGACTAAAAGTCTTGGTTTATCAAGTATAAAGACTCAATATGCATACAACCATAGAAGTATTTTCTACTAAATGAGATTTCCAAATAATAGCTGAGCTAAAGTTTTGAGTAAAACAGACTGACAATAAAAGTTGTTGAACGATAAGAATAAATTTCATTCCTTAACAGTAGCAGTAACTAGAGTCTCTGAGTTGTTGTGTTCAAGTTTGAGTGCAAGTTCTGGTAATTGAAAACGATCATCTTCAACGCGATTTAATGGTAAATTTCCCACAATCGGTCAATCTAATTTCTAGATAATGATTTCGTGTTAAATTTGTTCAATTCCAACTTTTGCGGAGCAAGTTGATCCAACGGTTGTATATTCAACATCTATTCCCCTTTTTGTTTAATAAACTTCAGTTGAAAAGTATTTCGGCAAACCAATTTTACTTTTGGATATTTAAAATGTTTCCTACTATTCCTTTTTTACGATGATGAAGTTTACTTTTTCAAAAAGAACTAAAATTTTCACATGTTCAATTTGAAATTAATTTGATACAATGAAAGTGGAAACTATGAGATGTGATACTTGTTAGATTATCGGTTTGTTTAAAAGTTTGTAAAATTTTATAAAAAATTTGTCACTGCTATTGTTTTCTATAGGCTCGGTTTTGATACATTCGACTTTAGAAACTTGGTTTTGACTCATTAATATGCAATTTCTACGCACATTGTCAAATTACTACCAGTTCTATTATTCCAGTCAACATATATCTTTATTCTATCTTCACACAACTTTCCTTCAAATCGAGTGCATAAAATTTTGCAGCAATTAAGCACTTAAAATCAATTCTTTTTTGCAATCCTCGACAGTCAGTATGTTGGATGAGGTATTTTCCTCCCAGTAATCAACAAAACAATGGAATCTCATTTATTTCATTCGGTTATGATAATGCTTAGAGTCTTAGTTATTCTTGAATTTAAGTTTGTTCAGCAGAAGTTTGAGATATCAACAGTAGTTGAAAGTAGTTTAAAACGTAACAGCTGGAGCGAAATAAGATTTTCCGTTCTTCAATCCGTTATTGAGAGGACACGGTTGATGAAGAAGTACTTAGACATTTCAATTCGAACTACATGAAAACTTTCTAATTCAATTCCACGGCTATTTCTAGGCAACCTAACGAGGATGGCCAATCCCTGTTGCGACAATGTATAGTTAGGCCTTGTGGTGCTCCTGTAAAAGTAATTGTTAATAAATGAAAATAAAAAAAATAATTAAAAAAATTATTAAACCGCAATGGTAATATATAGTAATATATAAATCAGGAAAAATTGAAATACAGTGAAAAATATTCGCTAGATAAAAAATTTTCCATTAAGGTGACGCAATTCAACTGACAAGTCATCAAAAGAAAAATCGTTCCAGGAGTGAAACTAATATTCAATTCATTGTATAAACTAAACTTTACAACAAAAATATATTATAAAATGAATCCTTAAGAGGAAAGACATTATTAGCGAGAACAAATATCTAATGAACATTTTCATGATTATGGCTAAATGATAAAATCACTTTCTTTTATACTGTCAATATTCGTGTACTTTTAAAATATTTCTATTACTCATATGTGTACATTGTAATTGATAACCTTTATCTATTTCATAAATTTTGAAATAGATGGGAGGGGTAACTGTTTTATATTTTATGAGATAAAATAAAAATCATAGTTCTCTGTCATATTAAATGATTAAAAAATAGCAACAATCTCTCTTTGTGTATTATAGAATATTTATTTAGAAAAGAAGTTATCATTTTAAGAAATTTTTATCACGTGAAGACGATATTATATTGATATAGAAAATAAAATTTAATTTTAATAGGCATACGTATGATGATTAATGCACAAAAGATTATGTTTAGTGAGAAATTGTTTGGAAAGAAAACATTTATGGTTAAAACAATTTCGATTTACATTAATTTTTATGTTTAAATTGAATAATTATATATAAATGTTGGATAAATTTGATTCTCGAATAAAATTTATTGTAATTAATTTTGTTATGCTTTATTTATGGTTTAAATTCAAGCAACATTTAATATATTAAATTATATATCGTCATGACTTTTACATTTGAATTCTAATAAAAATTGTTATCATAACCTTCGTGAATAATGATATTGCTAAAAAATTATCTATTGACATAAAGGAAAATAAAATATATGATTGACACATGACGTGTAATTTTTAAAATCGTGGTAAAATAAAAAGTGTCATATTTAGAGATAAGAGTTTATCAAAGTGTCTAAAATAATTCTAAGTTTTCTCAAAAAATTTATTTTCATGTAATCGCACATAACAAATGGGAGAAACTTTGACAGTTCTTTATAAAATGCAATAAAATGTATCATAGTTTAAAAAAAAATTAAATTTTTTAAAATTTTGAAATTATCAAGCAACAACAAAAATGTTTTAAACGACGTAAAATATAAGGCTGTTTATTAATTTTACCATTTTTTTACAAAAACATATATTTACATTTTTAAATAATGAAACTTTTTTAATATTGATATTTTTATGATATTTTACTCGTTTTAGAGTTTAACTTGCTTTTTTAATGTATTATGAAATGCTCTATTATAAGCCAATTTTGTGTAATATAACAAACGTTTTACAAAGATCATTGTTTTAAACAATCCACTAACAAAAATATGTTTAGAAATTTAAACATTTTATAAAAAAAAAACGAAAAATATAATTACTTAGCCACATTTCGATTTTTAAAGATGGTATTTAAGAAGATTATAGACAAACGTTGAGCTATCAGATGAATATAATTCAATAAAAAAAATGCAAATATAGTAGTTCAAATAAATGAAACATAACGAAGGACTGTGATACATTAATAAATGTTGTTTATAAAAGCATTTCTAATTTTTTTAAAATTAACTTATAATGTTTTATTTTGAAATGTATTGTAGAAAAATGGCAAATTATTTTAATAATTTTTAATTATTGTTTTGATTTTCATATGCGAAATAATCACGATAAAATTAGTCACAAGGAAAAATTTTATTTTTTATAAATGAAAAAATTACTTCATTTTACACAGATCTGTGCTTATATTATTTGGTTCATAAATACCGAGATGTTTTATTCAATATTTTTAATCATAAATAACTTTTTTATTAATTTTAATATTGTTACGATATCAATAAAATCAAACAATCTTCCTTTTGCAATTTTATGAGTGTGCTTAATCCAGTGATAAGTTTAGTTTATTTATTATTCTTATTAAAATTTTAAAAACATTCTTTGGAAAATTTTATTATCGTAAACATATTCCAATCAAGCTTATTTTTTCTATTTAAGAAGAAAAACGTATTATAGAAAGATTATATTTTTTAGATTTTGATCCAAGCTTAGTTTGTCAGATATATTAAGAAGATTAATGGATACTAAACTTTACTAAAAAGTCAACTAAGTGGACATATTTATCATAATTATTTTTAATAACGCTCTTATTATTTATACTTACTATAATCGTATTTTTGTAATTAAAGTTTACTATTTGCATTAGCTTAATTTAAGTAACTGTAAATGGTAAAAACTCTCTTGTAACTATTTCCAATTCTTAATGAAAACAGGTTGAATTTGATGAGGAAAATGTAGTGATGTTAAAAATATTTTTAATAACATTCCTTTTTCTAAAATAAATTCATTTTATATAACGATTAATGTTATATTCTTTCTTAATAAAATTTAAATATTTCAAATTTTCTTTTCCATATATTTAATTTTTGTAGGTCTTGAAATCTTGACTACATTTTCTCTTAAAATTTTTAATGTTTGGAAGAAACAAATATAGTAAATTTAATATTCAATTTTCAAAACTCATAATAAAAATGTTACTACATTGTATATAATATCCATAAATTAATAAATAAAATAAGAAACCAAATGGTGTTTTATAAAAAAGTATTATTTAATTTAAATATATTAAATGCTAATCCATTTAAATTTATACTTTGTTAGTTATAGAATAAAATTAAGCTTAAAAAATTAAAAGTCACTAACATCATACCAAATGTTATATAATAAAAGAATGAGTTTGTTTTTAATGGAATTTTTAAGAATTTTAAAACAAGAAAAAGTATTTTCTTGATTACAGTGTCTTATTGCGAAGATAAAAATTCCATAAAAGTAGTTGAAAAAGAATAAACTTATCCGTATTATGTTAAAATAACTTTTTAGTGAACTAAGACTTATAAAACGTTTTGAAGAAATATTCCCTCGAAAATTATTGTTTTTATCTAATTATCATGATTCACATTTGCGTGTATAATGTTTATATTTTATATCATTAAAAATACCGGCTATTAATATAAATAAATTACGACAAATTTTTTATTATATGTACTAAAAAACTTTTTTCTCTTCTACAAGTAGAAAATAATTTTATTTTTATATAATACAACTAAATTATTTTGATGGGATTTGTTATTAGTATGAGTGAAAAGATTTACCATATCAAAAATTTTAGATTGACTTGTTTTTTGTAAATTAATTTTGGTATGTCTTTATCATTCTGATATTCAATGCTACATTGGTTTTTAAATTGTCGTACATCCAAAGAAGACAACAAATTTAAAGAAAAATATTTATTTCCATTTACAGTCGTTGAATTTCTTTATTAGTGAAAAAATAATAAATTCAATAAAAAAGCACATTTGCTATAAAATTTTTGATGATGATAGAGTGAAATTTGTAGTTAAGCATCTTTAATGTTGTCAAAATAAAAAAATAATTGAAAGAAAAAACAAAATACTTTGAACTATATAGAGATTTTTTTAGAAATTATTTATGGATCATGATAGAAATTTTATAAACAACAATAAAACATTATCAAATTGATACAAATTCATAAAAATTATGTTTCATCTTATACTATTTGAGGAATATTGATTTTTTGAAAATTACATACATTTTAAATACTTTAAAGTAATTATCATATAATTACAATTCTATAATATTTGTACAAACTCTATTTTTTAAGAAATATTGTTTTTATTAAAGAAAATCCCTAAGTTGGAAAAGGTTTTTTAATATTACTAGGATTAATAACTTAGTACACCATTTTTAAAACATAAAAAACAATTTTTGTGTGATTAAATTTCTTCATTAACATTTCATCTAAGTCTTCTTTTACCATTATTTTACTTTGAGAAGCTTTAACAAAAATTTCATTTAAAAAAAAGAACATTAGTTTTAAAATGACTATTATATAATAAAATACAATAAATATAACTAATATAATAATACATACTATTAATTTAGGAAGAATTAATTAAAATTTTTTATTATGTTACTAAGCAACCTTTAAATTATTTAAATACTGAAATTGTCTTCCATATATCTTCATGAGTATTATAAATTTGATATTATACCTCTATATAAATTAATCAGTTTTAATACTAATTATTTAGTCACAAAAATATGGATGGTAGTCGAAAGTTGGCGTTAAATGTTTATTTTATTAGAGAACCTTTAACACAATTTATTGGTTCTCTTATATTGTCATTTTTTAACTTTATTGTTTTATCCATATCTTCAAAACATTCAAATATGGAATTATATCCTTTTATGTATGGTGTACTAATGTTTATTCTTATAAAATGTTTTCCTTTTAAAGATAATTGTTGTTTTAATCCAAGTAAGTTTATAATATTAATAATTAAAAAAATTGTACTTTATGTTTCTTTAACTGAAATAATTTTAATTTAGATATTACAATTGCTTTAATAATAACGTTGAAAAAAAAACTTCCTATTAGTTTATTTATATTATTTATGCAATTCTTTGGTAATTTTATTGGAATTGCTTTTGCATACTTTTTATCAGAAACCAATTCAACTACAAATAACAAATCAATAGGACAAGAGTACAACGAATTTTTTTCATTGTACGTAATAAATGAAAAAACACCAAGATCTATTTTGTTGTGGATAGAAGGAATTTCTATTTTTATCCTTGTTTTAACATCACTAACCAATGAGCGTGGGAAGGCAACCTATGTTGCACTTTCACAGGTAAAATATTAAAATTTCTACATATAACTCTTAATATCTTTTTAGTTTATCTTATCATATATCTCGTTTATCTTTTATTATAATAATAATTTGGGAAATATCTTTATGCACCTCAATACAGCTATCATAACAACATTATTCACACAAATACCAATTCCTTTTAAAATATTTTACATTCATTCATGTGCTTTTTTAATTGGAGTTATTAGTGGTAGCATTGCCTATTATATATTACGGTGGGAAACCTCTGATAATGATGTTAGTGGAAATAAAAATAGAATACAACTTAGAAGAGGAGATGATAAAAATTTTGATGTGGAAAGTAATGTAAATCACAAAAATATAAATATTTAACGCAACACATCTATATATTTAATCTTTCTAAAGCTAATTGTAACAATAAAGATATATTTTTTAAAAAGATTTTATAGATCATTGTATTAATGGAACACAATAAATGTGTGATGATAAAATGCACATTATATTGGTTAATTTATCATTGCACATTATAAAAATTTTTTCCACCAAAAAAGATAAAGAATATTTAAAAGAACAAATATATCCCTTGAGAGGATATTATGAGTTTTATATGATAAAATTGAAAATTTGACATTGAAACTTTATATAATAGTTGTCTTTTTTACATTAAAGTATCTTCTATTCAAAATACAATCAAAAAAAAGAGATTTTTAATAAAATCACCAGTTCATAATCCTTTTTAAATTCTTTTACTAATAATACATTTTTGCCCAACCAAACATGTCAAAAAATTTTTATCTAAAATAATATTTATTTTTATAGAATATAATACGTATATATAATTCATTCGTTATTCTATCTTTCTTATCAACCTTCTATTAGTATCTGCCAATATTACCAAGAAAATAAAGAGGATACCCAACAGCCCATTAACATCATCATATTTTTACTTCAATAAAACTATAACCTATTAAAATATATATATATGAAAATAAGATAAGCTACGTTTTATTTTTAAAATGTTAATATTAAAAGATATGGAAATGATAACTTTTCTTCTATGAGTATAAATAAAGTTTCAAAATGACATGGCAAAAAGTGACAAGATCTGTTAACTTGAAGATTATTTGAAAGCTCTTCTTAAGAAAAATATTTGTGTATTGTTGGTGAAGATACCACAATAATATTAAGTTGTAATATAAAATATTAATCTCCATTTTCTTTCATCCTATTTAAATATCATATTACTTATCATTTTACTAATTAAGTAATACCCAATATAACATTTGTTTTTCCTTTTGTATGAGTTTAATTACATTATAAGTATCTGTTAACTCTTAATTTATAAAAGAGAACTTATCTTGTTCACCAATGTCTCATATATATATATATTTATTAGTAATAAGTTTTATATTTAATAAAATTTAATTATAAAATTTCTAAGAGTTTAGAATTCAATCAAGTAAAAATTTAGGAGAAGATGTAGATGAGATTTATGAAGAAGTGGTGAGAGGGAGAGAGGGAGGAAGAACAAGAAATTATTATCCTCCTGTTTACCAATTTTATGAAGAAGTTAAATCTTTTAAAAGCTGTTTATATGAAGTAGTCCTCAGATCTTGATTCATTTTCAAAAGAAATTGTTTCTTATTTAGTCAATCTTACTTCCTGCCTCAATTATAATTACGTTCAAAGCTTTCATTTTAATTGTTCCCTATTCTCCTGCAACCATTTTAAATGTAATATCTTCGTTCTCTTTTCTTTTCTCATACGGCTGTGACTTCTTTTTATTTGAATAACATTGTAATTTCAATTCTTCAAACATAAAAGTTCAAAAAGTTTTTAATGTTCCAATGTAAGAAGAGTTGAGTAATAATAATATTCTTCCTTCTATTGTTATTTGTCTTTTAGTATATAGTAATAAGAAATATATACAAAAGAACGGAAGTCAAGGTGCAAATACTACAAATAGTATACAAAACTTGCCATTGTAACACCTTACAATTATTTTACATACTTTACTCTTTAATTATAACTGTGTAGTAATCATTTTACAATTTTACTTCAATTGTTCTTTTTACTCATTATTTATATTCTACTAATAATCATATTATTATTTCTACCTTCTTATACTATATATACAATATTTCAAACTTTTTTCCATTATTTTGTTATAATAATTACTTTTTTATAAAATTATATATAGAAAGAAATATTTTGTAATTATTTAAATATGCATGTATGCTTTTATTATTTCTATAACACTGCTTAAAAATTTTGTTATAATCCTATTTTATTTTAATTAAAAATCCATATACATGCCATTTTATATTTTATAAGGTAAATGTGTAAAAATGATGAAGTGTTTTTAGGATAATGGTCATTGTTAGTTAATATTTTTACTATCTCTATTAATGCATTCCTCCTAAAAACGTTAAAAAGCTATTCTCATTTCATTGAACAATTGGAAAAATATCATATTATCACTCCATTAGAAGAACCTCCATCATTTTCATTTACCTTTTAACATAAAAGAGATAAAGATAATGTATTCAAACAACTTGTAATGTGATACGATTTTAAAAAGTTTGCTAAAATTATATATATATATATATTATATTCATAAATATATGTGACCACCTATATCTCCTTTACATTCCTCTTCTAAATAATCTTCTACAAAATATTTTATAAAATTTTCTTTGTTCTTAAACGTAACACAATATTATGTATATTTTTAGTCTTACAATTTGTCAAATAACGAAATCCGTCTATTCTTTGGTTTTTTTGTTTATTCATTACACTAATATCTAATAATGTTTTGATAAATAATTACAAGTTTTTTTTTCATGTCTCATGCTAATTTTTATAGAATAAGAATTCAATTTTTAACTTATTGTCATATAAGTATTTTTGTTATAATAAATTTTATAAGCTTATTACTCTCTTAATGACATCAGTTATCATTTTAATTTATAATTTAACGAATTTTTAAATTTATTTTATCCTTTTTCAATAGATCCATAAAATACATTGTTATACTTTCTTTATCTTCTTTTTTTTTATTATTTTGTTAACCCTACAAATAGTATAGAAATACTTATTTCTGTTATACGGATTATTTTTTATTTTTTTCCATCAACAAACCGCATTGAATGAATTTTTTAATTATGTTTCAGTATTAATGTCCTATGGTCCTCTAAAAATATTTAAACATGAATAAGGCACTCTAAAATAAATATTTAATTCTTCCAAATATCTATATATAGTTATTCTTTTTCATTATATCAGTTATCCTTTTTACCTCAATTCCCCTAATGTATTTGTCCCACGCTCTGGACATATCATCCAACTCTGTGGTTTATTTGAGTGATAAAGAAAATTACCAAAATGTGAATGTTCTTACTACATTCTCTTCATTTTTATTATATTTTGTAACCGTTACTTTTAATATTAAGCTTTTAATTAAAAAGATAATATTCTAAGAGGAATGATAACTTATATGTGTATATATTATAACTACTACTACAACATCGACTCTCTCCTTCATTTACTAAACAATTTTTATCAAAAAGTTTTGTCTTTTCCGAAAATATACAAAAGTACTTTAACAACAAAAATCTTAATAAATTTTCTCTTCACATCATTACAAAATTGTTCGTATTTTTATCATTATCATCGACGGAAAAAAAATTCCTTCTTTTGTTTGTAATTTTATCATAATTTTAGATGTATACAAATTTCTCTTCTTACTAAAATTATTTTACACACGCCAATTTTTTTTATTTAATTTTATTACACAAGAAATAATATTTTTACATTCAATCATATTTTTATACTATCGACAGAATACATTTTTCAAGAGAGTTTATATAAAGAAAAGGATAAAACTTTTTTCTACATATTGTCAATGGCGGATAACGTAAACTCTCCACCATCAGTTGGACATCATCATACACGCAAACTTCACCGGCGCCATGATGATTTGATACTTGAACCATCAGGAGATTATGATTTGGTCTATGGCGATGATTCTGTTATGTAAGTTTTTAACAATTATTTTTATTTTATAAACATCATCAAGTATACTTTACTAAATTTTTCAAAAGCCTTTCAAATGTGTCATGTTTTTAGTTAAGTTGAAGGATATTTGGACCTTTTTATTCATCCAACAACAATATCACTTTTTTTGACCTCTAATACATACTTGAATTTGCATATATTGTTCTCTCTAGGATCACCACTTGAAATTATTTGAAAATGACAATGATTGACACTTACACTCACTTTTCATCTGCTTATGAATAACTGATGTAATATCATAATATTAGATCTCTTTTTTTTCTTTTCCATATACCACACTAAAATATGGCAAAAACACTTGTCATGGATTATTAAATTAAGTATAATATTTGATTTATTTTATATAAACAAAAAGTATTAAATGTCGGTTTGGTATGTACTATTTTTTATAAACAATAGGGAAATATTTCAAATTCTATAAATATACTATTTAAAAGTATTATAAAATATATATTATGAATCGTAGTAATTAAATTATACTCTCTTCCATTTATTAGATAATTTCTTTGTTAAAATTATTCAACTACAAACAATGCATAGGTATTTATTTGTACATCCGAATGTACTTTTCCTGCCAAAACCATTAATTTACCTGTCTATCTAATAACATTATGTATCAAAATAATAGATGGTTTATCAATCTTACTCATCATCACGGTATTTTTCTTTTAATTACCACTTTTGACTAGTATTAAAACTATTCTTTTGTTTTTTAAATCACTTTCTTGATATACATCTGCCTGCCAAATTATACATTTTATGCGACATCAAAATAGAGGTATGTGAAAATCTACTTCTCTTGCCTTTCCTTAATCGGATACGGTTCATCAAACTTTTTAAAGCAATTAGTAAATATAAATACTAAATTACTACATTCATAAAGATCCTGTGAGGTTTATCCTGTCACAACAGGAGATCAAGTAACTCCTTCTACTTCCTTTTCATAAATAATAATTACTTGCTTCTTGCAATTTTGGACTTTTCATATATCCTATAATACAGACAAAAGGATATTTGCTATAAAAAAGTAGTTATGTTATATAAAATGCATCCTATTTCCTTATATCTACAGGGTTCCAAAACTGTACAATCATCACTATATGTTACGTGAAAGTTTTTATGAAGTGACAAATTTTTTGCCCCTATATGGTTGTAATGATGTTTACCCTAAATGGACATACATACACACATATACAGACACATTACTTACCCGTCCTTTTTATACAGTAAAGTCATTATTATTATTATTAAGTTAATCTTTACTACAAAATCTGTTTGCCATAGCCAGTTGTTTCAAGAATGATTTATGTACATTCAACTTACTTTTATAGTAATGACAAAGATTTGTTAACAAAATTTATTACCCCAAATCTAACAATGGTCATAAATTGTAAAACTTTCAATTTCTTTTAATTTTATTTAATTATCTACTTTTTTCCCTCTTGTTATTACAACATAATCTAGAAAACTAAGTATGTACTTTTTATCACATTAACAAACAATTAATTACCAATTATTATTTATTGAGTATATAAAATAATTGAAACATTCGATAATTAATTAGTAATATGAGTTAAGAATACGGGCTAATGGATAAGTTATTGAAATAATTTATTAATATATGTATTACATTGTATTCTTAAATAAATATATATGTATTCATATCAAATGAGGAAGTCTTTTTTGGGAATGTTAACATAAGAAGATAAAATTTTAGAGAGTCTTGATAAACCATCTAAATAGTTAAGAAATTATACATCATCCTTCTTCAAAAGTTAATATTTCAAATTTTTACAAACATTTAATTATCTTAACATCTTATCATTTATTTAATCTTTTTTATATTTTTATAATGCACAAATTAACTATGTCACATCTTCTATTTCACTTGATTTATTGCGTTTATGCCACAATATCTATAATATTTTAAAGCTATTTATCGTTATTAGATAAAATGGTAGCTAAAATAATAGAAATTTCGTGTATTGAGATAAATTGCCATTTGTTTTAATTAGTACCGTAAGAATTTATACATATATATTTATATTTATAAATAATATCTTTTTAATTAATGGTTCAAGTAACAGAATTTTTGTTTTACTATAGTGTGAAGATATTTATATTGTTCATAGTTATTATTATATTATTATATATATAATAACCACATATATAACGAAAATTGACGTTCTTTCGAAAATCATCACAATTATACACAAATAACATTTATAAAGTGGCTGACCACGGCACAAACAGTTAGAATATTATAATTATGAATAAGTTTGTTAGACTTTTATATATATATCTTTATATACAATGATGTTGGCAATTGAAGAAAGTACTGGCGACATCACTCTCTATATTTATAATTTATGACATGTTGGAGGATGCTTTGTGGTCAGTTAAGAGAGAATATAAAGTTCGGATATTTATAAGTGTCTGTCTGTCAGAAAAGATATTAGCGTGATTTATGATAATTGTAAAATGCCATTTCCGTGTACCTACTAATTTTTATGATTTATGAAGTGCTGATGTTATAGTATTGTAATATTGTTCCTTTCCTATCTCTTCTTATCATTATCTATTAATTATCGCTATATCAAAAAAATATATGTTTATTTGATTTTTTTATCTTACCATATGCTTACATTAATTGTTATTTTTTGTAGTATGACAGATAATGAAAATGGCGTTACTGAACAAAGACCATACATTCGTTTAAATTCATTTTTATCAAATGTTACCAGAGAAACTGGAAATGAAGTCCGTTTTAAATGTGAAGCTGCTGGAGCACCATTACCATTAAATTTTCAATGGCTTAAAAACCATGTGCCATTGGAGAAGCAAAAACGTGTTAAAATTCGCACAAGAGAATATACCTCAAAATTAACAATTACTGATTTAGATGTATTAGATAGTGGTTTTTATCAATGTGTTGTATCAAATTTAGCAGGATCAGTAAACAGTACAGCTGTGTTACGGGTAAGTATATTAAAATTTTCTAGTAACAAAAACTATACTTTTCCAAACGATTAGTAGTAAGATAAACATTTTCTTGTTTTTTTAATTAGCATCAACTTTTATTTATTAAGATTACATATTAATTATTTCTTAAATCCTAATATTATTCTTTATAAGTATTGTCTTTTATTGACAATTTAATATTAGCTTCCCTCTTATGTTATCTTTTTCCCCTATTTACCATCATCTCAATCGTTTTATCTAATTTCCTAAAATTGTATCAATTACTATATTGACATGTGTGTTTATACAACTTTCTCATGATTTTCTTGAATAAGCAAATTACACTTTGTAAATTAAAGTTTGTTAAATTACATTGTAAATGATGCATAGTTTTCTTTTTTATCTTTTAAAATTGATTTAATTAATTACAACATTTTCTATAATGAGACAATTCTTCTGTAATGCCATCCGATTTTCTGTTCCTTTTATTAATTTTATGTAATGTCTTAATCATCCTTAAATTTCCCCTTTTTCTTGAGATATTCCCTCTCCACAATCTCATTTTATCTTTAGGAGTAATAAAATTTCAACCAAAATGAGTTAAAAGATATATTTAGTTAACAGTACATAATCATTAAAAATGTTAAAGATAAATTTGAAGAGTTAATGAAACTGTATTTTTAATGTGATTTTTACCGCCATTTTATCTATTAACAGCCTACCCATTGTTTATATTAAAATATATAATGAGTTTAATTTTTACATAACTGTTTCCTTTCACTTTTATATTCTCTTTTTTACTCCCACCTCCACAAAACATATTTTATTTTTGATTTTTCTTATTCCCAATAGTATTTTGTCCTATAATTATTGTATAAATTAAGTATATAAATATTTATGCTTATGATCATTTATTGTATAATTTATTTTTACAATAACAATAATTTTGTGTAACCATTTAATTTTTATAATGTAAATTGTACTGTTTTGAATAAGAATATTTATAATACATTTCTAAGTATTCATTTCTTTATGTTCAAAAAGATGTAGCTAGAAGAATTATCATTGACTTAAAATGTAGTATAAGGAGGACTGTCGCCATGTATATTTCGTTATGTACATCAATCTATCATTTATATTCAAATAAGCGCATATATACATTACATATTGCCTTCTGCTCCTTCTATATTTCCATATTGAAGTTGAATGAGTTTAATAATAGTATTTAATAAAAGTCTATTGTAAGAGTGTCATGGATAAGATTGATCAGTATTTTTAGCTGTCCATATTGACTATAATACTATAAACAATATACAACTTCATACTCCTTTTCTTAGAATAGATACATTATTTTATAATATATTCTTTCCTTAACTATATACAACAACATCTTTTAAATTACTTTCAGAAACTTTTTTCTTCACATTTCAAGCATTAATTTAATTGCCTTAAATTATAATAAATATAAAATTTATATATCTTATCTAATAATATAATATTAATAGTTCATTTATATAAACCATAAAATTAAATTATTCTACATTAACAATGTTGTTATTTTAAACAACATCTATTTCTTTTCTCTACTTAATAATTATAAATTGTTTGCTTTGTTAATTGTAATAATAAAAATGCCTTACTTTTTACTTTCAACATTCATCTGAGGATAAAAACTTTATCCACACTTTAACAATTTTAAAAAGTCTATCCTTAAATCTTTTATTAATATATATATTAGATCTTCCTTCTTAAAATCTGACCTTGTTATAATTTATTGCTCTTCTCCCCTTTGTGCATTAATAATATCAAGCGATGTTTCAATTGATAACTTTAATGAAATTAGCTTATTCAAACAAACATACTATCTATTTTTTTTGCCATAAACAAACTGTTTATTAGATAAAATAGGCATTCTTAAAGTACAAAATATAGGGTAAAATATATATAAGATAATAAATTATGCTATTTATATTTTCAATTTCAATAGACATTATAAATCATATAATAATATATTTAAAATCCTTAAAAAGTATTGCCATATTTTTTTGTCAATCAAAAAGGTCTATTAAAAAAAAGGATAAAAAATTTTCTTTACTTAATTTTTGTTTTATCGACCCTCCCGTTTGTCTTTTCTTTTCCTTTCTTTACTTTATAAAGTACATCTATCTCATTATACATTACCATTTTTTGAGAGTTGATTTATTTCATTTAAAATTATTGTTTTACTATTTCATGAGAAGATAATTGTAAAATAAATTTTATAACTATAATAAATTTACAAATTTATTCACAATTTACACATACATTTTTTTGTAGTATTATAGCACTTTAACTTTATTAACACTTTTTTATATTACTTTCCTACTAATTTTATGATTTTTCATTTAATCATAAAATTTTTACTCAATTGTAAATGTTATATTTTAAATGCCAATATATAAGAGAAACATTTTCATTATATATACAATTTTTTGTTTCATTCTTATATAAATATATAACATTAGTTCCCGTTATAAATGTTCTTATTTGTAAATTATTCAACTTTTAGAAAAATGGTCTTCTCTATTAGTATTAGGAGGTACACTCTCTTTTAAATATAAATATGTTTCTTACTAATTTTAAAGTTTTTTTCCCTACTTTACTATCTATGTAACATTATTTTTGATATATTACTATTAATTAATCAAATCATAAACTTTATATCTTACAATTATTTAATTATTATCTATTTTAGGTTAACAAAGCTAGTAACACTAATACAAAGAAATTTAAAGGGAAAAGTGATTTTACAATATCTGGTGAGGAAATCTCTAACGATTATTTTGATGAAATGGATTCTGGTCGTCTTATTGAGGATGAAGATAGAATAGTTGATGGATCAACATTTACAATGAATGGTGGAGATACATATAATCCAAATTTTAGTAATAATAACGGTATTGGTATTATTGATCAGTGGCTTAATAATGTACAATTAAAAGTTGGTGAATGTATTCCATATAAAGGTTCTGCTTGTAAAGAATATCTTGAGGGTAGATATATATTAGTAACATCAGACAATAGAGAAGATATTTACGATATTGATCGTAATCTCCGTGCTGCTAATAGATTTATTCAAAATATGAGAGGAGTTAAACCAGAGTGTAAGGAATACTCTCATGCAGTTGCATGTTATCATATGTTTAAAGTTTGCGACACATCTCAAACCAATAAAGGATACCGCCGAGGATATACACCAAATACTCAATACCCACCACCGCTAATTTCACTTTGTTACAGTGATTGTCAAAAGTTAACTAATGATTTATGTCCAGAGGAAGTTCAATTAGCATCAGCTCATGAACTTGTCGGTGATGGACCCAAAGCAATGATACCAAAATGTAACACATTACCCCTTGCAAGCGATCATTGTTTTAGTCTCTTAGATAAACCAATTGTTAATAAAAATTTTGACACTTCACAAGAGATGACAGAAAAAAAGAAAACAGAATTATGGTGTTATATGAAAGATGGCCGTGATTATAAAGGAACAATAAATACATCCAAGTCTGGTCGCACCTGTCGATCTTGGATACAATCGTCATCACCAGAATTTAACGTAATTGCCTATCCAGAATTAAAGATATCTAAAAATTATTGTCGTAATCCTGGTGGTAAAAGAAATGCTCCATGGTGTTATGTTGGTAATGGTGAAGAAGAGTTATGTTCTGTTAGTCAATGTCCAAAATCTATTGGTTTTGATGATGATGGGGATGGTTCATCAATGGCAACAAAATTTACCAAAATGTGGGAGGATATCCCACCACAACAACAATTAATGGCACTTTTATCAACTGGTTTTGTTACAATAATTCTTCTTGTTATTATAATATGTTGTGTATGTTGCTGTAGAAAGGGTAAGAAAAATAATGTTAGAAGGAATGCAGGTACTATAGATGGTAAAAAACACCTTCTTGGAACAGCTCATGATGAGACACAAACAACAACAACATATAATAGAATGACGAATCAAATAAAAGCATCATCTGGTATTGGAATGGACAACGGTATTAGTTCACCATATGAAATATCATCATTATTATCTCGGGGTACAAATCCATATAATTCAAATAATCAAGGCCATATACTTCAACATGGCATACAATTTAGTCAACATTCACAACCATCAACTGAACCACCAGTTGAACCATATCATATCCCAGAAATTCAACCTCAATCAATTAAAATTGGTAGTATGATTGGGGAGGGACAATTTAGTGCTGTATATATAGCTGATCACTACTCATCAAATCATGTTGATGGAGATCTCCATCAAACTGTTGTCGTTTCACTTAAATCAGGATGTACAATGATGGAAAAACAAAGTTTTGAAGAAAATATTAAAGCTATTGCATCATTTGATCATCAAAATATATTAAAACTTATTGGTGTATCATATTTAGATTTTAAACAAATTACAGGAGTTTTTGATTATCAGGTACATGGTGATTTACATGAATTTTTAAAAGTCCGTGCACCAGCAAATCATACTTATGATACCTCTGATAATGAAGATTTCCTTAAAATTGGTATTCAAATAGCTCAAGGAATGGATTATTTAGCATCAAATGGATATGTTCATCAAGATTTAGCTACCCGTAACATTTACGTTAGTGATCAAAGAACAATAAAAATTTGTGCTTTCCAAATGATAAGAAAAGGGTATGAAAAAGATTATTATAAAACACCACATCGTCATTGGATGCCAATAAGATGGATGAGTAAAGAGACAATCCAACATGGTAGATATACAACAGCCTCAGATGTCTGGGCATTTGGTGTGACATTATGGGAATTGTTTACATACGGAAAGACACCATATGGAGATTATAGTAATGAAGATGTTATTGAATTGATAAATTTGAGAAATCTTCTTGAATGTCCAAGTAATTGTCCAAGTTCAATGTACAGTTTAATGATAGAATGTTGGAATGAACATCCAGAAAGGAGACCATCATTTAATGAGATATACACAAGACTTCAATCATGGTGTATATCAGGAGCCATGCAACAACCATTTTTACAATTTCAAACTAGAGCAAGTAGTTCAATATCCGGAGGTTCGGGTGGCCAAAAGACAGCTAAAACAAATTCATCTAACCAAAGTAACTCATTAAGAAATGGTGCTCCTATTACTAATACCATAAATGGTGTTTTATATCACCATAACAGTAATGGTAGTAGCGGTACCAGTCAACATTCCAACCCAACAAAGCTTAACGGATTTATGCATAGTACACCGATCTCACAAACAAGAAATGTTAAAAAACATTCAGATTTTGACTCAAGTCCTTTAATGCGCCGACCAAATGGTAATTTTGAATATAGCGAAGATGATGCAGATGAAGATAGCGATTAATTGACCACTACCTACAAAATTTACAAAGAACATTTGTCTTTATACAACAAAAAAAATGATATCCTTTTTTATTATTAATTTTAATTTAAATGAACATTTCATTGTTTATAATATTTTTTTATTAACCATTTATAATTTATTTCTCGCAAATAAATATATTATTTTATATTATCTCTTAATTGATAAATGACAAATATTTTCTTGTTAAAAGCCAATATGTGTTAAATAGTGAAAGGTTTTTTTATTCTACGTATATACACTTTTAAAAATGTTTTAAAAGTAAATTTATATATTATACCAATTTTTATATTAATGTTAGATCAAAAATTTAAAACCAATATATGATCTCTGTAACTAGGATGTATTTCTAAGACATTTCAACTAAAAAATTATCTTTTATACACTTTAGTTAATAGAATCTTAAACTCTTATCATTATATTAGAATTATAATTTTATTATTTTAATGATCTCCATTATTTAATATTTATATTCTCAGTGAAATTATTTTCTTCCTCTCTTATTGATACAAATATATAACTTTATTATCGGATATTTTTGGTATTGTGATTCACATTTGTTGTTATGTCTACTTTATAACATTAATAGTCTCTATTTTTCTTTTAACATAAATATCTAACAAAAAATAGAACGGCACACTTTTTATCATTACTAGTATAATATTTTTATTAAAAATATTTTAAATATTTATGTTATAACTTTTAAAATATGTTATATGGAAAATCATTCCATTTTTACTCTATTTATGTAAATTCCCATGTATTTTAGTATTTCTATGTAAGGGTTCTCTTACAGCGAGCGCTTGTGTCGACTGATAAAGAGTGTATCGATCATCTTTTGATTATTGGTCTCCAGTTGTGGTGCTCCAAAAGAACAATCTTTTGATTCTTCGTTCCCTCGTATAGTCAAAATATGATATACCATAGACAATATAAATGAGTACAAATAAATATTATAGACATATTTGTTAAATATATTTAATAGTAATAAACATGTAAACTGTTGTTTAAATAGTTATAAAAACATCTTAATTTTACATTTTTGCATATAATTTTTTTATGTTATTATCGAACTCAAGTTCCTCTTTTTTCTTTATAATTATATATTATATGTTTTTACATTGTAGAAAAACAGTTTCTTCCCTTTAAGCAGACATCATGGGTATCTCTGATAATGAAGTCCAAAAACAACTTAGCCACATGATGGCCTTTATTGAACAAGAAGCTAACGAAAAAGCTGAGGAAATCGATGCTAAAGCTGAGGAGGAATACACAATCGAAAAGGTATGTATAATATTTAAAAAAAGTTTATTCTAATAAATTGTTAGGGTCGTTTGGTTCAACAACAAAGAGCTAAAATTATGGAGTATTATGATAAGAAGAAGAAACAAGTTGTTCTTCAAAAGAAAATTCATTCCTCAAATATGTTGAATGAGGGGCGTCTCCAATGCCTGAAAGCTCGTGAGGAACATTTATCTAATGTTCTTGAGGAGGCCAGAAGTAATTTATCACAAATTTCTGGATCAAATAAATATCCAGAAATTCTTAGTGGACTTGTTAAACAAGCTCTCTACCAGATGCTTGAAAGTGAAGTTGAATTGAAATGCCGCAAGCAAGATGTTCCCCTCATTAAAGAAATCCTTCCAAAGGCTCTCGATGAATTAGAAAAAGTATGGGGAGATAGAACTAAAGTCCTTATTTCTTCTGATTACCTTCCAGAGAATAGTGCTGGTGGAGTTGAACTTACCGCCAAAGGAGGAAAGATCAAGGTTACCTCCACATTGGAATCTCGTCTTGATCTTATCGCTAAACAAGTAAGTTAACTATATCTTTTTGTCTTATCATTTTATATCAATTATCTAATCAATTAATTTTTTCTAGATTACTCCACAAATTCGTACTGCACTCTTTGGTGCCAATCCAAATAGAAGTCACTTTGACTAGAGAGTTCCTTCAATCGTGTAGCAAAAAATCATTTTCTTCACTTATTATTAATTTCATATGTAAACATACAATTAATCAAAACTTAGTTATCAAAAAAGACTTTTTTTGACTTTATGATTATGAAAATTGCTGTTATTTAAATTTCTTATCCAATTCATCAGTAGACATATATTTATATATATATATGATAACAAAAAATAATTTTAGAAATCTATTTTCCTTCATATGTAATTAAATTACTTTTTTTTATTTTTTTATACATGTTTTGATAGTCAAATTCAGAACAATTTCAATAAATGTAAAAAAAATCACACTTGCCAATTAAAAATCTTTCAATTAAAATTGAAATTATAACAAGTATGATTTTATATCAAAACTCCATATATTTTTTGTTTGTTTGTTGATATGATATACAATAGATAGAAATTTATTATAAACAGCACTATTTTTCTAAAACTTTTCATACATTATAATGTCATTTTTTTATTTACCCATAAATTTTAATTTTTATATGTTAACTGTGAATTTTAATATATATTTTTTTTTAAAGAATAAATAAAATTTTACTCGCAAAATTTGAATATCTCAAAATAAATGTACTTTTGTACTGTCTTTTTTCAATTTACGAAGTACCTATATTTATCAAGTAAAGGAGTAATGAGTAATTGTATAAATAGATGATAACATCTTTTTTTTTTAATTTCATTTTCTGATCAATACAAATTAATGGTATTATAGAATAAATAAATAAATATACTACAAATACTTCTAGATAGGTAATAGAATATCTATTGGATGGTTACAGACACAAACATATTGTAACTAAAAAAGTTTCAAGTCAAAAAGTATTGCGCAAAAATTTATTTTATTACAACTTTTATGCATTTTTAATCTATATATTAAAGGGTATTAGTCAATAGGAAAACATTTGAAGTGTAAATGACTATACAATCTTTTCTATACTTCACAATAATTTAGATAATATGATTAGTAAATTCACAACAATATTATTTATTTCATCATTTATGTTAAAGTATACTTTTTCTATAAAATGTTACACTGGGACAAGGTATCATATTGGACAGGATGAGATACAAGATGTTGAGGAGTGTAAAGCACCTTTATTTACAATGGATTCATATTGTTATCGTTTTGAAGCTGATGCAACTGTTGAAAGAGTTGTTAAATTAGGTTGCGCTTCATTAATATGTTCGGTAAGGTTACCTTTTCATGCATTAACCACATTTTACTATTATTGTTTGTAAAATCTTTACAATTTACAATATTTTAGGCAATTCGTAATCACTGTGAACATATAAACATGGGACCTTTAAGCGGAAAAATTTGCTGTTGTAATCATAATAACTTTTGTAATATAACTACTCGCAAAACAATTAATATCATCTTAATTTTATTATCACTCTCATCTTTTTATCTTTTAACTTTTTAAATAAAAAGAAAACAATTTTTTTTTTGTATTTTAAAGTATAACTTTTTATAAAGATCATTTTTTAAAATATGCTACAAATATTATTAAATTGTTTTATCCTTCATGTTTTGCATAAAAAAAGTTACCAGCAATTGGTGTATCTAATTTATTTTTCTCCATAAATTGTTTTAAACTCCATTTAGCTCTTGTTGATGGTTTTGGTACATTAACACGACGTCCTTGATGTTCAAATAAAACGACAATATA
The DNA here is from genome assembly GCA_005656395.1 of Strongyloides papillosus. Lineage (NCBI taxonomy): Eukaryota > Metazoa > Nematoda > Chromadorea > Rhabditida > Strongyloididae > Strongyloides > Strongyloides papillosus. The sequence goes on from SRSI01000013.1 coordinate 947,122, forward strand.
TCTATGAAGATCAGTTCTTGGTTGGGGTGCTGGTGATCCATAAGCCATTTGATGTTGTCCACCATTAATTCCTTCATTTACATTGGATGCTGGAATGTTACAAACAAGCCAATGAAGCCATTCAGCAACAGATGGGTTTTTGCGAGAAAGATTGTCAGGGTCTGAAAAATAATAAATAAATAAAGTAATTAATTTAAATAACTTACCAATCATAGCTAAAGTGAAAGTTGATTCAGGATCAGCATTAATATTAAATCTTGGAGCAAATCTAAGATTTCTTGTATTCATAGTTTGTCCAGGCTGTACTTGGATTCCATCGAAATTTAAGTTTAGTAATTGTTTAGGAGCCTCAGGTAAGATATTTGGAGTAATCTCAGCTTCAGCAAATTTAGCAGCTAAATCAGACATCTTTATCTTTTCACTAAAATGAAAATTTTAAAAATGAATAGGTGAAAACTTTTTGAAAGTATAAAAAGGAATAATATTTTGTTAAAACTTTGTGGAGTTGAAATATAATATTTTGAGTTATCAATTGAATAAGATATAAATCTTAATCCATCTTTATTTATATTCAAATATTTGAACGTGGGTGCCTTAACAACAAATACAAGTAACAATGATAAATCAAATATCATTGAAACACGTAAGCACCAAATGTTTCTAGTGTAACAAACGTGTCTCTCATATTAAGGAGGATGCCATAATCATTATATAAAAATGATTTTAACATTAATATACATAAGATGTCTTTATTGTTTTATGAGTGTTATCAATTCATTAATGTAAAAGAGAGTTACTTTAACTGAATATAAAACAATTATTATAAATGTTATTGAATTTTATAATGTACTTTATTAATAATAAAACATCGATATTATTTAAATGTAAAGGATTTAAGTTTAATGATAAATCTGTACTTTTTTTTACATTAACTAATATTTTGATTCTTCTATTACTTCTTTTTGTAAGTAATGAATAGATATTTGTTCGTTCGTTTTATTTAATATTAACTTACCCTGGAAATAAGATGGAATGAGGGGGTTGTAGACAGATTTATCTTTTATAAATTTTAGCGTAGATAATTTTTACTATCAATTATTCGAAACTATTTAGTGCTCAAAGTTTATCATTTATTTTTTTGAAACATTGATTTTTAAGTTATATACTTAATTAAATAGAAAAATATAATTTCTTTGTCAATAATATAGTATAGGAAAGAGTAAATATTCTAAAGTAAATGATTTTTATTAAAAAAATTCCTCAAAATCATATGTTCATAGAAAAACTTTAACATATTTTTAAGTGATTATTATTAATATATTTTTAAATTTGTTTTAAAAATATTATAAAAAAGAATGATCTTTTTGTCAGAATTTTTACTTTCATCAAAATTTCTTTTTGTTCAATAGACAAATCAATCAACTTCACTTTCATGGAAAAAACATAATGAAGAAAAGAAAATGATAAATTAGAAATATTTTCTTTCCAAAATTTCATTAACTATCACGCCAAAAAGGTAAACATTTTCATTAAAAACAACTTTAAACCTTTACAGTTAGTAAGTAACAAATAAATAACGAGTTTAAAAGTTCAATAAAATTAAAATTTGATCTTGATATGTTAATATAATATTTGTTGTAAAAAAACTTCCTTGTAATAAAATGTTAATCATATTTTTAAGGTAAACGTGATATGTTGACAGAAAAATCACTAAACGTCAGTTTAACATTATTCTACATTGTAAATATTTTTGAAAAAAATTAAAAAAGTTTACTTAATGTTTAATAAAAATTATCACTATACGTCAATTGTTTTTATCCAACAATAATTTATTACTCCTTAAAAATCGTAAGATAACAATAATAATAACAATAACAATAGTATACAAGTTTACAAACGTAAAAATGAATATTAAAAAATTGAGACAATATATCAATTTATTCTTTATTTTCAAAGACAAAAACAAAAACAAAACTATTGCCTTGAGATTATTATTTTTTATTATTCATGGGGTTTCTCTTTACATTAACTTTTTAACATTCTAATACATGTATACACAATCAGTTAATAATATTTAACATCAAACATGCCCTATTCATTATAATAAATATATTATTTAACCTTCAACTATGAAAAGAATCATTTTCAAAAATAAATTGTTATTATCAAAAAGCAAATGAACAATTAACTTTAATGACTTTTTTTACATCTTTTTGATCAAACTGTGTATTATTTTTATTCTAAGTAAAAAAACATCTTACTCCTTTGAGTTGACAATATATATACAATGAAATATAGCAAATTTTTTTAGTTTATTATTTTAACTTTTTTTTTTAACAAGCTGTTTATATAATGTTAACTTTTGTAAATTATATACAGAGGTTATTTTAATTTCCTTCTTGTTACAATAATTGTTAAACAAAAATAACTATTGCTATCTATTTATTGAAAGATACAGCAAATATAAATTTTATATTTGGTAATAAAAGATTTGAAGGTTATACTACTATCGTTATGACACTCCCTCTTTTTTTCTAAATTTTATATAAATTCAAGCTTTTCCATTTTAAAATAACTACAATTAGTTTTCCTTTTTAGAAAAATGTTTTCCAAAAATATTTCTTTATGTATTTTATTTTTTACGACTACTTTTGTCATTGTTAACAGTGACCCTGCTTCTTCTGTCCTAGATATGGCCAAAGGCTTTGGTATTTCTAAACTTTCTGAGTTCTTCGGAAAGAAGGATTTTTCAAGTAAGGATCTTGAACCAAATAATCTAAAAGTAAGTTGTTTACAAAAAATTGTAAACATGAGCTTTTTAAGGATCTTACTACAAAAGTTTTGATGACTGGAGAATTAATTAATGTACTTACAAAAAGTAAAAATGATTTGATGAATGTTGCAAATGATCAACAAAAAGGAGCCCTCGCTAAACTTGGTGATGTTAAAAATATTTTCATGAATTTCAAGAAGACAATGGATGAGAATCCTGGTAGTTTTGCATTACTCAAGGATAACTGGAAATCAGTTGTTGAACAAATATTCAAGGCAAATAATCTACAAGCCCTCGTTCCTCTCCTTGGAAAAATTAATTCATCATCATCAATCTATTGCGGAATTATAACTCTCCTATTTCCGATTATTGCTGCCTTCATTAATGGGCATTATTAAACTCTAAAACAACTATTATCTTTGCAAAATTTTTGTTTTTGACGAACAAAAATAAATAATATCTTATCTTTTATATTAGAAATTAGATAGAAGATAATTTTTTGGGATTTTTTAATACATTTTTAACAATAAATGGATAACTGTTGACAGATTTTTGTAATCATATATTAATAAATTCGATTAAATTTATTTCTTTTTTATTTGACTATGAAAATAATAACATTATAAATGTAACAAACATTTTAATTCAACTACTTAACGTAATATTTTGTTATGTATTTTATTTAAACATTAAGTTTGCCTTTTTAAAGTGTTTAGATCTTTAATCAATGTATGATAGAAGTTGTCGTGTGATTTTTAAACTGATATCAAAAAGTTAACAAAAAAAAGACAATAATACGTTATTATTCTTTTTTAAACCTTAAAGTATATTTTAAATTAAAATGCTTCTACAATATTTTTCTATTTTTAATTGAAAAGAAGATATTATCTTAGCAATGTTTATATTGAAATAGATATTGACTTTACCAGTAATCACTTATTTTAAATATAACTTTTTATATAAACAATTAAAAACATTATAAAATCTTTGTAAATAAATAATTTTTAAAATCATATTATTTTACTCTTCAACATATAGCTTTTAACTTTAGCAGAAAAAAGTGGAAAAAGCTACAGGATAATTACATAATATTATGAAAAAAATATTTTCTTCTAGTAAAAAAGAAATATATAACAAATGATATAATAACAAAAAATTATTTCGTTGAAGATAATAGTTGTAGAGATAATATCTATTTTCATCTGTATTCTACTATTTTTTCAAGGACCATGTACATTTTACCTGAAAATATTTGGCTGAGTATTATTTATTTAATAAAAAAGAAATAATTTTTAATGAAATTTATGATGTGTCAAGATAGTAATAATATTTTATATTGGTAATTGACCAAAATATACAAAAGAAAGATGACTTTAATAGCACAATTAAACATTTTCTTATAAATAGATATGTTAATAAGAAAATTTATGGCAGATTATTATATAGAATTTTATATTTCAATTAACTACTGTATTGTAATACTAAATTTTCTTTTTTATAAGAAGATATGACTATGTTTATATTAATAACTAATCCATAATTATTTTCTAGTCAAATAAAACAACTTTTTTTTTGACAAAGGTTATAAGTATTAATTTAATATTTGATATGGAATAAAAGTTATTTAACTATTTTTATATACTTTATAAATCCTTTTTTAGTTGTATTACAGTACAAATATTCCATAATAGATGTTATCAAACAATTAAAAAAAACTATTGGAAATTTTTTTAAAATGCATTGTTAATATTAATTAAAACAATATTAATCCTCTAATCATCTATATGAAAAGTTAAAACAACTATTCATATGGTAGAAAAAAAATATTAAAAAAAGTAATTTTTTATGTTGCTGCTTATATATTTATTTATGTACTCAAAGTAACTAATATTGCATTCTTCAATTGTAAATGTTGAATAATAATAATTGAAATTAGAGTAAAAAATATATTTATAAAATTCTTGGAGCGCAGCAGACGCATTGAACGAATTTAGATCCTTCCTCTGGTGGGGCAGCAGCTCCATATGATCCTCCTGCTGGAGAGTGTCCTTGATTATTCTTTGCAACAGGATCAAAGTAGAAGAGGGCTCCAACAATTCTGTCTGAGGAGGTTGTTAATCCATGTGAAGCAATTTGGCAACATTGATTACATGATCTCCATGAGGTAGCAGCACTGTAACGACAAGCTTGTCTCATAATAGATAAGTGTCTGTGTTTTCTTGGGAATGGAGCATTATAACCTTGTGGTGGAGCTGATCCATAACCTTGTGGTTGTGATGCTCCATATCCTTGTGGTCCAGGCCCTCCATATCCTCCTGATGGAACATCATCACCTGGATTATTGTGTTTTTCGACAGCTAATGGGAATGTAGCTTGAACACTGCAGTAGTATGCTAAAAGAAATTATAATTACATCTCCATATAATGTGATAGATAAAAACTTACAATCAAAGAAAGGCTTTGGGAAGAATGGGAATGGTGGGAACATTGGTGGGCCAAATGGTGGTGGACCGAATGGTGGTGGTGGACCAAATGGTGGTGGAGCAAAAGCTGGTGGAGCACCACCATAATTGGAAGCAGCATCTTTTTTGACATCTTCAGCCATAGAGAGCCCAAGAAGGACAGTTAATACTAAACAGACAAGCTTGTTCATGCTTGCACAATTTAATCTCCAATGAGAGTGATGACTTTTTAAATTTTACCTCATTTATATATTCCACAAACATTACAATATTTAATTTTTTTACATCAAAAACTATTTAACAAAATTTCTAGATAATAATATATTTTCATACTTCCCCCTTCATAAATAACATTAATTGTCTTTTACTAAACATTACACAATTCTCATAATATCATTAAGATAATTTTGTTTAAATATTCATAGAAGAAAAATTACAAAATATTCTTTTTAGTGTTTTGAGAATAGATATATACATTCTTGTAATATGATTTTATATACTTTTTATATACATAATCATCTATTATTTTATTTTCATAAACACATTATAACTTAAAAATTATTCTAAGAATTAAAACAATTAAACATTTTAATAATAAGAATGTTACATTTTTACAAAATGAAACATTTTAATTCTTGCTATAGAAAATATGTTAAAATAAAAGTTATTTAGTTGATTGTAAAGTATTATAAAAAAAATTTTAGTTTAATTCTTTTTTACAAAAAAATGAATCATTTTTAAGGTATATAAGATGATTGAAAATTCATACTTTTCATCAGTCGAGCTTCGACAGCATGGCTTTAGATAACTTGACAACTATTTTGCTTGTTGCCTTGTGTGCCTCATTTTTGATGGCAACAGATGTAAGTTAATGAATACTTCATTTATTATTTTTGATTATCATATTCTACTTTTCTAGGACAATACAAAGAATGATACTGCTTCCAATTATGGTTCTGCTCCTGCCCAACCATATCAAGCTCCACCACCATTCTTTCCTCCAATGGGTTTTCCACCAATGTTTGGACCTCCAGTATTCCCAACTCTTCTTGATGGTAAATTTATAACTTAATTTAATTTGCATTTCCTTTATAGATCATATCTGCGATGACCGTGCTGGAGTTTTAATCACAAACTTTGAAAAAGATCTTGTAAATAATGCTCCATCAGGAGGATACGGAGGTAATGGCGCTTATGATCCAGCACATGGTCCAGCTCCACACCATGGCCCATTCAATCCATTCCATATGCACGGAAATTCAAGACGTTTTATGTGTGCTGATATAGCTGCAACTGATTTACATTCTTGCAACGTTTGCTGTCGTATTGCTCCACGTATTGATAGATCAATTAAAGAACAAGATGTTTATGGTGTTATTGTTGATACTTTACAATTAGCCGAACCAAATGATAATAATGAAGGACATACTCCAGCAGGTTCTTACAGAAAGAAGAGATATGCAGGTGTAGGTGCTGATCCAGAAATCCCACCACCAGTTGCTCCAGCTCCACCAGATTTTGTACCAAAAGTACCAGCAAAGAATCTCAAATGTATTTGTTGTATGCCAAGAAGACGTACTCTTCTTCCAGTTCCAGGACCATTCCCACCACCACCACCACCAGCATTCCCAATTTTCCCACACTTCCCACAATACCCACAATTCCAACCTGGATATGGACCACAAGGTGGATATGGACAAGCACCACAAAATGGATATGGTCAAGCCCCACAACCATCATATTCTCAAACATCATATTAAAAGGGAAATCAATATATAAGGAACAATATTAATGTGATTTATTTAGTTACTTTTTATAAGAATTAATATAAATAAATGGATTATTCATTTTTAGTATTTTATTTGTTTATTTCAAGTCAAATAATTCAATTAAAAGAGGATCCAAATCATTGATTGTTAATAAACTATAAATACTTATTAATCCTTTATTTAACTCCTCAAGTTCATTTAACTTATTCATTAAATTATCAAATTCCTTTTGCGCTTCCTCCTCATTAGAACATTGATACACTATGTATTTTTTTAAAATATGTTTATAGACAAAGTTTGCTGCACTAATACCGCTAACATTTTGAATATTTAATCTTGATGGGTTAAATAAAATGATAACATTTAAAAGTAGCATTACCTCTTCACTTTTACGCCACCTTTCATTGAATGACTCAAGGAACATTTTATGTTTCAGGTAGTATGATTGTTCAGTGGATTTCTTTAAAACATCAATTTTAATCATGATATCTGTTGCACCTTGATAAGCATAATGTTTCCAACTTCCTTTTGTGGGATCATAAACCATTGCTCCACGAAGGATGAGAATTTCACTTGCACCACCTTTAACTAATGTCATTTGGTCATTTTCATTTAACTGTTTAAATAAACTTATCATCTTTGACATTTGAATAGTTCTTCTAAATGCTAAATTGGTAAATTCTACAATATCTTGTAATGAGAAGTCACTTGAACCTGATGATGGTGTAACATTTATAGGTTCTTTCATGATAGCATTACTTTTTATCAATTCTGATAACAATTCCATCTCCCAATTTTCAAAATATCCAGCCATATTTGGTGTTGAATTACTACATGATAATATTGATGCTGGTGGTGAGATGTAAGGGGGTGCTCTCCTAAAGCAAGTATCATAGTAGTAAGGTTCATTTCCAAGTATACTTGATGGTTGTGAATCAAGTTGTAAAGGATTTGGAAAAAGTTCAGGTGTAAAAGGAGTGACAGGTAAATTTGATTTTGGTACATTGTTGAATGAAAATTGTTGTAGCTGATTTGATCCTGATGTCATTGATTTACTTACAAAAGTTTCTACATTACTAGTATTAAGATAAGGCAATGGTAGATGAATATTATCAATAATTTTACTTGTATCATTATCATAAATGTTATTAGCCTTTGTAAATATAACATTACGATAATAATCAACTTGAGACTGTTTTATCGTATTTGTGCCTGATGATGTAGTATTATTTTTTAAGTAGTCTTCATTGATAATGGTTTTTTCATTCTCCTCATTTTGTACTTTTTTCATCTCATCAATAATTGGTGTTTTCGATAGTCCTTTCCTTATTTTACATGTCTCTAATTTTAAAATATTTGAAAATTTAGTATTTACTGGATAAAAACCACACTGACAAGTGCATATGCATTCATTTAGTTGTCGTTGATAAAGTTGATCTTCTAGTTCTTTAATTTTATTTACTAAGTTAATGTAATCGTTTTTTGGAAGTTCTATACTATCATGCTTAGTATCATCAATATTTTCATTTTCACTTACTTTTGCTTTTTTAGTTATGGTATATGATATATCAGAACGCCTTTGACGCGTAATTTTAATATCACTATACTCATAATCTTTTAAAGCTTTTTTTGATTGTTGTTCTCTACTAATTATATCTTTTTTCATTCCCACATTAATACATTTTTGCAATCTACATGCTTGACAATTTTTTCTACTATTTATATTAATTATACAATTTCCTTGGAATGGACAGATTATAGTTGTTTTTCTTACACTATTTCTCCTAAAAAATGCTTTACAACTTTCGCAACTTGTTACACCAAAATTTGTTCCTACAGCATTATCACCACAAACCTAATAAGATTAAATATAAAAAATTTTTTTATTACTTACAGCACATAATTTTAAATTAAAATTATTATATAAATTTGGTGTTTGTAATGATGATGTCATAGACATTTTATATATGTTATTGTTTCAATTTTTAGATATAAATTTTCTAAAAAAATATATAATAAATACACAATATAATTAAGACATTAAAAATATATCATCTTAACATATAATTATTCATTTTTATTGGTAAACCAAAGAAGATAACAATTTACCTTTTATCAAAGGAAATATCATCTTTGTCAATGAATTTTTGCCTCTATTACCATGTCAGTCAGCTTCAATATAAAATCACCACTCGAAATTATGATTAATTTTTATATTTGATAAGAATAAGTAATGTGAAATTTATCATTTTAGAATGTTTTCAATAATATAAGTTACCTTTTTTTGCTAATATTATACAAATAAATGATTAAAGATAATATTTTTCATATTTCCAAAATTATATAATAATAGATATAGTCAAATTATTGATGATTTTAAAGAAAGCACTAAAATTACAAAAAAAATTGTTTATGCAAAAAAATAGACAAATGATGGGTATCATTAATTTTGTTGTTAATGTGAGTTGATTTATTTTTATAACTTATTTTTAGTATGTTATTATTGTTAATTACTTTACACATTCTCATATCTGATGTATTATTGCAATCTAGACATCTAATTTTTCCTTTTATGATGTACATTATGTCGTTTCACTAAAAAAACTATTGGTTTACTTTTAATGGGGAACTTTGAAAACATTGGTGTGTCATTGCTAATTAAATGTGGTAGAGTTATTGAAATTAAACTATTATTGAGAAATTAATTCTTGAAATGAAAATCAATACAAAATTTGTGCATATGTTTTATATCAACTTATATTCAAAATACATATATTGGTGGTACTAAATTATTATTATTATATTCTTTTGGAGTAAAGAGTATTAGTTTGAGTTCTAAGAATATCGTCACTTTTCGTAGAAATATTAATTTAATAAATTTAAATAATCATTTGTTACAATATTTTTATATAAAAATGGCATTTCGTTTGTTTTAATATGTATATAAATATTAACCAATGTATATCCCTTCTTTGTCGGAAAATACTTTTCATTATATAATTAAAAAAGTTTTTAGAATAAAATTTCATTCTATTTATTTTTTTTAGCAATAAAATATAAATATATAACATAAGAAATTTTTTTAATTCAAGATGTCTTGTAGTACTATAAAAAAAGAGGAAATACAAAAACATCCGTATGAAAATATAAAGAATGTTGTATTAAAGTATGTTTTATCATGCACTGCAGCAACAGCAGCAGAAACAGGTAAGAGATGACGGTACGTCTATCGCAATATTAAAAACAACAAATATTTATATTTTTTTCAGTAACCTACCCTCTAGATGTTACAAAAACTAGACTACAAATATCTCATGATGGCAAATCAGTTATACAAAAGCCTAAAGGAATGATTAAAATGTCAATGTTTATTGCTAAAACTGAAGGTATAATGTCACTATGGAGAGGAGTAACTCCAGCAATTTATAGACACTATATTTATACGGGAATTAGAATGGGAACATATGAAAATATAAGAAATTGGTGGAATGAAAAATATGGTAATGTTCGACCATTTGGAACATTACAAGCAATGTTTTGTGGTTTAGTATCAGGAGCGATCGCACAATTTGCTGCCAGTCCAATGGATTTAGTTAAAGTTCAAATGCAAGTTGAGGGATTAAGAAGACTACAAAATTTACCTACACGTTACCATAGTACATGGCAAGCATCAAAATCGCTATACAGAAGTCAGGGTTTTTTTGGTTTATGGATTGGTTGGGTACCAAACTGTCAAAGAGCTGCCTTATTAAATATGGCAGATTTAGCAACATACGATACTGTTAAACATTGGCTTTTAAAACATACTAATTTAATTGACAATTGGTTTACACATGCTACAGCAAGTGCTTGTGCTGGTTTATCTGCAGCAATTGTTTCTGTACCAAGTGATGTTGTTAAAACAAGAATGATGGATCAAATTCGTCATATATTAGATGGTAAACAGTAAGTTTTTATTGTTAGAAAATACTAGAATGTTAAAATGCCTCTTTATAGAGATGGACACGCCTACAAAGGATCAATAGACTGCCTTATGAAGATCGTAAAAACTGAAGGTTTTTGGGCTTTATATAGAGGATTTATTCCTACTTATATTCGCATGGTAAGTAATTCTTAAGTAAAAACTTTTTAATAATAATTAATCCATTTTTTAGGCACCATGGTCTCTGACCTTCTGGATATGCTATGAAGAGATTCGCAAGTTAACTGGAGCACCAAGTTTTTAGAATTAGTGACAAAAAGTTTTATAGTCATTCGAATTTTTTTAATTCTTTATTTAAAATAATTAGTTAACTAATTACTCTAATAAATAAAATTTTAATTACATTTTAGGTAATGAAAATTTTATACATTAAAAAATATACATGTTTAATTTCCTATTATTTTCAAATTTCTTCATTTATTAAAACTTTTTCCGATGTAATTTTTGATAATTATTTGTAACTTGTTAAATTATTTTAAGAAGTACTAAAATAGTTGTTTTAATAATATATTGAAGTATCAAAATTTAATAGTCAAGAGGCGGTGTATCTTATCAAAATTTAAGCTTCTCAAGAGCTTATTCTTACCTTCAGTTAATCAAAAAGTCGTAAATGTGTTATAAAAATTTTGTTAAATTTTCATTAGAAAATGTTAAAGTAATAAAATATTTTTATTTCATCAAAAAGATTCTTATATCTAAGAATTATTAGGAAATTTCCAATTGGTTTAGATTGTCAACTGATGATAAGACCTCCCTATTAATAACTTTACTACCTATTTAACAAATCTTCATATGTATATGATATGATAAATTTTTATGTTACATATAATTATTGTTGTAAAAAAATTATCATCATAGTACATTTGTATCTACTTTTGTTAAAAAAGTTTTAAAATCAAAAGATTATTTATAGATTACAACATAAATTATTACAATGTTCATTTTAAATTTTTCTGCTAGAAAATGCTAAATTTTTATTAAAAAGATTTTTAACAATCATTTAACACTAGTGATGTTTTTACATATTTATATTGAATAATATTATAAATGATTGTCTATTTCAATTATAAATAATATATTTTGATATTTTAAAAAAATGTATATAGAAAAATTCTTTTGTTTGTATATTAAAATAATTTTTAATCATTTAACATATATAGAATACCATTATTCTACTAATATATGTATATTTTCTAGATATATCAAATATCACTACACTATCAGAGGAAAGATGGTTAATAAAAATGTTGATGAAGGAATTCTTCTTGGAATGGGAAATCCACTGCTAGATATTCAAACAACAGTTACTAAGGAATTTTTAGATAAACATGGTTTAAAAGAGAATGATGCTATTTTGGCTGATGACAGTCATTTACCACTATTTGAAGAGTTACTCTCATTAAAAGATATAGAATTTATTCCTGGTGGAGCAACACAAAATGCCCTTCGTGTTTGCCAATGGATTATTCAAAAACCAAATACTTGTACATTTTTTGGTGCTGTTGGTGATGATAAGTATGGGAGAACATTAAAAGAAAAAGCTGCATTAGCTGGAGTTAATGCTAAATATCAATTAAACCCATCTGTCAAGACAGGTACTTGTGCTGCATTAATTAATGGTACCAATAGATCACTTGCAGCTCATTTAGCTGCAGCAAATACATTTAACATTAATCATTTTGATGAGCAATCTAATGTTGAGTTAGTTAACAAAGCTAAATACTTTTATATTTCTGGATTTTTTTTAACTGTTTGCCCACCAGCTATTCAATACGTTGCTAAGCATGCTGCTGAGGAGGGTAAAACGTTTATGATGAATCTTGCTGCACCATTTATTTGTCAATTCTTTAAAGATCCATTAAACGAGGCATTACCATATGTCGATATATTATTTGGTAATGAAAGTGAAGCTGAAAGCTACGCAGAGGCAAATAATTTTAATACAAAAGATATTAAAGAAATTGTTCTTAAATTAGCATCATTACCTAAAATTAATACTAAAAAACCGAGGATTGTCGTGATAACTCAAGGAGATAAATCAACAATTGTTGCAAATAATGGTGTTATCACAGAGTATTCTGTTGATAGGTTACCAGAAGAGAAGTTAGTTGATACAAACGGTGCTGGCGATGCATTTTGTGGTGGGTTTCTTGCTCAATTGATACAGGGAAAATCATTTGATGAATGTATCAAATGTGCTAATTATGCTGCAAGTATAATCATTCAACAGCATGGTTGTACATTCCCTAAGACATGTGAATATCACTAGTGATTATTATATTATCTTTTTATTAATATTTTTAATTTTATAATGTTTACAGTTATAAAATATTAACAGGTTTCAATTTTCATTCTATTGTTTATTTTTCTCATAAAAGCTAATATAGTTCCAATTCATAAAATATAAACATAAAACCAATATATTTCTTCTTTTAAAATATAAATTTTATTAATTTAAAAAGAAATTTTTATTAATAATATTATCTTAAATAAAAAAAGGTCATAAATTCAGATTGCTTTTATTTATATATTTTTTTGTCTCTATAATAATTTAATAGTTACAAAATGTCTATTTTTTTGTTAATACAAAATGTTTATATATTGATTAAAATTCTTTTATATTTTTAAATCTATTTATTTTAAGGAAAAAACTTTCTATGATTTGAAAAAAAACTATTAGTAGTGTGAAGATTTTAATAAACTATTATTTTAACTAAGTTAACTTTAGAAATTGTTAATGAAAAGAAGAAATATAAACATTTATCAAAAATATCACACAATCATATCTATAATTTATATAAACATCTTTTGTTTCATAAATATAGTTTATTTCATTGATTCTACATTATTTCGAAAAATTATTAATAGCTACTCTTCATTTATCATAAATATATAAAAATTTATTTGCACTTAAATTATTTCAATAAGATTTTATTTTATCAAGAAATTATGATATTTGATCATAAATTTTATTTCTATAGTTTTTTATTGATATCATTAAGTATAAATACTATTATTATTAGGGAAAAATTGAATGATTGGTTATTTTTTTCCAAAGTAATATATTATATGAATAATCTTTAAAATATTTTCAAGAATACTTATTTTCTATCACCTTATAATATGTTTTATATATTTGATCATTGCCATACTACAAACAATATCTACACAATTTTTAAAAAAAGTTTATTTGAACGAATGTTATCATAAAAGAGAGGCATTATAATGCAAGTATCATTGTATAGTCAATCACATTTAATCCATCATTCTTAATATTAAAAGGTTAAAGGTACCAAAAATTATTTCTTTTTCGCAGCATCCAAGTCCCAATAATCAATATTTATAATAACATTAGAACATTTTAAAAAGTCAATTATTTAACTTAATTTTTATTTTTTACTTTTCTTTTTAAGTATCTTTCTGTAACAAAGATAAATTTATATATTCTTTATTATATATAAAGAGTAAATATAATTCTAAATTTTTAAAAAGCTTAAATTCTTTATTTTTAAATTTTTTTCTAAAAGTAAATTCAATTTTTACGAAAATTTAAAAAAATTTTTTTCTATAAACATTTTATTTTTATCTATAAATACAAAAAATCCATTGATGAATGTGGTAGTTAGAAATCTAAGTTTCTTATCAATGAAAAGATAATTTTAAATTATCAAATTTAAGGTAAAATCAATTAATAATATATCAGTACATATAAAATATTATATGTTCTACCCTAATTTTTGGGTTTTTTATAATTATTACATTTATTGATAGAAAAACAGTTATTGATAAAAATAGGTCTCACATGAATATACTTTTGACAAAAATTATTTTTATTATTGATATTTTTGAGAATAATTATTAATTTAAAAATATATTCATAATTACATTCTAAAACATATGCTTACGAACAGTTATTTTTAAAGCAATAAACATTTATTTTTTGGTACTTTTGTTATAAATCTTAACAAAGTTAATTACACTACCTAATTTTAAAATGGCTAATTACAATAATTTAAATTTATATCCATATATAAAATTGTTAATAAACAACTTTGCAAACAAATAATTAGCTTAATTTTTTTTACCATAAACTTTGAAATAACCCTGACCCAAACAGAAACGTGGAAGGAATTTAGAGATTTTTAAAAATAATAATAAATATGAAAGCAGAAAAAAACATAATTCCTTAATTACCAATAATGTATTTTGTAAAGAATATTGATAATTTATGTCATATTTTAATTAATTATATAGAGAAATATATCTTTATATTCGTTTTAGATGTTTCACCTCCAGAATTTTAAAATACACCAAAAGTAGGGGAATAGGGAAGTGATAGAATGATATCATCTTAATAATAACATTATATGTCCTAATTAAAAATGCTATATAATAAGTACATTTTAAATATGACTCCATTCACAGTTATTTCTCATAAAATCCAAAATTCATATCACTGATGTCATTAAATGTTACGTTTCTTAATAAGTTGACAAAAATTTCTACCGAAATAATTTTGACAATTTTTTACCAAAAAATATCATCATACCCTTAGGATGTTTTTTAATGATATTTAATGTATATGATATATACAAGTCTTTATTATATAAATATCTTTAACAAATGAATATTATCTCTAATATATTTAACCTTATTACTTTAATGATATATCAAAATTCCTGTCTTATTTTTTCTTTTATCTTTCTTTTTCCTAAAGAATTAGATACACTTTATAAATTCTTAATTTTTTTAAAAACAAAATATTGTAATTCTTTAAAATAACTTCATTCTTAACTATTACATATTTTTAATTAGAACTTTTATCTCAATTTAAACAGATAATAAAAACTTTCTTTACCATCAAATCTAGAAAATACTTTTATTATAGATAAATTTAACGATTTAATTTCCATATTTATATAGGATCAAACTATAGAAGATACAAATAATTATGATTAAGTAATTTCATAAAGATTTTTTTTAAAAATTACCATTGCCCTATAATTTAATATTTTTGTCAAAAAAAGACAGATATATGATAAATATTCTAGGATAAAGAAATATATCTACATCCTTATATTTAATTTGTTAGTTAAAAAGATATTATGTCATTTTAATATCCTTTTGACGAAAAAAAGCTTTTTTTTAAGATAAATAAATTTTAATTATGCCATATTTATTTCACTCATAGTTGCATAATCTTTAATCTACCAAATAAAAACAATATTTTCATACGAAAAAAAAGTGGTTTGTTTTTTAATCTATTTGATGTTGTTGAAAAAAGATAAACTTTAAAAGTTGGATAAAGTATGAAAACTAAAAATTAATATTTTTCCTGTGGTTTATATTTATTAAATGTGAGAACAAAAATTTATTTGAAATGTTTTATATGCTATTTTGTTTAGATGAAAATAAAAATATATTCATATTATAATATTTTAATTAATGTAAGGAATGCCAAATATTTGTCGGTATACACTTCGACGTGATTATAATTCATCGTTTAATTGAGTTATATTTTTATCTAAAAAATTTTATTTTATTAAAAACTTCTTACTAAAATAATGTGTTGATATAATAATTTTTACAATATTACTCTTTTTTATAATAAAAAATTTCTTGCATTTTTGTAAATTCAACATAGAGATATCAAAAATTGAAACAATAATATCTTCTTTTTTCAACTATCGTTATATTTTATTAATATAAATTAATAAAAATAATTTAATATACTAAAAATTTGATACTTTAATTGCAAATATTTTATCCTACTGTTTTTTTCGTATTATAGTATACCTTATTTTGTTAGAAACAAATTAGATGACATAAATAAATGATAGTCATAGAGATATAGTTATTTAGTTAAATTGTTTTAAAAAAATACATTATCCTTTATTATATAAAATTATATCCTTTAGAAATATTTTCATAAAAAGTTAAAAAGTATGTTTTATTGTTCTAGTAACTAAAGATTAATAATGATTTTTAATAAGGAAATAACGTATAATTTCAATAATTCCATACACTTTTTACATATCAAACTTACATTTCCTGGATTCCCTAAATATATCATAACATTATAATAAAATGTCACTAAAATTTGTTTTAAGTTCATTTTATAGTTACTAATCTTATCTTAAACAGACTAAAAATTTTTATATTAAAATAAAGTTATCATTTTATTAATTAACAAAATTTTTCTTTTCAAAGTTCATTTTTTTACTTAATGTTTGCCGAATAGGAATGTTCTACATTCCCGGTCATATTAATATGAATGAAATTTGATTATAATTTGATGTGACTGTCGCAATAAATTATTAAACGACGTATCTATACGTCTTTTTAAAATTGTTTTAAGTGTTAAACTTATAAAATATACATATGGATACATACGCTTCATGTTGGAAGCTTCATTAACGCGTCACTAAATTTAGTTTGCCAAAAAAAAACTTGCGAATTTTTAGTTTTATAAATTATGGAATAAAATTATTTTTATCACGTTTACATTCTAAAATCCATTTTTTTTTCTATGAAAACTGAAATTTGTTTATGAAAGAAAAAAACAAAACTTTTAATAAAAAAATGTTATATTTATTGGTAAAAGTTGTGGAAATTTTCATTGATATGTATTGTTGTAGTGTATTCAATAATCACCTTAATTTTGGTCTCATTTGTGTACCTTTTTTTTTCTGATATGTATTATTAGAATGTTGAACATCTTTAATCCTTCTAATTCATTATCTAAAAATCGATATAAATTTTACAAGTACATCTAAAGTTTTTCTTTTCTGAAAGTATAAATATAAATGATACAAGTTAATGTATCATTTATTATAATTTTTATCTAAACAAGTTGTCCTTTTTTATTAAAAAAGTTGGGAAAAATCATTTGAATAAAAAAAACAATCAATCTGTTAAATTATTATATATACTTGGGTTTATGTTCTTTTTAAATACCCCAACTTTTCTTAAACAATCATGCTTTAACTAAGCTTTTTTAATAGATATAATTAAATGTTTAATTTTTTATCAAAAAAATTATCACGCTTTGAAATATTGAAAAGAAAACTATATCTGACTAAATATATACAATTCTATTTTTTTTAAATCTAACTGCATATATTTATTATAAAAAACATTTCTATCGGATAAAAAGATTTTTTCCATTCAATAAAACTCTTAATTCATTTTTAGATAATTTTAATCATCAAAAAATAATAACTTTTTAATATATCAAACATTTGTGATAAAAAATGTTCCAACGAAATTTTTGTTATATTATATAAACATTCATTTTCTAATTTATACCAATGTATATATTTTTATTTTAAAACATCAAGAGATTATTTAATATAAAGTTTATTGTATAATGTAGAGAAAATAAATGAACATTCAATGATATAAGCTATTCAAATGTAGTTTTAAAAGTTTCAAAGTCTGTATATATAGATGTAATTTAAAAAGTAGAAGAAACACATAGACTACAAATTTTTTAGTTTGTTGTTTGTTTGAGTTTATACCACTCTCTATAGATATCATTCTTTTTATGTTTTTTTTAACCTGCTAAAAAGCATCTTCTATGTCATAATATAGAATATTTTACATCTAAATGAAATAACGAGTAGTACCAATATAGGAATACTAGTGTACTCTATATTATCCCCCTATTGCTTTTTAACTAGCACTCTTATATAGGTATCGTTGATGGGAAGTGTTGTAATGTCTAACTGTGCTTTTCCTCTTTAAAATTGTTCTATTTTTTCAAATAATCTTTTCTATATATTGCTTGTTCAAGTATTATCTTTTTGACAATTTATTTTACCAAAATATAAACTTTTTTTATTTGATAAAATATTTTTAGGTTTGATATGGAGTCACATTTTACATCTAATAATAATGATAACTCTACTAATGGTGATCGTCACTCCTTTGACAAAGGTATTAATTTAAATATAATATTTTTTTAATAAATAACCTTTTTTTATAGATGATGAATATAACAGTGCAAAAACATATTTTTTGGTAAGTGACGGAAATTTTAACAAATATCATAATAGGATATCAATTTTGTTTGTAGAATATTGTTAATTCAATCATTGTTGCTGAGGGTGAATTGCTGCCAAGAAGTTTGAGAACAAGAAATCTAGAGGCTGATTTTGATCAATTATGGAGCCAATACATTTTAATAAAAGAGAAAAAAATTTCACTCACTGGAATATCTCCTGAAATTGATCAAAACAAAGAAAATGGAAAGATTCTTAGTACTCTATCATTACCATTTATACTTCCACAACCTCATAATGAAAGCGCAACCGAATCTGTTTCAAGAAGACCATTTCATTGCAGTAATAACAACACTAAATAAGATTCGTTAGTTCGCAATTTTTTCTCAAAAACAAAAGATTTTAAGACAACTTTAAAAATCAATAAAAAAAAACACTAAACCTTATGTATTTTTGTGTATTTGGATAATTGAATCTTTTGAATATAACAGTAAGGTGGAAGTTGACTTGATATATCTATTTTCAAAAATATAATCACGTATTCTTTTTGTTTATTAAAAATTTTACTTATCCATTTTTATATAAATCTTTAAATATTTCTTATCATATATTTAAAGAAAATTAAAGTAACATATTTCACTATACATGGTTATTTATATATTTACAAAAAATTATATCTATTTTTAAAGTCAATATGTTGAATTTGAAACAAAAATGAAACTTTTAAAGAACCAATACGAGCACGTGAAATGTTGCAGTAAAAACTGTTTTTTCTATAAAAATAATCCAATGAAACATGCAAAACCTGTATTAAAAAAATGTTTATAAAATTTAATACCATTTAAAATAGTAATACTTCCTTTATTTATAAAGTTTATAATTTTTTTATGTTAAAATTCTGTTTTTTATAAAAAATTTTTATATCAACAAATTATTTTTACTTGTCCATTTAAAAATAATAATTTGACTTCCTTCACATATAAATAGTTTTAAGGTTGGTTTTTTTCATTAGTTCAAAATGAATATTATCATTATCACTAAATTATTTACTATACTTTTACTATCATTATTTATGATTACTGTTAGTGGAGAAATATTTTATAGAGATTGGGGTGGCAATATAGGATCAGGTAATCCTGCTCTTTCATCATTCTTCTTACTATGCGGAAGTATTAATTGTGGAAGAGGATAACACAATTTTATCAATCATAAAATCAAAATAGTTGTTTATGAATAAGATTTTTTTTATTTTCAATAGATTTCTTGTTAATAAACGACAAAAATTAAAAAAAAATTAATCAAACTGTGTGTTGAAATTATTTACCCTGCTTTTAACATTTTCCAAATTATAATATTTATAATCGTTATAAAAATATTAATAAAATATTCTTGTAATAGTGCATGTTTTTAGCAGTATTTTTTATTTAATCATTCATAATTGATACAAATTACATATTGTAAAGCTATTTAATAAAAAGATAAAAACTTAGAAAAGATTATTTTCTTTTAAGTTTGCATTCCAAAAGTTTATCTCCTTAATTTACTTTCAGAAACTATTATAATATAAAAAATGAAGATTAGAAATGGAATATATGTAATACTAATAGCTTATACTTAGTGATTTAAGAAAATCTATAGCTTCCTTATCATCTTTGCGGCTTTCTAATACAGACAAAGCTTCTTGAACTAAAAATTGATGAATTATTAAAACGATATAGTGAGATTTTATTTTTAAAAACTTACATTTATCTGTTGGATGAATTAGAATTAAGTTAAATTGTCTTAATGTACTACTAAGTTGTGCATTACCAAATCCTGGTACCTCAGTTAACTCCAAAAATGCTTCACCAGCAAAATCATTTGATCTTAAAAAATCATGATCCATAACTATAAAGTGTATCATAGCACATGGCGATTGAGTTGGTGGTACTTGAAATTCAAATGTTTCATTAAATATCGGATTTAAACTTTTACTAACAACTTTTGTCTTTGCTGGTATTTGGAGAGGAAAACGAAAATGTGGTACTAACTCAACGACAACAAATGGATCACTTAAACCATTTGAATCAAGAGGTATTATTTGTTTAGCTCCAATGATATCGACAACAAGTGTTTGTGATTTTTGATTATAGTATGCACGTACATTTAATATACCATATTTACACTCTTGTGCATCAGTTTGTTTTTTTAGTAAGGAAGAATAATATTTCTCAATTATTTTAACTGTTGGTGTTTTATTTAATGAAAGTATAGAGATTATTTTTCTATGTCCTGCCATTCCATCAAATGCTTCTAAAGATAAACCTTTACCATCAGCGTGAAAATAATCTGTTAATACGCCCCAAGCATCATATAATCTTTGGTAGAATATCGGTTCTAAACCAATATTTTCATTGATACAATCATTAAATAATTTGATAAGAATACCTATTTGAGCATGCATTATTCTTAAGAAATTTTTATGCAGTAGATATTTGTGGATTGAGGATAACTCTGCATCCAATAAATCAGTCATAGGTTTTAGACTAACATCAACAGGACAAGCAGTGGGGCTCCATGCCAAATGAAATACATGTTTTTTCATTTGATCTGTACATCTGACAACAAATCTAAAAACTGTACTTTCAATTTGTTCAGCTATATATCTATCACAGACATCTAAATCATTTTCAATTTGTTCTTTAAATTTAGCTGGTTTCTTAATCTTCTTTTCAAACTTCTCAGCTAATTCCTCTAATTGCAACTTATCATGAATTACCAAGCACCGTCTAACTTGTTCGGCATTATTAATAGTTGCACAGAAGATGGATACTAATGCTGGTGGCAAATAAAATTGTAAATCACCACAAAAACCATCTTGAGCCAATTCTCCCATTATCTTATCAATATAATATTCAACTAATTTACATATAAATTGTACTAGTTTAACTAATAAATCAGCACGTAAATTAATATCATAAACATATAATTTTTCCCATATATTTGCCAATTGGTCAATAATATGACAAATATCTACATAACTACTTGTGTATTTAACTTCACTAGATGTTAATTGGAGATTAGAATCAAGTTTACATGATAAATCAACTCTACTAAAAGCCTTTATCCTTGCTATATCAATCCATTTTGCAACAACTCTATCAAACTGGTATCTCCAATCGGAACGCATCATTTTTGGTTTATATGATGTTGGCTTGAACGAGTCAAAATCTCTAATCAGGCAATGTAAATGCATAATACTTAATATAACAACTTCTTCTCCATCATGAGCATTATTAAATAATTGTTTTAATGAACTTTTTGACTCATTAGTTTGTTCAATAGCCATATACTCCTCAAGCATCTCGTCCCAATTTGAATATAAAGTCAAAGTATAATCAATTTCTGTATTTGATTTAAAAAACGGTTCAATATATTTGATTTTTTGGCAACCTTTAATTAGATGAACAATAAGTTTAAGTAGTATTTTGCAACTATTTGTTTCATCTTTAGATAATTCAAAATACCATTTAAAATAATCTTTGGAAGCTGTTACTAGACATTCCATTAAAAAGGTATTCTTACTTGGTCCAAAAGGAACACATCTGTCGAAAAGAGAACTGTCTTTAATATTTATATATGTTTTTAGAATTTCTCCAAAACGATCAACTTGAGATTTTTTAAGAACATTAACATTTTTTAGATGACTAATAAGGTACCCTTTAACAAAATCGTCAAAATCATTAAATGAACAAGCTAACATATTTTCTTCATCTTTATCTAAATCTAATGGTGTCCATTTGTCAATTAATCTTCCAGCAATATCATTAAGAAGGTGAAAATTAATTCCAATAGGTATCATAGCACTATACGCAAGCCATTGACACATTAATTGATGCGTAGGGGTTAAATCACCTTGAATAGCATGTTGATAAAGGATAGCTTTTGCTGGATCTGGTAGTAAACCACTAAAAGAACTAACAGGTTGTTGAGAGCATCTTATTTCATGTAATGCAAATTGTCTTATCAATTGAATGTGTTGTTTAACATCAATTGTCTCATCATCATTTGAATTGACTCTTTCCTCCTTTGTACTTAACCATAATTTGAGTTTTATTGAGCCAGATACCTCAGATCTTTCTGATCTCTTCTCTAATTCAAACCATTTCTCCATACCTTCTGGAGGGATTTGTGATATTTCTATATTAACACATCCCAAAAAATCATCAACACTCTCATTACTATGTGCTCTAGCACTTTGTGTTACCTCTTTGAAGTATCTACCAAGACCTCTAAGGCCACTAATTTCATTAAGTGATGTTACAGCATCAATAACAGATCTCTCATCATCATCATGATCCCAAATATCTAAGTGAAATTTGTCACATTGAATATTATCAACAATAAATTGAAATTTTTCATTCCATTTAGGATTTAATGTCATCTTTTGCACAGAGGATGCCTTAATGACTTTAGCAGGAATATTTGTCACTTCACCATCCTCAGTTTTTTGTGTCTTCTTTCCAGCCAATTTTCTTCTAAATGAGCCACCAATTCTTGAGAGTCGGTGTTTCTGAAAAGAGAAAAAACATTATAATAAATATAAATTTTATTTATATTACTTTATTATTTTCATTTGGAGAGGTTGGTGACGTTGGCTTACCAACTTTTTGTGTTAAACCACTATCATCTGGAAGATCCTCAAAATCCCATGGTGTAACTTCGATATCCTCCGGATTAAGGACTGGTTTAAATGTTTTTTTCTCACCAGGAACAATACCCATCATACAGAATGGATCACTAAAACCATTAATATCCTTTGCAATAAGATCTTTTCCCTCGATTAATTGGACATTTAAAAGAACTAATGGTGCTTTTTGTCTTGCAGCTCTGGCAATTAAAGATTTATGGAGTTTCTCATCAACCTCAAAAGCTGATTGGACATATTTGGCTAATTGGCTTTGTGTTAAATCAGTTTGATTACCAATTTTATGTTGAATTGTATACATAGCCTCAACATAGAGCTCCTGAAATAAAATAAAAAGTATTAAAATATTTATAATTAATTATAGATTATTTGGTTTAATATTATATGTGGTACAAAATGATATGACAACTTACATGCATATGTTTTTCATTTTCATTTATAGTTATTTTAGCAATAGTATATTGTTCATCAACATTCTTGCTATCTTCATTTGTTAGTTGAATGGGAGAGAATTGTTCAAAAAAATGATTATCTGATGCTTGAACTCTATAAAAAAATATAGTTAATGTAATTATACAGACCAATCTTAAATTTTAAACCACCCTCTATTTTTATAATTTTTTTATTCTACCTACTTATAGAATTTTTGTTTTGCTTTTTTAGATCGAAAATTAGAAATATTATATTTATCATAGTATGGAACCATTTTAAAATTATATATAATAATCTCTAGAAAGAAAATTATATAAATACAAGTATATATTTATCCCAAGAAAAAAATGCATAATTTTTGATGATTATATAGAAATTAACAAAAAAGGAGGTAAGATATTTGGACTAGATATTAAAAATAAGATAAAAAGAATTTGTCTAATAAAATCCTGTGTATCATTTATGAAGATGATAATGTTTAGTAAATAAAATATTTTTCCATGAAATTTGATATTTCTAAGAAGAGTACATAAATAGCTTCTAGTAATGAGAAAAGCGTTAAAGGTTTACTAATTTTTGATATTTAAAAATTCTTTTTTATCCCAATATTTTAGGAAAATAAAGATATATATATTTATACAAATATATCATTAAATTATTAAAAATGAGGAAATATGAAATATGTAACTTTATTTAAAGATAATGATATGCTTGTACATCTGAAGAAAGATAAAAAAATTTTTATTATTTAAAGAATAAAAATTTCACTAAAAAAGGTAATAAATTGTGTACTCTATCACACTGCTCGAATAAAATTTTATATGAACTTGTAATATAAAATTTGTTTCAAAAAATGCTATTCAGTGAATAAAAAAAAAATAATTATAGTGGGACTAAAAGGATTATTTCCACTAAAAAAGTATAAAAACTTATGACAGTGTATGTGCTAATAAATACAAATTTATTGGGGTTAAAAAGTTTAAAGAAAAACAACATTAATTATTATTTTTATGCAAAATAACATGCAATTCTTAAAAATATTAATTTCACTGGTACATACTGCATTAAATATTATCTTAATTTAATAAATATATATAAATAAACTATATTAATATTATAAATGTTTTTTCATTATTTAAAGTATGGAATTGCGTCATTAATAAAAAAAGGTATTTTCCTTTTTGTCAACTCTAAAAGTGCTATTCATAGTTTAGACAATTAAAAATAAAAATAGCTATAAAAACCTTTTAAAAGTTATTGTCAACTAAATTTAGCTAGTGAAAAAAAATATGAAATAACAATTTCATGGTTCTATAAATAGGAAATTATCTCAAAATAACATTAACTTTTACTAAGAATATTAAATTTAAACATATTACTTAGAAGTATTCATTAACTTTTTCATGTCTAAGAAATCTAATATACAAAAATATAAATAGTAATTATTTAAATTGATTATATACAAGGATATTATACTTTTATTTTTATAAAAAAACAAATGACTTCATTTTTTCCTTACAATAAAAGTTATATTTGAATGACGTGTTATGCTAAACTCAATTATATTATTAAAATACCACAAGTTGTACAGAAAACAAATGACAATTAGTAGATTTGAAATGATGTAATAACTTTTTATCATGCAAAATCTTTAGTTTATATCATAAAAAAAACTTCTTTGTAAACAAGTAAATAAATTTTGCGTAGGACAAAAAAATCTTTTTTTACATGCTTTTTAATAAATTATGTTGTTCTTAGGATAATATAAAGCAAATAAAACGTTTTTATGGGTTAATTATTTTATACTCAAAGGATAAAAAACTGTTTTTTTCATAAAAAAAACTACATGATATATGCATTAAAAAATTATAATGGTAAGGCTTTGTAAGATACTTGAATATAATTTTCTGATTTCTAATTATAAAAAGAAGTGTATACAAAAATATTCATGATCATGAATTTAATATTACAAATGTAATGAAATCTATAGAAGAAAAAAAAGTTCCCATTTTATTGTAGCTTATAAAATGTAAATTATTTAAAAAAAAAACTCTCCACATTAAGTATACATGTGTTTTTAATTATTTTTAAGAATGGAAACATTTATTTTTAAGGGTTAAAATTAGAATTTTTTTATTTTGATATTTAAAATTAGTAAATATTATGGATAAAACTAATTATTAAAATTGTTTTTGAATTTTTCTTTATACTCAGTTAAATATCATTCATTTAGTGCATACACTATTATAAGTTATAGTAAATATACATTAAAAAACACTAATGTTTTTCAATGTGAATGAAAAAAGGATATGATTATTTAATTATTAGTATATTTTCGAAGACATTGTCAGAAAAGAAAAATAGTATCACAAAACATATTAAATATCCTTTTTTAAATAAAGTTACTGCAAATAACTTAAATAAATAAATATATTTTGATGGATAATTTTGTTAAATCATGCCATTATTTATTTCTTAATATTTATAAGACATGATGTAATGAAACAAATGAGGTGAAAAAAGGATATTTAATAAAAATCTAAAAAATTCATTGGTTTATATATAATAATATCCTATTATTATAACATATTTCATAAATAAAAATATATATCATTTTGATTATGTTTCCTAGCAATATTTTTTATAATATGAGTAACAAAGGAATGATTTATTATTTTGGTATAATTAATTGTAATTTTCCACAGAAATAAAGCAACATATATCTATGGAAACTTATGAAAAAAATAAAAAAAGGGGATTGAAATTTCTGTATTATATGTATCAAAAAACAATAAACAATGAATTAGGTTTGGTAATGGAAAATTGCATACTTAATTATAATATAATAATTTTTTTTCTTGTTCACTAAACTGAAACAAAAAATTATACATTAATATAATATTTAATGATAAAAAAATATTTATCAAAAAATATAGACACTTAACAATTGAACAGATATGTATCCTTTATAACAATACTTGCTTTTTTGTAAATGTCACAAAATAAAGAATTTTTATTTTAAAATATATTAGCTTAAATATTAATATCTTTACTTCTCCAGGCATGACATTATTTTTATCAAAATTAAAACATGTTTTTTTCCCTGTAAGCTTTTACTCCTAAGTGAACACTTATCAGAAAAAACTTAATTGTAAAACTGTCATCAGTAATTATATTTTAATTTTTTTTTAATATGCATAAAATATATTGTGGTTGTTTCTTTAGGCGAAAGGAACTCCCATATTAAGTATTTTTTGAAAATTTAAATATTTAATGATCATATTTTAAATTTTTGTATGTATAAGAAATTTATAAAAGCTCACTGTTTATGGATTTGACTTCCGTCATTCAATGTACTATTATCATCATCATTTAAAGCCAATGATTGAGTTTTAATAAAATTTGCTGCTCTGCTAAATTGTTGCCCTGCCCATGCTCCTGCTGTTGATATCTTTCTACTGATGATCGTTGCTTTACTTGCTACATTGGAAGTAACTGCCTCCATATTCATTATGGTATAGGAATGTAAATATAATTAGAATAGTATTAGTTTTTAGACAAAATTATTTAACTTTTCTTTTACTATACAATATTTATATGTGTATATATGGTAGACACCCTTAAATTGGTAATTTAAATTTCCAAATAAAATTTAAAGATACAATTTTTTATCAATATAGCTATTATTTTTATAAATTTATGGATTTTTATAGAATAATGTAAATAGGTAAAGTAAATCGTATAATTTTATATTAAAGAATAAATATAGAAAGTATTTAAATGAATTTTTAAAATAAGAAACAACATTTTTTTTCTATTATTTGCTTTAAATGAATTTAAAATCAGTACGAGGGATGATGAAATATAAATTGTAAAGACTTTAAAATTTTATCTATTTAAGAATATATCATAATTTTAGAAGAAATAACTATATATAAAATATATTTTATAAGATTTAATGTTTGTATTAACAATAGTAAATTATATTATAATTTTTCCAAAATACTCAGTTAATTAATCTTTTCATCCTAGAAAAATATGAAATTACAATGAATAATTTTCTATGTAAATATAAGTTCAATTGTTTGAGATTCTATATTGTTTATGAGATTTTCAATGAACATGATAATTATTAAAAAAAAGTGGAAGAATTATTGTTTTATAGAATGGATTAAGAATTGTTTTTGAAAGATGTAGACATTTTAACGCTAGATGGGTAATTTTTTCTACTAAAATTACATATATCTTTAGTTGTTGTCTACAAATTTTTTTGGCGCATTTTTACAAAAAGCCATTAATTCTGTTAATAATGCATCCCAAAAGAGGAATAATAATAAATTTTATTTAATTATAACAGGAAATTAAAAATATTTTTAGTAATGAAAATTAAATAATGGAAAAATATGGAAGGAGTTTTTTTAATAAAATTTTCTCTTGTGATGAATCGTTAACTATCTACCGGTGAAATTATAAATATATATGAAAATTATATATTTTTTATATTATTTTTATAATATACACCACAAAAAGATGAAAGTAAATCGACAATAAATATTTTAAATTTAAATTTTGAACAAAAAAAATTATAAATTATAGATATTTTTTAATAATTATAGAATAATGAAGGGTTCTAACATGTTATATTTATATGTAATATAGTTAAATTTTCGATAAAATGTTTGAAGTATATAGGATTGAGTATCTCACTTGAAGTTCTCATAACCAATGTATCTCCTATATGTAATTTTACAGCTCAAATTCCCTTTAAAACTGTAGAAGTAATATATAAATATTATCGTGCTCCTTATTATCCTACTTAAAAGATATACATTAATATATGACAAAGAGGCAAATTGAAACAAAATAAGAAATTATGGTATTTTAAAAATTGCTATGATAATAATATTTTAAAAATAATTATTTATAATATGACTACAAAAATTATGCTTGTAATTTTTTTGTCATTTGAGAGCTAATGGCCTTTATGCATACTAATCATTAGTAAAAGAGAATATAATTCATTAGTAATGATAAAAATATATTATTTTTATAATAAATGTTTATTAGGTAATGAATAAACGAGGTAAGCTTTTAAATATTCTACAGATATTACAAGGATAATGTTTATACTATTACCAGTAAAGTAAATATCATTGTGAAAAGACCAGTAAGGAGAAGAAAAGAAAACTGATAAATGTATGAACATTGGTATAATAAACAATTTTGGCACAAATTTAATGCTCTTTCAAATGTTTCAAATAAATTAACTCCTAATATTAATTTCTCACAGACCATCTAAATTGTATACTAAAGAACTATAAAACTAATATATATGTCATTTTACTAAGTACATGATAGTAGAATTAAAAATCCAATACCAAAAATAATACTTAATTTTTAAAATTAAAAAAAAAGAAATAAAAAAATTCGTGAAAAAGGAGAATTACTCAAGAATGATTGGAATTGACACTATAATGATAAATATTAAAATATTTTATAAAAAATGATATATTAAATTGATAAAAATAAATATAAATTCATTTTATTCTTGCCAGTTATTCACCAGAAATAGAATAAAAGATGTAATAGATAAGGCTAAGAATTATTTACAAAAAAAATATCAAAAATGTATTTTGTTAAAATTTTCTTAAACTATAAAAATACAAGTAAGTATATAGAGATATTTGACAGATTATAAAATCCAAAACAATGGATAAGCTTATTTAAATGTTTATTTTTTTTTCTCCTTAAAGAGTTAGCTACCCATTTATAATAATGTTTCTTGATGACTCTAAAACTAAATTATATATATATTATTATATATTTTTGTTGTTAAAATTGATAAACAACAAAATACTATATATAAAGTTTATGTAAATTTTTTTTGTTTTTACATGTGAAACAAAAATATAACATAAAATGTAATTTTTTTTAAAACTGTTATTATAAATTCAATAAATTTTGCCATTGTATAATAAAATGTTTCCTGCTACATATAATGCATCACCCTCCTTAAAAGTGCTGTCTTAAGGAAAGAATATAAAAAGTTACAAAAATTTTATTATCTCCCTTTCCATCTTCAATTTAATGTTCATTGTGGTGAAAAAAAGACCTACGTATTTATGAAAGTAAGGTTAAAAAAATTAACAAGCATATTATTGTTAAACATATTTTTGAATGAAAAGTTCTTTTGAAATATAGGTCTAATAGCCATATTTATTTTCTAAACTATATAAATATATCCATCTATTATATAATGTTATATCTAAAGATATATAAAATACATTGGTTTTGTTGAAAAGTTAAAATGTATGATATGATAGAAAAATATTTTAAACCATCTATTTTTGTAAGAAGTAAAAGTTTTTCCTTAATAAAAAAATAATATTTCTACACATGTTTTATCATTCACGTTAATTAAAATTCGCTTAAAATTTTAAACGAAATAACTGAAAGTGAGAAATACTTGTAAAATGATAAAGATTATTACTTTTTTAGAATAATGTAAAATATTTTAATATATGAAAATATATAAATTAAATATATGATTAATTTAAACCGTTATAGTTAGCTTAAAAAAACTAATAATTCTAAGGTAAAGAAGAAAAGTTTATTATACATGTATGTTAGTATTTTTTTATCTTGAAAATAAATATAAATAATCTTTGTTGAGAAATGTGTGTATATTAAGTATAAATACCTCAAATCTCTATATATTATTTTTTAAATTAAAAAAAGCTTATTTTATCATGTAAAGACAAAATCAGATATAATATTTTGCTTTTAAATAAGATAGTAGTAAATGTATTTTAACACTATCATAATTCATAATAATATTTTAAAACTTTTAAAAATGAAAATAGTATGCTATATATATATGAAGTTTTGTACTGTTGAAAAGCTTAAAAATGTAGTTTCAATATCAATGAGTAATTTCAAATAAAAGAAATTTTAATAAATAATAAATCAAAGTTTCCTTCCATATATTCTTTTCTATCATTTTCTATATTCATTAAAATTTCAATTCAAACAGGCTTTCTTAAAATTCTATTCTATATCATAATCCATTAAAAAATTTTAAAAATTCTTTTAAAACTTAAATAGTTCTTTGTTTTTTATTTGAACTCAAACTTAACAATTTTAATAATTATTATAATTATAAACTTTTTTATTTTTACAACTTCTTAATGTTAATAATTACCAGAAGTTTTATTCTACACAAAATACCCTAATTATTTGATGGATTTCGAGTGAAACTAATTTTTAGAGGATATCTCATCATTATCTTTGACTAAAACATTTAATAGCAAGAAAAATTAAAAGATGAAAATTTTTCATAGTATAAATTAAAATTCCATGTATACAAAGTAACATAAAATTACTGTTATGAGTGGGTAGAAATATTATCTAACGGATGCATTACTTTTATTAAAATAATTAACAAAAATTACACTACTACACTGAAAGTATAAATATCTCATCGCTATCCTTCTTTTTTTGACAACCTAAAGGTATCGTCAAAAGTACAAAATTTCTTTTATAAATTAATATTGTTCCATTTAGCTTAAAGGATGATATAAACATTATTAACTATTTTTAAAGTTTGTTTAACTATAAACTAAAAAAAAATAGGAAACCAGAAATATTTACATTCATATTCTTTAAAAATAACAGCAAGTGCATGAGCAAGACAACTTTCTTTGATATCCAAAATTCACTTAGCTTTTTATAATGATAAATATTTTGGTATATATTTTAGAGAGAGATGAATTATTAAAGTTTAAATTTACCTATTATTTGACCATTCTGCTAAATGAAGCTGCCTTTCAGCTGATAAAATTTGCGTCCTCATTGATCTTCTTCTCATCATGTTAGGCGAATATCGTTTGGGAGATTTTGCTGTATAAACAGTCAATCTATCAGGATCTGATTGATATCTTTGTGCATATTCAAAACAATGCCCTACAGATGATGCTCTACCTTCCCTTTTAAAAGGGGCTGATAATGTTTGAATAAAATAGCTAGAATTATTAAGCATTTCTTTTGTGGAACTAAAAAATATTAAAAAAAAAAATTATTTGAAAACATAATGAGATTTAATTAAACACTAAAAATTAAAAATTTTTCCATTTATATTCCCCAATATAATTTGGTATTGTTAAACCATGGCAATCGGTAGGTTTTAAGAAAAAAAATAAAAGAAATGAATAAATAATTTGAAAAAATAGAACATTATATAAAAAATAATGGAAACAAATATAGATAGATAAAAAAAGTATCATCAATAAAAGGAAAAAACATTTGAAGGAAAAGTATAAAAGCTAAAATGAATATGTTTCCTCATGAACTCCATTAATTAAATGGTAAGGAAGCCTATGAAAATTCTAAAAATAAAGGAGACGAGGACTTAAATTATTTACAGTATCTTTAAAGCATTCTAATTAAAATATTTATAAGTTTAGATCAAAATAGATTATATATTTTGTCATTTCCAGTACTCTCTCCCTCCCATGTGAAGTGTTAAATATTTTCTTTTTTTTCATCATAATTAGCTAATAATTAGTATTGTAATTTATAACTTATTAATAAAAATAAATTAAGCTACATGGAATGAATTGTAAAAAGAAATGAACTAATTTGTGTTATTCACCCTAAATAACTTTCTAACAATATAAACAATAAAAAAGCATTTTTTAATAAGGAAATCCTCTTGTTTGTTTGACGTAAAAAATCTAAAAGTTTATATCAACGCCATTTTAAAAGAAAGAGTTGTAAAAAAAAATATGAATAAATATAAATTCAACTGTTAT
This sequence comes from Strongyloides papillosus, assembly GCA_005656395.1. Taxonomy (NCBI): domain Eukaryota; kingdom Metazoa; phylum Nematoda; class Chromadorea; order Rhabditida; family Strongyloididae; genus Strongyloides; species Strongyloides papillosus. Next base: position 980,040 of record SRSI01000013.1, read on the forward strand.
CAAAAAACGTATAAAAGATTTAATATAAAAAATATTGTAAATGAGACAGGTGTAAAATAAAATTTATTATGAAATACTTATACAGAGAAAAAAAATAGATTATTTTCAAATTATAATAAATGATATAAATTATTCATTCCAAATTTTAAATCTAATATATTTTTTTAATATACAGAAATTAGAAAACATAAAAATAAAATAGTTTTTACATATTTTATTAGATAGAACCTTACGATTATTATTCTTAATTTATTCAAAATAAAAAAATTCGTATTAAAAAAATTATGTTTATGCAAATGCATATCTTTAAAAATCATAATTTTACAAAATATTTAACGATATATGGCAAGAAAAAAAAAGAAGAAATTGTACACTATACTTTATTATGTATCTTAAAAATGTTTATTTATTTAAATAAAATAAAAATTTCATTAAGACAAATCTTTGTTCTCTAATTGGCAAATACTATTTATCCTAATATCTATATAGATATTTGTGACACCAAAATATTTCATAAAATTATATTTTTAAAAAAGCTTCTTTTAGTTAATATAATCATAAAATCTTTTTTATTCTAAAACATCATCAAATACCAATAATATAATTATTTGTAAATTTAACCATACACAATTACATGTTTCAAAGATGTTTACATTATCATAAATAAAGGACCCTTAAATAAATTAATTTTTCATTATAAAAAAATAAATAACAAAGGAAGGAGATGATATAATAGTTTTTCCATTAAAATTCAATTAAATAAAAAATTTCTTTATATAGGATCTTCCTTTATATTTGAAAGAGGTATGAGTGGAATAAAGAAAAGTGATAAATTTTCTATTTTCGAAAGTCAAAACAATAGTGTTATTTAAAAATATGCCGTGGGTTAACATTTAAGTTTTTTTAATAATAAGTAGTGGGTGTTAATTTTATAGTACGGATAATTGAAATAATATGAAATAATATTAAAAAAATGAAATTAAAAATTTGTTTTCATTAAATATTAATACATATGTTAACATTTCATAGTCATTTTTACAGTTAGTTAAAATTAATATGACAAATAAGGACGAACTTTTCTAATATTACTATATTAGATTTTTTATTCTTTTTTAAAAATCTAAGAATAGATTGAAAACCATAGAAATTAAATAATGATCAGTAATTCTTTAAATAAACTCATTGTGTAGATGAAGACAATAAGCAAAAAAAATATACTTTTAAAAATATAATTTTTTTATTAAAATAAATGACGTTTACAAAATCATTGAGTTATTATTCTTTTATAATTATGCGAGAATTAAACGATAATTTATATTATTATACTTTTTTTGAATTTAATAAAAAAAATATATTTATGGAAAATAATCATTGTCATTAGTAATTTTAATACTTAAAATAAAGATTCATTTTTACAATTAATGAGCACAATGATGACGCATGTATAATTTTTTTTCACTATAATAACTTGTATGGAGATGTAATAAAATAATGGTTTAATTATTATAACCATTAAAGATGATCCAGTAATAAATACAATAAAAGATTAGAATAATTATATAATTATTTAAAATTAACTTTAATCACCATATTTCTGAGTTATTTTTGAAAAATTGTTAATTAAATAATCCATTTTTAAAGATTCAATTTTGATAAATATAATAAAAGTTCTTTTAATATGCTTAATCTGCCATTATAAGTAAACTTATATATAATATAGATAACATATTATCAACAGTATTGCTTTTTAAAAACTTTCCTTTTTATTATAGTTCATTTTCATGAATATTTAAATAAGAAATATGTCTATCAGAATCACTTAAAGTTTTGACTTTCAAATGACAGATATTGGCGACTTTAAATATAATTTATCATACCAAATGTAATTTCATTACTCAATGAAAATGTTTATATTTAAATTTTAAGTATATGGAGGATTATTGTGTATAAATAGTGAGGTAAGTAAATTTTCAATATAAAGTATCTTTTTTCAGTGCCATATTTGTATATGTAAAAGTGCATACTTTTCATTCGTCATTTTTGTTTTGATTTTTTGCTCTCTATAAACTATTTTAATAATAATATAAATTTTAGATAAAATTAAAAGGTTACAAATGATTGGTGTTAAGATGTATTAGTATATGATATACGTATTTAAATGTTTTTAAGCAAAATAAGATTTAACTATATTAAAAATGTTAGATTTAATTAGTAATTATATTTGGTAATAGTTGAAAGAGATTTTTTTTCCCTAACACTTTTATTTATGTATAAACTTTTTGTTTATCAATAAAAAGAAATCTATATTAAATAAGTATTTTTTAAAGAACTTTTTTGTTTATCAAAATCTTGAAGATGTTAATATTACAATTGTATTTCTTCTATAAATTTTTAAAATATTTAAGAATAAAATTTTTTTTGTTTATGATTTAATTTAACTAACATCATATATCTCGTCACTTGTTATATTTAATTTTACAATAAATAATTAAAAAGACAATATGAAGAATTTTAAGCATGATGGTTTTAGAATGTAAAGTGAAATTTTTGTTACTTTATTCATTGTTATTACTTACTCAATAATTAATTGTTGAATGAGTTGTAAAACAAAACTAATAGAATTTAATGGTTTTTATAAATATTCTAAAATAATGGATTTTAAATAGTATTTTTAAAAATATCTTAATTTACCCAACAAATACTTTATTTTTAATATACAATCTATCATTTGTTAAGAAGCACTACTTTTTGTATTACTTTAACCATTTCAAACTTCTTGATACCTAATACTTTTATAATTTTTATAATCTCTTTTAAATATATTTATTTTAAACTATAGTATTATAATGTCAAGATAATTTTTTTTTGATGTAAAAAGAATTATTGTATGGATGAAGAAAATTTTAATAAAATATATTTTCGTAAAGTTGAAATTATGACTTCTAAGTGCCTTTTATTCAAAAATTAATCCAAGCATCTGTCCAAAAATATGGGCTTTTTAACTTTTTGATAAATTTTTAAATTTTTATTAGTTTTATATCATCTTATGTCTCTCCTCTCGTTGCTATTACACAAAAATATCAGAATCTTTATTTGACATGAATGCTTTTATTCATCAAACTTATCAATTTTTTTGTTTTTTTTTCATTATTATTATTATTCATAAGATGTGCATTTAACAATAGAATAAGTAATATTACCAATTTTATATAAAAAAGCCAAGTTTTTATTTAAATTTATTTTATCTTTAAAAGTTATTCAAATTCATGTAAAAAATAACATGGTATTTAAATTTTCTTACTATTATTTGTTTTATAAATATAATTGTACCTTTTTTTAAGACATTTTGTAAAGAAATTCTGTTATTTTAATAATTTTGTATATATACTGAAAACAAACCATAAAATAATAAGAAGGATTTGAGAAAAAACTTTAATGGCTGAAATATTATTTCTAATATTTACTTTATTAATATTACTTCCTCCGATAATTAAATCAGACTATCCATGGACATTTGACAATGATTTGTTTGGAGGTATGTTTTAAAGTACAATAATAGTACTAATATTATATAACAAAAAAAATTGTAATAATATTATTTACACTCTCCAAATAACCTTATATAATTTGATAGTTTTTCATTTTAAATTAGAAAAAAATAGTGAAAACTTTGGTGTTATGGAAAAGAGTATTATTTTTAAAGTCGCCAAGATATAATAGAAAAAAAATTACTATTAACATAATGAATATTGTGTATTTTGTCATAAAATATCTATTCTTCTTTTTTCATTCCAACCTAACTATATAAAAAGTATGATAAAAAGAAACTAACAATATATAAATAAGATATAGGAGGAATGATGTAGCTTTATAATTTCCCATACTTTTTACTGTAATATATATCTAAATTTGGCTAATTTTTAAATAAAATGAGAAATTTAGAAAAGAGTTTAAATATATCTATGTAAATATAGTTGTATAACATTTATAAAAACTTTTTCCTATCATAATCATTATGTAAAACTTCAAAAATCTGAATATTATGATGTCTTTTAAACAAATTTTCATTAATTTACTTTTGTCACTCTTTAATGTATGTTTATGATATACTTTTACAACTATTGTAATTAAGATCCTTTTTCTTTTCCTACCACACAAAACCATATATATTATTATTTTAAATCTTGTAGAAGCATATAAGATAAGGTGAATATAATAATAAATTCTAAAATATAAAAAGATAATGTTAAGAAATATCAAGGAAAAATCTTAATATTTTATATATTTATTTATTAAAATATTCTCTTTGTAATATTATATTAATTTTCATGAGATTTTTCTTTTCATTCAACAATTTTTATCTTTATTATTTTTTAAAGTATATGTATATTATATAGAAATTCCTACTTATTATATATTTTTCAAAAGAATTCTTTAAACTTTTAATAATTTAACAGTTACCAGTTTTATGATTAATATTTTAGAGCTGTTATTGACGAAAATAAGTAGAAAAAAATCTTCTTTTTGTTTTTTTCATTTTTAAAAATTTTAGGCAATTTACAGATAAATCCGTTTATTGATAAAATATATAGAAAATATTATATTTTATTGTAAATAATTTCTTTTTTCATGAGATTAGATTATTGTATCTTTTTACGATTAACTAATTATTTTATGTAATCCTCTGATTTAGGAATACTCCTTTCACTATCTTCATTTTGTCAAGTACTTTATATATATAACTTAATTATTACATAATTTGTGGAGAGTGTATTTTAATTCTGGGGACAAACGTTATATCTTGAAATTTTGATAATATTATTAAAAAGTAAAGATGATTTCAATGATGGTGGCTGCATTTTTATATCCAACAATTCTAGGTCCTGATTTTTGGGGTCTTGTTAGTAAACATTGGAAGTTATGTGCCTCAGGACAGATGCAAAGCCCAATAAATATAGATCCAAATTCATTGTTATTTGATGAAAATTTACCACCAATACATTTAGAATCTATACAAGTAAGTTTTATTTTCTATATCTATCATATTAACAATTATTATTATAAATTTATTTCTCTCTTACAGGTTGATGCAATTTTAAAAAATACGGGTCAACTTCCTGTCATTAATATTAATAATTCACAGGCTAATTCAATGAAATTTCTCAACATCTCGAAAAGTCCAGCTTCTCCTTATAATTATAGGTTACAAAAAATAATTTTTCATACTGGAAGATTAGAAACTGGTGAAAAAGGATCTGAACATACTATAGATAAAACAAGATTCCCAGGTGAACTACAAATGTTAGCATTTAATTCAGATTTATATGATAACTTTACGGATGCCTTATCGAAGCCCAGAGGAATTTTAGCTATCTCTATAATTGTCGACGTAAGTTGAGAAGGTTATTAATAGTTAAAAATCATAATGGTGATCTTTTTATAGATTGGAAAACAGACAAATCCTGAGTTAAGAAAGTTATCAGTTGCGTCACAAAGTATTATTTATAAAGGCCAATATGTGAGATTAAGAAAATTAAATCCAAGTGAATTATTACCCAAGACAGTTAATTATGTAACATATGAGGGAAGTTTAACATTCCCAGGATGTTATGAAACTGTTACATGGGTTGTTATGAATAATCCCATATATATAACGAGGGAAGACTTTGAAATATGGAATACAATACTTCAAACAGACTCTAAACAACCAAATCCAGTTTATATGTCCCCAAATTATCGTCCTTTGAAACCTGTAAATAAAAGATTACTTCGAACAAATATTCGCTTAAATGCAGCCGATTTAGAAATATGTAAAGGAAATAAATTCCCTGATATCTCTTACAAAGCTAACCCTCGACGCAAAGAAAAACATTGATTAAAAGTGTTAAATAATTCTATTGCTTTTTTTGTCTCCATAAACTGTACAGTTAGAAAAAAATTATTCTTTTTAAACATCTAAATGATATATTAATAAATTTTATCTTTGTTTTTCAAATGAGAAAACTATTTGTCAAGTTATGTACAAAAAATATAGCTATATTATATCTATTATATTTAATCAAAGAAATACTTGTTTGGAATAGGTTTTTGCATTGAATTTTCCATAAAACGGCATAATGGAAACCATAGGAATTTCCTCATGTGATTATGGCGTGATGTATTATTACGAAGTGTTGGGTTTGCAGCTAATGTATGATATTCCCAAAATATCCTAGTTGTTATCCAATATGATATGATAACATCGATAGTGTAATGTCCCCGTGAGATAAGTAATAAAGATACACCAATTACTGCTATTACCAATGATGATAAATGCAATAAACGCCACCTTTTGGGACTATACTCATTTATAAAAAGGCATGTAATAACAAAAACAATTGTATGTCCACTATATATATAATCACCACATAAAGGTAATTTATTATTTATTGTCAATCCAGCACCACTGAAGATTGAGAGAGCCCTTAAAAAGATATTAGTGAATGTTTTATGTTCAATATCAAATTTTGGTGAACATTTATAATTTGAATCAGCTACAGGTAATTGTGTTACCATCATTGTTATACACCTTCCAAAGTATAGTAAAGAACCAATGGTACCTACACGCCTTATTATGATAAAACGATGTTGATGACTTAATATTAATGCCCACATTATAATAAATAATGTTAACATTAAATATTCTGAATATTTTAAATAATTCCCATTATATTGTGTGTTATCAAAGATTATATCTGGTAATGGTTCAGAATGAGGAACTTTTTCATGGACATATGATAATGTTAAGTCATTACAAAATGCTGCCAATACAAGCATCACAATCGCAATCTGAATAAATAAATAATGAATTAAAATATTTTATTTTTTAATAAACTTACTAAACATTTAAGTTTATCATCAGGATATAGCAAATTTATTTCTTTTTTCTTTTTTTCACTATCTTTACTTCTAACTAAGATAGCATTTTTTAAATCAATTTTTATTCCTTTTAATGCACATAATGTTTTTGATAATCTATCATTTGCTGGAACAAGAAGTAATGGTTCCTTTGAATCATACAAATCATTGCTAATTATTTCATTATGATCTGATCCTGAATCTGAGAAATCTTGACAACTATTGTATGGTGATGATGAAGAGGAACATTGTGAGGTACAGGTAATGGAACGTTTATTAGGAAATCCAGCATTTGGAATAAAAATATCTTCCAAGGATGACATAGTCACCTAAAAAAAATTACAACCAATCATTATTAATAATAACAATAAAAAAAGTTAATTAATATATAATGATCAAACGAGAATAAAATAAAATTTAAAATTATACTTCCTTTTTGTCAATAGATAAATATCATCTTGACATTAATTATTTAATCAAATTTACTCATTTAAATCATAAGAATGAAAATAATGTGAAAAAACATTCACAAGAAGGTTGTTCTTAGAATATTTAAAAAGTCATGCATTCAATCAACTTTTTAAGATCACATTGAGCTTCTAGTCAAAAAGACAAACAACGGTCTTTAACTATAGCACAACTTTTTAATCAAATAGTTATCTTTATAACAAATCTTTGTGTTAATGCAACTTAATACGCAGAGCGAATTTATTTAGCAAATAAACTTTAAATATAAACGTATATGATTTTTTAAACAAAATAATGAAAACGATAAAAAGGTAATGTAAAGGATTATAAAAATAAATTTTTTAACATACTAAATTACAAGAATTTATTTATAGTGACTATTTTACTTTAACTAAAAAAAGGATAATAAAATTACGTATTTTCTTAGAATATCAATAAATTTAGATGAACAAGCTTTTTAAAAGCTTGAATGAAACATATATATATCTATGCATAAATAAGTGTATAAATATATATGTATATACATCATTGAAGAGACAGATATCCGATATATCTAAAAAAATACGTGAATATTAATCATATCTCTAGATAGACTTTTATTTTTTTTTTACATTATTTACGAAATATATTTTTATAATATTAAAATTTAATCAAACATGAATGTATCAAAAAGATTATCCAATAATTAGGTGGATATATACAAAATATTTGCTTGCTGTAATGTATATTATATATATGCAAATATAAAACAGATAAATATTTTGGAAGTAATATTTTTATATCACAATTAAAATAAAACAAAATATATAAACAATTTAAATAAAGAATGTTTAAGGAAATAATAAATATTTGTGAATTTAAGTTGATTTTTAAATTTTTTATATATTATTTTTTTTAGTGACTACGAAGCAATTAAGTAATTATTAACGTTAAACAATTTGATGTAACTGTGAATAATTGATAATTTTTTAATATATTTATAAGTTTCAATCAACAAGACTATAAATGTATAAATATATGAATTTGGTTCTGGAATGTTCCGTAGATATGAAAAAAAATATTTTTATTGTTTCCGAAAAAATATATACGAAATAATAAAAATAAAATATTTATGTTTAAAAATAAAATGAAATTTTAATAGTCTTTGAAACAATGTATAATAATCATATAAATACGTACATAAAACTTTCTTATATAGGTAATATTCAAAATATAAGTAAAATAAAAATAGTTGTTTGGTTAAAAATATATATGAATGAAAGACCATGAAAAGTGAAATTATTATATGTCTAAAATGACTACTTGTTTGAAGGAAAAATTAAAAAGTTTAAAATTCAAATATTAGTTTGTCTAATCACTTTACTTATCTAAAATAACCACATTCTTATCTTTATTTAAAAAAAAGAATCTATATTTAAAGTAGAGATTTTGTGATAGGAGACACTCTTTAACAGAATTTCATATCAGTTTTTTTTTAATTTCATAAGTAAAACGTTATATGATGTAGTGTGATAAAATCACATTAGAATTAATTCTATTAAAATTCTTATCAATTTATGTATTTTATTTATAAAATTAATTTAGTAAAATTTGTATCATATTAATTGAAATAATTTTAGATAAAAAAAATGATTTATAAGAATAGATTAATTGTGTAAGCTACCAGATAGTCCTCTTCATTAAAACTAAATCAATGGCGAATAATTACTCTTTAATGGAAGAGAAATATAATTTGAAATAAAGAATATTTAAAATTTCACAGAAAGAATACAAGAAGCTAAAAAATATTTTCTTCCTATTTTTGGAGATTCATTAATAAGGGTACTAGTGTTTAAGTATATCTTTGAATTTAATAACAAACATTGCTACAAGTAACTTACGGAAAGTTGAAGGAAAAAAGAGTAAAAAATTTTATTTGTATTATTGCAATTTTATGAAATATATAAAAATACAAAGAGATGTAATATGATTGATGCACGTTAAGAGGTAAAAAAAGGGTATCCTTCAAATCTTTAATATAATATAAAATTTTATGTAAATTCATTTTAACTGGTAAAAATTTTATTGAATTGACAAAACTGATTTTACTATATGTTATCATCATTAAACTATCCTATTTTTTATAGAACATGATTTCTAGTTTTAATTTGGATATATGATATTTATATATGGCTCATTTTTCAAGATGAGGTACATAAAATACAAGCTGGTATTTTTGTATTGGATAATAAATTAAGATGGAATATTTTTATTTTTAAAAGTAATTTTGTTTATAACATATAATAATTAAATAATAGTTTTAATTTTTGTAATAAAAAATTATTATAAATATATTTTGTCTTTTACAAAATAAAACGTCTTTATTTAAAAAATCTAAAATATTGAATAATAACAAATATAAAAAATATAGTGTATAATACGTAAAAATAATGTATGTTTGGTAAAATCAAAAAGTAATAAACATAACATTTATAACAAATTTCGTTAAGCTAATAAATAACTATAAATGGAATATAAAGCAATTTAAATATTTTGTAAATATATAATGTGTTTCTAATTTTCCGACAACGTGTCCTTCAAAAGGTTATTAACAATAAATTACATCATAGCAATTAATTATTATTTATTTAAACTTCCATACAATTTATAAGGTAATATATATCAAAAGAAAGTAAAAGTAGTCTTAATGATTAAAAGCAACATGCCTAATTTGAAAAAAGGTATTAAATGACAAGATAGGCAAAGTTGTCTATCAAATTGAAGGTTATTTAACCTGAATATAACATTTAAAAATTTTAAAAATATTTTAATAATTGAAAAAATAACTCTCATATTATGTATTAATATAAATAATAATAATTAATCATATATATGTGACTTGTCATACATTATTAAATTAGCTATTTAGTTCTTTTTTAATCATTGGTTTATAAAAAAGAAGAACAGTTATGCATAACCATGTTTTAAAGTTAAGAAATTAATATTTATAGAGCAAAAATATGTATATTTAAAAAGTTTATTATATTACAAAAGTTGCTAACTGTCTAATCATTTATACTCTTCAAATAAAAAAAGACCTGAAGGAAGACTATAAATTTGAAGAGGGAGCAAAGGGAAATTATAAGAAAAAATTGTCTTGTTAAACATTTGTTTTCCTTACAAACAAAATAAATCTAAGTTATGAACACACACATTTACTTGACGTCAAGATATTTATTCAAATATCTCTTTTTTCATTTATTAGCCTATTGAAGTATATAATAAGACATCTAGAAATCGGTTTAATATTATTTAAGCTTGAAACAAGAGAATAAAAATTTCTCTCTTGCTCAAAATTATAATTCATTTAATAGTTTCATTATTAACAACGAATGCTATTTTGTATATGACAAATCAAACAAGGAAGATTTATTTGATAGGGAAGTTAAACTCAAATGATTAATTAAAAATAGAACATTTTCCAGTAAGTAAAATTGCTCATAATATTAATACATTAAATTTATTATAAAAAATAATTGGCCTAATATAAACTTTTTATATGTCTTCTGATTTCTAGCAAACAGCTTTATAAATAAAAGTAAGAACAAGAAAGTAGTAAAAACATTCTTTTAAAATGGGCTGTTTAAATTGCTTGGGCAAAGGAAGTGAAATTATAATTTTAGGGGTAATTAAAATAGTCTTAAAATGTAAATTACAACCTAAGGATGAAGTCTTTTTAAAAACAAAATGAAATCATTGGTGATATATATGTGTGTGCATATTTATAAGTAGATTTGAATGTTTTAAACAAAATTTTTAAACGTGTGAAGAGAAGAAATTATAAGAGTTATGTTACATATTATCTAAAAGATTTTATAACTTCAAAGTGCACTTAAATAACAAATCACAAATCTAATGTATAATGCTGTCATATCAATTTCGTATCTGTTGGTGGTCCAATATAACTAAAGAAATTAGTAAAAGATAGTTCAACTTATATATATACTACATATATATATTCTACACATATACTGGAGCGATAATTTGACCTTGAACATTGTGTTAAATTGTTAAGGAAATGGCACTGGTCACTATACTTTATTTATAGTAGGATCTTTTTTAAGCTATTTGTTTATTGATGCATCTTAGCTTACACCATTAAGATTTGTAGGACAGTAAAATAAACATGTAATATTTTAACTAAAAACCAATACTTAAATTTATATTTTTTATACTTATTTGAGAAAATGTAATTTAAATGTTCACTAAAAAAAGATTAATATAAATGTCTGAAATAAAAAATTCTTTATTTTTAAAAATATGTAAAGAAAGTAACACTTACAATAAAGCTTATAATTTTTTAAAGCAATAGTTTTGAGTATATTTTATTTGCAATGAAAATAAGCTAACAAAATTACCACCAAATTTTCGCATTATTTTTATGGATCATTTAACATAATAGATATATTAAAAATATTTAAGTAAGATAAAGATATAAATTTAAATAAACATGAAAAAGAATGTGTTATAAATATTAAATAATAAAAATGTATAGTAATTTTAAGGTGTAAAGTTGAGAAAATTTTAAAAATTATTTAATAACAATAAGTAGATTATAATATACATCTTTGATGTATACACACTTGCAAAAAAAGAAGTTTTTTAATATAAATATGTAGATGTATGAATACAAAGTTTAATGGAATAGAATAAAAATAACACGATAGTGTTGGCATATAAAATTATATTGGTTAGACATTGAAAGCAATTTTAGTCAAAATTATACAAAACTTTTTTTATTAAGTTTCTTCTATGAATAAGAATGAATGTTTTACTTTAGATAGTGTAAAAAAAGTAGAAAATTCATTTAATAAAAATGATAAAATTTAAAAATTTTACCACATATATTTCAGTTAAGCAAAATTTTCTAGATAATGTGAGTAGGAGTATTTTAATGAAAAAATTTTAAAGTGAAGAAGTAAGTTAATTTAAATTTTTTTCATCTCATAAAAATTATTCCATTAATTCTTTGCCAAAAAATTCCTTAACTTCAATGACAGTAAAAAAATTATGAATAAAATTATTTTATGAAATCATTTTTAAGGAGTAATAATATAAAAATAATAGTAAATTATATAAATATTCATTTTTCATTATAATGTTAAAGAAAAATTTCATGAGAAAATTGAGAAAACGGAAATATTTAAAGTATTTTTTATTTTAAACTTTTATCAAACAAGAAAAAACTTTGATTGACTAAACATTTATTTATTTAATATATGATATATCTGGTTTTTAATAAACATTGCTTGATAAAAAGTACATATACTAATATAATTTTACACTATTAACAATGGAATATTTTCCAATACGAGATATGCTTAAGTTATTTACCACAATTATTTTAATTATAGAAGATAACTCTATTATCTTTCTTTTATAGGAAAATAATTAACAATAATAGTGAAAACGTTTTGTTTTTTAAGTTAGCATAGAGAAAGTTTAAATGAAATTGTTGGAAAATCTTTGTACTACATTTATATGAATCATAACTTTATCATCATATAACTAAATAAACATTTGAGATAATTATCAATGTAGAAAATTAGCTAATAAAATATTTAGTCGACATCATTATTGCTATTTGAAAATAAAATTAAACATTATTTTTATTTCAATCTTTTTGATTTACTGGGTTATAATAGTAAAACCAATATTTTGTTAATTGATATATTAATAGATTTAATAACAAAAATCATATGTTAGTAGAATTTTAAGTTTATCGTGAATATTTCATAAATTCCAGTAGTACTAATTTTTTTAATGCTCTATTAAAATTATTGGTTACCTTGCTTTATAATTACTTTTACAACTAAAGATGTTTCTTACAAACTTTTTGGGTCTATTGTAAAATTACAAGGTTTAAGTATATATCATAGAAAATACTATGACTAATTCACTACTTTCTAAATATACACTCATTAAAAAATAATTAAAAAATATTATTATTTGTTTTTATATTCTTGGGAAAAGTAAAGTACTTTGAGATATTATTTCGCAATGTCTATAAAATTGTACATATGTTTGTAATATATTAAAAAGATAAATAGTTTATTCTCTATTACTATAGAAATTTTTTTTGCATTATCTATATTTTAAAATAAAATGATCAATCGTTGATTTATCAAATTTAATAATGGTATTACTAATATGATATATTCTTAACAGTATAATGTTGTAATCTTTAATCATATTATTACAAAATATATATTGAGAGTGTGGTCAACATTTTTTCAATGCATTAAATAATTGTATGTTATCACTAATAAATCAAATATCTCAAACGTGTAAAGTTGTTTACTATTTGACAATATTCTAATGAATATACATAATATAATAGATAATTTAAAGGATACATTAAATAAATTAAGTTTTATCCTACATTTTATGTTAAGTTCGATAATAAATTTCATTTTTAGAATTAAAAATATACAGTAAAAAATCTAAATATAGGAGATAATATAGAATTAGTATTGTATGACAAATTCTAACTGTAAAGCTAGTTAATCTATACTAATAAAAACATTTATAATTTGGCTTTATTCATTTTAATTTTTATGTTTAGAATGTTTTATTCACTAAATACAGAATTTCTTTTTTCACTATATAAAAGTGTACAATATTTAATGTAATAACTTTCAAAATTTATATTGTTATATTTTTTTTCCTGTTTTTATAATTTAAAAACTTTATAAACTGTTGTCTATCCATTAAATTTATAAACTATGTAAGTTTATTTTAGAAAAAAAGTAATATTAGATTTGTATGTGTTGTATTTTATATTCTTCTGTATTACAAATATGGCAAGTTTTAGAAAAGTAAAAAATACAATTATAGTCAAAACAATTCTAAAAATTTTCAACAGACAATTGAGTGTTATTATTCAATTTCCTACAAATAAATAAATAGTAAAACGCTCTTGTATATTGAATTTTTTGATTTACAAAATATTTAGACACATTTTACGAAAGATCAAAAAATAAAATAAAAAATTTATACGTTTTTGGTTAAAGAATAGAAATGGTATCTAAAATATTATTCAATTGAACTTATTGAAATATCAAATTTTAAAATAAGATTTTTGCTTGATGAAATCATTTTTAAGATTGGTTAAACTTGAAGAAATAAATTATAGAAATACTAATAAAGATGAAATATAAAAATAACCATATTTCTTTTCCTTTAAAAAATATTAATTACAATTTAAATTCGTAAAGTATAATAAGTAGAATAACGAAAATTAAGATTGGCATAATAATAAAGTGCGAAAACAAATAAAAAGAAAAAAAATATTTATATTCTTATGAAAGGAGTTTTTAAATAAAGAACATTTTTTTAAATCTAATAGAAATAATAAAAAAATAATATTGCATTTATATCAATTCAATTGATAAATGAAAGAAAAAAATATCTTGCTATTTAAAAACATGGATAGGAAAATTTTTTTTTCAAAGTCGTTGTTCAAAAAAGTGTTTTCATAGAATAAGTTGATTCTTTTAACAAAAAGTACAATGTAACTAACTGTAAACAGAAAATAATTTTCAATAAAATTAATTGTACCAATTTTAAAAGAAACCAAATCATTAGGCATATAAAAGCATAAGCAGAAAAATCAAAAATTCATTTCTATAAAATATTTATAATTGAAACTTTTCTTTGAAATAAATTTTATAGTAAAGTAATGACAGTATACATATGTCATGGGCATCTATGCAATGTTCTATCTTCTAAAAAAATGATATAAAAAGTAAGATGCATTTGTAACTATATAATTTAAAAACATACAAAAAAGACTTAATCTTTTGAAATAAATGACATTAGTTAATATTTGTTATCAATTAATAAATTTAATCACTTAAAACACCTAATTTGTATCAATATTAAAGATAAAGCGTAGAATTTTACAAAAAAAGTGTAAAGAAATAAAATGTCATAAATAAAGCTACTTTAGACAATCCTATGGAAACAATAAAAATTAATGTGTTTTAAGTGGTAGTTGAAGAATTTAAGACTTTTGTAAACATGGATTATTATACAAGACAGTATAATTATCCATTGATTTACAGCGTGAATTTTACAAGATTGTAAACATTACAAAAAATTATAAGACTGAAGAGTGAAAAGTGCATATTTTCATATATATTCCTCGTTATTTGGTTTGATTTTATTTATTTTGCCTCACATTTTCCTTGAAAAATAAAATATTATATGGATGTCCATGACATTTTAAATTTTAATTATTCTATGTCTCCCGCTCATCACTCGCTTCTTTTATATGACAGATAAGTGCTCATTCTTCATTTTTTTGAATAAACAATTTTAAAATTTGTTCTTCTTTTATAATTTGTTCGTGTATATCTACAGAATTTGTTAACTTCCTTTTGTAAAGTTCTTTTGTTAATAACTAGATCACTTTCTTAAACTTGACCACTTTGTTTTCTGAATAATTTGTAATCCAATTTGTTCCTTTGATATTGTTCTTACTAGAGATTTCGTTGTTTTTTATCAATTCCCAGTAATTGACTTCCACTCTACATTTAAGAGCTTCTTAAAACATTTTCCTATCATTTATTTTTCTTTTTTCGGACTTTTATCAAACATTTAATGAAATAATGATATAATTTTCATTAGACATGTGATTATACGAGGGTCATTCAATAAGTAAAGAGACAAATCATCATAGGTAAAAGAATAGCAAAATAAAAGCGATGATAGGAAATAAATCATTAAATAAGTACTGTTTTCATCATTTTTGCATAATTTGCAATAAAAAGTTTTCGCTATAAATAAACTATATTTTACGATCAAATGATGATATCCTCTCTTAAAAACTGTACTTTAGAGGAACAATGTTCTGTAATAAGATTCCTTGTCTCTGAAAACGTTAAACCTTCTGAAATATATTCCCGGATGCTTAATCAATATGGCAGATACTGTATGAATCGTGCAAATTTCTGAAAAAATGTGGTACAAGTGTAAGCACAGTTCATTCGCTAATTCAAAGTAAACTGATATATCGTAAAAAAAGTTACGAAAAGGCTTGGTTGAGATATTTTGTCACATTCACAGTACAGTCCAGACCATTAAGAAACAGATTTTTATTTTGTTTGAGCTTCTCAAAGATTCTTTTCGTTGAGTAAAATTTAACGATAATGAAGTGGTAAAGGAAAAAATACAGAAATGGCTAAGATCTCAGGGTAAAAATTTCTTTGCCATTTGCATTAGAAAGCTCGTGGAAAGATCGGACAAGTGTATAAATGTAGCAGGGAATTATGTCGAAAAATGAGTAAAATTTGAAATTTATACGATGATAAATTTTTGAGTTATGATCATTTGTCTCTTTACTTATTGAATGACCCTCGTATAAGAAACAATACTATAATTTGTTTTTATTAGATTTTTTTTTTGTCAATTCTTATCGCTAATTTTAATTTTAATAAATTATTTAAGCTGATGACAATTCGTCATAGTCGTTTGTTACTGAATTCCTAACGCATTTATAAATATTTTAAATTTTTATGTGGTAAAACATGTTGCATTTATTACTATCCATTTTAAATATTTACCATATTTTAATATAGAACTTTATACAACAGAATTGATAATTTCATTTAAATAATAACTTTTTACCTTTTCTACAATTACAAAATTTATAAGTACGTATATTATTGTTATATATCACTATCATCCCAACATATTTTTTTCTTTTGTTGAAATATGCATTATGGTTTATTTTCTCATGTTTTTTTGTAAGTGTGTCCTTACTAAATTTTCTGAAAATGTTTTGTAGATTTCAATCCCCCATCCTAATCAATTTAAAAATTACATTATCAATATACGATAAAAATATGTTTTCTATTTTATTATCTTCCCGAAAGTTTCTAAATTTTGACTTTATATTATTAAAATATTTGGATAATCATAAATGCACAAGAATGAATTAATGGAATTTAATTAATTCTTTAAGCTATATCGAAAACGCAAAATAATAATATATGATGACTATTCAATTGATACCATCGATAATAGAAGTATAATAAACATCTTTTTTTGTTTTTTTGACGATGGTTAATAATTAATAAGAATTCATTATTTCAATCGGATTTTGGGAAAACATGATATTTAAGTTTATAAAACAAAAAAGATGTTATTATTATTTATTGGCATTCAACCAATATATGGCGTTTTGTCAACTAAGCAAACTAAATAATCATATTTTCCAGGATATTAAATTTAATTTGAGGCTCTAACCGTATTCAATTCTTATGATGTTTTATACATTTTTCAAATAAACTTCATGTTATAAAAAAACTAATTTAAGCTGATCGAGAGTGATTTTACCTTTCAGAGATTAGTCAATCTTAATGGTAATTTATAAGATGTAAAAAAAAGTTACTTTCGCATTTATTTAAAGTAATAGGTTTTGAATAGTTAATAGAAGCCATAAAGTAACCGAAATATCAAATAACCAAGACATGAGTATTGTATATAATTTCTAATTAAAAGGATAAGATAAGCTACACGGACTTCAATTATCTAGTCACATGAATATGTATAAATAAAGTTGTTTTTTAAAAATAAAAATCATTAAAAAGTCAATTTCTAATGTTTGCACACTATTTATTTACAAGCCATTATAAAAACACATGGAATTTAATTATTTTTAAGGGAAGAAAGATATCTTATTTTTTAGATTAATGTTGTAAAAGGTATTTTGATAAGAATCTTTGAAAAGGGTGGAACAATTCTTTGTGTTTTAACGATCAAAATAAAAAACTTTATTCTATCTCACGGAAAAGCATATCTATTCTTAGATAAAATATTTTACAGACATATTCTATTAGAAATTACATATTATTATATTTTTGGTAGTATACTATTTCAATAAAAGAATGTCAAATCATAAATTTTATATTAAAATTAAATAAAACTTTTAACGAAAAATAATCCGTATTGCTACAGAATTTTTTGTAAGCAATCTTGCAGTTAAGTAACGTTTCCTAAGAAATATTTGAATTTCAAGTATACAATAGATTATAACTTTGGGAAATTAATTATCAATGTAAAAAATACAACGTCGGGAAAATGGGTGAAATTTGTAAGACACACTTATTAGTAAAAATTTTTTAAATACACTTTTAAATTATCAAATCAGGACATTTTTATCTGTTTTTATTCAACAAATTTATTCATTTAATTTATTTTTTTTATCATTATTAGTGTAGTTTATCATATTGTCGAAAAAAAAATTGATAATGTGAAAAATCTTCAATTTTTTAAGATATTTGAATGAAAAATATACCTTTGAAACTATAATGATTGCTACTTAAAAATATTACTTAAATTTTTAAAGACAACCAAGGGATGTTGACAAAAGTTATTATAAAAATATCCGGTTCCAAAAAATGTTTGGAAAAAATATAAAATAAGTTTATATAATCATGAGATTGATTTAATTTTTATGGAATTGATAAATTTATCGGTTCATATTTAATAACTTATTCATTCATATGTTAATGTATTCATGATTATATATTATCTACACTTCAATTTTCTTGTGAATAATAGTTAGTTTAATATTTTTAAAACATTAGCTTTATTTTATCATTAAAGATTGTTAGTAAATAAAATGTTTGTTGAATAACTTTACCACGAAGAAAATGCTTTAATATTGCCAAAAGATTTAAACCGTTGTGTTATACGTGAACGATGGATAAAGACGTGACATGTGGAATACTAATTCATTTGCTTCAAAGCATACACTTTGAGGATATTAATTTTATTTGCTACGGATTTTTCTTCATTTTTGTGTACATTGAAATATATTGAGACTAATTTTGAGTTAATAATAACAAGAGACGAATATATTATCAAAACCGAGTTTAGAATAGAACTATTAACATAACAGTTGTAGAATATAATTGTTAAATGAGAATTTAATTGTATAAGAGCAACTCAAGTTGGATGATCCGATTGAAAATAAGAGATCTGTGTCGCGAGTAGGGTTCGAGCTCACGCATCTCTCGATATTGAAACTTAAGTCCAACGCATTACACTGAAAATGTTAACTCAACCTAACACTTTGGTCAAAAACATTTGTTATAAAAAAGTGTTAGGATGACCTAACATATTCAAATTCTTAAAAAAAATCAAAAATATTTAATTAATATTCAAATATTCCTACATATAACAACTCAAGATTTACAAATATCAAGCACGAAACCGAGAAGAGGAGAAGAAGAACAAACTTAACAAATTATTTTAATATGCGGCTCTTAATATTTGCAATGTAAATAAACTACAAAAAGAATCTTTTGTGTGAGTCTCTTCTTTTTTCAAGTAATCTTTAGGGAACAATTCAATCATCAATTTCATTTCTAATATATTCATACACAGAAAGAAAAAAGGGGGAAAATTTTGACAAATCTATCTAAAATGCAATAAAAATTTTCCACCTATTAAAAAAATAAACATTGATTCAAGTTTTAAAAATATTAAGCGACAGTTAAAATGTTTTAAACGATGAAAAATACTAGGTTGCCGCAAAATTTGACTGTTTTTTACAAAATTATATGTTTTGCATTTTAAAGTGATACAACTTTCATTTAGTCCTACACGCAAAAAAAATTGGGAAGCATTTTTGCATAAAATGTAATGAATTTTTCCCACCTATCAAAATTTGAATCTTCTTGATTTGCGACTAATCTTTACAGCAATTATATTGTACTTAAAAATTAAAGCAATAATTAAGTAGTTATTTAAATAAGTTTCAATTTTTTACTTTATTATTGTTATTTTAAAACATAGATTGTCTTCTACAATACTTTTTTAAATATAAGATATAAATTTAATTTTATGTAAGATTATAAATTCTTTTATAAAAAACAATTCTGAACATACCAAAATATTTTTATTAATAAGTTTTAATAGTTTAAATTTTTAATAATTATACTTTTTATTGTAGAATTACACTTTTCTGAAGGCGAAAAAATTTTTTTAATGACTTTAATGATCCTATTAAAAAACTAAATGTATGAAAAGCTATAATATTATATGGATTTTTATCTATAGTTAAAAATATCTTTTACATATTTAAACTTAATCCAAGAACAAATACTAAAATAATATTTTTAATTTTTAATGCTTTGTGTGGTTAAATAATAATTTTTGGCTTTTTGTTATTATTTTACGAATTTTTTATATTTATTGTTGCCAGTTAATTGTTTAGGACACTGATTTTTGTTAAAACTTAACAACTTTACACGAAATTGAGTCTAATAACATGTTTCATGTATATTAGAAAAAAATTAGATCCTAAGATTAGCATTAGATCAAAAACATTAAGATTAAATAAAAGTTACATTATTTGAAATATAAAACATATGTAATTTTGTAAAAAAAACAGCAAAGTTTTGCGACAATCCGATATTTTTCATCGTTTTAAACATTTTTGCTGTCGCTTGATAATTTTAAAATTTGAATAAATGTTTATTTTTTTAACAGGTGGGAAATTTCTATTGCATTTTAGATAGATATGTCAAAATTTTCCCTTTTTTTTCTGTGTATAATCTTTTATAAATTTAAATTTTAATACTGTATTTTAAAATGTATTGCAGAAAATAACTTTAGTTTTAAAATAACAATAATATAATTGGAAAGTAAAACTTCTTTTAACTATTGCCTTAATTTTCTGTACGAAATAATTGCATTAAAATTAGTCGTAAATAAAGAAAATTCAAATTTTATTAGGTGAGACAAATTTATTACATTTTATATAAAACTGTGTCTTAATTTTTTTTTGTGTGTAGGCCTTTCTCCAACATATATTATTTATCAGTAAATACAATGTTTCATATAAAAGTTTAAAATGTCAACAAAATTTGATGGATTCAAATCTGACATCTTGAAATTTTCGCATTTTATATAGCTTTTTTCTAAATAAAATTATCAAACCTTAAATAGTTTGCAACATTGTGGCGAATTTATTAATAGCTCTTATTTTTAGTACAAATATTATTTTTTGACCAGGTTATAACATTTTAAAACTAATATTAATAAAGTGACATTATTTATTAAATATTATTATAAAAAAAATTATACAAATACCTGCTTTTCACAATTTATTAAAGCATTTAAGAGTAATTTTTTATCGGAAATAAAAATTTGATAATATTCGAATATTTTATAACTTTAATAAATAGTAATCTATAAAGACAAGCATAAAATATATTATATTAAAAAGATTGTGTTTTGAAGTTACTATTATGTCGTAATAAATATTTAACTAAAAAAATTCTAATAATATAATTTTTTTAAAAAATTCTAGAAAACTGTGCAAAAGTTTAACGTACATAAAATTTTAAAATTGCAGTACGTTAATAATTATCTAGTTATTGCTAGCAAATTATAATTTACCTGGTTCTAAGATAAACTCATCATTTAAGATGTATGTGGCTAAAATACTAGGCGATCACTTTAGCTCGAAATTGTATGATGTAACAAAAGATTGCAATTTAGATGCTGGGTGTTATGTTAACTGCATATAAGTTACAAATCATTTTAAAATCGCTGATAAAAAATAAAAATGACTTACACCACTAACGGTTCCCAGGAGGTCTCCCATCCAGGTACTAAGATAGCTCGCAACTGATTCACTTCGGAGATCAGACGGGATCCGGTGCATTCAGTAGGATATGAGTGTAAGACATCCAACTCCCTTTTAATATTAATGTTAAGAATGATATTTTATTTTAAACACTAGAGCAAATGGGCCATATTTTGCGCTTTATTTTCATTTTTTTTACTATATGGGAGTAATGCCGAATTTAGTGTACTACAAAAATGTGTTTTTTTAATTGTTTAAAAAATGGTACAGTTAAACTATAAGATCGTGTTTAATATTATTTTTAAAGAGTAAGATAAATCATTTTGAACTAAAGTTAATGGTTCAATATCACTACATTTTACATTATTTTTAAGTGCTTGATAATGATATAATATTGTGTACAAAATAATAAATATATATGATAAACATAGTAAAAAATATCTATTTTTAACTCTTAAAATGTAATCCGAGGATCACACAAACAGTCTAGAAAGATAATAAACAATTTAGAAAGATAATATACAGTGTAGAATTCCAGTAATAGGATATAAAACAAAGTAGCGGTATATAAAGAACGAACTTTACTAATCAAGGCAGTTGGTGTTGCAGTTAGTTTCTACGCTATTAATCTTGTGGGTGACAGAGAAACTATTCCTGTGGAATTTTTTGCTAGGATATGTGGACTTACTCTTATCGTTTCTGTGGTTATTGTTACGCTTACTAGATTTTAAAAATGAGGAGGTAGAAAATTGTTGCATAGATTTATGTTTGTTCTTAAAGGTGCTCTGGTTATCATATTTTCTAAAGTTGTTGGAAGGGGTTTTAAACGGTTTAGTAAATTTTTTTGTATTTTTAGAAAGATTTTGTTTTATTTTATGTAAAGCAGATGGTTTATCGTACAATGGCCTATTGGGGTATAACCTAACGTAACCGTCGGCGTAAGCCTGTGTAAACGCGTGTCACTGGGAAAAGTTCCCAGGTTGTGTAACAATGACTCTAATATTATTATCGAGGCCGTTAATAAACTGGCGTCGACGTTCGTTATTCAAAGGAGTATAATCTATCATATCCACTGAATCCATTCGAATTCCGTCAATTTGAAGGACAAAGTTTTTAAAGCGAGTAATATAGTTACCAATGGCAGAGTTATTTTGACGAGGTGTTGTGATGGCCATATCAAGGCGAGCCTGGTGACCATCATTATCCACTAACATTACGATGTTCTCTAAGGTACTAGTTAAGGTGTATTTAACGTTGGGGTCCATTAAAACTAAGTGCTGATTATAATAAGAGTTAATGGGACCTTCGTCTCGAACAAGGAGAGCAGGTAAGTAAAATACGGCTAATCCATTAAGAATGTCTTTTCTTGCTGATGTTTTGGTAAGTGACAACATTGCCTTATCTAACTTAGTTATGTATCTTTCAACACCAACGATCGGAGAAGTAGTTAGAGGAGGAATAATTTCGCCAATTTCCTTTCAAAAGGTGGCATATAGCTCTTTCTCATGAGGACGGGGATTAAGTTGGAAAGTGTTGTCAGTGGTAAGAGGAATGGGGAATTCAGACAAATAACGATTCTTATCGATCCCATAGG
This sequence comes from Strongyloides papillosus, assembly GCA_005656395.1. NCBI lineage: Eukaryota > Metazoa > Nematoda > Chromadorea > Rhabditida > Strongyloididae > Strongyloides > Strongyloides papillosus. Next base: position 1,003,643 of record SRSI01000013.1, read on the forward strand.
ACACGATAAGGGTAATAAGTTCTTTATTTCGGTTTAAACTTATCTTATTTTGTTCTTCAGAACTAAGGTGACGGCTATCAGCTTGTTCTGTCAACCATTTCTTTTGAAGGACTGCATAAGCAATCCTCTTTATTAAGCACACTTGCCAACAAGTTATCTTTATTTGACGTTCCAAAAGCCGCACTTACATCATGGCCCTTTTAGCACTAGTGATATCAAGTTTAGCATGGGAATATGAAAAAATACTCCCAGTCCTCCCACTTATCTATGAACAAAATATATATGACCAATCCTCCTTCAGCAAAGTAGACATGAGCCTTATGCACACGGAATGTGAAGCTGTCGGCTATCATACAGTTCACACATTAGGGGACATCCTGTTAGACCAGTCCACCGGAACTACAATAGAGACACGTTTTAGATTTTATGACACAGAATTGTGTGGAATCAACATGCCCACTTATGAAAACTCGTTCTCTAAGGACGTCTTCCTCATTAAACCCAAAAACCTGCAATTGAATGATGCCGACCACAAAATTCTAATGGACATTTATAGATATCATCACGGTTTTAACGAAACCTGTCCTAACGCGGATGAAGCCGAAATGGAAATTGAAACAGGCCGAATTGTACCACGATTACCGGTATTACGAAAAAGAGCATTCATTGACGCTGATATTCTTGATCGAATCTTAACCAACTCAAGACAACGTGAATCAGAAACAGTAAGTACTCGCACAAAAGAAATGGAAGCCAGCCTTGCCGCCTTGAACCGCGATTATGTCACAGCCATCCAAAAAATTACAGCTTTACAAACCAGTTGCGAAACTGCCGTTGCCAAAAGCAAACAGCTTGAGAACGATTTAAAGGATTATGAAACATCAGCTGCAACCCTGACTGAGCATCAAAATAAGAAGAATACCACCCTTACAGCTCAAGTCTCAACATTAGAAAACGAAAAAGAAGCATTGGAGCAAAACACCAGATCATTGGAAGACGAATTAATCGAAGTTCGAGATAAGTACGAAAACGCACAAGAAACTACTATCAACTTAAAAAGTCACAGCGAAGGAGCGACCAACACAGCTTTGGAGCTACAACGAGTTCACCAGCAATTGAAAAAGATTTGAAGACTTAACACGTCAAACGTATGGACAAAACAATTGCCAGACACGAAAAAGAACTGAAGAACAAGATCGACCAACTTAACAAAGCAAAAGAGAATAAAATAAAAAGCGCTATCAAACAACAACAAGACTACTGCAATCAACAACAGCATCAGGATTTAGTCGAGTGGCAATTAGAAGCCGCAAACATAAGGAAAGAAGCTGATAACAGAGTCTCAACAGAATTAGCAAAAATGGAATCCATCTTTGGAAAAGAAATCTCAAACATCAAAAGCGCTTTTAGTGTCAGCATTAAAGCTGAAGCAATGGAAACGGACAACAATGACAAACTGCTAAACAAACCCACTGAACAATCTAAACAGATAGCTGGAATTCTACACTATATATTATCTTTCTAAATTGTTTATTATCTTTCTAAACCGTTTGTGTGATTCTCGGATTACAAAAATATAGAAATAAAACATTCAATTGCTTCCTTTGGTAATTAAATATCAAAAACATACTATTCAATTATTGAAACAAAATTTATTTTATTTATTATAGGACTGATGTAAAATATAAAAATGATTTTCATTTGAAAATTTCATTCACTAGGAATTTTTTAAGTAAATGTAATTTAAAAATCTATTAGTTTTTTGGTATATGTGAATCATTCAAAAGTTAGACAATTCTAAAATTTAATTAGCACGTCAAATGCTTTTACAAATTGTAGATTATATAATACAATGCTAAAACAATTTTTTTTCCTATATTATATTTTTATTTATGTTACATGTAACGTGTTTATTACATAAAAAATTAATTTTGAAGATGTAATATTTTACTGAGGCACTAATAGAGCGGATTTTTTGTTTATTTAATTTAAGGATTATAAACATACAAGTTTAGAGTATTTTTTGTAATTTAATTCATTTTTTACAAAATATTTTATCCTACGTTGTTTAAGAATATAAACCAAAAGAGCTATGAACAAAGTAAAATAAAGTAGAAATTGTAAAAAAAGTGTTTATTTGTATAATAAACACTAAATGTGAAGCATTAGTAATATTACTAAGGTTTTGTATATCCACCGGGATGATTTATTGTAATTTCTTTAACAGAAACTTTAGTATACTTTTCTTTTCTACAGTGGCGTCGTTAGAATTTACTCTAAATACTGTTAATTAGAATATATCAATTACAACAAAAAATAGATTTTAAGTTATTGAAAAATTCGAATTTATGATATCAAGGAAAAATTTTCGCAATTCGTAAAATTTATTAGATCATCATAAATACGAATACTTATGAAGAGTATAGTTTGTGATAAATATATAAAATTTAATAAATAAAATAAACTTTTTTCTTGATAGCATTAATAGTTATGTTAAATTAAAATACAATTTATGATTTTTTTAATCACTAATATTGTTTTGTATACAAATAAAAAATTATTTTATATGGCAAGTTTTTTATTATTTCTTACTCAACGGCAATTAAAATTATAGTATTTTCATATAAAATATTCTGTTTTCTCTTTATGTATGTATATGAGATATTTTGACAGAATATTCATTGGATAAGTTTAGAGTAGTTTACAGACCTAATAAAATAAAAATTTGTGAAAAAATTGCATCCAGTATTATATGAAATATTTTATCTATCAGTACGATACTTTCACATAAATCATTAGTATAAATTATATGTTCACACAAAAACAATCATACGAATAGTACTTTAAAACTTTTTCCATCTTCATATTGAAACGTGTGGAAAGTATTTCCTATTTCATCAATGCCATTGTTCAATATATTATTCCATCTTATGCTTTAAATAAATGTATCAGATTTAGAAAAAAAATTTATTTTTCATTATATAAAATATTATGACGTAAGTAATATTCTCAGAGAATAATAATGAAATTGTGTTATAAACATTAACATAAATTTGCTAGAGAATGTGAAATATGTTATATGAACAGTAGACTTAATTTTGATAACGCATTTCTTAATGCTAAAAAATACAAATTAACCACAGACAATTTAAATAAAATAAAAAAGTGATCTATCACGAATATACTTATAAAAATTTTAATAAAACACAAGTTGTTGTGAAAAATCTTACAAGCAACATTGAGTTCATCTTCAAAATATATCTATCTCTGTATTTTTAATATATAGTCTTACGACATTATAACTCTTTTATTAAAAAAATTAGTTTTTAACCAAGTTGAAAGCATAAATTTGAGTAATGCAAAAATTTTGGAATACAAAATATTGTTAAGTATCCGTAATCGAGTTCCACTAATTTTCCATTCAATTTTATGCTTACTAATGGGTATTGTTTTCAAATTAAGTAATTTATTTAAAGCTCTAAAACGATAGTAAAAAAATACAATAAAAATTTATATGACGAACTAACTCAAATCTAATTAACTAGTATTAATCAAGGTGTTAATTAAAATAGTACTTAATAATGTCTGTTCGATGTTCTTTTTATATTTCTATTTAATGATATTGGATGCCACATCTTAAAGTTACGAATCTAAGATTGTTAAAATTAGTGTTTTTGAATAAATGTTAGTTCAATAAAAGTCCAATAGAAGATTTTAACTGTCTTAAACCAAAGATAACTGTGAATAATGCATTTTTTGTTAAAATACTGCATTATTTGCACTTTATAGTGTAAATTTAATATCACCGTCTAGAATGGCAAAAAGGATTCCCATACCGGGAATCGAACCCGGGCCGCGTGGGTGAAAACCACGAATCCTAACCACTAGACCATATGGGAGGCACCGGACCCTTCCCACGCTATACCAGAACAAAAAAATTTTTTACAAAAATACTTTTTTTCAATATATTGTATCCTATTTATGATTATAGAATCATGTAAAATTTGATTTTGACTACAGCATTTTTAAAAGTATATTTATTTATTGTCAAATGTTTGATATCATATATAACACTGCGAAATATTTATTTTGTTAATTTTTGCAAAAAAATGTTTTGTACTGTTTGATTTTGAAATAAACTCGATGTTTTTATTTAATAAAAATGTTCATTAAAGAAGTTATCAATATATTTTGCTTTAGAAAGTAATTAAAAATGAAACTGCATTAAAAAAATTATAATTATTTGCCAAAGTTTTGTTTACAAACCATTATTGTCCAAGTATTTAGTCATTGTGTACTTAAAATTTCTCTTTACATATAATAAAAACTTTTTATAAATGTGTTTATGATTATTAAAGTTAGATATTAAATAATATCTAATATCTAAAATTAAATGACATATAAAAATATCAATTGTTTTATTTTTATCTTATTTCAAAGTGCAATTTATATTCTAACTTTTAATGTCCATCTGATTGATTATATTCTTTTTATTAAAAAAAATTATGATTAAAAAATAACAAATTATAATAGAAAAGTTGGTTAAACATTTGGCACTTTCTGTGGGTTGATCTAATAATTCATATATTTACATGATAAAAATCCTTTTTTCGAAGCAAGTTAATTCATATAAAAAAATAAAAACAATGTAAAGAAAGTAGTAATGTATATTTTTCATGGTTGACAATAGTATCTGTTTTTTTTTGTAAATATCAAGAATATTATGCTCATCAGAAAATCTTATCTCATTTCAACGGAAAAATACAGGATTACTTTTAGAAACACAATTTTAAATAACTTATAAATGCTTTTATAATGAGAGCCTTCTATGTAAGTCAGATAGTTATTAATTTTTGAGATAAAGAAACACTAAATAAGATGTAGGAATATATTAACTAAAACCAACATTATTTAAATTTTATTAAAAATATTTCAACCTTAAAATACTATAATATTACTAGGAATCATTCTTCATTATTTATCATTTAATTAATCTGCTGTAGTTGTACTTGTTTTCTACTTTTTTTCCACTTATTTTTTGAATGATTTCTAACATAAATTCGATGAAGATTGCATTCCTCAACAGTCTACAATAACTCAACGAAGAAAAAAGTTTTTCGAAACTCCCCTTTTATGGATAATACTTTAATAATAATGATTAAATATCACCTTTAAGTTTCTTTTTTATCTAAAGTAATAATCAATATTTCAAAATTTTTAACAAACTACTAAAATAAAACACCTCAGTCTTGAAAATATTCTTGAAAGAAAAATCAATTCAACTAAAAATTATAGTATAAAAGCTTTTGATTTCCAAGATAAAAGTATTTTTAAAAATTATCATTGATTAATTAAACAAACTACAAAACTTTCATTCATAAAGTTGTCATTAGGTGTGAAAAAACCAAAAAAATTATAAAAATGGTAATTTATTATTCACAACGAAAATAATATTGAAATTATATGTTATGTTAGATTATAAGATTTTATAATCAGCTAATATATTATTATTGCAAAAAATTTTAAGATATTTTTATGACCATTTTAATTATGTTTTATAAAAAGAATTACGAAACCGCTTAACATTGAAATTAAAGCTAATAAATCAAGAACATTTACTTAAATCACGTTTTTTGAGTCAGTCGAACATTTTTTAAAAATTTGATACAACACAAATTTGTAACCCCCCATTTTTATTTTATTAATAAAAAGAGCAACTAAAATAATGTATGTTGGCAGATTTATTCAGTCTGAAACTTTGAGATACAGGAGCTGCAGTAATACAGGGTCGGAAAAATTTATTTTTACAAGTTTCCGGTAAATAGATTTTTTTTAAAATAAATATTGTTTCTAGGGGTAATTTTTCATGAAAAAACGAATGAACAAAGTGAAAACATGCGTTTTTTTCATTTTTGTACTCATACTCAAAAACATATTGTGTTACACTTTTTATTTTTTATTATTTGTTGAATCTAGATGTAAAATTACATGGACAATCGAATAAGCATAGTGAGAACATGCGCTTCTTTGATTTTTGTACTCAAAAAATGAAAAAACTATAAAAAAATTTCAAAAGACAATAAAGACGGAAATTTACGTATCTGAAAGTATTCTCATTCGTTTTCTTATAAAGAATTACTCCTAGAAGCAATATTTATTTTTGAAAAAACTTATTTACCGGGAACTTATAAAAATCAATTTTTCCGACTTTGAGTCACTGTAGTTTCTGTATCTCAAAGTTTCAAGCCGAATGAATTTGCCAACATACATTATTTTAGTTGCTCTTTCTATTAATGAAATAAAAATGGGGGGTAAAATTTTCCAGTTGTACCTCTAATGTCTGATTGACTCACAAAACGTGTTTTAATAGTATTAAAATAATTGTTTGCGCCATAAAAGATGTATAAAAGGAAAAATGACATTTAAAGATTATTATACCTAAAAAAGGAATAATGAATAATAAAATAATCATTATGATTTATTAAATTAAAACTAAACTATTGTTTATGGTATATAAATGTTTATTTTAAGCGTATAATGATTTTAGCTTAAAATCTTTTAATAGCTAAGCAATGTCAGTAATAATATTCGATAAATTACTTTTTTCATTTTATTTCAAAAAGTTTATAAACAAAAGATTACTCTTTCTTTAAATATCTTAAATTTTGAATTAGTCTAATTTGAACAATCATTTAAAATTTATAAAAATATTATATGCCACAATTTTAACATTCTGAATACATATGAAAATTACAAGTAAGCATTAAAAAAATTTTTTATAAACAAATAACAATCAAAAAACATATTAGAGCTTTTATCTTTCTGTTAACTAGCAATTCGAACTGATCAAAAGCAATTTTTAATGTTATTTACAATGTTGGAATCATTTATCTCATTAATGAATAATTGTTCTGAAACATAGTAAATAATATTCAATGGAATTTTTCCTGCAATCAAAAAGTGTTAAGCAAAAATGATAAGAAAAATAGCATTTAATATTCTGTAATACTTTTTTATATCGATATATTATTCTAAAACTTTTATATATAATATTCTATGTAAATTTTCACTTTGATTTTTTAAAAATACGATATCAACTATATAAGAAAAGAAATTATTTTTTCAATTATGCCACCATATTAATAGCTAATATATTTATAAAACCAAAATTTATCCTGTCAATAATCATTTTTTATACAAATTTTTATAATATAAAAAAGTTAGGATTTTTTGATAGATTTTTAATTTTAATTCACTTAAACATGAAATTGAATTTCTATAATATTCAAATTTATTAATATCAATTTTTCGATCGGTAACATTTAAAATGGTAAAATCCTTTATATATTTTATACAACAATTAATATCCTTCTAATTTTTTTTAATGATTTAACTAGTCGTAATTCTTCAAAATATAAAAATACGGCTATTTTTTTATCAAAAATGATATGCCATAATTTTTATTCTTTAAGAATTTAAGTATGAAACTCAAGATTTGTGTCGTCAATTATACAATAATAAAATATAATATGTAATTTTAATTTAAATAAATTCATAGTTATGTTATTGGAAATTTTTTATAAACAATTTCTTCATTAAACATCCATTTAATTTAAAGATTATTTATAATTTTTACAGCAAAAACAATTAAAAATTATGTAATCTAATATATAGTATCGTTATTTTTAAATTAACTTCTCTCTTCTTTTTCTTTTAAGATTACTAAAAATTTTTAACAATTTAGGTAATATATTTCTTTATTGGAATAATTTATTACACATTTATTAGCGGTGATAATCTCTTAATTATCCTTAGATTAAGTATCTAACATTAGATATTACTACTATTCGATTACCAAATATATTGGATTAGTTAACATCACATTAATAGAATACGTGTAATATAATGCTTTTACTAAACTATCATTCATAATACTTTGCTGAAGGTTGATTAATAAATGGTCTGCCATTAAGCATATTACCATTATTTCAAATGTGCCAAAGACACGTTGATAATAAAACAGAAATTATATAAGTATCAAAAAAATTAAATATTCTTCTGGTTGTAATTTACTCATCTTCCTCATTTAATGTATAGATAATTTCTTAATTTATTAAAACATTTAACGAATTTTAATATTTAAAGTTAACTGATCAACAACGATTTGATTAAGCCGAAAAATGACAGGTATATAACTTAATTGTGTTGTAAAAAATCGTAGGTATTTTGAATAAAAGAAGAAAATACTACAAATTAACAAAGACATTATTAATAATACATTCATTAAAAAGTTATAGTTCACCTTTTTAAATTAAATTTTCTATAAAAATGACTTCAAATTGTATTTTAATTAAAAATGGTACAGTAGTAAATGATGATTTTATTCAAAAAGCTGATGTTTTAATTAAGGATGGGATTATTGTGTAAGTTAATTATGAAATATTATATACATTCTGAAAATATAATTTTATTACAATTTTTAGCTCTGTTAAAGAGAATATTGAGATTAAAGATGAGGATGTAGAAATAATTGATGCAACCGATAGACTTATAATTCCTGGAGGAATAGATCCTCATACACATATGGAAATGCCCTTTATGGGACAGGTTGCTGTTGATGATTTTTATACTGGAACTAGAGCGGCTGTAGCTGGTGGTACAACAATGATTATTGATTTTGTTGCCCCATCAAAGAATACCTCTTTAATTGAGGCATATCATCTCTGGCGATCATGGGCTGATCCAAAAGTTGTTTGCGATTATGGTTTATCAATGTGTGTCACGTGGTGGAGTGAAAAAGTTGCTGAAGAGATGTCAAAATTAGTTACACCTGAATATGGTATAAATAGTTTCAAATTTTTCTTAGCATATAAAAATGCATTAATGGTTGATGATGGAGAATTTTACAAAGGTTTACAGCATTGTTCAAAAATAAAAGCTTTAGCACGTGTTCATGCTGAGAATGGACACATTATTGAGGAAAAACAAAAGGAATTACTAGCTTGTGGTGTAACAGGACCTGAAGGGCATACACAATCGAGACCAGAAGAGATAGAAGCTGAAGCTGTAAATAGAGCATGCTGTCTTGCTGATCAAGCTAATTGCCCTCTTTATGTTGTTCATGTTATGTCCAAAGGTGCTGCTGATGAGATAGCCAAAGCACGAATGAATGGGCAAATTGTCTTTGGAGAACCAATAGCTGCCGGATTAGCTTTAGATGGAAAAGTTTATTATAATAAAGATTGGGAAACTGCTGCAAGATATATCATGTCACCTCCATTAAGTAGGAAAGAGGAAACAAAAACTGAGTTAATGAAGATGCTTGCGAGGTAATTTTATAGATATAAAAATTTCTTATTTGTATATTGTAGTGGACAATTACACTTGACAGCTACAGACAATTGCACATTCAATTGTCAGCAAAAAAGAGCCGGTTTAAATGATTTTACCAAAATTCCAAATGGTATAAATGGTGTTGAAGATCGCATGTCAATTGTTTGGGAGAAGGGTGTTGAATCGGGATTAATTGATGCAATGAAATTTGTTAGTATAACAAGCTCTGTTGCTGCTAAAATATTTAATATTTATCCAAAAAAAGGTAGAATTGCTGTTGGCTCAGATGCTGATATTGTTATATGGAATCCAAATAAAACAAGGACAATTTCTGCAGCAACACATCACCATAATCTTGAAACAAATGTCTATGAAGGTATGATTGTTCATGGGGTACCCGAAATAACAATTTCAAGAGGTATTATTGTATGGAAAGATGAAAAGTTGTACATTACAAAGGGTTCTGGTAAATTTATTCCATTACAACCAAATTGTGATTATGTTTTTGGTACTATAAATAAAAAAAGCAATGCAAAAAAACCAATTTCAGTCAATAGGGATAACTAAAAAAACTTTTTTATTTTTATATTCAAATGAAATATAAGCATTTTTTTCTATGTAGTAAAATTTATAAAACACTTTCTTTAATTTATCTTTACTTCCATAATATTTATTAATATACACATTTAATATTAGATGCATATATATGTTTATATCAGTGTAAATTTTTGAATAGCTTATTAATGACATGAATGAGCAGCTAAACAAAAGTAAACAAAATATATTTCAAATAGGCGTACTTCTTGTACAATTGTCAATATAATATATAACCTTTATAAGATACTTTTACAAAATCTTTGTCTATAAAATTATTAATATGTTTAATTAAACTTTAATATAAATTTAATAATTTTATTTAATGATCGTATTGTATATTTAAATTTATTATCTAAACTAAATTATATATAATAAATATTTAATAATTTTTTATTTATTATTAAAAAATGTTACATTTTAAACAAAATTACAATTATTCTGTACATACTAAAATTTTTTATAGTCAATGCAAAATATGGTTCAGTAACCACTTTACAATTTGTAAAAATCAATTAATATAATATTTTTCTCTCAATGTCATATAATAAAAATTGCTTGTTTATTGGTTGGTTCTATAATCCTTTACCTTATAATAGAAAATTGTTACTTTCAATAGAATGTCTCATTAATGTTTTCTCTGTAAATGTATCATCATTTTGTTATTATGTCTCCAATACCATGACAATAAAATAAGTTTATTTTTTAATTTTTATACATTAGATATTGCTAAAATATTTTAAAATAAACGAATTTTGTATGCTATATGTTAATAAATATGAAAGATTATTTATTAATGGTATAAATTTAATACTATTCTTTTGTTTTATAGTTTAAATTTATGGAAAACTATTTGTTTGTATTGATTTAATATATTGATCAAATAATAATGTCTGAAACAAATGAAATGATATCAGTCATTAGGAGTGATGAAAAAAGACGTTTGATGTTTTTGTTACAACATAAAATAGCTGTTGATTATCCAAAAGAATTGTCACCTGAAGAGAATAAAAGAAGAATATTACGTGATATTTATAGGAAGAAGGTTGATCGATACGGGTTTAAAACAAAATATTTTAATTCAATTGTCTTCAATTCAAATATTTACAGGTATTTTTAAAAATATTATATAGAAATTATTTAATTTTTATTGCATTTAGTCTTATTTACCCATTTGCTGGTGAATTTGCTTTAACATTCTCAAACGGTCAATTTTTACCATTTAATGAAAGAAAAAGTTTTGATATTCATAAGGTTTATAGGCTTGATATTACAAATAGCGATGAATTGAAGAATTATGATTTTGAGTTGTCTGATATTCATGCTGGGAATTTAGAAGATTACATAGATGGTAGTGAAAATCCGCAAAATTCAGTACATTATATAGTAAAAATTCTTAATAAAATTAAATATAATAACAAAAATTGGACGGTTATATATTTTTTATATTTTTTTCTCATCAATTCTCAAAGCTGCAAAAAACCATGTTATATAATTTTCTCAATAACACGTTACACCATATGGACGTTATTTTTGATTGTTTGTATGTTTTGTCTCTAGTATTTCACTATTATTTATTTATTTCCAGTATTTTTAAGATTTTTAAATATTCCAAGAATATGATGGTAATAAGCATTAAATTATTGAACAAATAAACTCATTTTAGATGTAATAGTGATTAATAGATCGTTGCTAGAAATATTTTAAGCTTTAAATATTATGAATAGGATTTAATAAAATTTTTATTTTTTACATTTTAAAATCTTTTTAATTACCGTATTTTTGATGGTCATATTCTTTTTATTTTATGAATAGACTAAAAGGATGAATATTAGAAATTATGCGTGATAATAAATTGCATAAATGCACTTTTATTTTTATTAGTTCCTTTTCTTAGAAGTATGTATTTTATTAGCGACATTATAATTAAGATAATTTATTATATCATAAGATTTATTCTATAACTAGGTATAGAAAAACTAATTTATAAAATATAACAAAGATCAAAAGAATATCCAAAACACATTTATTGGATACAGAATTATAAATAAGTAGTCAACAAATATTTAATTATATAAAAGTTGAATTAATAAAAAAAATATTATTGGGAGATGTAAAGCACTAGGAGGCCAAACCTCTCCGAATGTTTATGTCTCTAATAGAGATATTTAAGAGAAGTTAATTTAAAAATTAAAAGTTATAAGTAACACTTTAAGTTTAAAAATGTTAAACATTAAGCATTACATTTTGGTTTTTTGCCTAACCAATTTAATATATTCATATGTATTACCAAATCCAGACAAGATACCTTATATGTTTAGACAATTTATTCCCTCACAATTTCAAGAGAGACTTTTTCATATGTCTAAGGAAGATAGAAAAGCAATTAACGAAATAATTGCTCATCACGATGAATATAAGGATATTGGGGATGCTTTGAAAGCATTAAAAGAAAAAAGACCCAATCTTTACGAACTTTCAATGGAAATGAAAGACTACATTGATAATAAGATTAATGAATTGACACCTGAAGCTAAAAAATATGTCTTAAAGGTACGTTTTTTCTAATACTTAAAAATAATAAAACTATAATTTTTAGAGAATTGATGTATTTAGAGAAGTAAGACCAACAATTGAACATAAACATGAGTATCTTGAAGTCTTACAAGCTATTCATGATACTATTCAAGAGTATAATCAATTATCAGAAGAGTCAAGACTTAATATTGCTATGACTTTTCCCAAAGAAATTACCTACATAACAAGTGAAAAATTTAAAAAACTCATTGATGGTTTGATGGAAGATTTTGAGGAAACTTCATCATAAATTTAAAAAAATCTTATTTGAATCGCACAGTGAATTGCGTAAAAATAATATATAATTATTTGTGATATTTATAATTCGGTTTAATATTTCATATAATGAGATAAATATGAAAAATAAAATGATTTGCTTTTATCTTTATGTATTCTTTTTTTTGTCACTAGAAAACAGCTTATTTGTTTCATATTATTATCATATGATTACTAGAAGATTGATTAGCTCTCCAAAACATAATTTTTTGGTACCCCCGCAAAAATATAATAGATATAAGAAACAATGAAAAACAAATTTAAATGTTTTAATATTGTTATTTATAGGAGCACATTGTAATTATTTAAACTAAAGCTTATTCTTTGTGTTATTTGAAATTTTTATAAAACTCTATTTTTTACTCTTCACAAAATGAATATATTTGATCAGGTTTGTTAATAAATGTCTAGCAAAATATTTAAAAAGTTTATAGGTTAAAAGACACGCTGATAATTCAAAATGGACATCAACATACTTGCCTCATGACACCTTCTCTGAAATTGTCTGTGACAGGTGATTAAATGATGATTTTAAAAAATAACATAAAATTTTTTTTATATATTTAGCTTTAATGCCGTTAAACAAAATGGAAGAAATGCTCATAGTTGTACATATGATGACATTTATACACCATTTTTAGGAGAATTAAGGAAAGCAAAATCATACTCTTCTTTGGCTCCAGTTAACGGTATGAAACATAACCTTAGATATACAGCACTCGACTCTGACATGAGAAATTTTGAATCGTATAAACCAAAACAATTCGATTGGTTTGTTAGAATGGATAAACCAAACAATGGTATGTATAGAGTAACTAGACATATGTATCCTATGCAAAATGAAACTAATGATAAAATTTCTCAATTATTACTTCCAATTAAATATAGATCAAGATTGACAAGTGTACCAGCAGATAATACAAGATTTGATAATTTTGCTTTATATTGGAATGGAAGAGCTAATGGAATTCAGTATTATAAACCATTTTTACCTGAAAAACCATATTCAATTACTGAGGATTTACGATATGAGAGGCTTTATTGGGCACCATCGTTACTTAGACGTACCCATCCAACGTGCCGACATGGTCGTCAAATGCTTCTTACAGCTCATTAACCTTCTTAATTGAACTTTTTCAATGTGTAAGCAATAACGAAATGACAGATTTTTTTAATGTGATAAAATTAGTTTCTATCAATGAATAGAAATTTTAAAGTTATTTACGAGCAAATATCTACCCCCATAACGATTTTTTATATTTGAAATTGCAGTTTATTATTATAATTTTATAAAATATTAATCTTTTTTCAAATTACTTTATGAATAGATAATAAAGAGATAAAATATATTAAATTTTATTTCTTATAATATTCTAAAGTCCTTTCCAGTGACTTTTCCCAATTGTTATACTTTTCTAGTAACTTTTTACGCTCATGTTTATTCGGTTTAAAAATTTTATCTATTGAAATTATATTAGAAATATCCGTTATATCATAATATCCTTTTGTCAAATTACACATAAAAGCTGATCCAATTAAAGTTGTAGATGCATAATCACTTGGCCTTTCAATTTCTTTATCTATTAATGTACAAAATGTCTGACAAATAAAGTCATTAGCTGCAACTCCCCCGCAAATTCGTATTTTTCCACATTCGAAATTCGAAATTTCAAAATGAACTGCCTTCCATAGTTGGTAGACACGAAATGAAATACTTTCTAATATAGCACGTAGTATATCTTCTCTTTTGGATGATGAATTAATTCCTAACAAGGCACAACAGGCATTTGTATCATTTATTGGTGTTTGTACACCACTAAATGATGGGAAAAAATTAAGCTGGTTATCGGTGTTACCTGAAAATGCGATATCAGAACAATTTTCTAATCTATCATACAAATTCATCATCCCAGCCCAATTTATAACTTCAGAGGTGTCACTGCTAACTCCTTCAACAGCAAAACAATAATCATCTCGTATTTTATATGCACATATCGGATATAAACCTAATAATGATGCAAAAACATTTTTACCCGTGTTTATATTAATAAAAGATCCAGTGCCAAGTGAAATTTTAACATCACCAACCGAAAGACAGCCGGCACCAACCATAGCTGCTTGTTGGTCACCCATTAAAGAACATATTGGAATTTCATAACCAAATATAGATTTGTTTATCATACCAATTACCTCTCCAGCACTACTTGTTAGATTAGGTAAGATTTCGGAGGGAAATGATATTATTTTTAGCATATATGAAGCCCAATTTCGGACGTATGGATCATATAGACCCGTCGTTGAACTCCCAGATGGTTCTGAAACAACTTTACTTCCATTTGTCAATTTTGCAACAATCCATGTATCTAAAAATCCAAATCCTAAAAAACCTTCTCTTCTTAACTTTTCAACTTCTTTATATTCTTTTGAGATTGCCAAAAATCTATGAGAAACCATAGCATTGATGAAGCGGAAAATCTTAATAGATTTAAATTTTTCGCCTCTTAATAAGAAATATAAAACACTACCGGCAATATTTAATGTCTATAATAATAAAAGAAAATATCAATTTTAAAAAGGTAAATATGAATAAAAAAAAGGTCCATACTTTGATAAATAAACCTTTATTCCATTGATTACAAGCATCTTTCCCTCTACAATCTTTCCATGTAATCAGCGGATGAATTGGTTTCATATTTCTCCTTAAAAATATAATTAAATTTGATTGAACAATGAAATGTCACTTACTTATCCCAACTGACAAATGTATTTCGTTGACAACACATCCCAAATGATTCAATTAATTCAATGGAACCAAACTTTGTAACTACAAATAAAGTAACTAAATTGATATATATCCATAAAGAAGTTATGATTTATGCTTTCAATTTTATTGTATTTTTTTTAATAATCAACCAAAATATATATATCACTATTTCTTATGATTAATGATTATAACTTACTAGCTTTTTTAACAAGTTCCACAAACTGATTCCATAATATTTCAGGATCCATCTCTGCCTGATAGATATCATTTTTCCTTGATATATTTATTTGAACCTAAAAAATAGTAGATATATTTATGTGCTCTATCTTCATTCATTTGGGAGTTTAGTCAGGAAATTTTTTAAGTTAAGTCCAACTATATTTAACATCTTTTTCTATCAATGTTAAAGTACAATAATTAAACAAGACAAAGGATAAGATTGGATATTTTTTTAATAAAAAATTAAATGGGAAGATTTAAAAAAGATACCTTTTCAGATTCACATAAAATTATTCTATTTTTTTCATTAATGATTGCAACCTTCATAGTTGTCGTACCAATGTCTACAACAAGTGTATAACCTTTTTTAACATTTTTATTGTTTATATATTTCATCTTCCAAGTACCACATTGTAAAGGTTCATTGAGATTTATTATAGACATCTTAAAATGAATATATCTAAATTTAGAATAAAAAAAGAAATTTTTATTATATTGATTTAGAAAAGACAAAAGTGTAGATGAAGAATAAATATTACGATGATAAAAGAAATATCGTTTAATTTGAGCGACATCAACGAAGAAAAGAAGACTTTTTATTATATCAAGTTAATACTCCTTTATTAGGTGTAAAATATCTTTCATATCAAAGTAAACTATATTCTATACTTCTTATAATAAATAAAATTAAGTTATATATTACGTAGTTATATAAAGCACTTGTTACGTTGTGATAATTTAAGATATCATTTTTAATAAAAATTTCATCTTTTATGTATATTGTCATAATTATTATCTATGTGAAGAGAAGTAGAAAAGTTAGTTTCGTCTTTTATATAGATTTTTTTTAAAAACTGATTACTTTTAATGATTACACCCTCGTTTAATTTATTTTTTTGTAATTTAATGTGAAATAGTAGTTTGAAAAATATTGTATTGCAATTAAATCAAGGTAGTTTTTTTATAAAAAAAGTACTTTTTGACCTTCTTAATTGAAATGTATTTATAAATTAATAGTTAAGAAATGAGCAAAATTAATTTTTATATCAATAAATTTTAAAATGAATACATTTATATGTTAACAGGTGATGGTCATTTAAAGAAAGGGTATTAAAGTTTTATCAGGCATTGTTTAATGTCAAATAATAAGTGATATATATAGACAAAATATTGATCATTTTAATACTCGTATTCTCAGTATATTGAAAATTGTTAAGGTCAAATAAAGATAAAATACATCTTAATTTAATAAGTATAACAATAGTAAGTGAAAAAACACTGAATAATATTTATCATTAAATTAAAATTTAATTATTTTTATTTGCTTTAATATAATTTAAAGCAAACATATTAAAACTTGATCATCTATTATAAAAAACTGTTAATATAAAGTAAACAACCCACAGAAGGTAATAATATTGATAAAATTTTTTCCAAACAAATGTTAAAAAATTAAATTTTAAGAATACTTTTTGCCACATGGCACAAAATAAAGATGGAATGAAAAAACATTAAATAAATACAAATGCAGAACATCAAAAATTCGTAATTATAACAATAAATGGGAATATTCTTCATTCTTAAAAATGAGTCAGGATTTTATTAAAAAACTACACTTGATATAAATAAAAATAATTAGTTTTATTTTAATTCCAATGATGAAAAATGTGTAAAAGCTAGTATGAAGAAAATTTTATGTTAGAAAATTAAAAAAAAACTAAAGACTTTCACCAACCAAATTAAGTTTAATGGGATAGTTATCAATTTTCATAGAGAAGTTAATTTTAAAGATTTTAGCTTTCACCATATTTTTTTTACACTTTTTGTTTAAAACAAAAATGTTTATTGTTATAAGAAGCAATATAAAATTTGTGTCTATAAGATAGAGTTCACAAATAATAATAAAAATTACTTTATTATTTTCTCAGTTGATGATATTTTTTTATCTAAACATGTGGATAAATCACTATGACTTTATTATGTGGTTTTTAAACACTAATTGATTTAAAGAACTTCTTATTTATATTTTCTTCAATGATTGAATGTTATTTATATATTTTTATAAAAATAGTTGATCCATTCTTTTATGAAATACTAATAAGTTTAATTCATATCTTAACTATTTTGAGGATTTTAATATTATTAAAAAAAATTGTAAAAACAAACTTTGTTGACATAGAATTTTTAAGTCATAGTGTAAATTTATCTAACTAAACTATTGGAGTAAATAAATAGATTTTAAGATTATATGAGGTGATTAAATTTGTGCTTTTGTATAATGATACTATTTTAGAAACAATTTAAAGTGCTTGTTTTTAAGGAATAAAATATTTTAAATAAGTAATCTTTTTTTACATTACTTTGATGTAAAAATAGAATTTTTACCTTTTGAATATAATATAAATAAAAAGTCATTAAAAATTATTAAAAAAGTACGATTTTTATAGTAATCGTACAACATTTAATATATCAAAAATTATTTACGTTTTTATAAAATAGTGCCTTAAGTTAACATATATTGATAGTTGAAATTAATTAAAAATATATTACACTACAATAACACAAAATTCATAAGTATATTTTAATTGTATAAGTATTACAAAAAAATCAATTAGAATATGACTTGTTTTTTCATTAAAAAATGAATAATGGGTAAACCACTTTAGCACAATATCTTTTACAAAATTAAAAACAAAATTGAAAAATAAGATTTATCAAAGTTAGTACAGTCTTATCTACACTTGAATTTAGACACAAACAATTATGTTTGCTATTTAATGTCAAAAGTTTTATAATTATCTACATTTAAAGTCAAAACATTGGATAATAATTAAAGTTTCATATATTAATGTATTTAATTTATTAATTTTGGCATTTTAAATACGTTCTAACACCATACTTTGGTAGATTATGTTAAAAAAGATGTCAATTAAGTAAAACAACCTTTTATCAAACATATTTTTTTTAATTAAAGAAAAAAATAAATAATAGATCAATGAAGTGATTAAAAAATTTATTTTTATTAAATGATTTTGTAGTATATTTTTTCATTGTCTGATAATGAATTATAGTGTTTATGTAGTGTTGTGTTAACTATCAATTAACAAGAAAATGATGAAAGCAAAATTTTTAAATTGATATTCAAATATATTTTTATTTTATAAAGTTTCAATATCATCCCTTAAGTTAGTTAATAATGGATTATTACAAAAAAAATATAATTATTTTGTTACAATAGACTATTGTTTTAATCTTTGTAGTGATAATCCTAATTACAAATTTATGTAAAATGTTAAACTTTATTAACACCATAAAAATACTCTTTTGCAATTTTCTTATCACATTTTGTAACATATTTATCATAATTACATTATGATAACCTTTTTTTATTAAGATAAAATATTTCAATTAATGATTAATTTAAAAGAAGATAAAAAAAATTTTATCAAAAATCACACCACTTTTTTTTCCAAATTTATTTTTCATTGTTATCATTTAACTCGTCTAGGTAAAAATAATGTGACCAACTTCATATTTGTATTTACATAAGAAAGATTTTAATTAAATATAAAAATAATTGATAGTGGTAGTGTATGATGTTCATAACATAATTTTATATCTTTATAATGATAAAATTGTAAATGTCCTTGATCCATTTGTTTTTGCAAAACTATAATTGATAGAGGATGAAAATTAACTACGTCTTCTTTTCTTTTATCAATATAACAAACTTTTTGTATACATATATAAAGGTTATATATACAATCATTTTACGTACAAATAATCATTTTGGTTAATTTTCTCTTAGACCTACGACCATGACTACATTAGAGGAACGTTTTAAAGCTGCTGTTGAGATTGTTCAAAAATTACCATCTTCTGGTCCATTGACAACATCTAATGATCAAAAACTTGCATTTTATTCACTCTATAAACAAGCAACAATTGGAAACGTCAATACTGATAGACCAGGATTTTTTAGTATCGTTGAAAGAAAGAAGTGGTAAGTTATTTGGATGATTAAATTAATTATTTATTGGTGATATAATATATTGTTATTATCTTCAATCATCAGATGACGATATAAGACAAAAAAATAAACAAATTATAAGCTGTCGTTGTAAACAAACAATAATTTTATTGAGAATATTTAAAAAAGAGAGATTTATGATAGTTTAAAGAATTTTTAAGCCTACATATTATATTTTAAATGTTCATTATAAATTATAAAAATGTTTGATGTGTTTAAAATTTAAAAATTGTGAAGGATTAAAATAAATTAAAGAATACGATAATAATTAACATTAATACTTTTTTCAGGGATGCTTGGAAAGAGAAGGAAGGTTTAACAAAGGAAGAAGCTATGGAACAATACATTGAAGTTTTATTGGAGACGTTCGATAACATCGAAGGAATTAATGTTGGTGAATGGCTTAGTGGTCCAGAACTTGATCCATCAATTAAGAAAAATCTTGCTATTCTAGGAAAAGTATTCTAATTATTTTAATTTTTTAAATATCAAGATGAGAAGTTGTTACCAATTTGTCTTAATTTTATATCAATAAACTAAAAGATAAAGGTATTTTAAATCTCTTTTTCTTTAACTCATTTACATAATAAACCATCGTAAAATATAACTCATTTTCTTTTTTAATAAACTATCTTTTAAGAAGAAAAAATTATATTTCAACCAAATATATTATAAAATAATAGTTAAAGTGGTATTTATTGTATATTGGAGCAATATTTTATGGTAATATATATAGGAATTTGCACAATCATAAATTAAACTTCTCAATTGTCCTTAATAAATCTTAATTTAAAATATAAAAAAACCATTACTAAATATTTATAACATTTTTTCTAGTTTATTATTTTTTTTTGCTTTTGAAATATAATATTATGCAAAGAAAACGTAGTGGTACGACATAATATGTGTGATTAAAAATTAAATCCATTTGTAATCTTCGATTTCTTTTTTCCGCTATTTTCTCATTGTCTTTTACATAGGAACATCTTTTAATTCTCCATCAATAATTGATATTCGACTAATTGTATCTAATCTTTTTGCTTCAAAAGATATACTAATTTCATCATCATTAACATTTTTTGCAACTACTTTATTGGTTGATAATACAATTTCATTATCTGATAAATTATTATCATTGTAAAAATGTTTTGGTCCATTACAATTTACATGACTTCCAAAATATTGATGAAGAGTACGACGAAAGGGTGATGAAAAGACATAATAGATAACAAAGTTAAAACTTGAATTGAAAACTGTTAACATATTTGATGTATCAATCAAATAATTTATTGATGGTCCCAATAAGTTTAACAAAATTGCTTCGTGAGCATTCAATAGATAACTAGCAATATTACACATGATAAACAATAAAACAACTAATATCTAGAAAAAATAAAATAAAAGTTATACAAATATTTGTGGGTATAAAAGGATTAATAATATAAATAAAATTTTTTTAAATCTTTTCATTATTTTGTTTAAACCTACCAATGCGATATTATCGCTACCACTACTTCTACTTGAAGTATTGTTAGATTTAACCATAGCTGATGCTCCAATTATACAAATATTAAGAAAAACCAATATTGTTAAAGGAATGAGAACAGTAATGACATTAACTAAGAATCCTTGGTATGTTTGTGTAAACCATGGTTGTGATGCCATTTTATTTTGACATATTTCATATGATGCTTCTTCCATAACACCATGCCAACATCCTATACGTATACCTTCTAACCATCTCGGAAGTGTATAGATAAATGAAGATATTACTACAAAGATGACAGCTTTTATACTAACTGATGATCTTGATACCCAACTATAAATTTTTTGTGTTAGACACACTTGTATGAAACCATCAGTTGCTGCTAGAACAGTAAAATAAACTGAACAAAATTGTACTACATGACACATTGGATAGACATATGGAACGACGATTCCATAAAATTGATGTAGTAAAATTGAATGATTACGAAAGATGTCTAGCCAAAATGTAATTAATGCTGCTAAAATTATGAAACAATCACTAGATGCCAATGCACATAGATAGAAATTTGTTGAACTTTTCATAGCTATATATTAAATTTATATATTAATATTAAATAGGAACTCACCAGGACGACTATATACATAAGCAGATGTTATATTTCCTAAAATACCAAGAACACCAGTAAAAGGTAATAAAACGCCATTTATTAGCATTGTTATAAATGTATAAGTTTGATCAGGAACCGATACAGCGCAAAATCCACACACAGGTAGACAATTTGTAATATTAATAGGAAAATTTTGAGTACCAACTTGGACAGTTTTAAATTTTTCATACGTACTATTATATGCTAATAAGCATTCTGGTGGTATAGACCGACCCATATTATTTTCTTCCCAAAGTGATATCTGCGACTCCATTGTATGTATTGGTAACGTATGTTGTTGGGATTAGATAAAAAAAAGTTGTTCCAGCCCTTTTTTAATTTTAGGTTGTGCTTGTTTAGAAAATCGTATATAATAACAGGAAAAGAAGAATTGTAAAGTTAATGATACCTAAAAAAAAGTATATTTATTAAGACTATTTTCACAGATAATAAGATATATTGTTAATCTCATAAAGTGAAGAAATGCCATGTATAATTTAAAAAGTGTAGAAGAAAGGAGTAAGATATAGTAATACTTTTTTTTTGTTACGTGATTGAAAAATATAAAATTTTAATTATATCAATATAATTAATTAATATATATATCCTCTTTTTAAATATTTTTTAGCAAAAATTATATTATGAGACAATATTTACAATTATTTTAAAGTTTAAAGATATTTCGTTAATATAATATTGTTATATCCCACAACCTGGTTAATCATCAATCTTAAACTAAATCTTTTCTTTTACACATCATTTAAACAATTTGATAATATATCTTTGATATCTAAATATTGAGGTGCCAAAATTGATATGTTTGAGAAAAGTGACAAAATCTTCAATTACTTGTTCCATCTTCATCAAAAATTTATATAGTCATCTCTGGTACAATTAGAATTTTTCTAAAATATTTTTTACCCTTTTACTCTCAATAATCCATTATTTATAATTACAGATGAGCTATAAAAATATCTATCATAAAAGAACAGTATTATCAAAATTATTATATTAAAATATCTTTTATTTTAATGTATTTTTTGTTATCTTTAAAAATTATACATTATTATATTATATATTTTATTACCTATCGGTGTGATAATTTTCTTAATGTTATTGGATAATTTTTAAATTACTACTACGTCTATCCTAAACATATTTAGATATTGATATAATAAAGAAATTACTAATATATTTATATATATGATATATTTCAAAAAATATGAATAAGTTTTAGAAAAAAATAGATGATAAAAAAATTACGTTAAAAGAACGATAAATATATCATAAATTAATGTGTACTAATAATAAAGATAATAAGATATCGTATAAATATAAATTTATTTATATTAATTCAGTACAATATCATATATTCTAACATTATTGCAATGATAATATTTTATGATTATTTTGAAGTATTAGTTAACATCTTAGAAACTTTTATTATATCCTGAGATTCCATATATTTTTACCATTTACTTTCAATAAAATTATCTCAAGGGAAATTGTTCAAAAATTTACTAGAAATCTCTTAATATTTCAATATGTTAGAAAAAAAATTACAACAAACCAAAAATTACTAGAAGTACAGTCGATTAACTTTAAAAAATAATGATGATAAGAAAAGGGTGGGGTTCAATTTTTTCTTTTTGACAGAAAGAAAAATATATGTAATTTTTGAAGTCAAAAATTGGCAATTAAAACTTTTTTTACGTCTTTAATAAATTATTCTAAACTCTCATGTATCACTGACTTTGTTTATAAAAAAAATAAAAATTTGTCATTAAAATTCATAATGTACAAATGAAAAAATTTTTTAAAGCTATTAATGTGTTGAAGAATGATATATTGATATAATATATACAAACAATTTTAATTATAAATATATATCATTATAAAATAAAAATCACATTTTTAATATTTATTGAAATGAGAATAATTAGCACAATTGCTTAGATAAAAGGGTAAAGTAATCATTGTGGAGTAAATTTGTTTAGCATATGGATCAACTAATCATAAACTATCACAAAAAGGAATTTATTATTTTACTTTTATTTATTATAATAAAGTTTACTGTAAAAAGGAATAACACTTTAAGGAATTTATCCTTTTTTTAAAATGTGATTGTAAACAGTAAATGGAAAAATATTAATAATTAGCTCCATTTACAGGTACTTATAAAATAAAAAAGCTTAAATTTATATAAGAATACGAAAAAGATATGGAAAATGATTTTATGAATAACAAAATTAAAAATCCCCTCATTATTTATTTAAAATTATCATCAAATGGCATAATCTTGAGTACATTATACAAAATCTTTGAAATTTAAGCTGTTAAAGATGGGAAAAAGTTATGAATAGAAAAAAAAAAGTGATGAAAGCGATTTTTAAACAACGTCACTTTTATACAAAAACAAGAGATAAAAATAAATAAAAATAGGCCAATAATAGAGTTTATATTTTTTAACTTTTATCAATTCATAAATATTGCATTAGTATTTTTAAATGTTATCCCAGAAAATTAAGATAAAACAAATAGATATGGATAAAAAAATTGATGGTAAGTTATTTATTATCCAAATCTTTTATTATAAATAAATTTGCTTAATAACTTTCAAATTTAAATTAATAATATTTATAGTAGTTAAAAAAAGTATATGTATTTTCGAGGGATATCTCTTGTATTACGCAATAATAATATAAAAGAAATACAATGTATATATATATATATTCTTATATCATGATAAGCTAAAAGATTGAATATTTTGATATTTGTCTCCATTGTGTCTTTATGTATAAAATTTATATCAAAATTATAAAAATTTCCCTATAATATGTTACTCATTTATCCTTTTGAAATCATAAAAATATATCACTATATTAACCTCTAAGCACTTCACACCAATCTATGTACTTTTATAAAGTATCAAAAATTTTTTGCCTTTCATAATACACATAATAAGGAACAAAAATTATACATACGAAATATTTATCATATATTATTTAAACAAAAACTTAGAATAGTATCTATTTCTCTTAATAAGGATAACGAAAAGAAATAGATTTTTGATATTTAATTAAAAATATTTTACTTTTAGAACACTATATATATTGATATTACAGTTGTATATATTATAGAAAATAAACTATACAAATTCATAAAATTTGTTTAATAAAGAAAACACTTTAATTTTCATTAAAAACATCTTTTAAACTAACGAAATAAGAAAAGTAAGTTGATAAGTTAAACTTATTTTCACAAAAATAAGATAACAATATTATTTCAAATAAATTATTTTAAAAAAGCAGATGAAAAAAGGACTTTTAGAGGAAAATCTTCAAAATTTCCTTCCGATCTTCATGGAATATTTGAATAAAACCAAAAAGATTGTTGTTTGTCCTTAATATGAAGTCTATAATTGTCAAAATTTTTTCCCTTCCCTCCTATTGACAATAGGAGGGTAAAAATGGTAAATACAATAGATAAAATTTTATATATATTTCTTTATGATAAAGTATAAAACAAAAATGATAAATTTTTAAACTCTGTTAACAGAAGTAAAAAAAGATGGCATTTTGATTATAAAATATCTATTTTACTTGAAAGTTATCATATTGTATAAAAGAATTATTACATATTATTTTATTTAAAATAGGATAATAATTTACAATCAAAAATCTTTTAAACTAGAAAAAATTACATTGGGTTAAAGAAGAAACTATAAATTGGATATTGTGTAAAAACTTTTTGACCAACTATATTATGTAATTTTTACATCTTCCTTCTTTCTTCTTCACTATCCCTTTCAACAAGTGGTATCAGGAGTTGTTGTTTATCTTGTTTCATTGTCAGAAACCACCCTATTGTTGAGAGGGTAGCACGAATACATCCCAATATCCTCCAAGCAACTAATTCCTTCATATTACTTTGATTTTTTAACAATTCGACTGAAAAAATTGCAATCTTCTCATCAAAACGCAATTGAGATAAATTTATAATTGATCCAGTCATCCAAATAAAGATAGCCCAGGAGTCAACTTTTAGTGTGAACAATTCGTAGATAAAAGATAATATTTTTTTATCTTTCTTATTAAAACTTAAACAAAATACAGTATTAGATTTTATTGTTTAATTACTAATTTTTTTATCTCTTTTTAATATATTTTTTATTTAGTTTACCATTAAACATACTTTTCAAAAGCCAAAATCGTACTTAGTGTAAATAGAATGAAGAAGGTTGCATTAGCTGGAACAGCAATTATTTGATAACCTTCCAAAAATGTTTCCTAGAATGGAGTGAAAAATATTATTTTATGATGATTACTAAGAGGGTAACAAAAATTCCTGTAAACATTTTTATACTACTGGTTATTTTAAAAAAATAATTGGTTTTTTCCAAAAAAAATTAATTTCTTCTAATGAGTTTGAAAAAAAATATTTGTAGTTTATTACTTTTTTTTTGTTATTATAATAAAACTAACCAATGAAGTAAACAAGTATGTTGACAATGCTTGAGCAGTTGTGAGACCAGTTAAAAATCCTAAAAAATAAATATTTTTTTATATGATAAATATTTTAGTGTAAATCATATTTTTTCTGTCATTTTATTTTAATCCTTATATTAAACTTCTTTTTACAAACATTTGGATAAAAATGATAAAAATTGTTACATTCAAATCTTTTTTTATATAAATAATTTAATTATCTCACCCCAATCAACTTCATTTGAAAATAAATTGAAAAAAGAACTAAATATAGAGAGTTCAAAGATATATTAAATTTTTATCAAAAATATTTATTATAGATAATATGTTTATAATTTTTAGTTTATCATATGCTAAGTATTTCTTCCATAAAAAGTTTTATACTCTTTTTTAAATAAAGAAAGTTAAATTTAGAAAATTAATTTATGTTTATATTTATCAATCAAATTTTAAAAATATAAACTCTGTATGGTATTTTTAGAAAAGAATGGGAAAATTTTTTTATTAACTTGATTATATATTTTTAAATTAGTTATATGGTGGTGGATGATCTAATTGCTTGCTATTGTAATTTTATTATATTCCCCAACAAATTAAATTTATTTGTTTGAAAATGCATATTTTTTTCTTTTAAATTAATCAATAACAATAAAAATAATAGTTTGTGTGGAAAAAAATTTTAGTGCTAATAAATCTTTCAAGACTATTTTGGTGATAATTGCTTTTTTATTAAGTTAGTAGTTTTATTTGTGGTTTTTTTTTGGTAAACAAACCTTGAATAAATTGTACAAAGACAATAAATTTATACTGTACTAAATAAGAAAAAGAAAAGTCATTTTCCAATTTATTACTATCATCATTTTCATTAACATAATTATTCAATTCTTTAAACTTCTTCTTAGAGATATCCCTAAATGAATCTTTTTAGGAAAAAAAGATTTAGAAAAAATTTGTTTTTACTTACTTAAAGTTTGAATAAAATAATATTCCTTCTTACTTGATTCACCTTCCTCCATCTCTTCATTTTCTTTCCCTTTATTTTTCCAGTTTTTAAATTTTGCAATCCTCTTGATTGATTTTCGAGGTCTTAATGTCAATTTTGATTTTAAAAAATCACGTTTCTTTTCTAAACTTTTTTCAACTATCTCCTCGGCTACCTCATATTTTTTTTCTTCTTTTTCATCTTCTTTGGTTAAATCCTCAATAATTACATTATCATTTTTGTTTGCGGTAGTTTCCAATAAATCATCGTCAGGAGATGAGTCGCTTGTTTCTTCATTATTCTGAGGATAGATCATTACTTCTTTAGATTATTAAATTAAAAAAATATTTTCATACAGTTTGCAACAAATGTTAAAAATAATGAGACTTAACTTCCCAATATTCAAAATACACAATGTATTATATTTTTATTGTTTCCATAGTAACGGTAAGATATACCTTTTAACGCTATATAATTATATGATGGTTAAATAATAATCGTATAATCAAAAGACTGCCAATCAAAACTTTATTTTACGAAGAGGTTACTATAATAATATCACATAAACAATTATTTTTTTAATAGTAAAAAAAGGATCAACAAATTTATCAAGTTAATATTTGATAATAAATATCAAAAACTTCCTTGAAATAACAATTTACTGATACCAAAAGCTGTCAATTTTTAAAAAAAATTTGCTATATTAGTAAAAAAAATGTTTGAGTTAAAATGTTTTTGTTGTTCAATTAGTACTGTCATAAATGAACAATGTAGGTGTAGAGATTCCTCCTTAACGGATACATTCACGTTTCTCATTATCAAAGGTTCCCTCAAGGTTAAGAACACCAATATCAAGCCATTGTTCCTCAGTTGTTGGTTCACTAGAGATGATATATTTCTTTGGAAGAACAAGAGTAACATGTCTTAAACATGGCTAAAATTAAATTTACAATTTAATAAATTTTATATAAATATATCTAATTTACGTTTTCTAAATCTAAACAATCGTGCCAAATATAAAGAACTGGATCAATATCAGTTAATTCTCTGGTAAATCCAACAAGTTTGAATGTTCCATCAGGGTTAATAGATTTCTCATCAAGCGTATCATCTGGATCTGGACCAGTATCAATATCAACAGTTCTTACAACAGTGTTGTTAAAAGCAGGAATGTTTCCGCACATAAGTTTTCCTCTAACAGCGATACCTTGTTTTCTCATACCTTGAATGGTAGAAATTCCAATGCAAAGGAGAAGAAAAGCTCCAAGGAGAAACTTGGACATCTTTGTCTGTAATAGTAAAAAGAGTAAAAATTAACACCAAACACATATAAAAGACTATACTCCATCACCAATAGTGAAAGTTATATTTTGTGAGATAAAGTTAAAATGATAATTTCAACAAAATATCGCTACATATAAAAAGCATATTAACTTTAAATAAATGTATTATATTGAAACAACTTTCATTTGTAATTATTCTATTTTAAATATATTTTAAATATATTTTAAACAACAGATAAATCTTTATGTAAAACAAAAGTGAATAGATGATATATAATTAATTAGAACAAATGACATCCCTTGGCACATAAATAAAAGCCTAAATTTATAGTTTTAAGTGTGCAAACGTATAAAGGTATAAACATTGGTGTATGTATAAACAATGATATTAAACATTTAAAGGTATTTTAAACGATAGATCATTTAGCTTTATCATTTACTTCTTACCTTCCCTAATAATACTTACAAACTATCAAAGTATACATTTTAAATGATTATCACTTTATCGTTTTTTATTTTTATGTACATTACACTTTATAATTGATAATATATGATTTTATAAACAATCTATTGAACATATGTATTTTACACTTTAATTTATTATCTTTCAATAACATTCTAGAATATTCATTTGTCTTCTAAAAGATGTGATTTTATCTTTCGATCATAGTACATTAAAATGCCAATCAACTAAAATTCTTAAGGTTTTGTTAATGTCTATTATTGCTAAACTTTTTATAAAGAGCAAATTTATATTAACCGTGTTATTGTTACTATTACACTTATTTGATTAAGACGAATTTTAACTTTTCTATAGTAGTATTTGATATTAGTTAAGAAATAAAAATGTACTGAGAATTTCTAACTTTTTAGATTGTTTATAACCAAAGTACTTCCATCTATCACAGTTCTATTATTTGTTGATAAAGAAAATGTGTAAAATATTGCTTTAAACTCATTAATTGATAATATACATCCCTTTCAATAACATTCAATGAATATTCACAAAAACCTTACTTTCTTTAATAGACTTATCTCATTAAGCAGTAGGAATGTTAGTTAGCATACGTTAATGAATGAAAATTATATTAACATTACTTATAAAACCATCTTTCCTCTTCTCATAATCATCTTTTTGATAATTTTTTTGTTTTTATATACCTTTCTACAACATTTTTAAATCTTTTTTAGTATCTTTACTTATAGCCATGAAGTTTCTTTTTTTTGCTATCTTGGGAATTTGCTTTGCCATCTCTTCATTAACATTAGCAGACCAACCAAAGTTTGCTGACTCAATTATGACTCGTGCAACATCAGTCAAGGGAGTTTTATACTGCGGAAATGCACCACATCGCAATGCTCATGTTTATCTCATGAGAGATGACAGTGATGGTAAGTTTGGGGAAAAAAATGAAAGTTCAAGAAAAAAAAATTGATGAATTTCTTTCGTTACTATATGACAAAATTTCTAATATTTTAGCTCAAATTGATATCTTGGATAAAAAAGTTACCGGACCAGATGGAACATTTGTTTTAGAGGGACATACTGGAAATAGAGAAAGTGACAAAACTGACATTCATCCAATGATTAAAATTTACCATAAATGTGATGAACCAGAAAAGAAAAAAGGTTTCCGTTACTTTAGACATAAGTTCCCAAGAAAATACGTTACTCTTGGAAGAGTTTCTAGAAAGACTTATGATATTGGCAGAGTTAACCTTGAAATTGTTTATCCAAAAGAAACTCGTGTTTACGATTTACCTGTATGGGAACCAATTAGCAAAGAATAAAGAATTATTAATGTTGTTGAATGAAAAATAAAAGTATAAATCAAAATTTACGAATGAGGTCCCTAATAACATTTATTTTTTTCTTTCTTTATTTTCCTGAATAATTGATTATTTTTGATTTTTACATTTCAAACAAAAAAAAATAAATTTATACCTTTATTACATTTTATAATTTATAATATATTAAATTTTATTTGATAAAAAACATATAAGAAAAACAATTATAAAAACGCATTTCTAATAAATAATAATAAAATTTATCTAGATTTTTTTGTTAAAAATAAATTAAAAATATTTTTATGGTATTATTTTTTTGCGTTTTAAATAACTAACTTTTTGATTATGATAATTATTTGTTCTTTTAATTCTTTCTAGGGAAATATTGTTAATTTTGATGTAAAAATTAAAGCTGTGCTATTTTCCTTTTTGTGATAAATGTTTTTTTGTTAACAATTAATATAATTATTTATATAGTTTATAATGTAGTTTTGATTTTTTTCAAAACATCCATAAGAAGATCTACTGCTGTTTCTGTTTTAGAAACTTGACCACTACCCCCAACGGTATATGGTCTCATTGA
Source organism: Strongyloides papillosus (assembly GCA_005656395.1). NCBI lineage: Eukaryota > Metazoa > Nematoda > Chromadorea > Rhabditida > Strongyloididae > Strongyloides > Strongyloides papillosus. The sequence continues at coordinate 1,034,694 of SRSI01000013.1, forward strand.
ACGCATTCGTTTATGACAACATGTTGATGGTGTACATTGTGTATAATTTTCTGAACATACACATGCTGTATTACCTTGTGATGGAATACTAATAACGATACACTGTGTAATTGATGGTTCATTACTACTATCTGATGAATAAGAAATAGGTTGAGGTGTTGTTGCTGGTACAGTAACTTCTATTTCATTTCCCTTTGTTATTCCTACTGGATCTTCAATGATAATATTGGAGTTATCAACAATTTCATATTCTGGAATTATTGTTTGTTTATTTTGACAATTACATTGATATTGTGTTGTTTCTGAGGATGATTTACTTGGAAGTTTAACACATCTACAAGGATTTGTAACACCATCCTTACTAATAGCTCCTATAACAGAATTTATTGATGTTGTTCTTAATGTGGTTGTTGTTGTAGGTGCTTGTGTAGTTTCTACTGTTTGTTTGCTATTTTCTGGTGAGCATGAACACTGATATTGTGGTGATTGTCCACCGTATGTAGCACTCTTAAGGACAATCAAAACACATCCGCATTTTGAAGATGAGAATGGTTGGATTTGTTGTAATTCATTTTGTAACTCTTGTTGTTGGACTACTTGACTTGATTTATCTACAATACCATTCGAATTTGAGTTATTTTGATCACATGAACATTGAATTTGCGATTGTTGTGCTGAGATGTATACACAAACACATTGTTGACGTTTCGTACGAACAACAACTTTTCCATCCCTTTCAGTAGCAAAACCTTCTATCTATAATTTTAAAAAAAATGTTAGTAATATGAATAATATATTCAAAATAATATATATCTTACCAAGTTAAAAATAACAAACATTGATAAAAACAAAATAAAAAGTCGATTCATTTTTGCCTGGAAAAAAAGATTTAAAATATTAGGATGGATAAAAAAATATTTATCAAAATAAGATGGCAAAAAAAAAGAATTTTTATGTAAAAGGCATTTTTTTGTTTGATGTATGAAAGTAAAGAAAATTAAAAAGTGAGGATTGAAAATTTTATGAAATTCAAGTTGAAGAATGGTGTTTAAATATTAATATATTTTACTTTCATATCCATTCTAATCAGGTTATGTTATTGTTCTAAAGTAGGTGGTCGTGAATGGAATTGTAAAATTTAAGATTTTAATCAACTTGACAGCTTATCTCTATTGTATTTTATTATTGGAAATATTTTTTGTGGCGCGATACTAGACTAGCTTACAACAACTTTTGTTAAAATTAAGTTTGTAATTATGTTTTAACTGTATATTACATTTGAATAATCATAAAACAATGTATTGTTATTGTGAGAGAAGATGAGTGAACAACGATTTTATCACTTAAGATATTAAATTTTGTTACATTCTTGTATAGTAGTAGCAATTGAGGATAAAAATATAATATTATTAAAATATAAAAGTTACCATTGTCTTTTTGTTATAACGTTCTAGTTTATAGAAACACGGTAGGTATACATTTGAAGACATTCTTTAAATAATTAACCCATATATATAATTACTTAAGCTTTTAATAATTTTATTATATAAATTTAAGGAGATTGTCATTAATGTTTCTATATACATGTTATAATAAAAATATATTTTAAAAATATAACTGGAGTTTAAAGTATTAAATGCGTTAAGAATCAACTTTTTTTAAAAAAGACGAAACTCAACATTTTACTTGATAGTTAATTCAATGAGAATTAATGTACTTGTCCTAACTAATTTTGTATACTTTATTTTTTATAATCTTTTAAATAATTGCACGACACCTGTAACACTTAATTAATTGTTTAAAAAAATTTAATTTTATTTAAAGAAAGAATTTGATTAGGTGGATTAGAAAGAAAACATAATGATATATTTAAAGATTAGATAGACTAAAAAAATTTATTCCAACTTCATGACTTTTTAATTATTATTTATTTATTCATTAATTACAAATGTTTTTTTTCTTTTTAATGGAAGCAAAAATAATATGATATAAAGTAAAAAATATGTTCTTTTTATCCATCTATAGCCTTTTTCATAAACAATCTTTTTCATAACAAACTTGAGTTAATAAAAAACAATTTATCAATTACATAATAAAGAAAGAATATTATTTTTTCTCAGTAAATACTAGTGATAATTTACCACTAATGGTATGCTGGCTTTAATGTTTAATGATTAAAAAAAGTAAATCAAATTATACTTATTATTAAAAAATAATTTTTTTAATATTAATATTATTGTGGGATGAAATCTTATGATTTTGGATTCTAAAAAATATAAAATATAATTTTAAAAATTTATCTTCTGAAATGATTCTTACAAATCTTTTTTGCATATATGACGTCAACAAGATTTTCTAATATTTATAAAACATTTTTTTTCGTTTTTAATATCTGATGATACACCATATTATGTAGGATTTGGAGATTTAATGAAACTAATTTTGAATGTGCATTTTAGAGACAATTAATACTATTTCTTGTTATACTATGTTTATAAATATAATTGAATTAATATAAATAATTTTTTGGGTAGAGTATTCATGAACGAAAAAAACTAAACAAATGTTTTCTTTAAAAGTACATTTTTAATGATGTTTTATGTATATAATTAAAGTTTTAAGAGAGTACAATTTTTTGTTGACCGAATATGTTTATTTGTATTTTTGTTTTAGAATTTGGCTTAATGTTTATTATATCTATCAAATAATAATTTATATCCATATACATATGTATTTGCTAAATACCTTTTTTATCATTGTGTGATCTTACAAATATGATTTTATTAAAGTTTTATTCAATTACAATATTCGGTCAGTGTAAATTTTTATTCTGAAAATTCTACATTGGTCACATTTATACTACCAATAAAGTCTCATCTCATAAGGTTTTGATTATAAATTTATTAAAAATTTCCCTACTACTCATCGTTTTATAAATATTTCTCTTTATTTTATTTTTTTACAATTTCTCATTTAATCTGTTTAAGGCAAATTTTGGTTTCTTTTATTAACCGTTTGTATATTGATGACGAGGATGATATACATTAAAGTAAAAAAGAATATGTATACGTAGTTTTAATAACTTTTTAAAATATGTATGTATTTTAATATTTTCTCAGAAAAAATGTAAAACTTTTATATGAAGAAAAATGTAAATTATTTTTGAAAATAATAACTTCTTATTAGATAAAATTTAATTTTTTTCTTATAAAGTTGTTAATAATATTCCCTTATTAAACTTTTAAGTATTACTATGAATGAGATTTTTTCCTTAAAACTTTACATTTTCTCTTTGATAACATTTATAAAATTTTGGTCTTTATTAATGACTTTAAAATTTTAGCTAAAATTAAAATTTCTTTTTTTTATTTTCATATTTGTTTGGTAAAAAAATATATATTTTTAATTTGTGTTAATATAATCTTTAGTTATGTACAGTTAGTATGTTTATCAAGTATATTAAAGAAGTAAATTAAAGATATTAAAGGATTTTTAGTATTTTTTTATTTAATCTCATCCCTAAAACCTGAAACACTATCCTGTTGATGTCATTTAGTTTTACACTTTTATACGAAAAAAATGTATGCAGTTATTGTTATATTTTTATTTGACATCACTTACAAAGAGTTATTGTATGTCATGATAGTTATTTAGAAGTTACATATTTATTAATTGTTTTATATAATGACAATTATTATTATTAGTCTAGACCAGAGACAAAGAAGACAAAAACGATTATATTTATTAATATATATATATATATTTATTCAAATTTCTCTCTTTACCATAATACTAATTACTTTTTTTTTCACAGTATCCAACACTTTTGTTATTTCAACTTCTTTGAAACAAAGAAAAAAGTGCCGGATCTTAAAATCACATTTAAATATTTATTTAAATAAATACATATAATGTTCAATATTTGAAATAACATTATTTATATTATAAAATTTAAAAAATTCCCTCGTTATTTTGAAAATTATACACTTAAGGGAAGTAATATACATACATATTATAAAGTTAGAAAAGGAACCTTATATGTATTTTATTACCTCATTTAATATAAAAATATCAACCTCATCATTTAAAAAAGATAACCTTTTAAATGATATTATTTGGTTTAAATTAATATTTAAATTTTATGACTTCTAATTTTGATTTTGTATTTTTCCCAAATGATTTTGTCCTAACTTACTCCTCCTTATTACATTCTCTCTTTTTAATCTATCTCTCTCCAGCATAAAAATTTATAAATTCTTTCATTTTCTTATCATTTTTCTTATTATTTTAATCCAAAATAAAACATGCATTTTATTCATTATTTAAATCATTTTATAGTACAATCTTATCTTTTAAAGATTGTAAAGCTCCTTGAATGTTCAATTTTTCTTTTTAATTTATCTTTTATAGATGTATCAATATATATAATAAAAATCATCTAGTAAAAAAACTTTTTACATCATCGTTCCTTTATAAAAGAATTAGGAAAAATAGAAATTTTTGTTAAATATATATGGTTCTTTAAAAATGAAAGAATGTTAATGTTAAAAAATTTTATAGAGAAATGTTTTTATAAAATTATAAAGCTAACAATTGTCAATTTCTTAACTATATCATAAAAAGTTTATCTAAATGATAATTTTCAAACTTCTTTAACATTATTTAAAATTTTTTATTATTTTGTTGGTGGATAATGAAGGAATTATGTTAAAAATTATTTCCGTTCATTATCTCTCATTTTTGGAATAAATTAAATTTTTTTCTATAATTTTCATGAATCAATCTCTATTATAAACTATTTTGTGTATATCTCTTTTGTTATTGAGACAGTATTTAAGTTTTTTTACATTAACTTAATAAATTTGAATTGGCAATGTCATTTCTTTAAATAGGATTGTTTTGTAACTGCTCAGTTTTTTTATTGATAAACAAAAAAATTTTATTTGATGGATAGAAACTAATTAAAATTGAAATCATTAAGTAGAAATACATGTAAATTTTAACTTTGGGTTATTTAACGTTAGTTATATATCCTTAAAAATGTAGTAAATTACATCAAGTTAGTTATATGTATTCATGGGATTAATAATGAATAAAATACGTTATTTAGTTATTTTTATAAGGATACATTTTGAGAGCTTTTACTTATCAAAGATTGTTGAAAAAGTAGGCTTGTCGTCTCATTATAGAGGTGTATATACATATTTTATAAACATTTTTGTATATTTTCATTAACACCTGCTATCTTTAAAATTTTTCAATTATTTATATTAAAAATTTTTCCTCATAATATACTACAATTTTAAAAATTTTTATTTTTAAGTGGAATCATTTTTAAAATTTTATACCATTATTTAAAATATCTTTTTCATACTAAATGTATAAAGTTATGACCCCTAAAATGAAACATTATTAAAAGTGATAAATAAACAAAGGCTTTATTTGATGACACTTAAAAAATAATAAATTTTATCTTAATATAATAATAAAAGATAATCTAAAGAAGGAGGATCTTTAATTATAATATTTAATAAAAAAAGAAGAACATAATTTGAATTTGGTACCACAAAATAACTTTCATTATTAAAATTGTAAATACATTTATTGTAAACGAAAGAAAAATTTTTTATTTCCTATTCTATATCTATTAATTATTCATGATTTTTAAAAATTTACATGTATCTTATTAATTATCCAAATATGTACATTGACTTTGTACAGTAATATTTTATTGTAATTTTATACCAAGCTTATTAAAATGAAAAAAGTAAATTTTTATTATTGATTTTTGTCGTAAAAGGTAATAATAAATAGTCAAATATTATTATTATTTACATATTAAGATATTTTTAATTTTAAAATTAATAATACATATTTTTAATATTTACTTCATAAACGTATAAATAAATTACATGTTAAATTGTTGATAAAAATAAGTTGTTATAAGAATATTAAGTAGAAAATCAGCTAATCATAGCATGTCAATGAATTATAAATAATGTACCTAATATTTAATCTAAGATATAGAAATTAATTTTATATATCTATTTATTTAAAAACATATTATATTTCAATTAAGGCTTTATAAAACCATCTATAAATCGTCTTTATTTATCTTTCTAAATAAAGATAAATTCACTTAAATACTTTTATATCCTATCTTTTCACTATCTTTATAATTAAGATACTTTCATTGATGCTTCTTTACGTTCTTCCTTAATGATTTTTTTATCTCCTCCTTAACTTTATAAAATTTTTTTAAGTAATACAAAATTTAAGTATTTAAAGGTTTGTAATTTTATAAAAGTTATTGTATCTTTTCACATTATTGTAGATTAAAAACCTCCAAAGTACATAAATATTATTATAAGCAATAAAATGTTTTTGTCATCATATACGAAATGAACATATTAATATTTTTGGTAGTTTCTTTCTTGTATTTCACAAAAATACCCATAATAATAGTCTTTCTTCCATCTTTTGTTTCATCAATTTTGCTAATTATTCCAGAACCTCCAATTTATATATATATTTTTAACATTAATATCCGTAGAGTTATTTCTTTACATTCAAACAAATAAAAAAAGTTTGTGACTACATTATTGTTATGACCATTTTTCATTTCTATTGAATTTTTATCAACATTTTTACATGTCACATGAATATTACTATTAATATTTTATGAATATTAGATTTGTACCATAAATATAAATGTTCGTTTTAAAAAAATTGATTTTTTTCAACATTATTAATCTTTTTGTTTTTTTTTGTACAGGTATTTATACCACCTACTACTAATATATTATTTTTCTTTTCCCTAATGTAGAGATTCAATTTTTATTAAAAATAGTTTTTTCTGTCATGTAAATATAACAAAAAAGTATCTTCAAAACGCAATAATATTTGACAAGTATTTTTTTTTTGTTAGTGAAACTATTGTTTAATATTGATTTATGTAAGTAAAAAATTTAAAAACATTACTTCTTTTTTGTCATGTAATAATATAGGAAATATAAATTTGAAATTTATTATTACAATTATCACACATAAATTACAAATTCTTTTTACTTATTTATTATTTTTGGGATAAAAACTTTTTGCTTATATTAGGATAAAAGAAAACATAGTTTTTTTAATATGAAAATATGCTTAAAAAAGTAATTTTAAATGTAAAATAACCTTATTATGTGAATAGTAATTTGTATAGTAACGTAGATTTACTATTGTACAGATGGTTTTTTATGCATTTTATATTGTATAGGGAAAGGAGGGAAAAATTGTTTAATATGTTTTTTAAACTACCACAAATTAAAAAATAATTGTAAGGAGAATATAACTTTTAAGAAGTTTTATGGTTTAAAATTGCCAATTATTATGTTTTTATTTATCACATTGTCATTAATTTCTTTATATATTATATAAAAATATCTAGCAAAATGAAACAACCAATTTTTCTACTATATTTTTTTTTTCATGGAAAGTGATATTTCCGATTAATTATATATTGTATCAATGATAAAATTTACCCATCTATGATAATATTTATTAGGTTGCCATCGTTACTAAATTCATATATCATTTTTCAGGCAAAAAAATTACTTAACTATAAAATATATCAGTGTTTATAAAATTAAATTTGTCAAAAATATGTTTTTTTTAACTATCTAATATTTAGGCAAAAAAATAAACTTGTGTTAAAAGTCACAGGAAATTGTTTGTAAATTGGTAGAGTAAATTTTTTTATTAAGCATAAGGATATCTTATATTTAATTCCATCCTTCTTTTTTTGGTAATGCAAATAATAAATAATTGAAGCTTTGGTGTAAAAAGGATATTTTGTCTATAGTTATCATTTTATCTTACCAAAAAAATTTTGTATAATATTTAACATCTATATAATTAACGAATATATCAAAAAGTTTCCTTTTCATAAATATATCACATTTATAAACATAAAAATTTACATTAATGTCTTTGGCATGTTTATATTCTTAGTATATTTCATTTAGTTTTTTTGAAGGCGTCAACATTTCAATAATAAAAAAAAGTTAATTATTTAACAGGATGTTATATATAAAATTGCAAAATTTTTTTATAATTTAAAATGTTACTTTGAAATATTAAAAATTTTATATAATATATTTCTTTTTTTTGCTTATGAGATAGGTTTATAATCACTTTTATAGAAAAACACTCAATTTTTATATTAATTTTGTTTTCTATTGAACAACATTTTTTCTCTGCTTTTTGTACTACTAGTTGGCTTAGATATATATTTAACATAAATAACAATTTTTTTATTGTTTTTAACATCAACAAAAAATGATACAAAGTTCAATATCTCCCCGGATAAATGGAGTTGACAAAAAAAGTAACAATTTTATATTACTTACATATATATTCATTTCCTTCCTCTTTTTTTTTGTTAAATTGAGCTTCTCATTGTAATTATGTTTCAATTTAACATACATATATATTTACTGAAGATGCATATAAAATTTTATTTAAATTATACTCTAAAACTTCTGATTATAGGTTTCGAAAATAAGATAATCATTTTTTAATACCTTTAAAATTTAATTTTCTTAAAAAAATAAATAAATATAATTGAAAATATTTTATCATTATTCATTTTTTTATAAAAAAGTGAATATATTAGTTAAATATGTCTGATAAAATAGAAAAATGTAAAAAAAATGATTCTACATCTAATTGTGATGAAAAAAAATGTGGCAATTTACATAATCTTCAATCCACTACACCTTCTTCTAATAATGCTACAAAATATGGGAAATGTAAAAAATGTGGGAAGGAATACAATTGTAAATGCTGCAAAGAATGTTTTCATGAGGCACCGCTAAATTTACAGGTATAAATTTATATTTTGCGTTTGTATTAGGAGAGTAAATTTTCTTTTTGCAATAATAACAATCAAGTATTAACTTTTAAATGTACTTAAAAGACATTTTTATTTAAAATTAGAGATACATATATCAGTTCCAATAATTAGAATTACATTTCAGAGTACCAGTACTCAAATGGCATGTATAACATTTTCTACAGTAACCAATGCAACTGGTCTTCCTGAAGTTGTCTTTGAGCCGAAAGGTAGGACCAGAAGGTATGTTTATTCATTTTTTTTAAATACTCTTCATATTTGTCAATTTGTATATGTTTTTCACTAAGTTTCTTTTTTTTTAAAAGTACATATAATATTTTTTGATAATATCTTATGCTAGGGAGGCGTTAAAGGACAAAAAATTTTTTTTTCATCGTTTATCTTATATGCCATTTGAACGATTATATATATGTACATATATATATACATATATGAAACAATTCTTATAATTTTATTTATTTTCAACATATTTTTTCTTTCGATATATATATTTTTTAGTCCTCTACCAACTACAAAAAGAGATATGGAAAAGCCAACTAATAATAATATTGAAGTTAAATCAGTTAATAAAGTTATGTCTAATCTATCTATATCAGGCAAAACTACTCAAGGTAATAGTCATAATTTACCATCCGGTCCACAAGGAGAAGGCCCTTCTGGTTTGAACAAAGGCACGATTAAAAATGTTAATTTAGAGAAAAGTCAACAAAATGTTCAACAAAATAGTAGTAGTAGTAATAGTAATACTAATTCAGAAAGAGTAGGACATGCTGGTATAAATGATGCATTATTTATACTATCAAATGTTAACGATAACCAACGTCAGCAACCAATTCAATCAAATCAACCTCATGACAATCGTTCAAATCAATCTAGAGGTCGCATCCAAATTGTTGAGGTTGTCTCAGCTGCTCCAATAACAATAAATAATTATCAAGACTATGTCTCAAGTCAAAGAGTTTGTGTATGTACAAGATGTGGGCATGCAAATTCTATTCCTATATATCAAAATGCACCATTTCAAAATACTCAAGTAAGAAGGTATCCACAAATGGAACGTGAAATTTTTGTCACAAATTTAATTACTGATATTCGTAATGATAATGTTTTGCATGGCCTTCAAGAATGGGCTTTTCCCATATTTCAATACGCGTATAGTTATCCAGAACGTATTTTGTCAAGAGTAAGTTAAATAAATAAAGAATAATTTTTGTATTATGTATTTCTTTTTATAGATTGCTTTTCGAATCTTTGACAATTGTAGTCTTTTTTCTGATTTTCAAATCAATCGCAAAAAATTTTTAAACTTTTTTTGTTCATTGGAGAGTGGTTATTGGGCAATTCCTTGTAAGTTTATATTGGATTATACCTTATTTTTTTATGCACTATCAAAATAATTTTATTGATGTATAAGAAAATTTTAGATCATAATCGCATTCATGCCGCTGATGTTCTTCATGCATGTTATTATCTTACCATTCACCCAATTGAACCATTTAATTTGGTAAATGGAATTGATGATTCAGGAGATGTAAAACCTGTTGAAGGTTTACCTAATTATCGTAATAAATCCCCATTATTTAATTCAATGAATAGTATTGAGGTTATGGCTTTTTATGCTGCTGCTGCTATGCATGATTATGATCATCCAGGAAGAACAAACGCTTTTATGGTCGCAACGAATCATGACATGGCAACTTTCTACAATGATAGAAGTGTTTTAGAAAATCATCATGCTGCAATGTCATGGAGATTACTATGTAGAAGTGAAAACTTTTTCTTAGAAAATATGAATGAAAATGAATTTAAAAAATTTCGTTTTCTTGTAATGGAATATATATTAGCAACTGATTTACGTCATCACTTTGAACATATTAATAATTTTACAAAATATCAAGTAGTACAATTTGATGTTGAGGCATGCCGTCATGATACTTTGAAACTGTTAATGAAATGTGCTGATATTTGTTCACCCCTTAAACCAAATCTTCTTCATAGAGAATGGACAAGAAGAATTGTTGAGGAATTTTATTGTCAAGGTGATGAAGAGAAAAGACTTGGTAAACAAGTTAGCCCATTTATGGATAGATTATCACCAAATATTGAGGCACTACAACATAATTTTATAAGACAAATGGTGACACCATTGGCGAATGCTCTCAATAAACAAAATATATTTCCTTGTTTACCAGGACTTGATCAACCAGGTATGTTTGGAATTTCAATGATCACTGTTTATGATAATTGTCTTTTTCTTTCAGAATTAATGATTAATCTCAAATACAATGAACAATATTGGTATAATTTAATTAATTTTAATGTGAGACAAATTGTTGAAACAAATGACAATGGGCAAGATAGTAGACAAGAAAGTAGACAAGAGAATAATAAACTAAATCGTGAGAATAACTAAAGATAATAATTTGTATAGATATTTTATTTAATAATATTTCCATCAATGATACAACTTTTTTTTTAACATTTCTTTTTTTATTATTAAGCTTACAGAAAATTTCTTAGTTTTTTTTATATTAAATATCTAATTTTGTGTGTTATTTTACAATTTTTTTTCTTTGATAAATTGAATTTATGTAAAAATGTTAACAATAAAAAATCTGAAAGTTAACATGAAGGTCTTTACTATAAATATTGTTAAATTATTTTTCAGTAATGTTTGGTAAACAAACTAACTAATTCTCATTAATTAATTATTCACAATGTGTTAAAGTGGTTGATTTAATTTTTAATCATACACATCTTTTTATACAACCACATTATTTTAACATTCAGAGTAAAACTTTTTAGTTTTGCTTCCGCTTCTATTTATAGTAAAAACAAGAATATTTAAATTATTATTAAAAACACACTTTTTTTTATTGTAACCCATATATCTTAGATAATCATAAAATAAAATTTTTATAAAAAAATATATATACTTTTAAATAATTTAAGGAGAAACGTTGTTTAGTATGATAATAATAAATTTAAAAGATATTTAATTGGAAAAAATTGAATTTTTACGTAGAAAATTAAAAAAATATCTTTTTTAATAAACAATTCCTTATACTAATGTTTGTGATATGATAAGTGTTATCCATGTAACGAAGGAATAAAATCTACAGATGACTACAAATCATGCATAAAATTTGGTTACAAATTAATTTGTCACAAGGAAAAGTATTGAAAATTTGTAAATTTAGTAAAATATTTTCTCAAAGTTTTGCAAAAATTATTACCTTTATGTTTTAAAAATTCATTAGTTTATAAATTCTTGCATCCAATAGAGCATAGTGATATTTGGTTTGATGATAAAATTTTAATTTTTGACAATCATACTCTTTTTTCTTAACTAATATTGCATCGTTAATTAAGTACCATGAGAGATAGACAATTTTATATGTTTAATATTATCAATAAAAATTTAATTATTCTTTCCTTGTTTTTTTCCACATTTTATCTTTTTTCATTACAATTTAAGAAGTAAACAATAATCATTTTTCTCATTATATTTACAAGAAATATGTATATAAAAGACTTTGTGTGTTTTTTAATGTAAAAAATATCTTTAAATATAAATTTTGAAATTAAAAATTAATTCAAGTCATTAAATTATCGAGCACTTAAATATGGTAACAAAAAAAAATTCTTCCTCAACAATATTATATAAAATACTCTATTAAAATAAAAAGTTCGGGTGTCCTAAATCATGTAGATGTTATATTTTGCTATTTTTTGAAAACATAATTATTAGTCAAATTTTATCGCGTATGGTTTTTTTGTGCACTAACAAATTACAATTAAAAACAAACCTAATAATATTATTGTTTTGATACACGTATATTAATAGAACTATCAAAAATATTCTGGACATACTACTGTTTCTCAAAGGAATGTGAAGATTCACACACGTTACACTTTTTATAATATTTGACAAATGTTTACAGCGTTTTTGATATTATATACGTGATATATACATTAAAAAAGATGGCGTCTCATAATCTGCTTCTCCATCTAGCTTACAAAATTATTCAAATTAAGCAATTAACAAAATAAAAATATTTCTTTTTAAAAATAATAAAAGAATAAGATATACATTCTTTAACTTTTTCAATGATGAATCAGATTACATTGCCCTAAGGGAGAAATGTGTATTTTTGATTAAATTCTTTTTATCTCCAATCATCTTCCCTTTCTTATATATCTCTTTTCTATAACAATGAGTTACAATGACATTTGCTTAACAAAATAATTTCCTTTTTTTTTAAACTAAAATTTTTCATTTTTTTTTGATATTATGACAAATTATATTTTGTGATTGATTTACATAAATTAATAATATATTTGTACAATAAAAAGAGATGATAAATAACTGTCTAATTTAATTAGTTAAAGGACTTGAAATAAATTGTATGATTCTAAAGAAGATAATGATAACTAAACATTAAATATACAAAATCATGCCATTATCAATTTGGTGAATACTTTATACTATGTAAAATTTACTTTATAAAATAAAATAAATAGAATAATGTAAATTTTGTATAATTACATATACTAAAATCAAGTTGAATAAAGAGATAAAGGTTGATAATACTTTTTTTTCTCCCTGAATCATGGTAATATGCATTTAGAGTGCCACAAAATATTTGACAAAACGAGTAATTAAAGTAATGTTGCAGAACAACAATTTTTTTATTATTTCTCATTTAATAAAAAATAAAAATTTTTTCTCGATGACACATTTATGTAACTCTAATAACAAGTTGTGTTTTTGTACTGTTCCTTTATACAGATGCTTTATAAAGAAAAAATTTAATAAGTTCAATATAGTGACAATTTACATTTACTGAGTGTAATGATCTTAAAATCTCTAGTATACTTTTTAAAACTTAGTTAATGTTATAAAAAATTACTATAAAAAAGTATAATTTTGACAAAAATATTTATGTCAAACTTTTATATTTTTTTTTGTAATGACGTCGTTAAAAAAGCATAAATGAAGGTAAAATATTGACAAAATGTACTTCATCTTGAACCTTCTTAAACAAGGAAGCATAAAAAAGTTTTAAATTAAAGATGCATTAATTCGATTATAAAGAAGGAATTTAATCTATTGTTCGATGATCAGAATTCCTTATATCTAAGTAACTGTAACAATTTAAAGTTTATATTTTAATACGTAATCATTATCGTACTTCTAAATACCACAATGTAATTGAAGGATGGCAAATTTTAACACAAAATAGTAATAACTTTGATTAATTGTCAGGAGGTTTAACACACATAAAAATTAATTTTTTTCCCCTATCTACAGTAATATTTAAGTCTCATTATATTTATTTAACAAACAGACACATACTATTGTAATATGCTCCTTTTTACATATATATAACCAATTGTAGATGGTATTTAGCAATCATTCGTTTTCTTTTTGACTTTTTCATTAATATAAAAAAAAGATATTAGTAAATATAATTTATTGAATTGATTTTTTTTTCAAAATACTTATAATTATTTAAAAGAATTTACATCATTGTTATTATTAGATTAAAATGCTTCTCATTCCATTATTTATAGAAAATGTCGTTAAACTACATCTTCTAAATTACTTAATTATTTAGTATAAAAGAATTATTTCATTCCATTGACAATTACTTTATATTATCTATTAACCTTTTCCTTAAATTCAAAATTTAAAGATTCTTCATAAGATATTATATTAATTATAAGAGATGACAAAGTTATTCTTCCTTAAATTTTTATAATTAAATTCATCATACATCATCATATCTATTCTCCTTTTGTGGAGCACGCCGTCATTTTTGTGAGCAATTTTTTTGTCTAAAATAATTCAATGATTACCTGTAAAATTGTTATTATCATGCCAAAGGTTAACAAGATTTTTAATGCATCCACTTCATTTAATTAATGTTATTTCATAAGATTTTTAAATACCTTAATAAAAGACGACAAAATTTTAATACTTTGTCATTTTGTTAGAAATTTCCTAACATTTTTAAGTTATTATTGTAATATTTAATTATGAGCATAAAATACATTCATCTCCATCTATTTATATATATAGGAAATTCCTATCTCCATAAGCTAATATATATAAAAAGAGTAAAAATTTTTTTTTAATTAATCATAAAAAATATATAGCCTTTGATGGTGACGTCGATCAGTACGACATGTATATAAGACAACCCACTTCAACCAACCAAAAGCTGTTTATTATACCTTTAAAAATTTAACTGTTATATCTCTGTAACATTTATATATATAAATATTTATATAAAATTAAATTATTTTTATTTAAATGTAATGTGTTATTTAAACTTTAAGACAATCAACTTATCCTTATTTTTATGACAAGAAATATCTATTTTTAAATAATTTTGTTTTCTGATCCTGACCAATGATGCTTACTCTTATTGGAAATTATATATATCACATATATCATGTGTTACAAACCCTATCATTTTATTATTTATATTATTCAAATTTCCCTTTTTTAATAAGTATACGTACATCTCTTCCGTCCACCACCAAAGTTTAATTTTTCCTTTTTTTTAAGATTTTTACAATAATATTTTATCTATACTATTTTATATATTACACAAAGATAATTAAAAGTATGGGCTCCTGTCTACCACCATGGCGTATTACTTCCTATGAAAATTGTGCCGACTTGTATTACGCTTAAACACAAGAAGAAAAAAAATGATTTGGAAGTATTTATTAGTAAATACCTAGAATCATAAAATAGGAAGTAATAAATTATCAACTATAATTTAATTAAAAAAGTCGTGTAATAATTATTTTAAACAAAGAAGCTTCATTCAATGCAAGAAAAATATTCTCTCTATATTTTTTTGTCTAATTGAAATCCATGTAATTTCAACAATTTTCAATTAGTATATATTATCTATATTAAAATATTTCGGACTCATTCATCCGGAATTAATATCTATCCATTATATTAATGGCTGTACATTTTTTACTTTACAATGTTTATCAAACTATAATTAACCTTCTCTATCATTTTAATGATAATTGAAGACATTACAATCAACCAGACAATTGTTAATTTTTTTCTATTAATAATGGCATTCTATTATTTCATTAATTTTTCAAGTAATCAGTATCTGATGTTTATCTTTTTTTAATATATTGTCATTATATCCCGACAATGCAACTATTCACAAAGTATGAAGATGATGAATCTTATAAAATAAAAAAAATTTTTTTATTATTCAATATATATTTTATCAAAAACAGGCTATTTTGGAATGATCTTTCTTTTATTATTTTGAATAAAAGAAAGCTTATTATTGAGAAGAATTATCCATGAATCAAGAATTGATCAAAAATCATTTTGATCTGAAGGGATAAAAAATTTCAATAGTAAGTAGTTTTGCTTTGGAAGAGCCTTTAATCTTCTGGAAACAAAATATTATAACAGTATTTGCAAAGTATCTTTGCATAAAAGTAAAATATTCACATAATTATTATGTGATATCTTTTATTTAATATGGTTTTTTTGTTACAATTGAAACATGAATAAAAGTTGCATTATTGATCTCAATAATTGCTTCTGTAAATAATATTTTATTAATATCCCATCTATATAAATTTTCTTTTACAATGTATTTAAAATAAAATTTATTTTCGCAGATCAATTTTTTTTCGCTTTTTTTTTACTTTAATCAGGAATTTTTTTTGATATTTCTAAATATAGAACACATATTTCACTAATGTAATATCTATTGTTTATTTTTGGTATTAACATTATAATTATGGTATCTTAAATAAAATATCTAATGGTAACCCAATTTTGTTTTAGCTTGTTTTTATCATCGAAAAAAGGTCTGCTTTAAAGATGTAAAAATTGCAAGTTATGACCTCTGATACAAATACATTAGCAAATTAACAAATTACTTGAAACTTTTTAATTTAACATTCTTTTAAACAAGTTTTAAATATTATATGCATTCGTTCTTGTTGAAATGTTATTGAAATTCTAAAGTATAAAAATTTATATCACTTCAATAGAGGAGAAATTTTATTCATTCTTTTTTTTTGCCAATATATAGTATTGTTTTTGTTTGGTAAAGGGTGATGACGATGTAAAGAAATTGTAATTTTTTTTATTAATTGATGTGTTGTTTTGATTTTTGAATAACCTTAAAAATAATTAAAAAGTACAACGACAACAAACACATTTGTCTTTCAATATAATGTGTAAATATGTTATTTCAATTCAACTACTATTCATTTTCTATTTTTATATATTTATTTTAAAATGTTATATTAATAATCTAAAAATAAGTAATAATATTAAGTGAATCATTTAAAAATAGTGCATCAAGTTTTTGCAAACAATAATTTTTAATAAAATTTTTGTAATGATTATTTATTACTTTTATCACTTGATTATTTCATTAAATAAAATCATCAAAATTAAACCCTGCAAAAGATGGTGGCTCCTTGTTAAAATATTTTTCTTCTATCAAAATTCATTTTTAATATTTGGTTTTTAATAAAAAATATAATTTTTTATTTTTGGAAGTAGAAATAAGGTAAATATAAAAATAAACTATCAATTATTATGATTTATCATTCAAACACTAAAAGCATAATGAAAATATTCTTTATAAAAATCAAGTTGTTAAGAGAAAAAAATTATTATTTTTTTTAATAGATGTAACTTTGTTCTTTTTTTACAATAAAAAATCAATCAATTAATTTTTTTTACTTTTAAAAAAACAATAATAAAGTACTTTTAATAATACATCATCAAAATAGTTACTGTTATAAAGAACAATAATAATCACTAAAAGTTTAGATAATTATTCATTAATATTGCATGTGATTGTTAACCTTTCAATCATAAAAATTTTTGAAATCTTTTTTTATGTACATGTAGAAAAAAAGGAACATCATTATGTCAATAAAATCTAAAAAAATTTAGTCAATATTATAGATACGTATTTTTAAAAATAGACAAAGGAAATTATATTTAATTGTTCAAATTATAATTAAAATTATTGTTGGTAGTATTATAAACAACTTATGACGTAAGAGAAGATATAAATATAAATAATTATAGAAGGTTGTTTGATTGAATTTTTCATTAAAAAATGTTTATAAAGTTTAAATATTACATTAATAATTAAATAACACAATTATTAGAGCTCATAAATGAAAGATTTATAAATAATTCATTTTCCATTAACTCAAAAAGAAATATTTAATTGACTTTTAAATTAAACATATTTTTTTAACTAAATAATTGTTGAAAAAACTTTTATGAATGCACAGATAAAAAAGTGTACGATTTTTATGAAAGAAATATTTTAATTGCCTATTTTTGGAATTGTGGAAGGAAAAACATACTTTATATGGAGAATAATGGCTTTCTTTTAATATTAATATAGTTATGTTAGATATAATTTGTCAGGCTTCCATTTTCTAAACAATTAACAATAATGTATACGTACTGGTAACAGTTTTGAGTAAGAAATTTTATGGCCCCTCGATTTCAACATTATACAATATCAACGGTTCTTATTTAATATGGAATATAGAAATCTTTTTTTTGTTTATGATTTCATATTTAATTCTTGGAATACTATATAAAAAATTATTTTTGTTAAGAATATATAATTTATAAAAAGATTAATGGTAGATATTTTACCTTACAAAATACTTTTACTAAGTCATTGTTAATTCTGTTGTCATTTTTGGCTTCTTATATAATAAAATACTCTTTGAACATTACATCGGACTTTTAATAAAAATATCCTCTTTCTATATATATATTATATTTTACGACTTTAAAATGTATTTAAAGTTATATTTGGGTGGGGAGACCAATCAAATTAACAATGATGTATTTGGTTATGTATTTTTAATAATAAATTCATTTATTCTTGAATTAAATGTATTGTTTCTGTTGGTTCCTTTCATCAATACAAGAAATATCATAATTTGAAAACTTTTTTATGCTTCTTGAATTTTTAATTTAAAAAAAATTCACATTATATGTATTTATTCATTAATATTCATTGTCTTTAAAGCTGTTTCTTAAATGGTAACCAAAAAATTGTATTTGTTTGACATAAAAAAATTGTTTATTTAATTAACTATATTTTCTATTTCAAATCTCATTTGCTTCTAAAAAAATAGTTGTTTTGGCAAATCGAATTGTCCGATAAAAGTAAAAATATATATTTATATCAGCTTCAATTAAACTATGACATTGTGTTAATATTACATAATCATATATATATTTGTTAAAAAAGATATTAAAAATTATGTGTTTATTATATTTAATTATGTTTTAATGGAATGAAAAGTTGTGACATCATAAATAATAAAAAACAATTTTTTTTCTATTTCAGTGTATGTTTTATAATGACTAATTGCCCACCAATACTATTTAATGATGTGAAGTAAACACTTAGAAATTAAAAAAAGCAGCTTAAAACTTTATATCAAGACTGTTGTATTTTTATTTTAATTTTAAACGCCGAAACTAACTTCCGTATTAAAATTTTAAGAAAAACATTACATATTTTACTTTTATTTCAATTTCTTAAGAAGTAATCTTTTGATATTCTATTAATAATAAAAAATATTCATTCTAAAAAGAAATATAAATAATTTGATAGGAAAAAATGAAAGAAAACACTTAAACATAAATTTAATCATTACGTAGTAGTACAAGAGGATAACTGTCCCATCATTTTATATTTGAATTTTGGCATTTAACTACCCGAGACATAATTTTACTATGTTACATAAAATTTACGGCATGTTGTTTAGTTTTTGCACCCTTACATACTTATTTTAAAATTTACATTTCTTACTAAAAATTTAAACTTTTCCTAATATAATGTGACCGTTTTCACATGTAAAAATTTATGTATATGAATAAATAAAAAAAGGATTACCAAATCTATTTGAAAAATTTTCGTCACTTTTTTGTATATAATGCCATATTTAGTCATTTTATTATCCCTTCAGATTACTATTTAACATTAAAAAATTGAAAAATTCTTAAATAAAATTTACTCTTCCTCTTTTACATAACTATTTATATATGGATTTTTTAACTGGAAAAAACTGTCCATTTTATGATATTTAAATTTGATATTTTCTTTATATATCACAATTACTATTATAATTCTTCATCATCATCATGACAGTTAAGAACAATATTTTTCAAAGACATCTTTTAACAAAAAGCCTCTTGATTTATATCTTAAGACACGAATAACTTAAAATACCATCTTCTCAACTATTTATTTTATTTTTTATGTCTTTTTTCCCTAAAATGAATAAATTTAAAATGACCTATATATATCTTTTCCCTAGACAAAATCGAAATCATTTACCAATTCATAATAATCGTAATAAAATAAAAAAGGCAATTTTTTAATATTTTTTTTGTTCTTGAAAATATATGTCAAAATAATTTAAAACATTGTTTGTTTATTTTATATCAACCTGTTCCAGTTTCTAAGAATAAAATTTTATAATTTTATGACTAAAAAATAGATAAATTTATATTGAATAAAGTAGTAAAATTATATTAGTATGATATATTACTTCAAATATAAAAACATTAAAATATAATTTTATTACCTAATTTTTTAGGAAACAAATTATAAAAACATTTAAAACAAAAATTCTTAAATAATCTTTTTTACCAAACGAACGAATCTATGAAAAACATCTTGAAATTGATGAAAGAGCTCTTTAAGTATCTTTTACACATATAATTGTTTGGGAATATAAAAATTGCATGATGAGATTGCTATAGTTTTTTTGTTTTTCACATCATTTAAAAAATAGTCAACTAAAATTTCATTAAAAAAACATTATAATATGTTTGTTAATAACTTTTTTTTTCATTACAGATAACTCAAACATAGCATTTATTTTTAATTTAATTACATCACTCTTTAATATTACTTTAATTATTCAATTGAATTTCTTTTTATTTCTTTATTATAATTAGCTTTAAAAAGAAAATAAACTTTAACACCCTTGTTGAATGGTTTATTATGAATATATAATATAATTTAGGGGAAAAATCATTTATATTACAATTTATTAAATATACAAAAGAAAAATTAAATTATAAAGAAAATTTATATCCTATAAACATTTACTTTAAAAATATATGGTTTTTTTTTCAATGTTTCATGATACTTTTTTTTATTATATTTCGTATTTTTCTCATTTTTAATTCTCACTTTACAATACTCTTTTTTTTATTCTTCTCAAACCTCTAAATATATCATTTTATTTTTGGGAAGAGACTTTGTGAAATGATTAATTTAAAACAAAATTTGGTATATATAATTATGTTACTTCACAAGATATTTTTAATTATCCAAAGTACATATAATTTTTAATCAGCCATTAAAGTGTTATGTATTTTTTTATTTATAAAGTTTTTATATCCACATAAATTACTTCTTTATTTTTGGTAAAAATACTTTTTTTGTTTTTTTAAAAACTTTTCTGTCTATTTAACCACCATTATTTATTAAAATATCATAATTTTTTGAAGAGAAGATAACTGATTTATAGTTTTTATAATTTTGCTTTTTTTTAAATAATATAAGTATGTGTAAAAAAAATTACTTAAACCATTTCTGGTAAATATTATGCTAAATGTTTAAGTAACCTCTATATATGATATATATGCAGTTATAGTTTTTCACTTTAGTTACGTAGATTAATTTTGAAATATGTAATTTTACAAGGGCTCTTGAATATTTGATATTTTTATAAATGGGGGTTCTTGTAATTTTAACTATTTTATTGTATTGGTCATCGACACTTTTTTTTACTTTTGTTGACGAAATATAAATTTATTCCCAATTCAATTTCAATAACCATTCTTCTTTTTTTTAGATTTCAGCATTGGCGTAGAAGTTCCCTCGTCTGTGGTATCCTCTAGCACCAGTGGAAGACTAACAAATGAGTCCTCTACATCTGATTATAGAGTAGCTGTTTTTGGTGCTGGAGGGGTAGGTAAAAGTTCAATCGTTTTAAGATTTATCAAAGGTGTTTTTAATGAATCATATGTGCCAACTATTGAGGATACCTATCGTCAGGTAATTTCGTGTAATCAAAAAAATGTATGCACATTAGAAATAACTGATACTACTGGTAGTCATCAATTTCCGGCTATGCAAAGATTATCAATTACTAGAGGAAATGCATTTATTCTTGTATATTCAATTACAAGGTTAGTTTAAAAAATTCTTCGATTAGACACAAATGTATGTTTTTAGTAAACAAAGTTTAGAAGAGTTAGGTCCAATTATTTTGATGCTAAAAGAAGTTAAAAAGGAGAAAGTCGCAGAAGTACCTATAATGTTAGTGGGAAATAAGAAAGATGATCAATCTGTATGTTTAATATATACCAATTCCTTTTTATCCTTTTCACACTACTCCATTAAGAAATTTATTCCTCCATTAAACCACTTTCATTTATAATATTACTTTCTAGAAAAGAGAAGTGTCAACAGAAACAGGGCAGAAATTAGCTGATAAATGGGGATGCGGCTTTATTGAGACTAGTGCTAAAGAGAATGAAAATATATTTGAGTTATTTCAAACTTTACTATCAAAGGAGAAGAAACGTCAATTATGTTTAAATATGGACAAAGAAAGTGAAGATAAAAATATGAAAAAAGGATGTTTCATAATGTAAAAAATACTTCTTACTTTACATTAATTTTAAATGTATGATCATTACATAAACCTTATTTATATAATTAAGAATGTGTCAATTATGATTATATATTAAAATTTTATTTAAAAGTATGATGGAAAAAATTAATTGTATAAAAATAAATGCAATAAATTTTTTTATATAATTGTAATGTCTTTTTTTGTCTAATTTATCTTTCCTTTTTGTTGACATAGAATGATTTGCTTAGCTTGATAAGAGAAAAGACATCCTTTAAAGTGTGGACTCGAAAGCTGTTTGGTTTGTGTAAGCTGAAATAACCCTTGAATGTCTTGCTTGCCTTTCTTTTAATTTATCTACATCCATTTTATGATTAATGTATGCTGTTAAGAGGGAGGCAATTGAAAATAATCCAAGAATAATTATAGATATGGCACATCCCATAAGGATACATGAACATACGATTCTATCATGTACATTATAACAAGGTATAGAATAGGAAGTTGTAGGTGTTGTTAAACTTTTTATATCACATTGACTATATGTATTTAACCATGTATTATTATCCTAAAATATAATAATGTAAAATGAATTTTGTTAGAAAAATTTAATTACCTGGTTATTTTTTAATTTTATATATGAAAGTACAGAGTAAACAAGTTGTATGGCAGCAGCAGTAATAGTGAGAAGAAGATGTGGAATTTTAATTATACTTAAAAATTTTGCTCTTATGAAAGAATAATTGTGATTTTGAATACCATGTAAAGAACCAACAGCAACAAGAATACCATTTGCTAAAGACATTATTATTTGAACTCTTTCCTCTACTAAATATTTGACGTCACTATTATATCTTTGACCATAATTAAGGAGTAATGAGACAATAATAGCAACTAATGCTGGATACTTTTGAAATAGGAAAAAAAATCTTCCACTACCTATATTTCCTTCTTGAATTTTTCTTTTTCCATTTATAGCATTCTCTACAGAAATCATCTTACCTAATTTTGTCTCCTCAATTGGCACAGGTGATTCATAACTATTTTTATTTGGTACCTCATCTTCATGATACTCAACAATTTGACCAATCTTAGAGGATGGTCTTGACGGTGGTAAGCCATATACCTCTCTAGTTAATTGAGCTCTTGGAATTAATTTAACTCTAGGTATTGGTTGTAATGTATTTATGTCATACCTTCTTAATGAACGTGTATTCTAAAAAACATCTTTTATTATGTTGTGAAAAAGTGTTTTCTTACCTCCTCATACATCTTTAATGTATCTTCCTATATAACCTACAATAATAATAAAAAAAGGTAACGTAGTAGAATGAATGTTAAAATATAAGTAAAAGGATGAGTTTGCTTACTTTTATGAATGAAAGCTATCAATGTTTCCCTAAAATGGTATGTCATAAAATACCTTGTTGTTATCTTTAACACTAGCATGTAAGTTTACATATAATCATTCCAATAATATAATTGTATTCTTATCAAACTCTCTATATTTACATTTAAAAGATTAGCCTCATAATACAAAAATTTGTGATACTCTTCTTCATATTTAAATGATGACTTATTATTTATGTTATAAAGGTACTTATTATTTTTCCGAAATTTGTCGGTTCAATTTCCTATCATCTAATAATTTAGATATATATATATTTATATTGTTATAAAAGTAACAAAACGATAAATATATATTTAAAGAATGTATTAATAGTATCATTAAGTATTGATAAATCACCTTGAGTAATACAAATATGTATAATTTCCGTTATAAATATGTTCTTATAAATAAAATTGTGTGGAAAATGAGAAAATAAAAAAGACAATAAATTGACTATAAAATCTTAAGCAAAATAACACGTATTTAAATAATAAAATTCTTATTTAATTTGTACTTGTTAAAAAAAATTAATGACTAAAAAAACACACATTAAATTGGATTTCTTTACCATATATTTTTTAGTCATTATGTAAATAAGTTTTTGTTAAAAAATTTATGTATATAAGTATTAAAAAATAATATTAAACCATTTTTTATTAATAATATTAATGAGTCATTTGGAAATTTTTATATTACAAATATTTGCATTCATTAGCACTAAGATGCATAACATTATCATCATAATATAATTCATGATCACTAAAAACATAATCAAGATGTTTGTTACTGCACTTCTCACTATCATCTTCATCTAAACATATCACATAACTACTTCCAATTGCCATATCATTATCATAGAAAATTTCTCTTTTATGATGGACATAACCAAATAAATTTTTAAAAGGTAGATGTGGAACGGGATCTTTTTTATGAATAACTCTATAGGAATAATCAATTAAGGTGTCAACTGCCCTCACATAATCTTTATCTCCAGTCCTAGGTTCACCAAATGTTATCAATTTAATATTATTTACATTGGAGTACCTTGAGAATGAAATAGTGGTTGCGCCTATTGAAGCCATTGCTGCACCTAATGAATGTCCTGTAACCCATGTCTCATAAGTTGGAAATTTATTTTTAGCTGTCAAATAGGCATCCTTTAACCCGCCGTCCCAGACAATTGAAAATGCTGTATTAAAGTAATATGAAACATACCCACCACCAATAAACTTTTCTTTTTTTTCAAATAATGTATCAATAACCTCAAATGCTACTTGTTCATTACTAATTGAACCACGAAAGGCAACAACAATAGCTTCTTTATCATGACCTACACCAACATACCCAGAACAACTATCATCAGAAGTAAAGTCACATTTTGATGTAACTTGTCTTATTAACTAAACTTTTATTATAAAAAAATTAATAATTTCTTAAATTTGAATAGTTACCGTAGAATTTTTAAATATATTACTTAAACATATATCAGGGATAGAAGAAAAAGCGGCCGCTGATAAAGGATACAAATAAGTTCTTGCAAAGGAATCATCATAATCTTCAGTGACATTTTTTCCATAAATAATTGGTAAAAAATATAATATAAAAAGATGTTTAAATAATAAATGGTAAATATTTGAAATTATCATTTTGATGTATAATTATAAAGAAAATTTCGTTATATAATGATAATTAATCTTATCACACACTACATGCATTCAAATAAAAAAACATTAATGAAGTGAATTTTTATTATATTATTATCATAAAAATTAATGATAAAACAATAAAATGTTTTCATATG
The DNA here is from genome assembly GCA_005656395.1 of Strongyloides papillosus. Lineage (NCBI taxonomy): Eukaryota > Metazoa > Nematoda > Chromadorea > Rhabditida > Strongyloididae > Strongyloides > Strongyloides papillosus. Next base: position 1,060,500 of record SRSI01000013.1, read on the forward strand.
ATATAAAATTTTCTTTTTATTAAGTGTAATAATAAGTTTAAATTTTATATAATAAATAATTACAAAAAAAATTAATAAACGAAAGATTAATAATGAAAGTAGGAAAAAGAATATTAATTAGAGACATATTATTGTAAATAAAATTTCGATTAAAAAAGATATCTCTTAAGGGGTATAAACTGTATTTTTTTGATTAAAGTATTATTGTTATATATATATCCAAAAAATAGCTATATTTTTTTATTTCTTTTTTTACATATATGTCTGTTTAATTTGTCGTCTTTTTAGAATTTAATTCTTTAGAGATACATACAATGTTATACCAATGAATTTGAAATAAAGAAGGATCTAACTTCCGTGATTATATATAAAAATATATATAATATATTTTGTTCGGTGTAGAGTAAATTTTTGATATAAAAAAATATTACTAATGATATGCGACATATGAGAGAAATTAAAATAATATGATTATTTTAAACGCTTGTTTTCATTCCAAGTAAATTTGTTGTTTCTCCATTCATTTGCCTACTCCTTAATTCAGGACTACCTGATGGTGAGAGTCCTGACATATCTTCTCTAGCATAACGTCTTCCTGCCTTAGGAGAATATCTCATTGCTGTCATTGCATCATCATCTATCCCATCCAAATACTCCTGATTTCTTAATCGGTTTTTAACTATACTCTAAAAATAATAAGCATTATTAATTTATTTTTCTATTTTCAATGAACTTACTCTATCTGTTGAAGTATCTCTGGTTCTATAAGTAGTTGCATCACCTTTGCTTCTATTTAAATTTCTTTTAGAGACTGACCAACAAACTAAGAATATTAATACAACAGCAATAATTACTCCAAGAAGTGATAATATTCCTGTTAACCACGTTAAAAAATTATCTAATTCTTTCGATCTACACCATGGTTGATTTCCCTTATTCCATTCATAACGATATCTACCTGGATCATTATAATCTGCTACCAATTGACAGGTGTACTCATTTTGTCCTTTAACCCAATGTGTTTGGAAACAATCAAAACGTGCTGTATCACCTTCCAAATAACTTGGTGATAATGCTGGAGTTTTTGTCATATATTCTGGATATTCAATATTAATTGCTCCACAGCTATTATATCTTCGACTAGCCTCAAAACGTTCCGTAACAAAGTTATTGTACTCGATATATACTTGTTGCCCTAATCTTTTATCATTTAATAAGGCATAATCATATTTGCAAGAGGGACTATCACCACAAACTTGGAGAACATTTGATGGATCATCAGGACAATCACTCATTAACTGATATTGTGCAATTCCATATTGATTATAATTAATTCCTTGACTTGAGCTTATTTGTGTTTGAGAACACCTATTTATTAATGAATTAATATCAGCACCAGTTTGAGCTCTAAAGTTATGAGGTGGTTGTACCCAATAAGCTGCAGCAGCATATACAGGTTCAGATTTCATAAAAGCTTCTGGGAAAACTTCGAATTTTTTATCTTCATCTCTTGATGTTGTAAACATATTTTTATAGGCAGAATCAGTTGTTGCATAAGCACTAGCATAACTATCTTGACTGCCAGCTTCACCTGATCCTGGAATTTTATATCTACTTAAAGATGCAGCAACACCACCATTAACATCAGCATCTGTCATTGGTGTATTATATAATCCACCACCACTTTCATCAGGTTTTAATAATCCAGTTATTGTTGGATAGATACTTCTATCACCATACATATCATACATACGATTTCCATCAGGTCTAACACCGTATTGCTGTGGTACACTAACTTGAACATCTAACATTCCCATAGATTCTTGAAGATCAGATAATCTATCAATATCAAGTGAATATGATTCACGAACTCTAATACCAATTTGTGCTTCCTCCAAAACAACATAAACTTCTGGTTGACCTCTTTCAATATTATTAACATAAACAAGGACTCCTTTAAATCTTTGAATACGCATAGTGTCAAAATATCTCATAATATTACCAACAATAACACTAGTACGATATCTAAATCTTCTTGTATCTTTTCTTACAACAACATGTACTCTATCTGTACCAGTAGCTTCAATAGCAATACCGGTTACAACTGTTGCATTACTTGGTTGAACTAAGTCTTGTTGACTGATATATCTACCAAGTTGACTGAAATCAACTCTTCTATTTGGATATCTTTCTAAACGTGCTTGTATTCTGACTTCGGGTGTAACAATTGTTTTAGGAATATTAAGTAAAATAAATACACCAGGATCATTAAAGACAAACTTTTGGTTATCTAATGTGTAGAATGTTCCAGCACCAATAACTTCACCAACAGCTGGGGGTTGGTATGCTTGACATGCTGATGACGGTCTCCTCCAATAAAACATTTGACATCTTGATTTGGCAAATTTGCAACACAGGAAATATGGCATATAATCATGATGGAAGGACGATAATCCTGGAACTTCAAATTGTCCCATATAGGGAGAAGTACCAAATTCATAAGCACGTAACGGGAAACCAGGATTATATGGAGTTTCTTCAATAACTTTTATAACAGGTTGATATGATGTTTGCATAAGATAACCAGAAGCATCATAACAACATACTTGTCCATAATGTGTTGGGAAACGTGAACTTGTGGCATAACTATGACTACCAGTTGTACTACTACCATAAATATTTTGTGCTGACATATAACAGTTCTTGGCTCCTATCATAGTTGTACATGTTATATCTCTAAATGTTTGTGAACATCTTGGATGTGGCATAAATCTTCCAAGATCAAGTCTTGCTTGTGATTCAACACATGGACATGATGCATTTGTTTCTGTATCACGAATAAAATTAAATAATGCGCCATCTTCGTCATACCAATCATGACACATTTCAGTTGCCTTTTCATGAATCCATTCACTTTTTTTATCAATAAATTCACCTGTCGTTGTACTAATTGTTTGTGTTGTATCAATTCGACTATTTTGGATTGTCCATAACCAATGTAAAGAGATTGGTGCTGATACCAAGCCAGGTAATAAACTAACACTCACTCCTTGATCAGTTCTAATTGGTGCTAATTTAAGATACCCAACACGGAAGGAGTATAATTCATTTAATCTTTCCCATTCTGTTAGATACCATTGTTCAACTTGATCAAGATTAATTACTTCTTCCTGAGGTTTCCAACGATGTTCATAATCTCCTCGATTATTGTATGTTGCTAATCTTGCTATAACACGATGTTCTGGGCGGAATTTTTTAATCTGAAAATATTATATTATTTTTTCTATTTATTTCCTTTAACAAACCTTTTCATCTTTATCTTCTTTATATCCAATAACATATAAACCTAGTTGTACTGTATAAAGGTTAGTATCTGAAAGTTGGAAATTTTGTCTTGTAACCATATCAATATTAGTAAAATTTCTAGGATACCATGATAATGGCATCGTCGTTCTACCGATAGGATTTTTATACCAATCATATATATTACCAATATCTAATCTCATCGGATCTAAAGTCGGTGGAACAAAATAAATATACCCCACAAACGCTTTCTCCTCATTAGCACCACTAGATTGTGGTTGGAAATATACAGTTTTTGTACCCCAATCATAAATTTTAGGTAAATTACATCTTGCAATGGCAGAATTTAGTACAACACATGTGGCAGTCTGCCTTTGTTCAATCATAAGGATGTATGTTTGTGTTGGATCAAGGCATATAGCATTGACATCAACAGTCATCTCACCTAACATATTGACAATATTTGGATAGATTAATATTGGATATGTACCACCAGTTTTGTTGGAACAACCTGCTGGTCTAACAACATCATCAACACGGAACATATAAATACCACGTCCCAAGTGTGGGACACCAGAACGTTGTGATAAAACTTTTGGAGTATTTTTATAACCTTGTGTTGGATCTATTGGTACTAGACCTGTATGATTACCACCATTAAAAACAGCTATACACCGTCCAGTCTTTGAATTATCACGTACATCTGCTGCATCAAAGCCTAATTTATCATAATTTATAATTGTATAACTGAGTCTCATAGCATAATCAGTTAACCAGATAAGTTGATATGTCCCTAATTTACCAGCATCAAAATCTGATCTACCAGCAATCGCTGATGCTGTATTTTCCCATGTTACGACTACAGCTGCATCGGCACGAAATGCTGCAGCACCAGCAACTCCTTCCATAAGGCGTCTCATCATTTCATCAAGAAATCTATCACCTTCATTATTACATTTAACATAACCATCTCCTGCACCAGGACATTGACTACGTTGTGGACCGAAGAAAGAACTTTGTTGGTAACTAGTTGATAAATCTTGAGATCTTCCAAAAGCTGTGGATCGTAGGACGACACGATAATAAACACCTGTTTGAAAACCTGGTGGAATATTTTGAGGTATTTGTTGTTTACAAAGGTATGGTGCCATCATAGCGGGATCTTGTTGTTTAGGCCAATCTGTTGCTGTCGGTCCAACATTAATTGTTGGTCCTTGGTCTAAGACATTAGCAAATGCAATATAACCATTTACTGATATCTATATATTAATTAATAGTATTTTAATATTATTTTAACTTACGGTTGTGTAATTATAAAGACCACCATAATAAGGGAAAAAATGGTGTAAATCTATTGTTTGACCAGAGGTTAATAATGCTGGATGGACTTTGAAATCACCAGCATTTATACCATACCTCACTAAACTATTACTGGTATAAAAATTGAGACCAGTTGATGAGAATGCTTCAGGATTTGTATCAAACTGACTACTGGACCCAGCATCTATGTTACGTTGTCCATGAGAGAAGGATAGGAAAGTTGATATAATAAATATAATATTAATTAAATTAACATAAAATTTATGCTTTAATCTCATGTCAACTAAAATAAAAGGTAAATTAAAGTAAAAAATTTTATACATATCAAAATAATAAATTAGTGATAATTAAGTAGTATTTTAAATAATAAAGATTTTTTTATATTAAAGATAAAATATTTATAGAGGTATTATTTTATTTTGAGTGGTATTTTTATAAATTAACTAATGAAAATTTTATATCTTTATTTACTGTGAAATGAGTACATGTTGTGATTGATAAAAAAATCCATAAATTATCTATAAGATTAAACGTTGATTAACTTTTTTTTTCTTTGATCTTAAAGTTATAATAAAAAAATAAGGCTTAAAATCAATAAAATTAAATTCCTATCACATCTTTTTTTTATTATAACCATAACAATATGGTTATAAGATGGATGATTAAATATGTACAAATAAAGTATAAGTAGATTGATAGAAGGAAGACAAAATATAACTATATTTAAGAATAGAAATGATATGATAATATATTCACAGGTTAAAAAGAGTTTTGTTACAAAAATGTATCGTTGCAAATTATAAGATATATATTTTTTGTGGTAATAAAATTGGAACACATCTGTTTAGAGAAGGAGATCGAAGAAGAAATTTCTTAAATGGCAATCATAAAAATTTAATGAAACAATTAGACATATAAAATATCCTTCAAATAGATCCACCTTTGTATTTATAGATAAAAAGTAAATATACTTAAAATGGTAAAATATATATATATATATAAATTTATGAATGTAAACCTGGGACATGAATTGGTCAAAACAAATAGTACAACTTCAATGATAGTTTTGTTACTCATTGGTATAAATTTATATATATGAAAAGAGCTTATGAATAAAGGCATTTTAATGTTAATCGAAAGTGTATATGCGTATCATTGGAGAAAAATGAAATAATATTATTAGACAATATATCAAAACATGGGAAATGATTATATGTATCTTAGATGACAAAGATGTTTACTTTTCTTATATATTATGACCATGGACTGCTTTACCTATACTAAAGATACCAATAAATAATCATTTCTTTTTGATAATATTATAAGAAATAATTATCATTTTGTAATTTAAGAGGGGTTAAAAAGAAAATGAAGAGGAATATAAATATATATATATGTAGATTTTAGTATGCTTATAAAATATTAAACACAAAATTGAACAAAAAATATTATACGTGTATATATGCATTAAATAATACAATTATATCAATAAAACAATTTTTAAAGTGTTTTTTGACATATTAATAAAAATAAGATATGGTTTAAAACTATCAACAATAATTGTTTAGATGGATGTTAGGAATAAAAAGTGTATTTAAAGTATGAGGTGTCATTTATAGAATGTATGTTATAAATCATTCAATAAATAATATTTATAAATTAATCAAAAAAAATATTACTAACAAAAATGGAAAAACAATCTTAAATATATACATTTATTTGCAAGTAGAGGATGATTCTCTTTCCTAAAAATATATATGATGATGAAGAAATTTGTGGATGACCAAATATAAATTTTTCTTATCGAAATGTTATCGTTAATGAATCATCTTATACATTACTATAATATCCATTCTATTTTACTCAAACAATAAATTTTGTTTAAATGTAGGCGTTAATTCATAAAAAAAACGTTAAAATATTATTAATTTTATAAATAAATATCAATAAGAAATATGGTTTTTTTCATATATCAAATGCATCATAGGGAACTTTGTATGCAGGTAATGGTTAATCACTTTCCATGATGACTAGGGAAGGTTATATCAAGACCGTAAAAATATTATAAAACCAAGATTTTTTTATATTTATTATTAATATGATTATAGACATTAAATATATAATAATAGAAATTTACATATAATGATTCACCTAATAAAATATATGCTTGTAAATAAACTTATATAAATAGAATTTTTAAAAAAATTTTTGTTTAGTAGGTACAAAAAAATGTTTAAAATAGAAATTTTGAACAATAGGACTTTTTGGTACTCCCTAAATATTAAAAGTTATAGTGTATTATATAAGTTAAATAGTAAGTAAATAAAACAGATAGGAGACATTTTTATAACATAAAATTCATGTATTTTCTAGGTACCTGTACGCTGTGGTCTCTTAATAATTGATACTTAAAATTTTAAATTATTTATTGTTAACATAAAATAAAATATTGTTGAATGAATTTACATAAGATCTCTCAGACTAGAGATAATTTTCTAAGAAAATCATGTTTTTTTTTATTAAAAAACAAAATATCACAAAATTATATCTTATTATTTTTATTAGTAAAAACAAACAGAAGAATTGTGATATTTGTTGAATGAATATATTTTCAAGAAAAATATGCTTAAATGACAAAATTATATCGGTACAATTGGATTCTAATACTATGTGTATAATTATATACGTATTATTCATATATTTTTATATAATATGTTTTAGGAAAATTAATATTTCATAATATTGGGAAAGAAAGTATAACAATTATAAAAAATATTTATTATTTTTATGATTAATTAAATGAAAGTTTTTTATATATAAAAATAATTATACAAATTATCATAATAAGCTATACATCTAAATCATAAAAGTGATCAAAATAAGCATAAAAATAGGTTATAATAACTTATGATTTAACAAAAGAAAGTACATAAGATCTTTATAAATTACAAAAGTGTAGGTGATGAGTACACAATATATATATAATATAATTTCTGATCTAATAAAAAGAAAATATATAATGTTAGAAAATTATTCTTATTTTTAGTACTTATAAATTTTTGTATAAACAAAAGTTAAGTCACCAGTTCATAAAATATTTTATTTGTTTTCCTATCATCATACTCTTTATGAATCATCAAGTAGAAAAACTTTTCTACCTCTCATAAATTAGAAATTTTCCATAAAATAATTTATAGATTTTGATAAATAATTATATATTAACAATTAAAGTTAAATTTATATGATTGTAAATTACTGTTTTCTTCCACATCTATAAAATTTTGTTTATCATGAATTTTTCCTAATAACATATCTTTACCCATTGATATTCTAATGTTTTGGAGAAAAATTAGATAAAAAGTCAATTAAGTATATGATTTATTCATTAAATTACTTGCTTTTACAATTTCTATAAACTAAGTATTGTTATCATACCAATAATCTACATTATTATACCGCATTTATATATATTAAACATGAATAATATGCTTTAAAATACAAGTGCGGTATCACACATTTTCATTTTAATGATAAGATTATTAATGAACTGAATTTTATATTAATATTCTTAATTTTTAACATGATCAAAAAGTAAAGAAATTAAATTTATGATTATAGAATAAAAATATGCAAAAAATATTTTTTTTTCAATAATGAACAGAAAATTACAAGATTATAGCATTCTTTAAATATAAATATACATATAACATAATTTATGTGGAATGTACCACCATCAATGCGAAAACAACTTAATTTTTGTGATTAAATAATTTTATTTGTTTTATAATAGGCTTATCAAATTCTAAATATAAGAAAAAGTCTTCTTTAAACATTAATTTTTGTTCTGATAAACATCAAACGGTAAAAGTACTTGACAATAAAATTATTTCTTCCTCCTGTTACAATTACTACTTTCGTTAATTTTTATAAATGTAAACAAATAGTCTTACTCATTATACCTGACTAATTACATAGATATATTTTATTAAATATATATGCAATGTCAAAAGAGGATTCATAAAAATATAGCACTCTTACAACTATATAATATTAAAACATATATATGCTTAGTCATTAATGATATTATAAAAATATTTATAAGTAATAACATTAAAAAGATAAATAAGAACAAAAAAAAATTATGATAAATATGTGATTTTTAGAATTACAAGATGGAATATGTATAGTGATTTATAAAATAATGAAAGAGTAATCAATGAGGATTTTTTGTTGGTAAGAAAAATGATTTCAATATAATCATGACTGTCAGGTAGAGATAAATTAGAATGAGATTGTTTGAACAAATAATTAGTATTATACACTTGTATTATATCCTTGAATGTTACTTTGCGGTCCATCCATAACACCACTTAAAGCTGTGGAGCGATTTCTAATTTCTGTTGGAGGAAGATTACTTGTTGTTCTTGATCTAATATCGCTCCTTCCAAATGGTGATGTTGGTCTTGACATTGGTGTTAACATAACTTCATCATTATCATTGTAGCCAAAGTTCTTTTCACCTTTCCTTCTATATGGTGGTGACGTAGAGTCTTCTCTAGCATCATACTCCTTCTCCTCCATTTCTTTCATCCTTTTTTGTTTAACAACCCAACAGATTAAGAATCCAAAGACTATTGCTATAATAATGGCGACAGTAGAAAAGATTCCTGTAAGCCATTGAAGCATATTATCCTTCTCACGAGATCTACACCACGGTTGTTCGCCTTTATTCCATTCAAAGCGATACCTTGTTGGATCATTATAATCAACAACCTTAGAACATTTATATTCAAAATCTCCTTTAATCCAATGTGCTTGATCACAACCAAATCTAACAGTATCACCTTGTAGGTAAGCTGAATCAAAGGATGGTGTTTTTGTCATGTATTCTGGATATTCAATGTTAATTGCACCACAACTATTATCTAAAAAATATTATTAAAATATAATTTGAAAAAATAATAAACATACATTGTTTTGTCATTAACTGTCTATCAACAATGAAAGTATTCCAACTGTTTTGTAATTCTAATCCTAAAATTTTGGAATTAAGTAATGTCCAATCATATAAACATGGAACTGAATCACCGCACTCAGTTATGATAGAATCAGGGTTATCAGGACAAAATTGTCTACCATAATTTAATGTTAAAGCACTAGCTAATGGTTGTTGGTTGATAATATAATTTTGCGTCATATCTCTACAATTTTGTATTAATTGTTGGAGATTTTGTCCTGTCATTGGAATAAATCTATGGTAACCTGTTTCATATTTTGGTGCTGTCTTGAAGATAGGTGAATTTTTCATAGCTACTTCTGGGAATACCTCAAATTTACTATCTTCATCTTTACTATTTGTAAACATATTATCTGTTGGCATGTAACTATTCAATATACCAGCCATATTTTGATTTGTTCCAGGGCCTCCAGTTCCAGGTATACGGTAATTATTAATTATTTGTGCCCTAAATGTTTCTGAATTGACATCAGCTAATGTTATATCGCTATAAAATGATCCTGTTGTCTGGTCAGGGAATGGTCTTAACAATCCAGCAACTCTAGGAATGTTATATAATTCCCTATATGCTTGATCCATAAAATTTTCACCAATTGGATTAACACCATATCTTGGTGGTACAGATACCTCAATATCTAACATTCCCATTGATTCTTGATACATAGATAATCTATCAATATCAAGTGCATATGATTCCTTAATTCTTACACCAATTTCAGCTTCCTCCAATACAACATAGATATCTGGGATACCTCTAATAACATTATTAACATAAACTAAAACACCATCAAATCTTTGTATCTTCATATGATCAAAATATCTTAATATGTTTTTAACAAAAATATTTGTTCTATATCTAAATCTTCTAGTATCACCTCTAGCTGTTACAACAACTCTATCAGTTCCAGTTGCCTCAATAGCAATACCTGTTATAACAGTGGTATTTGTTGGTTGAACAAGATCAGCTTGTGTTAAATAATGTCCTAGTAAAGAAAAATCAACTTTTCTATTGGGATATCTTTCAAGTCTAACTTGAAGTCTAATTTCAGGATTAGTTTCTGTTGATGGGATATAAAGTAAATTATATACACCAGGCTCATTAAAAATAAACTTTTGATTATCAATTGTATTCCATGTACCTGCACCAATGCCTCTACCAACAGCTGACGGTTGATAATTTTGACATGCTGATGATGGTCTCCTCCAATAAAACATTTGACAACGGAATTTAGCAAATTTACAACAAAGATAGTATGGCATTAAATCATGATGAAATACAGAAAGTCCAGGTACTTCAAATTGTCCAAGATATGGAGAGGAACCAAATTCATAGGCACGATTTGGGAAACCAGGATTATAAAATATATCTGGTATAACTCTTACAACAGGTTGATATGGTGTTTGCATGAGGAAACCTTTTTGATCATAACAACATACCTGTCCAAAACTTGTCTGAAAACGATTATGTCTTTTGTTTTCATTTTGTAAATTAATATCATCATAATCACGTCTTCTGTAGTAATTTTTATTGTCTTTTCCCATGTATGATGCATACACATTTTGTGCTGACATATAGCAATTTTCTGAACCAATCATTTCAGTACATGTTATATCACGAAATTCTTGCGAACACCTTGGATGAGGCATAAAACGCCCGATATCCATTTTAGCTTGTGCTTCAATACAGGGACATGATGCATTTGTCTCAGTATCTTTTACAAAATTATACAAAGCACCATCTTCGTCATACCAATCATGACACATTTGTGTTGCTTTTTCAATGACAAATTCTTTACGATAATCTGTTTGTTGCTGTGAAAATGTTGTTCCAGCAAATGATTGGTTTTCAGGTGACCATAGCCAATGAAGTGATATAGGTGCTGATGTTAAACCAGGCAATAGATGTGGTTCAATACCAACTTGTTCAGATGATGATATTGGTGCAAGTTTAAGATATCCAAAACGATAACTATATAATTCGTTATTTCTTTCCCAATCATTAAGATACCATTGTTCAACTTGATTAATATTAATTGTCTCTTCCTGTGGTATCCATGCATATTGTGGTTGATTTGAGTAACTTTCTATACGACATAAAACACGATGAACTGGTCTAAATTTCTTTAATTGTTCATCTAGTGCTTCTTTATATCCGATAACATAAAGTCCTAATGTTGCTGAATATAATGATTGGTCGCTTAACATTCTATTACTTGACCATACATTTATATCTGGGTTGGTAAAATTCCTTGGATACCATGAGATAGGTTTAACCATTTCCTTAATCGGATTTTCATACCAACTATATATATTACCAATGTCCAATCTCATTGGATCTAACGTCGGCGGAACAAAATATGCATACCCTACAAAAGCTTTATCATCGTTTGCTTGACCAGTTTGTGGTTGGAAATATAATGTTTTTGTTCCCCAATCATAAATTCTTGGAATGGTACATCTAGCAATTGCAGCATTCAAAATAACACATGGTGCAGTTTGCCTTCTTTCTATCATCAAAACATATGTTTGTTTTCTATCCAAACACATTGCATTAACATCAACTGTCATTTCTCCCAACATGTTAATAATATTTGGATAAATAAGCATAGGATATGTCCCACCAGTTTTATTAGAACATCCACCTGGTCTAACTACATCATCAACACGAAACATGTACCTTCCTCTAACAATATGTGGTACACCAGATCTTTGTGCAAGAATTGTTGGTGAATTTTTATATCCTTGTGTTGGGTCAACATCAACAAGTCCTGTATGATTACCACCATTAAAAAGTGCTCTACATCTGCCTGATCTTGAATTTTGTCTAAAATCAGCAGCATCAAAGCCTAATTTATCATAATTAAGTATTACATATGAGAGGCGAGCCGCTGAATCTGTTAACCATACAACTTGGTATGTTGATAATTGTCCGCTATCAAGATCAGATCTACCAGAGATAGCTGAACCTGTATTGTACCATGTGACTATTACAGCACCATCAGGTCTAAATGTTGTACCACCAGCTACACCCTCCATAATTTGTCTTTGCATCTCATCCAAAAAGTAATCACCATTTGCATCACACCTTACATAACTTCCAGGGGTACCTGGGCAAGCTTGTGTTGGTGATTGTCCAAAGAAACTTGATGCTGTCATTGATTGTTGTTGGTTAATATTAGATCCTGATTGTTGACCAAATAATGATTGTCTTAGGATAAGTCTAAAGAAAACACCAGCTTTAAGACCTGGAATGACATCTTGAGTAATTTGCTGTTTACAGAGGTATGGTGCAATCATAGCAGGATCTTGGACACGAGGCCAATCAGTTGTATCGGGACCAACATTTATTGTTGGACCTTGATCAAGGACTGTTGCGAAACCAATATAACCATTAACTGATATCTAAAAATTATAGTAATATTGTAAAAAATTTTATTAAAACTAACAGTTGTGTAATTATAAAGACCTCCATAAAAAGGAAAAAACATGTGAAGGTCAATTGTTTGTCCTGAAGTTAAGAAACCAGGTGCAACTTCCATATCACCAGCTTCTGGTCCAAAAGGAACAAGATTGACACCATAATAAATATTGGATCCAGTTCCTGTAAATAATTGACCAGCTTGTTGATTAACATTTAAATTTTGATTAACATTTCCTGTTGAGCCAGCAACATTCCCACTTATACCTTGACCATTAACATAATAATTAAAGAATACTGTTACAGTGAGATAAATAAATGTAATATATTTTAGTGTTCCTATTTTTGAAAATAGATTACATCTAAATGCCGAAGGTATCAGCATTTTTATGAACCTAAAATAATATTTAATATTAAAACAAAAGTTATTGATATGAAATTGATATTATTTTAGAATAAATTTAATTTACTGTATATCTTTAAAGAAGTAATTCAGTAAAATAAAAACAACTTGTAACATTTTTAAAAGAATAATATAAGAAAATAAACATAAGTTAACATTTTAAAAGCATAAATTCTTTTAAAACTTAAATAGGTAGCATCATCTTTTTGTTTATTACTTTCCTTAAAAGTAAAGGTAAATAAAATCATCTTTAAAATTAATTTCACCAAATATGTAGATATATAAAAAGAAGAGGTATAGGATATTAAAGTTAATTCTTTAACTTTATAAATACACATATATGGAGTAAAAGAAAATAATTTTCATTTACTGCCTTATCTTATTGACATTACCTTTTTTAAGCTTATGCCATCTAAAATCATATTTATATAAGAAGTTAAAGATTTGATCATCCGAAAAGTGTAAATGAAGAGAGAGAGTAAAAAAAGTTTTATGTAGGAGGTATATTATTATTGTAATAAGGTAATGGCAAATGACAAATTTTATGCTTACCTTAGTCTATATTAGTCTTGTGTAAATATTATAACAGATCAAGGGATATCCAAGTACCCCTCTACTCCTTATTGACTTCACCTTTTTGTATATAAAGAGAAACTCATATTATTAAAGAAAAATAGATTGAATGGCATATATCTAATGTAAATAATTGAATATAATATAAAGAGTATAAAATTAAATCTTTGAAGATGGGAGAGAAGATAAATACTATATATGTTATTGTCGAGAAGATATTTTATGTACACAAAAACACTATAAGCTATAGTTTTGTTGAATTTTCAATCAGTTTACCTAATTCAACAAAGAGTAGTCTAAATAAAAAAATAATAATATTAATTGTTTTTTATTATTTTAATCGGATTTTATAATAAATGTCGAAAACAAAATTTTGTTAGGAAAATAAGATAATTTTTATTTACAAATACTTTTTAAATGCATTTATAAATTGCTTCCTCAAGAACTTTTAATGTTCTAACATGCTCACCAACACCGGCTTTCATACCATTTGTTAGATAACAAAAAACAAGTTCATTTTCCCAGTCAACTTTAACATTTTGACCACCAACACCATGGTGTCCTAATTGCCATGTATTTTTTATACTTTTTGTATAGTTAAAACCATAACCTTTTCGCAAAGGTTCACCTGTTGTGTAGTCAAAATACTTTTCAGGAGTCTTGAAAAGTTTTCTTTTGATATTTAAGCTTAAGCTACCGTTTTCTTCTCTATTAAAAGCAATATCATGCAATTTGGCTATTGAAAATGCATTACCGACACCTCCAGCTGAAGGAAATTCTAATGTTAACATTTGAGGATTATTAAATATCCTAAAATCTTTACCAACACTGTATAAATCACGTAAACATTCTCTCATAAGACTTGTCGGTTTGTAAAAATAATATCCCAATTTTCCGATTCTAAAATCATTCATTGTCTCACTAATTGCTTCAATTAATTTAAATTTTTTTAAACGTGTTAACCGATAGAAGTATTCTGGTGATGTTCCAATAAAAATTTCTAGATCTAAAAAAAGAAAAGAATAAGTATTTAAAAAAACTGAATAAAATTACTATATTTTTTACAATACTCTTCCTCCAACAATTGACTTATTGTTCTATGTGATGGATCAATCTTTTCAACTAACATATCAACAATCCATCCAAATAAAAATGTATGATAGGCAGTTTTTGTATCAGGTGTAAAAATAGGTTTCATCTCTTCAATAGCTTTTCTCAATAAATCTCTATTAAAAATTTCCTCTCTCGTTAAAACACGTCCCATATGAACTAATCCAGAACGATGGTTTAATATCATCTCAATAGTTATATTTTCTTTGCCATTTTTACCAAATTCTGGCCAATAGTTAGTAACTAAATCTGTGTAAAAAGCATGACCTTTATCAACAAGGATAGCTAAACAAATAGAAGCAATACTCTTAAGAGGAGAAGATAAATTAACTAATTATTATTTTACCTACTTTTGTTATTGAAAACATAACTGACAAAGTATCTGATGTCCACTTTCTATTACAACTTTTATCTGCATACCCTCCATAAATGTCAACAACACATTCACCTTTATAAAAGACAGCTATTGATGCACCCTCGGATTCCCAACCTTTAGTGAAATTATTTTTAAATTCTTCCTCAACGATTTTGAATGTTTCTTTACATCTTCCATCAAAAGGAATATCACTTGACTTATTTGGCATTTTATTGACAAACTTTTAAATTAAAAAATTAGAAAATAAATATCCTATGTATTATTTAAAATAAGATGAATATAAATTAAAGAGTTGTAAAATGTTTTGGTAGTGAAAAATAATAAATTATGTCAACAGATATAAATTACAAAAATTTGAGTAACGAATTATGAGGTTAAATATAACAATAGTGAAAATTTACACCTATTGTAATGGAAATGATGTAAATTTCTCTATTAATAATGGAATAATAAAAGATAGTCTAAATAAAATATATGTGATCTGAATATTAAATAAGTAAAAGATGGATAAAATTTTTATACAAAATTATCATGTACCTTTTGAGATTGGGTAGATAAATAAATAATATATTTTGAAGGTAATTTATAAGTATTTACAAATCGTCAAATAAAAAAAGAAGGGAGAATTAGATGAGAAGTGTTTCTTTTTCTACTAAGATCAAAAAAATAGTAAAAATGATTGTTATCATAGGAGTTGTTAAATATCAAAATTGAAGTATTAAGAATATACATTTTTTGGATAAAGGTTGTGGAATATTTTATGAAGAGGGATAGATAAAAATATCAGGTTTGTTAAAACAAGCATTTTTCAATCATTAAGGAATTATTAAAATTGTATTTTTTTTCTACACATAATTGATTGTTATTTAATTTGATGTAATAAAGTCTTCTACTATAATATACAAGGAATTATTTTTGTGATATTTCACGTTTTACCAAAAATAATACAAAAACAAATATCATGGGAAGTTTGAAAGAAATAAAAAAATATATATCATTAATAAATACACTTTTATCTTAAATAGTTTGTTGCATTTTTTTGTTATTATTACTACTATCATACTCTATCTATTGATATTTAGAAAAAATCTTTTTATAATTTAAAAATTTAATTGGTAAGATCTTAAAACTGATACTACTAGAAGCGATAATATTGTCTTGTATATTTAATATTAATAGATGGTAATGAAAATTTTTATTTCATATATTAAAACTTTTATTTCAAAAACACTTTGAGACATATCTAATCATATGTTTGTGTATGTGTATTCAACTAATTTGTATATGAACCTTTTTATTCCAATTGATGTTTACCTTTTTTAAATTGTAATACATTAATTTAAAAAGGTTGTAGAAATATTTAATTTCTACCATTAATCAAATTGTAGTTGTCATGATAAATTATTACCTACATTGTTTTCTTTACATTTATGATATTTGTTTAATTAATTTTTTAGAATAAGATTATGATTTCATTGTCAATAGCACTTCAAATATCTACATTTATTTGCACATTTTTGATTATGTTACTTCTAATCTGGGTTGTTTTTGTTGAAAGATTTTTAACAAAAAAACAGGGAAGATTTTGTCTTAGATTTAAAAAGGATGTGAAATATCAATATCGTTATATGACAAAAAAAGTTAATATTATAAGCATTAATAAGAAGGAAGAACTTTTAGAATGGTTAAATAAAAGGTTAGTTTTATTTTTTATCTCCTTAAATTATTTCTTTTATTTAATTTTTTTCTCATTCTAGGAAGCCAGAATTTGATAATATCATTTATATAAATTGCTCTAATAATGGTAAAACTATGCTTTCACTAACATTAAATTTTCTTTACCATTATTTTTTTTTCCAGAATCACATCCTTTATCTTCATTAAACTTAAAAATTAATGAGGTTGTATGATATAAATATATGCTTAGATGAAATAAAAAGAAAAAAGATGAGGAGGAAAAAGAATTTTAAGGGATTCCTTTTTTTATCATTTGTACTTATAATTATGCAAAATAGCTTACTTTAAGAAAAAAAGTAGAAGCAGTAATATAAAAATGTGTGAAGTTATAATGTACGCTGTTTTAATTAATTCAAATATTTATACATTTAGCTATTAATGCATTTTCAATTTATTATCTTACCATAATTGTATAAATATATCTAAAATTTTATTTTCTATTATCTTTTTATTCATATCTATTTATGGAAAAATGATAATGTATATACATAGGATTTTTTCTCTGAACGAACAAAAAAATTAAATATAAACATTAGTTTTGAAAAAACATAATAAAAAAGATGGACTTTTGTTGATCTTCATAATTCTTTTTTTAATTATTATTATTTTCTTTCAAAATTTCCTTTTCTTCTTCTATAAAGAAAAAAAGTATTATTATTTAATCTACTAATTAAAAAACAAACTTTTCTTTTGACACTTATCTGGCATTTCAAAGATATAAAATGAATTTCACTTTGTAAATATATTTATTTTATATATTCAAAATATTATTTTTTGTCTAATTATAATTTATCTTTTTAGGTCTCTTGATTTTATATTACTTTTTATGGAACAATGGTTAATGAATTTATAAATGCTAAAAAAATTTTTATCTTTAGAATTATTGTAATCTTATGGCTTGTTTCATTCTTACAATCTGTCGTTGAAGAAATTAATGCTAATGAAACAATTGAAATTTATACTGATGAGGAAGATTGGCCTGAATTAAATAATTTTGTATTCGATTATGATTTTGATGAATGACTAGTAATAGGATTTGAATAAAAGTTTACGTTTAACAATTCTTTTTTTTTATTGTTACATAACATTTATCTTGCTTAAAAGAATTTAGTTTACATATATTTTTGAATGACTACAGACTTTATTAAGATTAGTTTATCTATATCAAAAAGTTAAACATTAATATACATTATATAAATATTTATTGCTTCAATCACCTCTGGTTTTATAAATATTTATTTCTTATGTTTCGTTTTTTTTTTAAAAAAATACAACATCATATGTGATTATTGATGCAGTTACGTAGTTGAACTTGCAGAATAAAATTAATTTTTGCTTAACTATTTATTATTATTCAAGAGTTTATACTTTATTATTAAAATAATGGTTGTTCATCATACGAAAAAATTATATTTAAATACTAAAATAATGAGATAGAAAGTTCATCAGTTAATTATAAAAAATAAATTACGTCATAATTTTTTAAACATTACAAAACTATAATAAAAGATTATATTATGGTGATGAAAAAATAGACTAGTGCATTTTGACAAAATTATTTACTTAAGATATGATGTCTTTAATATTATATACCTTTTAACACAATAAATTAAATTTTTTTATCTATAAAATACTTTTAAGTATAATAAGATAGAGAGGGATATAAGAAAATTTTTTACAAAGATAAAAAAAGTAAGGTACCACTTTTTATAATTTATAAAAATATATGCCTTTTAAATTAATCTATTAACAAATAGTACTATTGTTAAAAGGTTATTAAGATAAAATTTCAACAATTTATTTTTTTCTTGTACTAGTCGTAAGAATAAAATAATTTTGCTATTAAATGATACAAAGTCTAGACAAATAATGATCAAACATTCGACAAAAGTATAATTAAAAAACATTATTTACTCAGATTATAAAAATACTAGGATTAAACCAGCAGTGTTGAGAATGAAAAAGTTAATTGAGAAAAGTAAATTTTTTTAATACAATTGCACAGAACGTTTTAGTAATATTTTAACTTTAATCATTTTCTTTTTATTTGTTTGATAGGCTGTAGTTGTTTTTTTTAACATAAATTGAAATATAATACAAAGTTTATCTATCAATTTATAGAATGTACAATAAATTATAAAAATTTTATCCAGCAACATTTGAAAATTTTTAAGTTATTCCAAATTAAAAATTTTGCAAATATAAATAATTCAATTTTACTTTAACTGCATAAAGTCAAATAAAATATTTTTCTTCTCGTTGTTATTAATTTTTGTTTATATTAAAAATTAAAAACAACTATGAAATTTACTCTTACTTTAATAATTTATTTTTCTAATTAATTGTTTTAAAATTAAGAGAATTAATATTCAAATAGAGTATGTACATATATAGGAAACTTTGAATTAATTCTATTTATTTTACAGGAAAACTATTCAAATATCTTTTGATAAACAAAAAGTACTTTTTAATTACTAAGAATAGTTTAAAAAATTTTATTAGTTGTTAATATTTATAATAAATTTACTGTATGAATTTTAACAAAAACAAACTTAAAGAATTATTAAGTTATAATATGGATTCATATCCAATGATAACTTTTTTAAAATTTATAAACATCATAAAAAGAGAGCACTAAATAATTAATGAGAATTAAAAATACAACAATAAAGTTTATAACAATTTATAGTAATTAAAATTTTATAATAATTAAGAAATATTATTTTTCATTACTTCAAAAATAGCATTTCATTGTTTTGTATAATTTTTTCATGTAATTAATTAATTTACAAAGGAAAGGGATCATCGAGTAATTTATATTTCCCATTTTTGTTAGTGAAGGTAAAATTTTTGTTTTTAAAATCAACAATAAATATCGGCTTAAATCATTAATAATACATTTATTTTGTTCTTTTATGTAAAATACTGTCTTTCAATAAATTCACTAAGTTTGATATTCAAATAATGTTAATTTAAGCTTCCATAAAAAACATTAAATATTACTGCAAAAAAAATTATGTTTTATATCAATCTCAATTCCTAATTTCATTTTACAAAAACTTTAAATTAAATTAAAATTTTCATGCTATATCATTATAAATTTTAAAACAATTTTTTAATCGAATAGCATATTCTTGAAATTCTAAATGTTTTCTATATCTTATATTTTCCTTTTTAGTTTAATAATAGAAGAATATAAAAGGTTATATGTTTTGTATTCAATGTATTTATGCAAAAATAACATTTATGAATATAAGATAATTTTATTTTTCAACATATTTTTTTGAAATTGTTAGGAATTCATATAACTTATAAAGTTTTTATATTATGCAACCAGAAACTATAATAGGAAAAATGGTATTATCATATTTTTATTTAAAAAGATATAATACACTATGAGATTAGTTATAAAATGTTGAAATTGTTTTATAATCTCTTACAAAAATTAAAGTCGTTTTAATAATATCAAGTGTACATTGTTATTTTTTTAATTTAAAATAAAGTAAGACAACATTATGAAAATTGTCATGTTGAATGTATATTAATAATGAAATATACATATATCTAAAGTAACTAATCATATAAACATGCACCATCATATATAATAATAATTAAAAATTGTAGTTAAAGTAATTTCGATAAGATCAAAATTTTTTTTCTTATGAAAATGATAATACAATATTTTTTAATTGAAATGTAAACATATTTCTTAGTAAAAATTTAAAATAAAATATTTTGAAATTCTGTGAAGAAAAAAATGGACATTATACAGTACATATAAAATTAAAATAAAAAAAAATAGTAAAAATATATTTTTTTAAATGTTAAAACTATAATTTAACATTTATAAAAGAAATGTCTTCTAACTAATTTTCTAGATTACAACTAACAATATAAATATATTATAAAAAATTTTAACTATGAAGGATTTTTTTAATATTTAAATAGCAATTTAATTAATCACAATAATTCTTTATCAAATTAAAAATTTTATTTCTTTGTTATTTTACTTCATCATAATAGAAAATTTTATTTTTGTTTGAAATAAACTTACTTTTAACAATCAAGAAAAACCACACAAATAAACTTTTTATATCATTATATGAAATCAAATGTTCAATGTTAGAATTCTAAATATATTAGTATTTTTAAGTAATTTATTTCAAATACAACAGGACAATTGTTAATTAGAAAAGACAAATTAAATCTTTTTCCTATAACATTTAATTTGTTAATTGCAATATCAAAATGACGAAATTAATGAAAAGGCATTCAAGGTAAGTAAATCCCTTTTGATATTACAAATATTCTGATTAATTATTTAAAAAAATGTTTTTAAAGTAAAAGAAATTACTAATTGTACTTATTAATATTATCAATTCTTATGTTATTGGCTTATAAATAAAATTAAAACAAGAATCGAAAAGAGTGCCAATATAATATTACTTGTAGCAATCATAATGTTTAAGAGTATGTTCTGAGTTATTATTGTTAACATTCATTTTAAAAATATTTATTTTTACTTCACGTTTGATGATACTATTAGATGTTGATAAATGTATCATTAAATTATTTATCATATTGACAATTTACTTACTCCAGTTTAAAGTTCTTAAAATAGTAAAAAATATTTTATATATAAAATAACTGTATTCTAATATCTACCTTTTTATTTTGCTCAGTTAGAAGCCGTACGCCATATACAAAATATATACAATCAACATACAGACAGATTACAATCAGCACATGTACAGTTTACAGAAAGCTCATAGGTTGTATGTAAATTGTATATTGACTGTGTACAGATTAAAAAAATACTAATGAAAACCAAATATATTTCTGTTGTTTATACAATTTACAAAATAAATATATGGGAACTTTATTAGAAATACAGAATGACACAAAAGTTACTTTCCTTAGTTTGACGGTTGTAATTTTTGCGTCACCCTGTATATTGTGAATATTTGCTATAGACGTATTGTTTTATAAATCAGGAAAATATAAATCGTAAGTGATGTATTGAACTTAGGTACTACAATAAGAACACACCTATAACTTCAAACACTATGAAAGTAAGGACCATGAAAAACGATCAGACATTCAATCAGGTACTAGAACAGAGAACAGATAGCTGAATTTATACCCTTTAAATACGTATATCTTTGTTTTTATATTTTTACTCTTTTGATAAATAAAAATTTAACTAAGACTTATTGTTATACTTTAAATATCCGAAAGCCTTTTTAGGTTCTGAAACATCCACTAGGATTACATAAGATTTAATATTCTTGTTTAAATATTTCGAAGTCTAGAACACGTTTACCTACAAAGTTAACATTTTTCAATAATATACAGAATACATGATTAAAATTATTACAATATAATTGTCTACCTGAAAAAAAACGTTATTATTTAATCATAGATAAAACAACTTAGTAGACTTATATAATGAGTGTTTAGTTAATACTTTTATATAAATTGCGACAAAAAGGCTTTAATATAATTTTAAAATATTCTAAATTTCCATTCTCATATTTTTAACGGATTTAAAAATATCGCGAAAGATAATCTTCAGGAGATACGTGTAATATTAATTATTTATAAAATATCTTTTATTCTCTAGATTAAGATTATGTTGCAAACTTCTGAATTTTATCGATTACTCTAATTTATTGATTTTAAAGTCTGAACCATTTTTTATTAACCTGATTTAAATGAATTTTTTCTAGATCAAATCAT
The DNA here is from genome assembly GCA_005656395.1 of Strongyloides papillosus. Lineage (NCBI taxonomy): Eukaryota > Metazoa > Nematoda > Chromadorea > Rhabditida > Strongyloididae > Strongyloides > Strongyloides papillosus. The sequence continues at coordinate 1,083,496 of SRSI01000013.1, forward strand.
TATATATTAAGCTTATAATCTTTATAAATTTATATTTTAATTATTAAGCTATCAATTAAGTTCAAGATGGTTATTTCCCAATAAATATAGCTTTTGTTTAAAAAAAAGTAATAGCTTTGCCTTACAATGTTTTGCGAAAATGGTTTTTTAATACATCATTCAATCAATCATTGGTCTTTCATATATTTATAAAATCGTATAAAAATTTAAACCTTCTAAAATTTTATTAAATTATATTCACATAAGTAAAATTTTTTTATAAATAGAAGTTTTTAAAAAATATATATATCAAAGATACTATTACATTGATTTTCAAAACCCCAATAAAACTATGCATAGTATAGAAACTGCTTGAAATTTTTGGTAGATTCAAATTATGAATGCATATACGAAAATTATAAAAGTGATATTTTAAATTTTTATTTACAATATCATGTTTATATAACATTACATAAAATTTTTAAAAAATTTATAATTATGTTGCGCAATTTTTAATTTTACACTCTTATTTTTATCAATTTTAACTGTTAACTATCATTTTTTAATGACAGTGTCATTAAAATATTAAATGTAAACATTAACTTTATCAACAGACAAGCTGTGGTAAATTTAGTATTTTAACAGCTTTTTAAATGACTATAATATTGGTTCAGTAGTCGTTGTGGGCAATAGCAGTTTGAAAATAAATTTTATCAAGCCTTAAGACACCTGGGTGTTTTGATCAAAAATCTATGCCTCATTGATGAATAACAAAAGTGTAAGCTGATAAATTTATTATGAATAACATAATAATAAAAAATAAAATGTAATCAAATAGTTACTCAAAAAAGTTACTATAAATAATATCTAATCTTATTAGAAAAATTAAAAATTTTTTGTCCATAAAAGAACAAATTAGATAAAAATGTGAAATAAATAATCATTTATTAAAGTATCAACTTTTTGCACAAAATATTTTAAGGTTAAAAAATGAAATATTGGCAAATGATCATTATAAATGTTCCAACAACATTCTTGAACTACAAAACAAATTATATAAAATTTTTCTTATAAAATTGTTCTGTTAATTATCAATATTTATATTTAAATAAAACGTGGTCAGATTTAAGTAACTTTACAAGAATTCAAAGGATAATGAAGAACTGTACCCATTTTTATCTAGGTTCTTAAAAATTGATGTTTCCTATAAATACTGACCTGCAATGTGGTTAAAGATACTAGACTTTTATTTCTAATATTATCTGTTAAGAAAATTGAAATCTATTGAAAGTTTCAAGAAAATTTAAAAATCAATATTATGCATTAAAATTAATTTTTCAAAATTTCCTTTTTTTAACAACCTATTAATGCATGAATATTTCATTATGTTTTTCCATTACCAAATCGTTTACCAAACTTTGAATGATATTAAAAGACATCGTAGAAATTATTGTAATAGATCATTTATTATAATAAATTCACACAACTTATTAGAACTTTATTTGTTACAGTATTAGTATATATATATATAAATTTTACATTTTAATTATGATGAATGTTCAGAATCAAGTATTATTTGATGTAAAAATTAAGAAAAAACACTTACAAATGGTTTTTTAATTGTCGTTGTAAAACATCAAAAAAGAATATTTTGAAGCTACATTTTTGCATTATATTTAATCTTTTTTCACGTAACCTTAATAATAATATATTTACACTGAAAAATATTTACATGCACTTTTTTATTTGTTAGTTTTTTTTATTGAGTAAAGTAGTTTTTAAAAAATTTTTACTATATAAAGATGAAAGAAAATTTTTTTAACTATAAGCATCAATGAAATTGTCTATTAATAACTTTAGTATATTCGTCTTATTATTATTTATTAGTATAGATTACAACATCGGTAATGTTATAGATTACAGTCTAAGCAAAGAAGGAGATTCAGGTAAAACCTCAGTAGTTATGATTTTAGTTATAATGATCTAGGTAATAATGAAATTGATATTACCACAAAAAGGGCAACAACTGCAAGTCCATCTAGTAATCTAGATACCAATAGAATTGAAGATAATGATCATAGAAAATCAGAAAAAGATATGCAAGAAAGTAAGAAAAATAGGGATCGTAGAATGCAAAAAAAATGCGAAAAAAGAATTGATAAAGAACATGGATATTATTATGATTTAATTAATGCAACTATACATAGTCAACATTCTGAGCCCGATGGTTCTATTGGTGCAATATTTGAATTTTTTATTAGACGACAATCAGATGGACATTTACAACAACTTTGTACAGAGTATTGGTGGGACAGTCAAACCAATAGTGAAGGCTGCAATATCGTAGAATGTAAATTGATATGAAAATAATAATTAAGAAATATTTAATATATAATTTTTTTATAAAAACTGACATTTACCATACATTCAATATCATAATTGTTTTTCAGGCGTATGGGAATCAGGAGAATATGGATCGGCTGAAGATAATTTTTAGTAGAAAAGGTGGAGATAGTAACATATCGTAAAGCAATATAATATAAATTTGGGAAAAAAGATGTTATTATCATGATAATAATGGTGCAACATAAAAAAATGTATTAATATTCCTTATAATTTCATTATTATTTTTATTAGTACACTATTATATATTTCTTTATCTAATCTAATAGCTTATTTGATAGTAAAGACATTTCGTATAATTTGTAAAACATTATTGTTTTGGTAACAGAAAATATAAATAAACGGTTAAAAAATAATCATGATATCATATAACTATTTTAATATACATTTCAAATAGATTTTCGCATAGCTAATTCTCCACATTTTTTTCAATAGGTGTCAAATATTACTCGAATATAAATTTTAATTTTACATGAATTTTTGTATACCTTTTCTATATTTTTTTACAAGTTTAAGTGTTTTGGTAATCTTTGTTTCAGGTTATAATTTATATTCATATATTGATGGAAAAGTAAGATTGAACATTTTCTGTCTACCTTTCTATCTCAATAGAAAGTAAGTATAATTTTACAGATTAAATATTAAATCATCTACATTATATGTTTCATCTGAAAATATATAATTATCTTGTTTTAATTTTTTAGATTATATAGTTTGTTAAAATAAAAAATTCCAAAATAATTTTCTATTAAATTAATATTATATTTATTGATATATTAAGAAAAATGTTATATTGGATACCATAAATTTAAAGAATTAAAAAAACTGCGTGTATCTTATGTTAAGATATTCAAGCAGATAATATGTCAGTATTTGAAAGTATAGCTTAGAAAAATATTAATCAAAAAACGAAAACAAATTATATGTTAAAAATATACAAATTAATTCAAATTAGATTTATGTACAAATGATAATATTCATTATATTAATAAAAGAGTTCTTCAATTGCCAGATTAAATTTCTATTATCCCCACAATTTGGTAAATTTTTTCTAAATTCATACTTAAAAATTATACACTGTATCCATTATGACATAATGTCAGTTTTTGCAATATTTGAAATTTTATTATGTATATTAGATTTCTTAAAACTAAATTAAAATAAAAGGAGTGGAAACAAATTTAATAGAAAACTATTAAATATATTTATTTTAATAAAGATACTAGAAGAGAAAATATTCAGTATCTACAGTACTGATTTGGAATTATCGAATCGTAAAGATTCTGATCGAATACAAAAAAGTAGTATTTGAAAAAATGGTCAATTAAATTTTGAAAAATAGTTAGTGCAAAAATATTCAAAAACTTCATGATTTTTTCTACTGCCTATTAAAGATATGAAAACTTTTAATCACTTTATAAAATGTAAATCTGAATAAGAAGAAAAACAAACATTGTCTAGAATCAAACAAATTCTTTTCAAGATTATAAAAAAAAGTAAAAATAAAAGCTATAGTTCAATCGTAAATAACTTTGATTTTTGGCAAAATGTTTTTACTTTTTTTTTAATTTTTAAATTAAATGTATCATTAAATTGTCTAAAAAAATTGTATTATATATTATTTTATCTAAGTGACTGTTTGTTAACATTAAAAGCATTAATTAAATTCTTTTCAAAAATAATAATTATTATAATAAATATGGTGTTTTTTTTTGTATAATAACATTTATAATATTATTTTAAAGTTAACAATGCCATAATTTATCATAAAAACTTTAATTATAAAAATCACGTACTTCAACACAATTTTAAATAAGAAATTCAAATTGATAGAATGTTTAGAAATTATAAATATATGGGAAAATATACTAATACTACCTGTATAGATAAAAAATTGTTTCCTTTTTTATTTTAATATTAACTTTCAATGGAGAATTTTCCCTTAATCTTTATCTTAAAATTAATGATACTGCAAATTCAATTTTCATTAAGAATGCATATTTTAGTCTTTTAATCAGATCAGACAAATATTATTTGTGCCTGAAATATAGCTTCTGTGATAAGTTTACAGGATAATTAAAAGGTGTAATTTTAAAAATAATATGTTATCTATAATTTTTATTATTTTGATTTTCTGAGTAAAATTAAATTAATTAATGATTGTAGATTTGAAAAATTTTCTTTGAAATAAATAATTTATAAGTATCAATTACCATTGTATAGTAATATAATGCATTAATTTTCCGATACCAGAATCATATGATAAAAAAATTAAGTCTTTTTTAAGGTTAGAATTAGTATTTAAAATTTCTCCCTTTGTATAACTTTTAGTAATAATTAAATATTATTTTTGAATAATACAATATCTGTTATTGGTTACTATTTGTTGCAATTAAAAAATGTTCACATGAAAAAATTTACCATTATTTTTCTTTGTAATAAAAGTAATAAAATATCATAATACTGTGATACTTGTCTATTACACATTTAACAACTTCCTTTAATTTTTATATCTTTAACTTCCTTCTACATTATCCTAACAAAAAGGTACTAAAAAGATGTCAACATTAAGCATTCATTATAGTACCCCTACATTTATTCATTTTGTTTTTGGACACATTTTATGTTGTAGTGGTATTATTATAAATGCCATCGTTATAGGATTTACTTTCAAAAAAAGCAATATGAATGATAACATGGAACAAAGATTTATAACAAGAGCTAATAGCTTTATAAATTTTTATAGTGCTTTGATTTGTTTGATTGTCCACCCACAAATTGAAATAATTCAAAATAAAATATTGTTTAGATGTTATGGTTTTGGAGGGAATGTAAAAAATGATGGTGGCAGACTCTTTTTAGTTGGTATTTTTATTTTTTCTTATGTAATGATTCTTTCGAGCGTATCCGTTGGTTTATTATTTCGATACAATATACTTTGCAAAAGAATTTTGCTATCAAAATCAAAACTTATTAGATTTTATTTTATCTGTTTTGGTTATTCAATATGTTCTAGTATCTTATATTCATCAAATTTTTCACCAAACGTTCCAATGAATTTTAGGATAGAAGCTGATTTAAATGAAAGTATTTGGAAGTATGAAGAACCACCGTTCTGGGATCATGTCTTAATTAATCGTGAGGTAAATATTACTTAATACTTTTTATATTAATAACTTTTTTATTCAGAACAATATTTTATTATTACTTTCATTAATTTTATATGTTTCATTAACTATTAGTTCATACACAATTATAACATATTTTGTTGTTAAAATGAAAAAATTAATGAGAAATAATAAAAATAGTTTTAGTACTAAGACAATCATTCTTCAAAAACAACTGAATACAATTCTAAATGTTCAATCTATAACTCCAATAATTGTAATACTTTTACCAATTTTATTTGGTATCATATTAATACTATCAAAAGTTCGTGTAAATGGTTTTGCTCTTTTTATTATTCTTGGATTAGAATCTGTACCATTTTTTAATGGTTTGTCCGTTATAATTTTAACCAAAGAATATAGAATTGGAAGAAAATGTACAAAAATTACCATAAAAAAGACAATTTCAAAAATATTTGTGATGTAATGAAAATACTTTGGTTTATAATCATCTAAATTGTTTTTTATTTATTTCATAAAATGTAACATTTTTTTTTGTTTCATAAAAACTTTTCTAGTTGCTTATATATTTACAATTTTCTCATGACACTTCCTCCTTATTTATAGATATATAAGGATATCATTGATATTTTATTAGTCATTTAAAATTATTTCATTTTTCAAATATTACTACACTTTAGAAAGATGAATCATAATACGTTAATGCACGATGTATTCTTATCATACACAGTAGTAAGTTATGCTATCTCAACTCTTGGATTATTATTAAATATGTTATTATTATACTTATCAATTAAACAACAAAGAACTAAAGATGAGAAATGTATGGCAAATATCTTGATTACTAATACTATTTCAAACATAATTTTGGTATTCTTTTTCTTGACCACCAATCCACAAGTAGAAATTCAAGGTGGTATACTTTTTATAAAGTTTGGTGGAATCGTTCAATTTATTTATAATCCTACAATAAAATTCATTATTTTAGGATTAATTTTTAGTTCTTATATTTGTGTTTTTACTATCCTTCCAACGGAATACATCCAAAGATATAACATAATTTGCAAAAATAGAGTTTTAGATAAAAGTGAATTAATCAAATTATATGGTATTACCTTTCTTTATTCACTTGTAGCTGGTTTCATACACGCATGTAATTATGATTATATTGTTCCGGAAGAAATTAAAATGAATACTGACATATCATCAACAATATGGAATGGTGAAAATTATGATATCTGGAATAAGTTAATCGTACTTAATAAGGTAAGTGTATTTTAAAACATTTAAAATATTAATTTTTTTTTATAGAAAACAACTTTTCACGTCATATCAGGGATAATTATTTTGATAATGATAATTGCAACATATGTTCTTATTCCATATAACATTTATAAGATGTCTCGTATCTTTAAAAAAAATAAGAATGCTTTGACAATTAGAAGTATTAGATTACAGCAGCAATTTAATAGAATTTTGTATTTGCAAATGATAATATCAATATTTATAATGGTAATACCAATTATTACCTTATTAATTCTTCTATTTTCACAAGTAAAAGGTATATATGGTTTTGGACTTTTATTAATTCTTGGATTTCAATCTATACCATTATTTAATTCTTTTACTGTTATCTTTATAACACCTAAATATAGAAAAACAATATTATGCCGAAAGAAGATAAATGTTTTAAATCAAACTACTGAAAAAATTAAACCTTTTTCTGGAAGGAAAACTTAATTCAAACGTTTTTAAATTACTATCACTTTTTTTAAAAAATAATTGTTTATACTCACAAATTATTGTATCGTTTTCCGTCTCTTTTGACCATTTTCCTCTTTTTTGACTCATTTTACATTTTGATCAATACAATTTTTAAAATTCAATTTTGTTCTTATTTTATTTCACCGCTTAGAGTTATAATGTCGTCAAATTATCACATATACAAATAATATATGCGATAAAATTATGAGATGATTTTGAATGTATGTTAAATAAATTTATTTTTTGATAAATATATTGAATTAATATATCATAAATATAACAAATTCACCAACACCTTTCAAATACAAAATTTATTACTTTCAAAAATCAATTAAAATTTTTTGAAACTTTTAAATGTATTAGTAAAAAAATATATCCATTACAATGCCATTGTAGGAATTAAATATCAAATATTTTTGAATCATTTTTAAGCACAACAAATTGTATAATTCTTATTTTTTTTCTCTTATGTAAACTAAATTCAATTTCAGATACCTTTAATTTCCATAAATCCTCTAATTTATTGTAACTTTTGTATTTACAATATATTTTATCAATAAATATGAATGATTTCCATATATTTTTCTAGTTAATTTCATTTACTTAAATTGGGTGAGTGCTTTTTAAATTACTTTATTTTCCTCCCAAAATTAAAAAAAAACCTAGATGAGAATGAAACCATAAAAAATCAAATTCTATCATAGTTCAATTAAAAAAATTTTAAATTTAATATATCGCAAAAAAAACTTTTATGAGCCAATGTACGCATATATGTAAAAATATATGCAAAAATAATTAATTATTTATCGTCTCATTTTAGAGAATGGTCCTTGTATTTCGATACAATAATTTGTGAGTGTACAATATTTAAAAAGTTTATTTTATTGTTATACTAAAAATTAAAACAAAGTGCAACGATATACTCAAGGACAAATTTCTTTAAACGCCAATATTGAATAACAAAATTTAATCAGCTTTTTGTTTGATATTATCTTTTTTATTATCATTTTCTTATCTTTATTTTTATAAAAATTTAATATGAACAAAAATAATGTTAATAGCAACAATTTGGTGAGTAAGAGAGATTATCAAATATTGATATTTTATAAAAAAGCGATTAAATGATCAATACTGACATAAAGTTGATAGTTATACTGTAAGCCAGATGTATATCAAAAACGTTAATTTAATTTTAGCAAGATTAAAAAGTAGAATTTGGCAAATTGATATCGTAATTTATAAAAATATTATATTGTACATATTTAATTTTTTATTCTTATTGAAGAGCATGTTCAGATTAGAAAAAACAAATTTTTTAATATTAACAAAATGTTTTTATACTTTTTTTGGTGTTTTTAGATAGTTTACTATAATTAATAAACTTTTTGGAAAATTTTTTTACAGATCTGTGTTAAATGTGGTTAGTACGTCCCAACTAATAAAATTTTTTTAGTCTCGAATAATATTTCGAAAATATTTTTCTTATGAAAATTAAAACAATAATTAAAAAACAAGCAGCCCACTAGCTTCGCACGTAATATGATTACCTGCAGAATAAGTCTTGTGGCAAAAAGCTGATGTTTTTCTTTGCAGCGACTCGCCTTGTGAGTCAATGATAACCTTTGATTTTAATTTTGAGACTCATATACATTTACTTTCAATTAAAAAAAATTTATTAAATTAAATTGAAAAAGAATATACAAAAAATTTATTATTATTATATATCTATTCCAATTCGATTTGCTGAGAAGCCTTTAATGTCATATTTAAAACTCCATCCTTAATCAAATTTCTAATTTTACCTATTCTTTCTCGTTTTTGTGTTATCATCAATCTTTTTTTATTGCATTTGGTGTTTTAACTCTACTTAGAGCAACCTATAGTTGACCGTGTGAGAAGATACCCATTTCATCAATCAAAAGACCCACTTTATCAAGAATTTGTCCTTGTGATTTATTAATTGTCATACAATATCCTAGTTTGACTGGAAACTGGTATCTTGTAAATGGAATAGCACAATTTAAGTCTACTGGGGTGTGTTCAATTTGAGGAATAAAAAATGTTTTTGTTCCATCTAATGATTTACATTTCAACAATTTCCTGCTTTCATTTGGTACTGAATATACACCTTCGTAAATCATTCTTGTTCCATTACACAATCCTTCTCTGATATTGAGATTTCTTAGACAGATAAGAATACAACACTTTGCTATTTTAAATTCATGCAAGGGGTACCTAAATGGATTGAAAGTGTTAAAGAGTTCTACAGTCAACTCCAATGCTGCAGCGTTGTTATCGTTTTCATAGTAGTTTTCATCTTTTGAATAGTATGTTTCAATAGTTTTAGGATAATATTTCAATAGCATTTGTTCATTCATATTCTTAGTAGTAGCATTTGTAGGTGCTAATATTGCTGTCATTTCATTATTTTGCATATCCTTTTTTGTTTTTGCAAATATGCTTTCTATAAATGAATCTAGTTCACCTTCAATATCATTTCATTTGGTATTGTCACCAATCTATTTTGATTCATTCTACCATCTAATTCATAATTTACCTGTTGGGTGTATCTTACCCCATTTCCAACTTGCAATAAGAATTTGGCAAAATTCCTTTCATTATCTGTAGCTCTCATATTTTCATTAAGATAAATACGTTTTACTTGATGATCATGAGTGAAGTAGTTAGAATTCAATATTGTAGATCCCTGCATCTGTCCAGTTGTTTGATTTTTAATAATCGGAAGACATTGCCTAAAGTCTCCTCCCATTACTATTAACTTGCCTCCAAATGACTTATGTCTGAAGAAGTGAAGTCTTAATACATTATCTATATAAGACAATTGCTTCATACTTAACATACTAACTTCATCTATGAATATTGCGTCGCAGTGTTTAATTCTTAGTCTTTCCAATTCGGGTAGTCTTCTTATTGTTCTTGGTTCAATTACAAAGTCTGGTTAATTTATATTCAAAGGCATCTTAAATAAGGAATGAACTGTTTGTCCTTAATATAATAAGGAAGCTGCTATTCCTGTTATGGCAAGGTTTATATATTTCTTACCCTCTGTTCTAAGGTACGTTGATAGCATGTTATATAAATATGTTTTTCCTGTTGCTGCTGGCCCCTCGATCATTATGAGTTTACTGTCTCTTGTTGAATTGAAAATTGTCTTAAATGCTTCATAACCATTTAGTTGACCTTTAGTAGCATTGTTAACGTATCTTTGAAGTAGAATTGTATCTTCCTCTATGCTCATTCCCTCTTGATCAACAATATCTTCAAAAATTATGGAGTTGAACGGCAAATTTGATTTCTTTATGTTATATCCGTTTGCAGTAAGTAAAAAATATATTTGATAAAGTAAATGATAACAAGCAGGTCCACTCGCTTCGCTCGTGACCTGCTTGCCCGCAGGGCCGGTATCAGTTGCATCGCTCGTTAACTGCCAGCCGCAGAGCCGTAATATATTTGCAGCGACCTGCTTCGCAGGCCACTGCGTGCTTTGATTTTATAGTATTAAAACGATTGAAAAACATAATTGATATATAATTACTAAAAAAATTTATTACTTTATTAACTTAATAAAGAAAACATAAATATTTTAATAGTTATGGTTATTAATTATTATATAATATATTTATTCTAATTTTAATTCCCTTTGTGGAGGAGGTCTGAATGCTAAATTTAAAACTCCATGTAACCTAACCAGTAGGTTATTGTAGATTGAGGCATCTGAATAGAGCGGATAGGCAAGATGAAATAATAACTAATTAGGATTTCAAGTAGGCTTTTATTATATTAAACATATACATTACAATTTAAGGGTTTATTATTTAGATATTATTCCTCCTTGCTTCTCCATTTATCCAGACTGAGGTTATTCTATTGTTACTCAGCTTATGTACCCATTTCCTATGGGCGTATCTGATACAGCGTCTGTGTTTTCTACTATTTCTCTTGTGTACCACTGACTTCATCCATCATTTATAATATTTCTTATTTTGCCCCTTCTTTCGGGTTTTTGTTTTGTCAACCATTTTACTTTTACTGCATCGCTGGTTTTGGTTCTGCTTAGCGCAACATACAGTTGTCCGTGGGAAAAAATGCCTACACTGCGATCAGGAGTCCAACTTTGTTAAGAGTCTGCCCTTGTGACTTGTTTATTGTCATACAGTACCCAAGTTTTACTGAAAACTGATATCTTGAGAATGGTATGACTATATTTAGATCCACTAGATCATGCACTATCTGTGGTATGTAATATGTTTTACTGCCATCCAAAGATTTGCACTTTAACATTTTTCTTGTTTCATTTGGGAATGAGCATGATCCTTCATAAATCATTCGTGTCCCATTACATAATCCGTCACGAATGTTTAGATTTCTTAGGCATATGAGAACACAACCCTTAGCAATCTGTAACTTATGTAGTGGAAAGTCTGGCGGGTTGAAGGTGTTCAATAATTCTACATCTAATTGTAAGTCAGCAGCAACATTGTCCTTTTCGTAGTAGTATTTATCGTTTGAATAAAATGTTTCAATAGAATGTGAATAAAACTTCAAGAGTATTTGTTCATTAATACTTGATACAGTAGCATTAGTTGGAGCTAATATTGCTGACATTCTATTAGTATTTAATTCTTCTTTTGTTTTTCCAAATATGCCTTCGACGAAATCATCTAGTGTTCCTTCAAAAATCATATTTTCAGGGATAGTTACCAGTCTGTTGTCATCCATTCTTCCATCTAATGTATAGTTTATATTAGGATCATATCTTACTCCGTTTCCAACTTGTAAAAGAAATTCAGCAAAGTTTCTTTCATTTTCTAACGCTCTCATGTTTTCTGTAAGATATATCCGTTTTACTTGATGTCCATGAGTAAACTATTTGGAAGATAATATTGTAGATCCTACTATTTTTGCAGTTGTTTGATTCTTAATAATAGGAAGACATTGACGAAAATCTCCACCGAATATTATTAATTTGCCACCAAATGGTTTATGTCTAAAGAAGTGGAGTCTTAATACCGAATCTACATAAGCCAATTGTTTTACACAGAGCATACTAACTTCATCAATGAATATAACATCAGAGTATTTAATTCTAAGTCTTTCTAGTTCCGGAAGTCTTCTTATTCTTCTTGGTTCTATAACAAATTCTGGTTCATTTATATTCAAAGGCATCTTAAATAAGGAATGAACTGTTTGTCCTTGATAAAGCAGTGAAGCTGCTATTCCTGTTGTGGCAAAATTTATATATTTCTTACTCTCTGTTCTAAGATATGTTGATAACATGTTATATAAATAAGTTTGTCCTGTTCCTACTGATCCCTCGATCATTATGACTTTACTGTCTCTTGTTGAATTTAAAATTGTCTTAAATGCTTCAAAACCATTAAGTTGACCTTGAGTAGCATTGTTAACATATCTTTGAAGCAGAATTGTATCTTCTTCGATACTCATTCCCTCTTGATCAACAATATCTTCAAAAATTATGGAGTTGAACGGCAAATTTGATTTCTTTACATTATATCCGTTTGCAGTAAGTACTAGATATATTTGATAAAGTAATTGATTATTTGCTTTTTCTATTGCAATAATTTCTGATACTGGGCCATTTGGATTATTTCTATATCTTGGTAAATATACTTGATTCGTATAGTCTTTGTGTAAGTCAAAAACTTTTAAATGATCAATGAATTTAGGTTCTTGACAAATGTATATTAATAATGCATTTGTGAATTCAGGGGGTGTTAGCATATTCTTCAATTCGTTGAAATAGTCTAATTCCAATACACCCTGTTTTGTCAAGTTTAGAAATTTTGATGCGTCATGATATGTTTCAAATCGTACTCCATCGATAGTTTTTAAATCATCAAATGATTTAACTCCTTTTTTATGGATAAGTAGAACTCTCATAGCAAATAATTCCTTTTTAGTCTTTGGTATTGGTACAATTTACATATTACCTTAATTTTAATTTTCCTTCTAATCCATGCCCCTCTTTCACGTCGTGGAAGATTCTCTTGGTCTTTTGGATGCAAAGGGTTCCATTTAAACATTGTTGGAACATTTTCGTAAGTCAAATTTAGAATATCTTGATTTGGGTTCGATTTGCAAGATTCCTCCATCATCAAGTCAAAATAGGCCATTAATTTTGATTTTCCAATCGTAATTGTCGTTATTAGATGTTTGAATGCTTCCGTATTCGTGTTTAATTCCGGTGCATTCATAAAATCATTATCTTCGACTGGTATTTTGTATCTTCCGTTAGAATCCGGTTTTTCATGCAAATATAAAACTTCGACTGTTACTGTATTTGCAACAATCGGATATTCAAATATTTTCCATGTTGCATCCGTAGGTCCCACGCACCGAACTTTTTGATATTCAGATATTTCATCTTTCTTCTCATCATTGAATAATTGTTCCACATTTACCCTATTTGTTTCTCCATCTTTGACAAAATACTTGAATAGATAACTGACAGCAAGTATTTGATTTACGATTTCAATGTTTATATGTGCATTGAAATATTTTAATAGGAATACGTTGTACGGCACAATAGAACTGTTGTTTACATATCTTCCGTTTTCCAGAATTATATTATCATTTGTATTGTCGCTTCTTTTATAAAATACCCTTCCTGTCACTTTATCAGTATATGTTTCTTCTACATATTGTTTTAGTAAATCTTTCATACATCTACCTTTGCTTTTATTCCAACATGGTCTCTTTTCTTTTGACTTTAGACAATCATGATGGAGCATGTGGCGAACAACCAAGTCATATAATTCTGGATCCACATTTTTATCAGGTATCTCTGCAGATATTACGTTGTCAACATTTTGTGTTAATTTGTCAAAAATTTTATGTTCAGTAAAATATGTGCATGAGGTAGTCCTCTTTTTTGCACTTCAACAGAGTAGAATAGATACTCGACGTCACGAAAAATACCTGACTTTAATAAAACTATCATTTTTGCTAACTTCAATAAAAAAACTCAGCAAACAATATCCGGTCTATTAAAAACTTTTTCATTCTTAGATATTGATTCAACTATTTCCGGCCATTTTAGATTGCATGTAAAAGTTACGAATAGATGAGGTTTACTAAAGTGTCTTTGAACAGCTAATGCATTTTGTTCTTTGAATTTGTACTATTTGGAAACTTCAGTCATAGATTTCAGCATTCTTGTAATGATTTCATTTTTTATGTCGGGATTAAAAATTTTTTCATTACCATTTTCTTCGTTTTTATCAATTCCTACATCAACAACATTGTCCAATACATTTCCAAACTTTTTAATATTCCATTTTTTTCTTTATTTATTTTTCTTGCAAAATATAGTATATATTAACATAAATAATATTTAATAATAATTTGATATGATGTACTAAACATACGCGCTATAAAATAGGCATAAAATATACAACTTTTTTTTAACAGCTCTTTTTAAAACAGTTTTTTTAATAAATGATCTACTGGATATTAGATTTCTTATGATTAGTTGGATTAAAATTGCCTTCTCTATTTATTTTCTTCATTTGACCATTTTATGAGATTATTTTGTTTTTGTTCTTTTAGATTAAAAAATAATTGATAAAATGTCGGTAAAATATTTCATTTGTAGGCTGTTATACATTTAAACTATTGTAAAAAACACAAACAATTAATTATTCGTATGTATTTTTAAGTATTTATCTTTATTTTAAAGTGAAAAAATAAGGCTATCAAAATTCATGTTTTTTACACTATTAATAAATGTATCTCATGAGTGGGAATTAGAATAGAGCTGATATTACATATTTGGTATTATTCCATATCAATATTTTTATCAAAATCTTATTAAATATCAAAAATTGCTTTTCGAGCCTCATACCTCAACTATATAATATAGTGGATGATGTGGATAGTTTATTTATGTTTCATTCCAATAATCATTCATAATGAATGACAAAGATAGTTAAAAATAGCAATATTTAAACTATGAGAGAGGGGGTGTTTTAAACAACTTTACAATCAAATTGTTTGATGCTCTTGGTTTTTTAAAATGACAAATAATATTATAATTTCATTCAAAGGGCAAATTAAACTTTAGATATTGATGCATTTCTTATTCACACAAATAAAAGATTCTTTAGTTTAAGGTTACAATTAAATGCAAATAATCAGATAATGCATTAAAAAGTGCAATGACAATTAAATGAATGTTTTAATGTAATTTTATTAATTTTGCATAATTTATACTAGAGAGGAAATGTTTAACATTTTAGTGAAATGGTATGCCAATTTTTTATAAAAATGTTCAACTATATGTTAAAAAGTGGTATCCATTCTTTAAAAAATATAAGTAACAAAACTGAGTAATATGACAAATTATTTAACAACATATTGTTCATTTTCTATTCGCATAATTTTCTTAGTTAAATTTATTTTCTTTAAATAATAGAAAATAAACAATTTTGTTTTCCATAATTCATGTTTCTTAAATCATATAGTGTTGATCATTCTATAAAATTTTTGATAAATTATTTTTTTTCTGTTTTATTTATAAAATTTTTATTAAATTTATATTGAAATCTAAATATATTATAAATATAAAGTAAAAGAAAGTCCTTCTAATATTTAAATGATAATTTTTTTTAAGTACTATCATTATTTTTTCGTAATTTTATATTTAATATTTTAAACTTTAATTCTTTGTATTAGATTATTTTAGGACATCAATTAGTTTATAATAAATTTATTCAATTCTTTATTTTTTTATATGTTATTTTTTTGCTTTTCATTTAGGATATAGTTTATTAAATATATTTAACAATTTTACTAAAGTTTATAGTCATTTTTATTAAAACTGTAATGATATTTTTTACACATTGTAGAACTAATATTCCGAAAAAGCTAAACATCTTTACAATAAATATTAATTTTATCTTGACTAAATTTTTTAACAAACAATTCCACTTTGTTAAAATTCTTTTTTTTGATGTAATACAATTTTACATAAATTGTTATGTACATCTTAAATAAATAAATTTTGAATTTCTGTGTATCTACAATATTTCTACTAAAAAGAACATAAATTTTATTTGACATAATTAATAAAATCTTTTTAATGAATTTTTTTAAAAGAAGTTAATAAAATAATGTGGTAAAATATCAAAAATTTCTCTTGTAAATTGTTTTTGATTAAGAAAAATTATGAAAAAAATATATTTATAACCAGCATAATATTCCAATCAAATACAAACAAACATATCTAAAAATGTAGAATATTTTTACATAATTCACTACTTATTTACTATTCTTATTAATTGGCTATCAATAAAGGTAATTCAACTAAATGATTATAGAGTATATTCTTAGCTAAATATTTAAATATATCAATCGGAAGAGCTGCTTTCAATATAAATTATTAAGTATTACCAATTAATACCTATAAACTTAATTTTTTTTAAAATTAATATTTTAAACAGGTAAACCCTATAAACAATATTTAACTAATATATAAAGCAATTTTTTGTCCATAAAATTTGATAGTATTTGTCTTAGTCAGCAATGATGATTTTCAAAAAATTAAAAATGTTCACGAAGCTAATGTCTCAACAATTTAACTTCTTTCATGGAAGATTAATATATAAATACAAAATACTATAAAATTAAAACTTTATTAACATATGTTTAAACTATATTTTTTTAATGACTTTTCTTATATTTATATTTTTTCACGATATTATATGCGTTTATTAACTTTACTTGTTTTCTATAACATATTTTAAGATCGTTTTTAAATCTTTATTATATAAAAATTTATAGATACATATATAAATGCTAATTTATACTATTTTATTAAGAAAATAAAAATTCATCTGCACAAAAACATTCGTTACGTTTACAATCGTGTTAACATCTTAATACAATATTTTAAACATTTAATAACCCAGATTTTTTCCATAAAGTATATAGAGTTTTGTTATCATAAATCAAGCATAGGTAAAGTTATAAAACATTACATGTTTATGTTCATAATGAAAAAGTTCAATATAAATTTTTAAATATTTAAATGAAAAGTGAGAAGTAAATATTTAATTAATACTGTTAATTTTGATATTTTATAACTTTTATTGCTCATTGCCATTTATTAGCAAGATTATATTTACCTTTAAATTTCTAAGCATATTAATATTAATAAAATGTGAAAAAAATGATCATTACAAAAAATACTATAACTTTACTCATAATGGGAATTTAATAATGCTTTTTTCTATAAGTTATAGAAAAGAAAGTTCGGCTATCAAATGATTATTATGTTACAAAAAATTATCGTTTACAAAAAAGTAATGTTTATGCTTCTTAATTATTAAATATTAGAAAAATGGTACTTATCTAAATCTCTTAAAATTTCCTTGAACTTAAGGTAAAAAATCGTCTTAAAAATATAAAAGTAGTCGATAGAGTATCAAACGTATATAATATTGTAAAAATACATTTAGTATAAATAAGTTATTAAATGTTTTACGTATCTGTAATGCATATTTTAATCCACCCTAAATTAATTAAATATTTATTTATTATTGTTAAGCCCGGTATTTTCCAATATTTAAAGGAATTTTAATTCAAAAATTTTAATAAAAAAGTTTTTAAAATGGTAGCTTTTAAAATATTTATAGCATTTATAGTAATTTTTATCTCTAAAATTGCTGAAACTCGTTTTTCCTGGAGACGGTCAATGTATGAAGTTGGTATTACAGGAACCGTTGCATGTCAATATCCTAGATTAGGTAGTCGTTTTACTGTTTACATATCCGAAAAACCAAATACTAAAAAAGAATATAGACCAATTGCTAAATCAACTGGAATATTTTGGCAAAAGTTTCACTTGCATACAATATTAAGCCAATGGAGAACACATAGTAAGTAAATATATTTAAAAGATTGTATATTTTTTAGAACATTTATATGTTAAATTTTTTTTTCAATGCTCACGAAGACCGTCTCGTTGTATGCAAATGATCATTAAACCGATTCCTCCTCATATGATTTATCGACGTGGAGAAGCATCAAAATTTTTAAATCTTGGAACTTTTGATGTTACTGGTAAATCATCATTGAAAGGAACTTGTCTTAGAACGACACAATTCTGATCATATATTTTTTAACAAGAAAACAGATAAAATATTGAAAATAAATGTTTACGTTTTGTTCTTTAAAGTTTTCTCAGATTTTGATTGGCTAACAATACACGCAATTTTTTTTATTCTGTCATCATATTGAAATATTATATTCTTAAATCTATTTTTTACACAAATATAATTACAAAATAATTTTACAAAATTATATTATTTTAATTTTCAGAAATTAAAAAGTATTTCCTTTATTATAACTAAAAAATAAATATATGAAAATTACTTAATTAAAGACTTGATTAGAGGAATTATAGAAAAGCAATAAATATGTAGGGTGGGACAACCCACCCTTAGCAAAATAGTATAAAAGAACAATATACTTATTATATTTATCATTATTAGAGATCTTAAATAAATTATTATATAAATTACATCTACCTTACATTAAACATATTACATGGAGGTTCCACGAACCATAAACTATATTTAATTCTCAAAAAAGCCAATGCATTGTTTTTCTATATCTATAACCGATATTCTGCATGATGTTGAAACCGGACAGCCATTGGAAGAAATAAAGCCCAGAGATTGACAAAGTTCCGTATACGTGCTTGGAGCCATTTCTCTTCAAATTTCAAAAGTTAGAACTATAAAAAAAAGGAAAAATTAATGAATTAAAAATACACTTATCTCTTAGAACATTTTAATAAGAAAATAAATGATAATAAAGAAGGCCAACTTAACAAATGAAAATATTGGCTAACAATCCAATACATTTAAAAGAAATAATCTTATTTTATCAAACATATAAGCAAGAAGAAAGAAATCATTTATTATACAACCATATACAAAAAGAAAATAAAGAAGATAATAGAACCTATAAATACATACAAAAAATAACCAAGTTACTTAATCCTTACCTGTATGAAACAGGCAGAAAAGGGGATGTAGGGTGGGACAACCCACCCTTAGCAAAATAGTATAAAAGAACAATATACTTATATATTTATCATTATTAGGGATCTTAAATAAATTATTATATAAATTACATCTACCTTACATTAAACATATTACAAATATAGTTAATTGAAAAAAATTAGCATAACAGCATTTATTTAATAATATTATTGATACGATAGAGCCAATATATAAAATAGAAATACCAATAATAAATTATTAAAATATCTACAAAAAAAAGTAGAAATTGTGTAGTCTTACATAAACCATTAATAATTAATTTTTGTGTAAATTATAATCAGCATTAACTATATAATTTAAAAAAATGAATTACGTGGCCGAACCTATAAACTAAATATCTTATTACAATTTGACAATAATTCTAGTTGTAAAATTGGAGCAATTCAAAGTATTTATGATTATTTTTTATATATCTAGAACTATATAAATAAAATATATTAAATTGTGTAGCAAGCAAATTTTTTTTAATTTAAAATAAATTTAATATTAAAAAATAAATATCACGTGTCTTGTGAAATAATAAAAAAACCAATTTCTGTGATGTTAAAATTTATATATTCAACATTATAAATATTAAAATAGTAGTTTTAAAAGAATTTTTAACATTTACTACTATTTTACCTAAAATATTGTATAACAACTTGTCAATTTTTTGGAGATTTAGTTGAAGTTACAGTAATTTTAAAATGTTGCATAGATATAAAATCATTTAATTGATGGCTAAGTTGTAATGTCCAAAAATGGTTATATAATGATGAAAAATAGTTTGTTGATATATTAAAAAAAAATTAAAATTTTTTTTATTTTAAAGGAAATACTAAAAGCTTATTTTAAGTTGTAAAAACTAGCAAGCGAATATAATAGGAAAATAATAATCAATTTATAAGAATTATATAATAAAATTATTTAAGGTGTGATAAAAACTCCAACTTCACGCAAAAAATGATTGTTAAACAAATCATTCAAAAATCTATAAACGTAGGCAATCGATATTAGATTTTTTTGGCTTAGAGTATTAAGAATTTGTTTATTTAACCCTTTCAGCCCTAAACTTGAATTGAATGTAACAGCATAAATTCTAATTAAAATATCACTTCTTAAAAACGGATATAGTAAATAAAAGATGGCGAAATTGAATAAAATATTTAAAATTGCAATAAAATAAAATCTATCTATCGAATAACAGCATGAAAGTTAGCATAGTTATATGCATTTAGTAAGTAAAAAACAAAGTTAATTCTATTGTAAAAATTAGACTTTTTACCTATATCTACTAAATATCATAAGAAAGTCTAAAGTATTTTTATCGTTTTTGATAAACTTTTGCAATTTTCAGTTTTATTGCGCATATATACCCATAAAATTTTTCATATCAGTTATTTATTGTAAAATTCATTATTGCTTATAAAAATGTCTAAGAATAAAATATTGCAAGAATTGAATACTTATCCTTATAAAACTCAAAAAGTTACTATAATAATGTCTCCTTTATTGTTTCATTATCTAACTATATGTATATATATACTTTATAAATTTGTTATTCTAAAATTTTTACTAAATTAGTCATTTTACATCTACTTTAAATAACTACTGTACTTTAATACTATGTAGCACCATATTAAATTTTAGATATAATTATTTCGCCAATCCTTCTCTATCGAATGAGTATAAAATCATTCCATTATCTTTAAAATTGACAAAGTTATGTTTCTTACAAGTTTAGAGCTGAAAGAGTTAAAATAATGAGTACAATTAGACAAAGAAGAAAATGCTCCTAAGTAACACTATTTCTAACAAATGTTAGAATAAATATAAATAATTTTTGATTTTATATACGAATACTTATAGATTTTCATTTATTAATATCATATAAAAAACTATACAAATTTTTCGATTCTTTTGTTTTGTTGTTTTTTAAAAAATTATTTTCATGACGAAATACAAACAATTATTTTAAAAAGTAAAATTATCTATAAATTGAAATTGTATTAATTTCAAATATAAAGAATATTAATATGCTAAAAATCAAATTTTTTGTTCTTTGATTCATTCTATATAAAAGTTTAAATAATTATTTTTTAAAATGTTTATTATAAAATTTCATTATAAAATAAACTTTTTATCATTTTTAAAGTAATACAAAATATAATATGATGATTGATAGAGCATTTACAATATTCTTAGTTATTCTTATTCATAAAACTAATGAATCTTGCTTTCCACGTCTTCAGTTTTCAGTCAAAATTACAGGAATTGTTACCTGTAAATATTTCAATTTAACACATGCAACAGTTTACATATCTAATAAGCCAAATATTGAAAAAGAGGACTATCCATTAGCTATGGAATTAATTAAATGTGGGAAAACATTTTATCTTAAAGGAAAAATTTATAAATATAGAAAACCAAGTAAGTAAATATATCATAAGATTAACACATTTTTTAAAAGATCTTTACGTAAAAATATTTCATAGATGTTCTGAAACTTTGCTTTCTTGGGAAAAAATGTTTATCAAACAAATCCCTTCAAATTATATTTTTTTAGTCAGAAGACTAAAACGTTTGTACTATAATCTTGGACATGTAATATTATCTTAAACACCAACACAAGAGTATTTAAAATTTCGAAAAAAACTATTCAGGTAAAAATTGGTTAAAATAAAGATAAAGAATTATTATAGGAATTTAAATTATTTTGATTCTAAATAAAGATTTTAAACTTAGAATTTAATAGAGTTTTTTAAAATAATGATTCCGATTCTTTTTACTACTATATTGTTTGTTTATCAAAGATAATTTCTTTTGTTAAATAATTAATTCATATACTTTTAATAATTCCCTATCAATCACTTAGTGATTTTTTTATAGAATTAAAAAAAGTATTTATAAATATAGCTAAAAAAACAAACTATAATTCATATCTATACTTTAAACAGTATTATATATAATTGTAATTTATAAAAAAAATATAAGAATTCGAAAAAAATAATTAAAATTTAGTTTCCTTTAATTTTAAAAGAGTTTGTATCATCTAATTTAGTATGATGTTCAATAGAATTTACTTAAAAAATACAAGAAAATTAAATTAATTTCTATGATTAGATGGCTCATAAAAAAATATGAAAAACTTAATTGTCAAATTATGTATAAGAATAAATAAAACTAATTGATTGAAAATTATCCTAAAAAACTTTTTAGTAATTCTGAAAAACATATGTTAAAAAATTTGAATATTACAAATGCATTAAGATTCTTTATTATATGCCTAAAAATGTTTATTTGTGATGTGTTAAATTTGTATTAAATAAATACTTTATAATTTTTTAAAAAGTGCATTAAATAATAGTAACTTTAACTTCCTTCTTTTAATGTAATAAATAAAAAATGATTTCTACGATGTTAAAATTTAGATATTTAGTTGTATAAGGAATAATAATTAACTTTTGAAAATTCTACATTAAAATTATTAACGATTGTTTTGTAACTAGAGTAATACACACAATATGATTGTTAAGCAACTTTATTTTAAGTTTTTTTGAGTAATGGCTATTCAATATTGGAGCTTTTTGTTTATAAAGATTAAATTCATCACATGTATAAAGATGAGTGATGTCTGATAGAAAAAAAATCACTTTCAAATAATGATATTTTTAACCAAAAATAAATATGAAAGATTTTTAATCTTACATAAACAATTTGTCACTATTTTCAATTAATAACGTCACATAAGGCAGTTATATAAATTTTTTAATCATTTTTATTCACAAAAGTATAAATAAACAGTAATTTTATAAAGATTAATTATTTCTAAAAGTGGTGTTTTTATCAGTTTTAGATAGAAAAGATATCAGTATATTTAAAAATCATATTTTTTTTGTTCTTTGACGTTTCTTACATTAAAGTTTAAACAATTATTTTCAATACGCTGATGATAATTTTCTATATATAAATCTTCTACTAATTTTTAAATATTGCATTGGTTTAACATGACGTTCTATAAAACAATTATATTATTTTTAATTATTTTTATTCACAATACTTTTGAATTAGGTCTGTAACGTTTTCGGTATATAGCTGGAATTTCAGGAATTATTTATGGTAGAAATTGTAATCTAAAAGATGCTACTGTCTTCATATCTGATAAACCAAAAGCTAAGAGAGAAAAGTTTCCTATTGCAAAGAAATTGATAATGTCGTGGCGGAAATTTTATCTTGTCGGAAAATGTTATAGATTTTAAAATGCCTTGTAAGTTATAATGTCACAATCTAACAATTGTTTCAAAAGATCTTTATGTTAAAATTTTTTATAAATGTTCCAAATATTCACCTTCTTCACAAAAAATGTTTATTAAACGAATTCCACATGGTTTTACTTTTCGTAGCAAATATGTAAGATATCGCTATAATCTTGGATTTGTAGAATTATCTTAATTTGCAGCGTTAAAATAATTTGAAATTTAAAGAGATGAGCGTTTGAATAAAAGTTTATAAAAATAAAGAGCAAGAATTTACAAGAGAATATAAATTATTTAATTTTAATGATAAAAGTTTTAAGTTCATCAAATAATGATTTTTTAATAGAAATATATACAATTACAATTGAATATAGTTAAATACATTAATAATAATTTATTAATGCATTCTTAATAATATTTCTACTTGAATGTAATTTATTAATATTAGAGTAATATTTTAGATTTAATGTTCTATAAAAGAGCATAAAAAAACTTAACTACAGAAAAGTTCAAAATCTAAAAACGATAAATCTAATTGACTAACAATGACTTTAATAATGTAATTCTATAGACTTTAATTTAAAAACTTGAATAGCATAAATTATCATTGAATCACTATTATATATCCAAAACTGTTTATTTTGATTTGACAAATTATTTAATATGTAGTACTTTATATTTTCTAACAAAGTTCATTTATTAAGTACATTTTGTTATCATGTGGGGCTTTCGAAGACCCAACAACTACAGCTAACTAAGTATAAGAACACGATAAGTAGGACATGAAGATATTATTTAACAAGATATAAAATGAATAAGGATAAATGAATCTATCATTTTAAACAATTGTATATGTGTTTTTTTTATACCTAGTCTTCTACGTAGATTTCCTGGAGAATAATTTGAGAGTATCATGTAGATGCTTCGGGTGTGTTGTATGAGTGTTTCGTAGGTGTTACTGCTCAGCTTAAAAGTTTGACGTCTCTTTTGAATGTATTTAATAAAAATAAATGATTTCTATGATGTTGAAATTTTCAAAATCTAATATAGACAGAATAATGTCATATATCTAAAATCATACTTTTACTCTTTAATTCTTTTGGTATTATATTTAGCAAGGTGCAATGAGGACGTTTCTTAAAAAACATTATTCCACCAAAAAAATGTTGTTGAAAAATGTATGTACCCCTACTATGTATGTCCATAACTTTTTAATATTAAATATAATAGTAAGCAGATATCATATTCGTAATTAGCATAAAAATTGCAATTTAATGATATAAAAAAAATTTTTAAAACATTAAAAAAAATTTTTGGCATTTCATTAACTAATTAATATTTTTCTTAAAAAAAAGATATCAAAAATCGGTTTGACCGGATTTAAGACTTAAGTCTTGGCTACAAAATGAGCCATTAACCATCTCCGTAGGTGGTCTAGGAGCTTCAATAAATATTATTTTCTGCCACAGGTCAAATTTGGCAATTTTCTAGAAAACTTGTACTATTTTTGTTAGCATTTTGTTTTAAATCATTATTTAAGAATTTTTTATTAAAATGTGCAATTAATAAGTCTATTATTAATTAAAAATTCGTACTATTTTTACAAAAATTTTTTAAAAGCATTATTTTAGAATTTTTCTTTGAAACAAGCAATTAATAAGTTTATTATTAATTAAAAAATTGTAATTAATGCTTTTACATTCGTTTAAATCCCTATTTATTAAGACATACCAGGGGTAAACAAAGGGGACACGTGAACTCACCACTGCTATTTTGCTTTTTTCGACATTGAAAAAACATGTATTAACAATGAGTTTTTTTATTGTAATGTGTCTTAATTGTATGAATATTATAGTTATGCGACATTTTCTTATCTTATTAACTTTTTTAACCTTTTATTGTATATGAATTATGCAATAACGCGAAATTTTAAAAATGAAGCAAATTTTCAAGAATGGCAATATTTTATGACATAAATATATATTAATGTATTATGAAAACATTAATAAAAAAAATATTAAACAGTTGACCATTGATAAGAGATAATTTTGAGTAATAATTAGGATAATAATATTAATAAAATTTCTTCTATCTTTTATTTTTATAGTATAACCATTATTAAAATTACAGAACTCAAATGTTTAGTATATAGAGTCTAGAAATAAGCTATCTGTTAAAATTATTGCAACTTCTATCAATTTTTTTTAAATTTTACAAATATACAATCATGCACTAAATAATTAATTTACATTTAACTTGTGAAATTGGTTTTTTATTTATTATCTTTGAACATGCTTAAAATTTAAAAACCTTTAAATTATAAAATCTTTTTCATAATAAATTAATGTTTTTATAGAATTTGAAAAATTAATATTTGACAAAAAATAAAGTGAATTTGTTAATTACTATCACTCACAAGCAATGTCAAATAAGAATAAATGCTTATTATTAGTACTTATATGTACTAATGTAATTTTTATTGTTATCAATAGTGTAAATTTCAAATAAGATATATAAAATATTTTCAGTATAGTAATTTATGTAACTTTATTAAAATATTCATTAATTATACTTTGTTTACTCTTATTTACTTAATGATATCAGTAGTACTATAAAAAACAATTTAATAATACATTAACCTCTTATACTTCTATTTTGCTTTTTTATACACTATAAAATGTCTATTTTGCTTTTTTATACACTATGAAATGTCTATTTTGCTTTTTATACCCTGTAAAATGTCTATTTTGCTTTTTTATAAATTATTATATATGATACAAAGTAACTTTATTCCAATATGTCATATATTGTAGTGTTAAAACAGGTGTCGAAAAAAGCAAAATATGCTTTTTAACTTGTTAATAATTTCTATACAAACTAGTGGTGACTTTACGTGCTCCCTAAACAAAATTAACTTTTGGTCCTCAAACGAAATTTTGTTTACTCCCTTTTAGGGGTATTTTCACTCTACTTTTTAGAAATATTATTTCATAAATAGAGTCAGCATATTTGATCCTATATATGTACAAATTTTTAGGACAATAAGAGCAGTTTGAAAATTTGGTCAATTTTTATTGCACCTTGCTAATCATAAAGCTCCATAAGATGATGTCAAACTAGTAAAATTTTGGTCTATTTACTAAATATCTGATTTCTATAATGTTTAACTAAGTTAATAAACAACAAAAATGAAGTAAAAAATTTTTGAATTTCCAATAATTGCTTTATGATTCTTCTTACATTAATATCAAAATATTTATCTAGTAATGTTTTACAAATAATTTTAAATATTAAAAGAGTTTTTATAACAAAATAAGGCATTTTTAAATGGTAATTTTTAAAACATTTGTAATATTTTTAATCATTTTTATCTATGAGATTATTATTGAAGCTCGTCGCATCTATCCAACATATTCAGTTGGGATTACGGGAGAATTAAGATGTCGTTATAAGAATACAAAAAACGCTTTTGTTGAGATATCCAATGATCCTCGTCCTATAATAGAAAGAAATCCCATTGCTATGAAAGTTACAAAATTTAAAGAAGCATTTTTTCTTGCTGCATTTATTAGATCCTTTAGGAGACCTTGTAAGTGATATGAAGAGATACTAGCAAATTGTTTTTTAAGATCTTTATGCTAAAGTTATTCACAGCTGCTTAAAATTTGAAAGACCCTTTATCATAAGAGTATTAGTCAAAAATATTCCACTTAGATTTTTAAAGAAAAGCAAACACATATATTATTTCAACTTAGGTGTGATAGAACTATCTAATTATCCAGGAACTAATATAGATCTATGGTCATTGAAACATAGTTCAAGTAAAAGAAGAGCATGAAGTAAAATAGATTAAATATAAAAAATGAAGTGATTTTTTATTTTTTTCGTTTTAAATCATCATGAACTTTTGTCTTCTGCACATAAAAGAATTATTTTGTTGAAGCTTGTATTTCGTATAACACAAAATAAATTTAATAAAATTATTTTTTTTAACTATCGAAAGTTTGTATTCTAGTAATTTATCTATTTTAATTTAAGACAATTAAATTCAACACAACGACCTTATATATGATGCAAACTGTTGGTATTATTGTACTTTGTTAAATAGTAGGTAGTTATATTTATACAAAATTATTTTTCTCTATGCCATTACAATTTAAAGATTCAAATATATGATTTTTTTGAATTATAAATATTAGGCTAGTCCAAACGATCTATCACATTTTTTTACAGAAACGTTAGAACGCTATAATTTTGAAGCCATATTACCGATCCCAGATTAAACGAGTTTCTAATTTTTCCGAAGAAAGTTTTTAAAAAATAATCATTTTTTACATCAACTTTATTAAAGCTTCTGTCATTCAAAAAATTATGTAGAGACAAAAATAGGGTAGTAGTTAGATAGAGCTACACCTGGAAAGTTTGTTATGTAAAAAAGAACTTTAGAACTTGACCCATTTATTTTTTTCCGGCCTTTAATATAATGTGTCATCATATTGAAAAACATCATTTTCATAATTTTTAATATTTTTGTCATTTTTTTACAAATTTTTTTGTTTAATTTTGATAACGTTTCGCACAAAAAACCATTAAAAGTAGTTTGCAAACGATAAAATTTTAAAAAACGTTCGTTAGAAACAGAAACTTCACAAATATTTCTTTCTCTCAAAACATAAAGAACAATCTTCTGACTGTTCTAAGATCTACTGCACCTTCTCAAAATGCTCAACATAAATTTTTGAAGCATGAGTTACCTTGTGATTTAGTCGAACCTCATAGAAAATACAGTATCAAAAATGACCCTTGACTACATCCATGTTTTAGCTAAAAAAATTTAGCATCGGTAACATAGTAAATTGTAATTATACAAATTATAAAAGGTAAGAAGTGTTACTATCAAATTATTATAATCACGTAATTTTTTACCACCTATAATCATATTTTTTTTGATGATAAAAATGTCTAGTAATAAATGATAATTTGAATAGTATTAATATTTACTACAATTTATATCTATTTTAATTTTATTTATAAAATAAAATCGTTTTCTATTGAGTCATTAAAAAGTGTAGTTGAAAAAAGGCAAAGCTTATGAGAAAACCTAATATATTAATATTATAAATGCAATTTTTTTAAGTAAAATAGAAGTTTGATGATACATGTTAAATATTTAAATAACTTTTTCTAACAAACGTATAAATGTTTTGTAAAATTTTATTTAGACAAATCTAAGGTCACACACAAAAAATAGGTTCAAATCTGTTTTTTAATGCAGTGATGCAGTCTAAATGTACATATTTGTGCCACTTTTTTTTAATGTTTTTGCTTTGAAAATGTAAAAATTTTTGATAAGATATCAACATCATTGATATAATTTTTAAGAATTTTATTCTCTATAAATCATTTTCTATAATATTATATAAATCTAATTTAAAATTGTTATTTTAATAAAAGAAACCTAAATTAATTTTATAAAAGTTTACTTCAAAATAAACATAAATCTATGTAAAAATAAATTCAAGATGTAATTAACTACCGCGGCTTAATAAACTAAAAAATTTGCATTTTTCAAAACGAGATATTTCTAGTAAAAAATAAAATATAATTTGTTTTCTTCTTATTTTTTGCCAGTTTAAGAACAAAAAATATTTTTATATATTGTAAAAAATAAAAAAACATTAAAAAGAAGTTTTTTTTAGTCGAATATTTTATTCTTAACGTCTTCCACCAGGATTTGTTGTTGTTAAGCTGTCCAATCTTGTAGCTATAGAAGCTATTTGCGTTTGTAAATGAGTTAATGCATTTTGAATTTATTTTTTTGTTTTTGTTTTTTTTTGACCTCTACTTTTTTTTGATCTACTTTTTCTTTATTTGCTTTGTATTTTATCAATTGAGTTCACATCTTCTTCGTCATTTAAATTAGCCGGTTGTTGTAAACTATAAATGTTATTAGAAACTAAATTATTTTTATTTTCAAAAGATTCAGTAAATAATAGATTAATGAGTAATATAAATGCAAAAACTAATTTAATACTTTTCATAGTTAAAATAACACGTTAGAACATAAAATTCTTACTTTTTATACCTTAAAAATATTTATTTCTATCAAAAATTAAAATGATTCATCATCAACATTGATATTAATTTCTTTAATGAACAAATAAATTTGATTAATTTTTTAATAAAATTTATCACCTTTTTATAATAAAAAAAGTGTGGTTTTGAAGTTATATAAAATAAATATATTGTGCCATGACATTTTTTGGTACTAATGTTTTATGTGAAACAAACTATAATAACAATCAATATTTAAAAAAGATGTAACTGGATCAATTATGATTTTTGAAAAAATCCTTTTCTAGTTTACCCTAAAAGAATTATATCAGTCTTGCGAAATTTTTATTCTTAATGGCTATTTTCAAATTTAAATAATGTTTTTTCAATAATATAAAATTTAAATAAAAATTTTACCTTCTGTGATGCCTTATCTCCTATCGAACAAAGAAATTTAATTTTCTCTTCAATAGAATTTTTAATAGTCTTGATCAGTTATCTAATAAGTGGGTTTTTCAAATATAATGAAAAAAATTGATTTTAATGACTTTAGGGCATACAAAACTAATTTCTATTTAAAATGTCTTTCTTAAACTTATTTTTACTACCTATTACTTTTAATCTATTTCATCAAAGAATTAGTATAAATGAAAATTTAATATTTCATTTTTGATGTATAACATTCCTTTGTGAAAATAATTTTAAATTCCAAAAAAATTTTTAATTTTGAATATTTTGTAGATAATTCTATAAAGTTTTTTTAAACAGTTGTTAAAATTTATTTTTTGTATAAATTTGCAGGTATATAATAGTTAAGAACTTAATAACTATTTTTAAGGCATTATTCTAAGAAAAAAAAATTTAATGTGAATAAATTAAGTCTTAAATTAAAAAATTATAGATATAGCAATCGGCTGGTGCGTTATTTTAAAACATTTCTTTTTTAACTAATAAATATTTATGTAAAGATACATTTGAAAAGTTTAAATTTGGATTTGAAAAAATCAGTCTTAAAAAGACATGTAACTGGCTTCAATCCCTACAATGGAAGCTTTCATTGTATATTTATTATGTTTTAGAAAATTTACTAATTTTCCAAAAAAAATTATTCTTTCTTATTTTTTTAGTTTACAAAGTTTCCCATTATTTATGGAAATTAATAAAATTGATTATGAATATTTTTCAAGTAAAATTATAAAAAGCAGTTTGTTAAGATACATGTGTAATTTTACACAAAGACTAAGCATATTCTTGAAAATAGTTTTCATAATGTCCTAAAATATATGTTTACAGTGATTATTTTGAGTAAACATGGTGAGTATGTTATTTTAAGCATACTTGTAACATTCCTAAGCAAACGGGAATCATTATTTTAATAAGATATAAAAATATTGAAGTTGATAATAATGTATCAAATTTATTCCATTTGACGTTTAATGTCAAAAAAGTATTATTTTGAGAAGTAAATTAATACTTAAAGATTAATCATTGTAATCTTCTTTGAGTGATTACAAAAATCCTTTCCATTACCAATTGGCTTTCGAATTAAGTCGTAATAATCTATTAAACATATTATATATTGATTATAGTGGTTAAAAAACTAAAAGAATTTATTTTCATTATCTATTGACTTAATAATAGAATATATTTTATTAATTTTTATTAATATTTATATACAATATTAGCAAAGATCTCAAATAAGAATAACAATTATTACAAAAGAATCATTTAGTTAATTATTTGCATTAAAACATTCAAAAGTATTTTTTAACATTCTTTTTATTGTATTATTAAATAGTTTATAATAAGTAATTCACAAAGGTAATGAAATTTTGTGTATTTGTTGGATTGGAATGATTTGCTAGTACATTTATTATAATCTGTTTAAATTTTTTATATAAATAATGATTGAAAAGCATTAATATTATATTATTTTATTTATGATATTTCAAATTCTATTCATTCACAAGAATTTAATTATTTTTGAACGTTTAAAGTTTATTGGAATTTTTAAAGATATATTAAGGATTTATTTGATTATCTTTTACAATTCGTTATTTGAATTGTCTTGACTAAAGACTTTACATGAAAAGATAAATTAAAATAAATAACTTTTCTTATAATCCTGTAAAATCACCTTAAAAATATGAAGCAATTAATTGGTTTTATTATTAAATTTTTGCCTTTTTAAACAAATTAATTTAATTATCATCTCATTAATAGTTTCGATCGTTAATTATGTTTTTTTAAATCTTAGTATTGATTTAAAGATTATAAAGCCTATGCTCTGATTTATAATAATAAGCAATACTATTAATTAATTATATTCTTATAAAGAAATGCTATGCCGTTTGGAGTAGTGTTTCAAGAAAAAGAGTTGTGCCATTAAATTGTTATTATTTTTTAAAGTTGAAATACATATATTATTAATAATATTATTACAATTTATACATGTAATCTTCATTACAACGTTATGAATTTTAAAAAAACTAAAATTAACTTCACACTAACTAAAATCTGCCTATCCGGTATTGTTTTATTCTTAATCCTTGGGATAATTTATGTATATGATAATGGTGATAATGGAAATAATTCATATTTGTCCCTTTCGAATTCATATTCAAAATATTCTTTAGAACAAATGAGGAATTTTGCTTTTAAAAACAAAATTGGTATTGAATATAGACCTCATTTATATACAAGATGGAACATGTCATTTAATAAAATTCTAAATAATAGAAACGCAAAGTATGTTTTTTTTCGATTATAAAAAATTCTTTAATTTTACTTTAGATTTAGTTTAGACAATGATGATGTCATTGTTTTTTTACATATACAGAAAACGGCCGGAACAAGTTTTGAAAAATTCCTTGTTAAAAATATGAATATTGAATATAAATGTGATTGTAACTTAGGAAAAAAAAGATGCAATTGTAATAAAAATAATAGTACTAAACAAACTTGGCTTTTTTCAAGATATTCAACTGGATGGATGTGTGGTTTGCATGCTGATTATACAGAATTATTTGTTTCTGATTGTGTTGAGAATGTTCTTGATCGAAAAGAGGGAATTCATAGAAAAAGGCGATACTTCTATACAACATTTTTAAGAGAACCAATATCTCGATTTATTTCTGAATATAGGCATGTTGACAGAGGAGCAACATGGCTATCAGCTAAACATATGTGTAACGGTAAACCACCTACTCCAGAGGAATTACCACTATGCTTTGATCCTGATGTAGGATGGGAAGGAGTAACATTAGATGAGTTTTTAGATTGTCCATATAATTTAGCATTTAATAGGTCTGTAAATAAAATTTCGTTATTTTATAGTAGTATTTTTAGGCAATCAAGAATGTTAGCAGATTTAACATTAGTCAATTGTTATGACACAAAAACAATGAGTCCCGAAAAACGTGATCAAATAATTTTAAGGAGCGCAAAGAATAATCTTAAAAATTTTGCATTTTTTGGAATTAAAGAAAATATGAATGCTAGTCAAATTATCTTTGAAAAATCTTTTAATTTAAAATTTAGTAAAAGTCTTGGTGTATGGAATAAAAGTAAATCAAAGGATACTAAAATTACAAGAGCACAATTAGAAAAAATAAAATTTAGAAACAAATTAGATATAGAATTATACGATTATGCATTAAAACTTTTTGCCAAAAGAATGAAAAAATTAAATATTTCAAAATTTGAAATTCCACCTTCACCATATAATCTCACATATGAAGAATATCTCAAAGAAAATAATAATTGGGTTTAAATTATTTATTGTTTTATTTGTTTTTTTTAAAATAAATTACTTAACTAATTCGTTTATTTATGTAACTTATTGATATAAAATTCAATTAATAAGAATTTTATCTATAAAGATAGAACAATTTTTCTGTCTATTCTTAAAATATCATAGACGTAAATTTATTAGCAATATTAAATTATATGGAAAAAACATGATTTACTAAAATTCTGATATTTGTTAACTAATCATCTTTAATATGGTGGATTTAATATTATTTCTTACTATTCTGATGAAGTGAATGAAGGCTTATCCAATCAGTATAATAACATTAATTACATTTAAGTTTAAATTAAATTACTATTAACTAATGATCACAAATTTCACATGCTTAGTAAAAATTGAAAGTGTTAGAATAATATTTCATTGATTTTAATGTATAGAAGTAACTCGTTATTGAAAAATATTACATCATTGTATTTTTAATTAATGTTAACGCACTTTGTGTTTTTCATTTTCAAAATTTAGGCTTACATTTTTTAAAAGTAGACATCTTTTTCATTTTTGATAGTAAAAATATGGTTAATTCTTATAATAACCAACATTTGATAACAAAATTTCAAAAACCTTATTTTTAGAAGTTTATCACAATTTCTTAATTTTTTTTGTTATCATTGCAACTTCAATATAAAATATTTTTATTTAAAATTTATTTTTCTTAAATTGTCAAATATTTGCCATCACAAATGAATGTTCAAATAAATCTAAACATAAGGACATATGTTATTTATGTATGACAGTAAATGGTAAGTCACAAAAAGACTGACTTCAAAATAATATAGAGCAAATCATGAAAGTTTAACACTAGACTAATAAACAATTGCAAAGTCAAAAATCAAATTTCTAATTCAATGGTTGTTTGGTCGATAAGTTACAATTAATTAACATGTATTAGTAAGATTATGACTTAGAGAATTATGGACAAATGTAGTTTTAAAAACTTTAGGTCAGTTTTTTGTTGAAATTGCCGAATCTTTAATAATCAAATCTATAATATTTTAATAATTTCTACATCCAATTGAACTATTAATCTTCCACTTTTTGGTTCATTAACGAAACAACCAATAAATTAAAGATTTCGTTTAAAGCTTTCTATTTTTTGTGATCTAGTGTTAATCTTTCGTGATTTGATTTTTAGTATTTGGGAATCATTCTTTTTGTGGCTCTGAATTTGTAGCAACAATAAAATAATCTAAAAAATAGTGATAAACGTTTAAAAGAATAAGACTTTTATGAATCTCTATCAAATGTTTATTAACAAAAGTTTTTATAAAATATTTTTGGTAAAGAAAAAAAAACTTTGATTAAGGTAATATGGTAATAGTTTTATTTGCAATCGTAATAAAAATATTGGCATTTATTTTATAAATCTATAATGAAATCATATGATATTAAATTTCAATGAAGAAAAGCAGTATTATTAAGTAAAAATGTAATATTTTTCATAAAAAAATTCTTTTTGTGCATTAAATTCAGAAAATGTCATTCTAATACCTTCAATTTTTAATAAGTATACGAAATATGTATTCCCTAACAATTCATAACATCGTTTAAACGCAATTGAAATTAATGCTAGCATATTCATGGAATGGGATTTTTTTTACTCGATCAGAATAATTAGTTTTAAAAAAAATGTCTCATTTAAATTTTTTTATAAAAAAACACCGAAATTTTAACAAAATTATAGTTATGCATCCTACCTATATAAAATTTATAAATAGGCAAAAAAAAAAGTAAAAAACTTTAGAAAACATAAAATTTAATTGATTTTTTTTATATTAAGTAAATAAAAGGTTTTATAAAATTATATTATCACATAAATAGCGATTTGCTTATATTTGGATATATTTCAATTTTTCACATAATAATGATAAATAAAATGTGTTTACAGCAAAACTAACCTGCAAAATAAATCACAATAAATTGACCTACTATATTATTTTGTTGTAAAGTTAATGTCTGTAAAATTTTACAAAAATATTAAAATAAGATATATATCAATATATCTTTCAAAATTCCAAAGAACTATTGCTTGTTTCTAGCATACTATTATCAAAAGTAAAACATATGCTTGTCCTTTATAGGCACAAATTTATTTGCATTGATAAGATAGATTGAATTTAATACAAAATGTTAATCATTGTCATTATCTCAATAAGATTTATAAGTATGGTCCAATTATTTTATCAAAAGATAAAAGAAATAAATAAAAGAAATTAAAAATGATATTTATTTCAATGGTACTTGTAGAGGAAGAAGAAACAATTAAAATAAAAGTTTAAGTTTATGGTAATTTAAAAATTGGCATGTCACTTGGTCGAAAGAATAAAGAAAATAATCCATTTAAAAACATCTTTATACTTTATATATAATAATTTGTAATGTATTGGAGTTTTTAACATTGTATAGATAACACATAATGACTTGCAAAACATTTATATTATGGCAAATAATTAGCAATTCTTGATTTCCAAATTATTGGAATTTATACATTAAATATCCTTTATACGATCATGAAAAACGATTAAATGAGAGTTAGAATTATAAATATTAAATTAAACAATTAGCGTTATAATAGAAAAAATTGTTTGAAAATAGATAACTAAATTTTAATTTTGTAATTCTTCTAAAATAATATTTTAATGCGGTTTTTATAATATTTCTATGTTGAAATATTATCACTTATCATAACATTCAACACCATATAAATAAGAAAATAGATTTTAAAGTCGAAAATAAAATACTAGTCGTTCTTCAAACTCCGTAAATTTTTTAATACTTTTGAAGTTATTTTAAAAAATCGTAAGTATATTATGTTAAATAGAAATTGTATTGACGTAGGAGTAAAATATAGTTAATATTTAAAAAAAATTATATATTAATGACACTATTAACTCTTGTTCTTAGTATATTACCACTAATAAAATATATTTTCATAAACAGAGGAAGAAAGTTTATTGTTACTTTATCTATATTATTTTCTTAAACTCCCTTAAACAAAGAATAAATTAGCTGATCTTTCATAGATATTAAAGTATTTAATTTAATAAAATATATCATAAGAAAGTATTAAAATATTTTTTACTAAAAAGTAATATTCCTTAATAGAATGCAAAATAAAACGTTACTTTAAATCTTTGACTATAAACGCTTGATTAAAGTTGAAAAATAGCGTAAAAAAATAAATTTTCTTTAATAATTTTACAATTTTTTTTGAATGCAAGCTATTTCAATATTAAAAAAGTTATGAACTCATCTTACTCGACACGATTAATCCAAATGATAAGAAATGCATATTATATTTACATAGTTGCCAAAAAAAGTATGATAATAACTACAAATAATAAATGATAAATTGATATTTCATGAAATTTATAAGTATTTCTACTACTAAAAAATAAATTTGTTACTTTATTACAGTATTGTTTTAAAAAATTGTCAAGACATCTCTTATAAATACAACAGTATATGTAAATATCCAAAAACTGTGTACTTTCTAAATGATTGATTTTTAAATATTAAAACATTAGAAAAAACATTACTAGAAGTATTTAAAACTGTTATTAATAAAAATTGCAACTATAAGTTATATGGAAAACTAGTGAATTTAAAAGAGTCACAAATTTTATTTATATCTATGACAAAAATTAATTTATGTCTAATTAGATGTCATTACAAAAGAATTAAAATTTCCTTAAAAGTAAAAATATAAAACCTAGTATTAATATAACAATTAAAATTCTTCCAATTAAAAATAATATTTGCGTCAAAATGAAATTGTTTCCCATAATTTATTAATTCAATACCTGAAAGTGTATTTAAGTATTTTAAAAATACTATTTATTATTTTACTGTAAACAATGTTGCTATATTTTAATACTAAACTTTCTTTTCAGTTTATTTTCCAAGGTGTAATATTATTTTATGATTTAATTTAAGAAAGTTGGATAAAATTTTTAATTTTCTACTTCTTAAAATGCATAATCCTATATATGCTTCATTGCTTTAATTATTCATTTTATTTGAATAAAATTCCAATTTATAATTGTAAACAAGATAGAAATTACCTAGTGTTATGCACTTCTCCAGATCTTCTGATAAACCTCTTATTTCTAAATGTTCTACATTTTTTAGTTATCTTAAATTGGTTGACTTTGATAAAAGATACTTCTGAATATTACATGTTACTTTTTCCATCACTTTGGTGATTCTCAAGTATTCAGTGTGTTGGCGGTTCGATTATATTACTTTCAAAATATCTATTGCCAAAAGATATTTCTTTCGACAGCAATATGAAAGATAATAATAGTTATTTTAAAAAAAAACAATAAATATGACGCATTTTAAAAATAAGAGTGATTATTTTTAATTTTACATTATAAATTACAGCAAAAAAATTTATAAAAGTATAAAATCAAAATTAAAAATATAAAGTGGTTGCAAAATATAGTAGTTATTTTCTTTATTATGTTGATTATGATTATTGGTATAATACATTTACGAATTAACTAAGTCCATAATAAGTTAAATGTTAATAAATCAACATCTTGCTAAATTATATTTTAAATTAAATTACTAAAAATCTGTTTTAAATCTTATCTCATTATGGAATCTTATAGATATTATTGTATTTAAAAGATTGATTAATATACAGTAAGAATTTAGTATATTCTGAAAACAAATTTGATTGAAATCTTCATATTAAACGAAAAAACTTAATCTTATTGATTTTCGTAAAATGTATTTTTGCAATTAATTTATTGTTTATCATAACATTTTGAATTCTGCATTTTTTTCACAGTAAAAAAATTAGTAAGAAATATAATTTATTGTTATTCATTAACAATTGTTGTAAAAATAATTAAAAGTATGAATTTACAAAATTTATCGTGTTATTAAGGCATGATATGCAAGAATGTTAGAAAAAACTTTCCGACTTCTAAAGCTTTTTTGATCCATACAGATGCAGTTTTTTATGCTGAGACAACTGAAATTTAAATAAACTCATTTCTTCAAATCACTCTTAAATTATGATCACACAATATAAAAAACAAAATAAACATTAACTTACTTTCCTAAAATTTTAAATTAAAATTTTACAGGTATTTATATTTTTGAATTTAAATTAAGTAAAAGTACAAATTTTTTTTACTTTGAAATATTACCATTGAAAGTTTTGATATACAGAATTTAACATTATTGAATTTTAAATATGGAGCAAAGTATATTTGCTTTTGGTTTATTTTGATTTAAAAATTATTTTATATTATTCGAAAGTTTAACAAATGACTCAACCAAATTTTTGAGATAAATTTTAATATTTAAACATTTAAAATCCTTGAAATAAACAATGTAACATGCAGTTATCTACATTAATCAAAATACGCAATTTTATTTTAGTATTATATTACAATCTCTATATACTTTTCATATAAATATGATTTTTGAAATAGTAGTTTTGAGACGGCATTGTTTGGCTTTAAAATTATACAACTTAATGACATGAAAAAAATTTATCAATATAATTAAACAATTTTATTCATTATTATTATCGTCCTTCTTATTGTAACCATTTTTCGGTAGTATTATTTTGAATATTATTTTAGGCTGAAATTTTAAAGTGATAATAAATACGTTATTATTTTATGCTACACTTTTATCTTTCTCAATGATTTTTAATTAAAATAACCCATTTCATAAAAAAATATTCAGATAATTTGTTGCATCTAGAAACTTTCCACAAATTACATTTAACTTTTTAATGAATATCAAATTATCGAAAATTATAAAAATGAATTATGTAGCAGATTTTGTACTTATCCAAATAAATCTTCTTATTTTTTGCATATAAACTTTTAATTATATACAAAAAAATGAATTTAAATATTTGAAAGGATTAAAATTAAAAGACTTCTATACCATTATTATTTTAGTTGTAATAAAACAAATTATTTTAACCAAACTTTTAAAAATACATTAAAGAATATATTAATTGTTTAATTCTAATAAAATAAATTTTTTTTACAAATCTATTGATAATTACATAAACAAAAATTATTATAAAATTAACTAATACGTTATAATCTTCATTATTTTCATCAATTTTATTAATATTATATTAATTAGAGTAGTTAAATTTGTAAAAAAAATTACTTTTCCACATTATATTTTATAACAAAAATTTTGTTAAACAACATGGTTTTAAATCAAATCATTTTTAAGGTAATTTATTATATAATTAATAATTAAGGCAATAAACGTTTTTCCTTATTCGATAACATAAGAAGAAAAAACTTTAGAAAAATCATATTTGCTCTTACAACGATGGAAAACCGCTTATATGTATGATATTATATATGTTTAATATTTATGAGATAATTATTATTTAACATTCAATAGATATCATTATTTTACCACCGTTGTGATATACTTTTTTTTATATTAATTTAATTACTTAATATAAAATGGTTCGCGTCC
Source organism: Strongyloides papillosus (assembly GCA_005656395.1). Lineage (NCBI taxonomy): Eukaryota > Metazoa > Nematoda > Chromadorea > Rhabditida > Strongyloididae > Strongyloides > Strongyloides papillosus. Next base: position 1,123,451 of record SRSI01000013.1, read on the forward strand.
CAGACAAAAAAATTATGAAAAAATATATTCAAAAACTTGAGTCACTAAATATCGCCGAAGTTAAGGAAGCAAAAGTTAAACTTAATGAATTTATTGATAAAGGTAGATTATATAAATAACGTTATTCTTTTAAAGATTTTTTTAAGGTTTATGTATTGATGAATTGGTTGACACATTTTTAAGAACGCGATCATTTAGATGTATTGAAGTATTGTGTAATGTTAAAGTACCCTACGACAAAATTTTAATAGATTCAATAGAGAAGCATCTTGAACAAAATCCACAAGCAACATTAATTTTATTAGTACAATTAACGCAAAAGTCTTCAACATGGATCTCACAATTTCCAATTTATAAAAATTTACTTGAAAATATCCTAAAATGTTATGTATATGAAACAATGGATCCATTAATAAAATCAGCTGGTTTATATTTTATTTCATGCCTTCTTCCACATTGCCCTAAGATACCACAAAGTACTTTACAATTAATATGTGCAACATTTATAAATTGTTTTGAATACCTTTATACGACACTAAAAATGCATGATAATGATAAAAATGAAGATATCTCATATAAATTAAACATTCACTTTGCTCTAAAAGAAGCTTTTATAATATTTTATGGAATGTTCCCAAATACATTGGTTAATTTTATTAAAAAAGAATATAAGTTAGGTAAAATAACAACTGATGTTTTTAATCAAATTATTGAAAAGTACTTTTCTTCTGTTAAATTTAATCCATTACTTATAAATAAAGATGAACATGATGAAGTAAAGGGAAATCATTTAAATTTTACCAAACCACATGATATTTGGAATGAGACAAACAATTTATCTGTACATAATGAAGATTACAATGTGACATTTACCAAATCAACAGATGAGAATTATTTCTCAAGAGATAGTTATTTGGCTATTGATAATTTTTTGGCAAATGGTGAAACTATTGATATTGGTAAAGAAATTGTATTTAATGAGGAAAATGAGGAAATTTATGATTCTGATTTATATACAAATTCAAATGTTAATAGTAGAAAAGTGTCATATGAATCAAATAATGGAAAGGAACAAAAGCAAAATTCTGACTCATATTTAAATAATGAGGTAATAAAAAAATTAAGTACAATTAAATTCCCTCCAAAAATTGAGAAATCAGTCAAAGAATATAAAGGAAAAGAAGTAAAAGTATTAGAAGAAGGTTATTTAAGTGATCGTGATTTTGAATTTAGTATTTTCCAGAGAAGACAGTTTATGAATGGTGCATTTAAATCACCTCTAACATCAAAACAATTTAACAATGTAAAATCACCCAGAACAAAGGAAAATAAGATGAGGAAAGATAAATGGAAGTCAATGCCAAACGGTTTAGAAAATTGTGAGAATGATAGTAGTGTAAAATGTAGCGATAGCTGTATAAACAAACCCGATATTATTATATCAAATCTCTTTCAAAAAAAGAAAGATAAATATATGAAGGCAAGTAAAATTCACCATGAATGTCTTATAAATCTTGGATTGGCTGATCGCTTTCCTGGTATTATGTATGATGATATGAAAAATATGCTAGAGACATTAGATGACAAAGAAAAAATTGATGTCCTTAAAACAAGATTAGTTTTGGTTAATCAACATCTTCTATTTGAAAGGTATTCAAGATTAATGTATTTAGAAAGAATTAAATGTTTATATAATCGACTTTTAAGAGAAAAAAATAAAAATAAATATTTAAAATGTTTAGAATTGACAAATAAATCACTTGTTGCCGAGGTTAACAATGCAAATCAATCTATCACTGAAGTGCAACTTGAAACACAAAAAGAAATTGACAAACAAAATGAGGAAATTGTTTTATGGAGAGATAAATTAGCTATTGTTATGAAAGAGAATGGTGAATTAAAAATGTGCATCGAAAAATTAAAAAGAAATAGTGGCCATATTCAGACAAATGATTTTTGTGAAATTGAGACAAACTACTTAGTTGTTATTCGTGATCTTGAAAATGAAAATGAGTTGTTGAAGGATGAGATTAATAATCTTAAGAATATCGAAAAATCATTAAATGAATGTACTATTCTAAATTCACAATTAATTGAAAAAATAAATATACTAAAACTAAAAAATGAAGCATTATATCAAGAATCAAAAGAACAATGTGGGAAAGCTCAAGTTGAATCTCTTGGAAGTACCCTTTTATGTAAGGAAGACGAATTAATTAGAATGCAACAACAATTGAATAACTCAAGAAAAGAGTTTAAATTGTTAGCACAAAAGTACAAACAACTAGAACAAACATTATCTTTAGAAATTCATAAAAATAAGGAAATAAAAATTCTAATGGCTAGGCAAGCCAAAGCAAATTCGAAATTCATAGAAACACTAAACGAAAGATACAAAACAATTTCTGTTTTAAATGATAAGCAAACAGATTATATAAAAGTACTTCTTGGAATAATTGAAAAAAATAATAAACGTATACCAACGACAAGTGAAAGTAATAATCAAGAATTGTTAGGTATATTTGAAGGTAGTATTTCATCCGATTTACCGCAATTTAGCCAGGAAAATTTACGTGATAGTAATCTCCTTCCAGAGTTAATAAAAAACAATGCTGCTGTTCAGAGGTACCTACAATCTCGGGGCTCGGGTAGGAATAGTTGGAATAACTCCGAGCAAAATAAAAGCCTTAATATAAATAGAAGAAGATATGATAGTCAAGCGGAGTATTCCTCATAATTTACCTATTTATAAACAAATCACTTTTATTTTGTTAAAAGACACGAAAATATTTTTGCAAATTTTACGCAAATAAATATTTATAAATAACTCTTATAAACTAAAATATCAAATATATCAAAAAATTATCATTGTGTAACATTTTGTGTAAAGTAAAAATGAATGTTAAATAACAGAAATTTATTATTATATATAACATTAATAATAATGAAATTTTAAATCTAATGTAATAATAAAAGTTAACAAAAATTAAATTTATTCTATATGAGTAAATTTTTCATCGTCCTTAACGTTGGTTCTTTTGTCAATATGATTCAAATATTTTAATGTCCTACTTGCTAGAAAAGTTGATATACCAAAAGCAATAATTGTTTTAAATGACGTTGATAATCTATAAAAAAAGTGCATATGTTAGTTAAACATTTTATTGTGTAATAATATAAACTTACTTCTTGGGGATAAATGGTTTTACGAAAATAGCCAATAAAATAGTACCAAAATTATAAATAACAGATGAAAAAACACTGTACTCTACACGATGCCATTTAGATGTTTGATATAGATGTGGTCTAAAGAAGACAAAGAACCCACTACCAATAAGTGATGTTGCCATCAATGATTTTGATGCAAAAACATCCCACTCATTACACATATTTCTTAATAAACCAGGTGAAAAGATATTTGCCGTGAAAAGTCCATGAGCAGCAACTCCTGTTAACGGAATATAGTATGACAATACATTGGTAATATTAATTGGTCTTGAGAGCCATCTTGTCAAACTACTTTGCGCTCGCATAATTATATATATGAGGAGATAAAAAAATAGTTAAAATACTAAAAATGACTGATTAATATTAAGTATCTAATTATATGATGGTTAACGATAAACAATCAAAAAGTAAAGAAGAAGAGTAAAAATGAAAAGAAAAATGATTTTACTATCTACTAAAACATGTATAAATTAAAATGTAACATTCTATACATCATATAGTCAATGAGTGTACATATCTATGAATTAATACATGACGAAATTAAGGTATTTTACTACACAATGGCGACATATATATATATAAGACGCGTCATACCACAAAAGTATTATTTTTGAACTCTAAATATAATATGTGTATCGTGCTAAGAAGTATAAACAAAAATCAAAATTATTATATACTTTTAAAATAAATATATATGTCAAAATTTATTTCTTAAGATAAAAATAGAATATTTATTGTACATACTAATAATGTTAATTTACTTAAAGCATTAAATGAATAACAACCGTATAAATATTAATAATTATAGTATCTTTATTTAAACAATTTAAAAATACCATTGCACTTTCCTAAAACTCTATACATACATTTGATTCATATTATAAATAAAAATAAAATGTTTTTTATTTTAGCACATTATTAAATTTCTAACACAAATAAAATTGGTTGAATTTCTTGCTTAAAGCAATTTTTATATATTTGCTTTATCAAAATGATTAGTATCAAAAAATGTTTGGTATTTTAAAGTAAAAGAATTATTTATTAAAATATTTTAGAAATGTCTTTCAGATATTATTTCAAAACATGTTTTTCTATAATGTAAAATTTAATCCTCCTCAAATACTATGATTAGAGAATATTTTATTGTTTAATTAAAAAGGAAATTTATTTTAAATAATTTTATTTAAATGAATTTCGTTATATAGCTATTAAAAAAAGTATTGTGTTGAGAAATTTTTGAAGCATAAACTTGTTCATATAATTTTTATGTAAATAAAATATTTTTATTTTATTGTTACTTCATAATTATTGAATTCAGTGATAAAAAATGTAAAAAATATGTTGAGAATACACGTTTTAAGTGTATCATCATTTTGTTATAAATGAAATAATTAAAATATTACGTTTCAATTGAGATATCAATGATAACAATTTAACCGACATATTTGCTTCCTACATGACATTCATTTATTTATTTTCGTTTTCTTAGTGCCATTTGAAAAAACCATTGACTTTTGGAGGGACACAATTATTCTTTTCGAATATTATTATAGATTTTAAGTATACCAATTTTGTAAGCCCAGTTACGTTGCAAAGAATCATGTTTAAAACTAATCTTTGAAACGTCTTGAGCAACAAAACGAGCCTTTAAAATAACTGTATTCAGTCAAATAACTACACTTGGTAAATTAATTATGTAATATAATTATGTAACAACTTTCTTTTGCAGATGTAATTTTGCATAATTCTAAAGTAATATAATGACAATTTCTTATCTTTTAATTTACAGCTAACAACAACAAAAGCATTATTATGTCTACAGGAAATAAATATTCATTCATATTCACAATGAAAACAATGCTTTATTTGTGGCGCTGGAAAAAATCGCAAAGAACCATTGGAAAATTCTTTGCGACTAACCAGGCCGTAAATAAAACATAGCTAACTTGAGAATATTGGACATAATATCCTGCAAAAATTTCTATAAATTAAAAGGAAATTATTTTCGTGGCCTGGATTTGGTCGCAAATAAGATATTTTTTTCATGAGTAAAAAGACATATTTGCAAACCACTCCAACCACAAAAATAGCATCGTTATTTTTACATTGAAAAATAATATTTACTGACTAAGAATCTCGTGGCCTGGATTCGGTCGCAAATATGGTTCATATTGTCGTATTTGCTGATCGATCCAACCACGAGATATATATGTTAAATTCCTATGAACACATTATTTCATTATCATTTTGATTTCGTGGCCTGGATTCGGTCGCAAAGATAAGGTAATTTATATATTTGCAAACTGACCCAACCACGAAAACAAAATTAACACAGCCTTAAAAATCCCCATGATGCTTGTAAAATTGCCATTATACATTTACAGAATAGAGCCTGAAAAAATGAATTAAACATGCCATATACATTATATACCTTCGTGGCCTGGATTCGGTCGCAAAGACAATTGTTCACTATGTATTTGCTGAACGATCCAACCACAAAGATATACAAAATATTGAAAAAAAAACCAACGATGTTAGATGTTACGTGGCCTGGATTTGGTCGCAAAAATACGTGAATATTATGTTTGCAACTATCCAGTCCATGAAACATGAAACAAAAAAAGGTGTGACAAAATCAAATGTGAAAACACGATTATATTCCCGTAGTTTGGATACAGTCGCAAAAATGTTATAACACTTTTTGCTGATCGATCCAACTGCGAAAACTAATAATGCATATATACTTTTTAAACAATATTATCATTTACAACAACCCCTATCTCGCTTTCTCTCTTACTCATCTATATATAGTATAATACTTTGAATTTCGTGGCCTGGATTCGGTCGCAAATATGCAATAAAAAGCATGTTTGCAGAAGGATCCAAGCCACAAAATAAAAAATATTATGAGAGAGGGGGGATGATTTAGGTACATATGACGACAAAGACAACACCACTAACTCTCGATAAAAATGCTCGCACCACTATAACGCCAAATCCATAAATCAATAAATGACACACTAAGATTACTAAAGATGCAATTTTAAATAACCTTTACAATAAAAAAAAATCAAAATGCATAAATAGTGAAGTTATTTTAAATAAAAATGTACTATTTTAAAACTATCATTTTATTCAATAAAATACATCTACAATTTAAAAGACTAATTTAAACTATAATAACTTTGCTTTTTTATAGTCAATCCATTAACAAACCAACGAGGAAGGATATGCCCACCACCAGTAATATTAATATTATAACATATAGTTGGGGTATAGAAATGAGAGAGAGTTACAAGTTTTATAAGAAAAGGACAGACAATGACGACATACATATATATATATTATATATTTCTATGGTTACGAAATGACATATAAGTTAGACAGGAAAATTTATATATAAACATTATATGTGTATACGTCACCAACCATTGAACATTTAAATAAAGAAAAAGTAAAAACTGACGATAAGGTCCACATTACAGCTGCTTTTAAATGCATTTTTGCGACCTCAACTAATCTTATAATAGACCTGCCCACAAACATATAGAGATACTGCCATCAAATGGCAAGCCTATCGTTTTTATCAAACCAAGCATTATATTTATACAAGTTGGCGGTCTTTTGTCTAGAAAATATAAATGCAAATGTCAGTGGTATAAATTTTAAGAAGATTTTTAATGTCTAAGAAACATTAATTTTTGACGAATAAATTATATGATAATAGCAAAAAAAAACAGATAGTTACGAAATATTGGTTAAAATAACCTATTTTAAAAATTATGAAAAAATTATATTGCGAGAAGGTATAGATTGATTTTGACAGAGAAAGAAAGAAACAAATATGATAATATAAATTAAACATAATAATGTATATATGCAATATTATAAGTACATTATTAGACAGAAGGAAAACGATTAATAATTATTTAAAATGTATATAAAAAAAGAGTTGATTATTTTAGTTTGAAGAGGAATAGTTGAAATTATAAATTAACAGTTGAGAGGAATTATAATCACATTATAATATAATTGTCATCATTTATCTTAATACTTCATTTCTATTACACTACATTTATTTTATCATTAAGTATAATAATTTTTACATTTAGTGATTGATATTTGAAAGAAGAAAAAGATAGATAGATAAAAAGATAGAAATATTGGTGTTGATTAGGTTTTTAGATAAAAAAGAAATTTATCAAAGAAAATTTTTACCTTTAATTTATATGAAGGTATATATTAAGCAAATTTATAGATAAAACATTATTAAAATTATATATTTCATACATATATACATATCAATATATTTATATATACTTTTTTTTATAAATATTATACTCTACTGGTCAACGTCTATCGTCGATCGGATGGTTTGATAAAATTTTCTTAACAACATACACATACTTAGAATATATCAAGACATTTTACTAAAAATTAATTAAGTTAAAAGTTGACAAAAATTTTAACTTGATTTTGATATAGTAATTTAAGATTACAATCAAATTAAATGAAAAAGGAGTAGATAGTTAGAATGAAATGAAAAATCTTTTTTATACAATTTTGTATAGTTACTAAAAGTATTTAAAAATGAAAATAAAAAATTTTATCTTGTATATTTAAATTTTACTACTAGAAGAAAAAGTTGATTAATTTACCACTATATATATTTAGTGATTGTAAATAATGTTTATTGTTAGTTAACAAATACGATTTCTTTTAAACATACGTTTTTTATGTTCTTTTTTTCCCTATTTAAATCTAATAAAATTTAACTTTCCTTTAATTAATCTATTTTAGAATAACAAAATCAAGTTTTTTCTAACTTTTTTTTTCAACAAAATAGTCAGAATAGTATAAAACTTCATAAATTTACAAAAAAAGAACTGTTGAGTGTATGATAACGATCAAAATTTGATTGACAGTTAATTTTTTAGATTGATAGATTTTTACATAAAACACATCTTTACGTTAATTAAAATGCTTATAGATATTTCTTTGTTTAAAGTATTTTTTTAGGCAGTTTTTATATCTATATCTTAAGGCGTATCTTAGCGTGTTTCTAAAAACATCTGCGCTTTTTTGTTGTCAAGTTGCTGTCAATAAGGAAATCTAATAAAGAGAACCTGAAGATATGATGATAGAAAAATAATAAAATGTGATGATGTCAAGTGGAGTAGTGTTTGAATCTAAAAATGTAATTTTCTCCTCCTTTATTTCAAGTGTATATAAATCAGGCTAAAAGTAAAAATTCATTTGAAGAATGCTTTTATATGTACACTTTTTAATTTAATTCACCCTATATCAATAGAGTATTATGTGTTTATAATATGAAATCTACAAATGGGTATGTTTTTCGTTCAAGATAGATTTAGAAAAAATCTTGCACGATTTACATACTCACATGTTAATTTCATTTTTCTTTTAGCAATCAAAGGCATCGCAAATTTTTGTTTATGGTAAAATAAATAAAATACATATAAACTTTTACAATCTTTTGCAATATTTCTTTACAATATAATTTCAAAATTGTATTTTTTTTTTAATTTTAAATAAAACGTTTTGCTTAGTATAATAAATTAAAAAGAGAAAAAAATTATTTAAAAAATAATCGATGAAAGAATAAAATCAAGTAAAAGTATTATGTATATTATGATTGACATATTAAATACAAATGTTTTTACACCTTCAATATACCCCATTACTCAGAAATAAAATGTATTTAAAGGAAAAAAGTATTGTAGATAATATTTGGAAATTCTAAATAAAAACGTATAATTTATTGGTCTGAAAATGTTAAATGAATTTGATTTTTTAAGCATTTTTTTTACATTTTTACTGTCATTCAGGAAATGCGGAAAAGGTATTCTAAAATATAAAAGTATTTAAAGTTAATTATATATAACCTTATAAATTAAACTTTGAAATTTACATTTCTTACAATTAATATATTTGTTATCATATCACAATAATAATCTCTACATTAATTAATATTTTTTCAAACAATAAATTTTTTTACAATAAAATTGATCAAGCGTCTCCTTGATTGGAAATGATACTCATTTTCAGTTCAGTTGATGTTGCCTGTATAAAATTATCACTTATTTTTTCACCATCCACAACAATGGGACAATCATTGGATTGCGACTCAAATCTAAATGAATCAACTTTAATAGTATTTACAAATGGATGATTATGGTGTTTTCCATGTTCAATGTCCATTAAAAAATTTACTAATGCTTTTCTTGATGGTAAATCTTTATGGAGGCAATATGTTAAATAAATATTAGGATCATCTAATTTTGCAAGTGGCATAAAAAAACCATCTCTACTAATATGTGATATTGTAACAGCATAAATAAATATAAATTCATCATCAATTAAATTCCACGATCCTGGGAGTTCCTCATGAATTGGTGGGATATTTTTATTTATATGGTAATCTTTAAGATCATTAATCTTTTGATGAATCTCATCTTCATAATCCGTTTGGGAATCAACATTTTCAGAATTATCTTCTTTTAAATATACTGGTTTTTTTACATCATTTGAAGATTGATAATTTGCTTTTGAACTTCTTCTTGCATACCATAGCCTTCCTTTATATGACGGTATTTTAACAATTTTAATTAGAGATTCAAAGAAAAATCTGTTTGACCCAAGTGTTTTCCTCCACCTTTCACTATCAATGTCTATAAAAATTTTTTATCAATGTTATTAGTATTAATTATATATACATACCAATATTAGCTAATAAACCCCATCCAATTGATAAAAAAGCTGTATAATGATTATGTTCAGTCTCAACATGCATAAGATTGACATAAGAAGAAACTGCTTTGGGACTACTAATAATTTCAACAGCCTGTTTTTGAAAACTTTTTTTACTAAGTGATAAATTATTTGCATAAAATATGGATGACAATAAACCATTTCCTGATCCAGTTGGAACAACACCAATAGGTAATTTATTAAGAATTTCATTTTTATCATTTCTTTGACATACACCGTTAACCCATTCAAAAACTAAACCGTCACCTGACATAATAATAACAGCCTTATAGTTATGCAAATTTTTTTTATTCTTAGCAATCTCCAAACAATGATTTTTTCCTTCTGTAACAATACAAAAAAAATTATGAATAAATGCTAATGGAAGGAAAGTATAACAACAATACCTGTTTTTATCAATTCAAAGTTTATGTTACTTTTCTTTAATGCGGGTAATAATTTAGAATGAAAATTGTTTAGTGATTTTCCAGAACCTGAATTTGGATTTAAAAATATCAAAACATTGTTTTCACAATCTCTTGGTACGTTAACTGAAATAAACGTTTAATATGATCATAACAATTTAAAAAAATGGCTAATATAAAACTTACTTCCTGTAGTTAAATTATCATTTATTGTAGTGTGATCACAACAACAAAATATTTTTTTTAACATTATTTAAAGTAGTAATCTAAAGGAATAACTTAATATTTAATACAAAAACTGATTAATAATTTAAGCATGTGAAATGTATGATTAAAATTTCCGTTAGGCGTCACAATCATCTTAACTGTATGTTTAACAAATATAATGTATGACATTAGAAATAATCATTAGCATTTTTAATGATTGTATAATGCTTGTAAAAATTATAGTATCTATGATTAGATATTAATTAAATTTTCTAACAACAATTAGAATGTCTTCTTTATTTTTTGTAAGAGTGATTTGAAAACTTTGTGAGAGAAATTTCTTTATTAACAAGTTTTGTTTATTTAATGCTATTTTCTTTGTAAATATACATAACAATACCTTGAATATAATGAATCACTTTAAAAATAACCTTTTAGCAATTTGTCTATTTGTACAAATACTTAAACTTATCATTTTTATATTTACAATGAAATTATTAATACATATACCTTACTATGATTGCTTCTTAGAGATGTTCTTCCTAAAATTAGTCAAATATAATTATTATAGCAGATGATAATGGATGTATTATTTTATTATATGAATATATTAATGAAAAACATTAGGCAAAACGCATAATATTATATATATTTTAATTTTTCCAATTTTTTTATACAGTGTTTGTTTTATTTTTTGTACAAAAAAAAGATCATACGTTAATAATTTCATACAATTGTCAAATACACAAAGATCTATGACACTGTAACACCATTCGATTTTCCACGCAGCATTCGGACAAAAAGAAAAAATTTTTCCTTTTAGCTACACTTGCCGTAAAAAGCTACTGATGCCCCACAAATATCTCTTCGATAAATTTAAATGTCTTAAACGTTTTTTCAAGTTGGAAATAAATTAATAAAAAATATCTAATAAAATGGACGTCAATACAATGTTATAAAAAAACAAATTAAAGTTTAATTAGTTTCAAGTTTAAATTAATTAAAATTTGTTTATATTTCATTAATTTGTTAAGGTAGTTGATTGAAAATATTTTAATTAATCTAATAAATTAGAACTTTGCCAAATGCGAATAATATCATTAATTAATTTTTAAAAATGTTATGATTAGTTTAAAATCTTTATTTTGTACTTTTAAGAAAAGTAAAATCAAATATCACCTTGCTAAGATATTTTTAATAAACCAGTCGGTGACCACGCTTTCATCTGGCTTTATTTAAACTTATAATACATTTAGTCTTTGTTTCATAGTTATTGGTCATTTAATATTAGTTAGTTATCTGGTTAATTAATTACAACCAATAAAAGGTAAGAGTGTATTTATTTGATAAAAATCAAGGTATTTATACAATAACAAATTTGATGGCAAGCATATAGCTTGTAATTATATACATACGAAACACTCTTAATTTTTATTCTTTATAACTAATCATCACTCTTTGATTTATAATTGTGTTCGCTTTTTATCAATCTATAGAGTATTCGATTCCTCCCTTATTCATCAATTTCAACTTTTAAATGTAATATTAAACATCAAATTTCGCTAACTTTGAGGAAAGTTAATCGAAAACAAAATCATTTAAAAAGGACATTAAAAAGATGTGTTTAAGAACAACTTTACTAATTATAATCTGATTTCTACAAATATCTTCATCTCTTTCCCTAAAATTAGAAAAAATGTATCTTTGACTATTCAATCACTAAAATAAATTAAATTTGAAATTAATTATGATGAAAAAAAATTGATTTTTTTACTATGGAAAAATCTTAAAATTTTAACGACAAAAACGATTTTGTTTCTTTAATAATTAATTTAATATTGATGATGTTCTTATAAAATTAAGATATTTTAAAAAATAGATATAAAATGATTTTTCACAATTAAAAAGATTATATTACTTACTCTTCTTATAAGAAAGTCACATGAATTTTAATTTAAAAAAAGTACCTAAGTGTAAAGGTCTATAACATTACTTGTAATAAGTATTTCAAAACAAGACCTATGACAGAAAATTTCAATCTTCTTTATTACAAAATGACTATTATATAAGATCTTTACGCTTAGAAAAATAAAGTTATTAATGCTCAAAAATTTGAAGATATTTCTAATCTCTACATATACATATAATATTGAGTTTACTCAAATTTATTAACCATACTGCAAAAATATGGTACAAAATTATGTCCGTCACGCGGACTTTTATAGAACACATGACACATATTGTTAATATCTTTGGTACTGATCTGAAATCAAAATGTTTTTCAGTGTTCCAGCTTTGTGTGTACTTTTTTGTTAATACTGATTTAATCATTCCATATGAATTGTTTTAAATTTTATGTTGGTGAATAATTGTTCTGCTTAAATAATAATTATATTTTACAACTTTAAAAAAATCATAAATTATAAAAATTTAAAGGAGAAATTTAAAATGAAAGAGTATTAATACTTTCATCGTCTGGAACAATAAAAATATTCTTATTTTAATTAAAAACTTTTTTAAATATCTAAACACTATGAGATGGGTTCAATTATAATATATATATTCTTATCATTTGATAAAATAATAAATATCTTTGGTAAACTAGAAAAGGGCATTTTCTTTTTACACATTCATTTCCTGTAATTTATCCAATAAATGAACCTTTTATATATACATTTAACATAACTTAAATATATTCATTTGAATAAAAATATTGTTTCAGCCACCAATTGAACCTTTCTATTTCCTTTGATTTTTATTGTTATTTTATTTCAAGTGATGTTTAATAGAATAATTATATTAGAAGATTGGGTAAAATATTATTATAAGTTAAAAAATATCATATTTACGATAATGATCATTATTATGGTGTAATAAATGAAGTTAAAAAATGAAAAACTTTTTAATGTTATTAATATTTTAAACTTAGATTATTTTTAATTACTTCTCTCCAGTACATTTTGAAGAATTTTGTCCATAAAAATTGGATGAGAAAAAAAATTATGTAAGAAAACATATATATAAATATATATCTTTTTAACTCTATGAATACTTTTCTCATCATTGCTAATTATAGTTTTTTGGTACGTCCCATTTACTATTTTTACATTTAAGCAGTTCATTTTCATACATCACTATTCATAAACCATTTTGATGTTTTATTTTATAATGTACATATAATATACCCGAAAACACAATTCAAAATTTTAATTGAAAAAAATGTTTTTTTTTACTGTATATGCATCTTAGTTTTAATATTTAAAAAAATTTTTTTTGTTAACAAAATTAATATGGAAAATAACGTTGTAATTTAAAAAAATTTTTTTTACTCAAATATTATTTTAATGCACTTGATACTTTATTAGATTGAAATATCCCTGTTATGATAAGATAGATGCCTTAAAAATATAAGCATCTTGAAGTTTAATATTTCAACGTAAAAAAATAAGAAGAACATCTATAGTCATTTTTTAAATGAAAAAAACTCATCATAATATTATATTTAAAAATGTTTTGGAACTTTACTTTTTTTCCTATTTATATGATATAAAGAAAAAAAATTTATTTCCAATATTTGTTGTACTGTTCTGTAATTTTTTTCTATTAAAATAAGGTTCCATTTAAATTATGCCAATTAGTTTCTCTTTTAAGTATCACAAGATTATACTCACATAATTTCCCATTAAATTATTCCTTTAATAAAAAACCAAAAATTTTTGCTATGATTGCATTTATTTTTTCATTACAATACTTTACATAACAAATTATAGAGATTTTTTTTTATAGGAAAATATTAATAATTTAGGTACATAGATTGTTAAATTGAAGTATCTTTTTTATTTATTACAGAAATATGCATAGACATTGTGTAATTACTTTTTTTATTATTGAAGATGCTATTTGCTAATTTAAAAAATTTTTATGAAATTTAAGAGGAGAATTTTAATTGGGTATCCTATTTGATTAATTTTATTGATCATGTTAAATGATAAAAAAAATTACATTATCCATAAAAAGTATTTTTTAATTATCTATTAGCTTTCCAATCAACATTTTTTTATGAAATAATATGTGTGGAGAAAACTTTATTAAATATCTTCTATAATTAAGTTTTCAATTAAATTATCTACGCTTCCCAAGATGATGTAACTTTTTAAATGAAGTAAGAAAATACTTTGGTTTAAATATGATTTTAGAAATAGTAGACTTAAATGGCTAAATTTCCTTTGATATATATATATTTTTTTATGTTCAAAAGTATATATTTAAAAATTTTAATTAATTATAAAGAAAAATTGACTTTGTTAAGGGAACATTATTTTGGCTTATATAGTTGACAACTCAAATTTCAATATTTTAACTATTTATAAAAATACAAAAAAATATCCATAAAGATATGACTTTATAATTTTTTTAGAATTGATTTCTTATCTCTAAATAAATGCTCATTCAATCATTGGTTTTGACATTTTCCAAAAGACTATAGATGTTCTTCATTCTTTTGAACATCATCTTTTTTATAACTATAACTAAGCTAACTTTATTAACAAACAATTCATCTTTGTTAAAAAAGTTTCTTCCCCAATATTTTTATGATAATTTTTAAGAAATATAAGTGTGTATATATGTAACAAAAGTTTGTAACATTTCAAACTTTTAAAATTTCTTTTTGATTACATATAATTTTACAAACAAAATTAACAAAAATATTATTAAAAAAGAATGGTAATGTGTCTAGTTTCAATATTTTTTAGTTCATAGAATTTTATTAAAGTACTATAAATATCCTATTGAGATTCGAAAAAAAATCTCTCTCCACTGTATTGAATAAGATATACTGTAATCAAATGCAAACTAAAAAAATTAAATATATTTTTATATTGTTAATCTAAAAATATTAAAAAGTAAGTAAGCCTGACTAAACACCATTTAGCAATGTTTCTTCAGCATTACTTTAAAATTGTATTAACTATTATGTACTTATAATAATATATATTTGCAATTTTAATAATTAGTTTTATTTTTCAAATATTTTAGTTTTATTAAATGTATTTTATTAAGATGGCAATCTTTTCATGTCATTTTTTTTTCGTTGATTTTTTTTTTCATTTGATTTATTGAAGTTATATAAATTTTTCCAAGACTTCTTCAAATTAAACTTATAAATACTTTATTGTAACTTTTTTCCTTTTAGTAAAATTAAACTCTAAGATATGTAGATTTTTGGTTCATATTTAAGTTGGATGAGAAATATGCTCTTTCTATTCAGTTACCTAATAAATAAGGGGCTTATAAATATGTTAAAGGTTAACAAAATGTTATGTTTTATTTTTGTTAGGTGGTTATTGAACAATAAAAAATTATAATTAATGTTTTTAAGCTAGATTTTATTAAAATATACATTATATCTTTTTGTTTGAAGTAGATGAATATTTTCTGATTAATTTTATTACGTTAATAAAAGATTTTATCCAAAAAAAATTTTTAAAATAAGATATATATATATATATTAATACTTTTTTGCCTTTGGTTTAAAAAGATATTAGAGAAAGATTAAAGCTTTAATAATATAACCAGAAAACTTTATCAATTTAAATAAAGAAAATTGGATGATATTTTATCATTAATATTTTATAAAAATAATAAGACAGTTAATAATATAAAATTATTATCTATTTGATTATTATGCACCTCTTAAGTTTATTATATAATACTTCTTTATTTATATCATAACTAAATATATTTTAGATAAAAAGTTTTTGACTCAAAAATATTATTTTTATGAAGGATAAATTTTTACAAAATTTAATCCATTTTTATTATATTTTCCTTTATAAAATTTACGTATACTTCTAAAAATATATATGTATTTATATATTTTACAATTGTTCTATTAATTTGATGAACAATTTTTTATCAAAATAATATAAACTTAGTAAAAGTGCATTTTAGAACAACATATGATAATTTTAAAGAAAATAAATTATATTACAAAGGTTTTCTACTGGTAAAAGATAACCATATTTTTAAAGTTTTAGATATTATTGAAAAAAATTTTGAAAATTGCCTACTAAAGTTATGATTAAAGTTTTTTATTAATACAAAAAAAATGTTATATGATTATTGTGGTTTAAATTTAATAAGTGTGAAAAAATGTTCTTTGTCCTAATATCTATATAATATATTAAAAAAATAACGAATTTTATCAAATAGCGTATTTAATAGTTCTTTCATCATTCTATAAATAATAATATTTTGTTAAACAAAACTACAAAAAATAAATATACATATTTTTAGATGAATGATTCAATTGTTATTGATACATCATTACCATACTGTAATATATGCCTTCCATCAACTGATCCTAAGTATCAGGTTAGTTTTTATCAATATGTACAAACAATGTATAATTTTGATTAAAGGCATATAATATAGCAGTATCAGGAGTATTACTTGCATTTGTTGGTGTAATAGGATTTTTTGGAAATATTTTAGTAATTCGTGTATATACTACACCTAGTATGCGAAAATACAGTTCAAATATATACTTAGCTGCTCTAGGAACATCAGATCTTTTAATGATATGTACAGCAATGTTTTTATTTGTCCTTGAATCCTGGAGGCATCATTCACATCCTTTTGTCGCATACATTTACGGGTTTGGTGCACCCTACATATTTCCATTAGGAGCAATATTTCAAACAACATCGGTATATTTTTGTGTAGCTGCTGCTGTTGATTGTTTTATTCATGTTGTATTGCCTAAAAAAATTGGTGATAAATGTTGCACAACATTGTAAGTTGTACTTTTTTATTTTTTTTAATTATTAATTTAGAATTGCTGAGAGAGTTGTTATAGTTATAACAATATTATGTATTTTATATAATCTTCCACACTTTTTTGAACTGCAATCAGTCTTATGTATTGATACAAGATATGAAACAAATAATTTACAAATATGCCCAACAGACTTTAGAACAAATGAAATTTATTATACAATATATTATACTTTTCTTTATACATCATTTATGGCAGTTGGGCCATTAGTTGTTTTAGTAATCCTTAATATTTGTGTTGTAGTATCAGTATGTTCCAAAAGTAATACAATAGAGGAGGGGGAAGTTGAAGAGGAGGATGGAACGATAAGCCTAATATTAGTTGTCTTCTTTTTTATTTTTTGTAATTTTATAGCACTTGTTGTTAATTTTCTTGAATTAATCTTCCAACAACAGCTTGAAGCAACAATGGCATATTTGATTGATATGTCTAATCTTTTGGTTGTTATTAATTGTACTGCAAATTTCTTTGTTTACCTTATCTTTTCACCAGCTTTCAAAAGGACACTAAAAGAATTAATATTTCCAAATAAAGGTTCAAAAGATGAAGAAGAAATCTGGAAGGAGAGTTGTGAAAATGGTAGTAGTCTTCAAAATATTCTTGATTAAAAGAATTGAGTACAAAATTAATAACTAATAAACTTTTAGAGTACATAACAGACGAAAAATTAGAAAGGAAATATTTTTATTACAAACTAACCATTTCTTAAAAAATCTCAACAATTAACTAAACAATAAAATAAATATATACTTTTTTTATTATTATCTTTAAAATAAAACATTTGCAACAAATATAATATATATTTAATATCTCTCTTTTTAATTTTGAGATCATCCAATATAAATGAAAAAATTTTGTAAATTTGATAATGAATGGTAAATGAAAGGTACAGGTTACTGAGTATAGTACAAGTTTTTTAAAAAAAATAAGTAAAATAATATTACTTTTACCAGTTTTAAACTTTAATGTATAAAAAAATATAATTTTTTTTAAATATCTTCTTGCGATTACCACATCTATATTTAAAAAAGTCATAATTAATACCATAATTCAGGCCAGAGAAATAATGCTAAATCAAGAGCAATCATTAAAAGGTAAAAGGTTAATGACACATGCTCCAATCTTCGTATCACTCTCTCCCAGTGTGGGGGTAATAAATTCCTTTGTTGCATTTTACTTTTAAGATCAATAAATTCACGCATTAAAGCTATTAATAAATCAATCTTTTGGAGATCCATATTTGATGGTTCCGATAATTGTTCAGGATGAGCTGCTGCAGCAGTAATATTATTATTATCAGCTTGTCCACCACTTTTCATTAAACGATCCTCAAAACTTTCACTATTTGGTGGAATAGGTTGTTGGGAACAATCAACAAAGTTTATCTAAAATGTAATTTCATTATGAAATCGGAAATAAATTAATTAACATACATCTGTTGGAATTAATTTTCTAAATATTGTACTATCAAGGGAGGAATGTCGACTTTCAAGTTTAATATTTTTATTTCTCCCATAATCTTCACCTTTGTTAACTCTTAATGGTTCTGGCACATAACAACAAAACAATTTTTTAGCACTTAAAAATTGTAAATAACATGGTATTGAGTAAAAACTTTGATTTCTTAATGCATATTTTTCAAGATGTACAAAAATTGAGGAGGTACATGTTGCAACACTAATTAGAAATATTAAAGTCATATAATAAATCCCTAGTAAAGGAACATCAGAAAAAGAACCTCTTTGACCAGGAATGGACGCCAGTGAAAATTTCATTTCATCAACTAACATTAATAACATAACAGACATTGATAATAAAGTCATAATTCCAAGACGAAATTTTGATTCCCTCCTTCCAGTTGCATTGATTGGAGCATGAAAACCAATAACAGCAACCAATGAAACTAATGTTGTTGGAAAAACTAAATTGAAGACATAATAAAATGATTGTCTTCTTAATGTTAACATCATTTCAACCATTGAAAATGTCTCATTTCCAATATAACTCATTGTATTTGATGTTATAGTAGCATCTATTAATAACCACTCCTGACTATCATAAAATCCACCAAGAAAGACATCGTGATTTTCAACAATGAATCTAACATACTTCTCTTGATAAGACCATGAACCGCACTATAATTAAAAAATTCGTTTATTATGAAAAATCTTCGCAACAAATTTTTGAGTTACACTACATTTATTTTTCCTTCTTTTAAGAATATTCATACTCAATGATTGATTAAAAATATGCACATAAATGGTTATTTTGAGTAAATATAAATTTTTGTCACTATTAAAAAAATGTTATACATATTTATAATTATACATTGTATTTTTCTTGTTTCCTTAATACATCAATATGGAAAAGAAAAAAAATTTGGACAATGTAAATTATTTGATAAAAAATACCATATATTATTAACAATTTTATTTTTAATAAAACTCTCAAATGCAAACCTTTTTGTACAATTATTTTATATAAACTTTATGTATATAAAGTCCATTTAACTTGAGAATAATAAGGCAAAATTATTTTATATCTTTTTCTTAGGTACCCACCTACACGATAATAGGCGAACAATTTTAAAAGGTATTTTGGCATAATTTTTAGTAGTGTGATTCATAAATTGGTATTTTGGAAAAAAATGTTATTATACTTGTGTAAGGTGGAAGTAAATATAAGAAAATATAGTTGACCTGCCTTAAATTGCCATATATTTTCTTAGTTTAATAGTTAGCTTAAATTTTTCTCAAATATTTTTATATGTACTCATTTTATAAACACGGACATATACCTTTTCATAACTTTAACTTTTTTAAAAAATATTTTAGATTTATTTAATTTGAATATATAAAAGGTTATGGCTTTCATCAATAAATTTATATTTTTTTGTTTAACTTTATTATTTAATTCGTGTTATGCATATCCAAATGATGGCTTAAAATTGGAAAAAAATGACAGCGATATTGATACAATTCAAAGTATTGAGGCTTTGAGTAATCAAATAATTATTAATACATCAAAAGTTGGACCTATAGATATTTTGAAAGTTATAATTGATGTTTATGATTTGGAGAGTAAAAAGTTATTATTCTCTAACTCATATTCTGGAATTCTGTTACTCATCTCTAGAGGTAATTGTATATTTTTCTATATATCTATTTATTAATAATTCTTTTTATAGGAAGATATGTTATTAATTTTTTAAAACCTTATCATTGGTATGGGATTGTATATCAAGTATTTCAAACATCGACGCAAGAATCAAAATATCATATTGAAAAGATTATGGTAAAAACAATTAATGATAAGGCAAAAACCTCATCAAATAAAGGTGGACCCATTATTTTGGATCTCAAAAGTGAACGATCCAAAGTGGAAGAAACACATTTAGTTGTTTTTTCATTAAAATGGAATGAATTAACAACAGATAGAAATGGAATAGACTATGCTAAAGCTAACATAACACTAGAATGTAATAAAAGTTTAAAAAATAAAGAAATTACCTTAAATAAAGATGAAATAGGAAAAAACATTGAAATTAAATTAGATAATGATTTTGGAATTCATGAAGAAAACAATGGATCACATAAATTGATAGCTGTTGTTAAACCAAAGTATTGTCATAAATTATGTTGGAAAGGGATGGTATATTCTAATGTTATGAATCATATATTTGAACGGGAAATTTCATATTATTGTGAAACTTTCAATCCTATCTATACACAAACGGAAGTTCGTGATTATGTTTCTTATAATATTAGTGATGATGGTAAACTTATCATTTTTACAACACAACCAAATGATATTCCAACAACTGAGGAGAAGGATGATATTATTAATGTCAAAGCCATTCAAGTAGCACATCTGGATGTGGGAGATGAAAATTCAACTGAGGTAATGGGAAATGATGAAAAAAATGAGGAAAATTTAATTGATAATGAAGAGGTTAGAAATAGTACTATTGAGAAAGAATTTATGTAAGTTAGTGGCAATAAAGTTATATATTTTTATAATTGATTTAGTGTAACTGGGAAAGATGGTAATAATGTATCACAATTTGAGATCGTAGATTTGGAGGAGAATAGTTATTATGCTGTATCGTATGATTATAAAAAAACACAACCAATTCCTTATCATGATGAACAGTATTTTGTCATTCAAATACCTGATGAAAATTCAACAAAACCCTCATTTCTACCAGTTATAGTAAATGTTTCATTACCTTCAGATGATGAAGATAACTCTAAAAAGGATGATTATCTTAAACCCAAGATAAATTTCTATATCTCTAAGGAGTTTGAGAGACATAGAATATTAGTTGAAATAGAGCCTCTCATTAACGAAAGTAACAATTTTTTACCTATTACATCCTCAACTAATGATACAGTTTTTTGGTTAAACCAACAATCTAATAACCATTCATTTAATGTACCAGATAGTGTAATGAAGTACCTTTGTGGTGTTTGCAAGCTAAATGTCATAATGTGCAACACCTATGATAAATCACAAAATAGCAGGAGATTTAGAAGAAATGAGGAAAATGTTAAAGATTATGGTATCCAAGGTACACAAGTTAGGTATAATGAAAGTATAAGTAATATGTTGTCAGGAAGAGAAAGTCATTTGATGGATATGGCATTTAACGAAACAACAAGTAAATCTTATGAAAACAAAAAAAATTCAAACTTTACGTCATCATTAACAACAACACCAAGTTATGATGAAACTGATGAGAAGGATGATGATGACGACAACAAAGAACCATCTTCAAATGCAAAATTTAACAATTTAACAATGGAGGAGGATGGTGAGGTATTATTTTCAGAAGGCAATGGAAAATGTTCACAATTACAATTATGTTACAAATTACATATTTATTTAAATTCAAAGATGTATGATATGGGAAAAGAATGTCATAATTTGACAAAACTTATTTTAACTAATGGGAAAAATAATATGTACCCCACTAATTTAATGTTTCTTTTTTATCCATTTTATATTATATGCTATTATTATTTTGTTGAAAGAGGGAGCTAAAGTTAATTGTAATGTGATTTAAAAATTTAATACCATATTCTTTTTAAATGTAAAGTAAATATAATATATGTTGCTAATATATTTTTAAAATTAACTTACCATAAAAGAACAATTTTGTGTATCAAATGGGAAATATTTTACATTTATTGGACATAATGCTCTTGATGTTATTGGAACAAACATCCGTATTCGTCCATTATTTTCTACTTGAGCTGTCGCATGTTGGTCGTAATCTGGTGTCCTACCCTGGATACTATGATATAAGTGAAATTCAGGTTTCCATATATTTTTGACAGGAACAAATATTGTTGTTATATTATCAAAATGTGTTATATTCCACTTTAAATATGGATCATACCACCAAACATCAAAATATCCTGAGATTGTAGCAAGATTATTTCTTTGGTCTATATCTACAATTTGATATAAAGAGGCTTTAACATAAACATCTAATCTTTCATTAGGATTAACAACAGGTCTTCGATATGGTTTTGCATGTTTACTATAAAATTATTTATAATTTATTGAGGCTTTTTTTATTTCAATTACCGTATATATGATAATAATCTACTTGTTGGATCATGTAATTCATCATCCTCTTCCTCTTCATATATATTTTTACGGATATCTTTTTTATTACCAACCTCAGCTGCTTTAAATCTATCCTTGTGCTTTGAAACAAAAACTCCTGTAACATATAATAACAGAAAATGAAATGTATTGTGATATTTTTAGATTTATTTCATATTATAAATTATAATTTTAGTTGTTAGTAACAAAGGATATACTTATTATTGTATAACAAAAGTACACATGGAAACGAAAAGAACATTATTGTTATTTATATTATTTTTCAATAGATGAATAAAAACAAAAAAAATTCACAAAATAAAAGGTAATTTAATATTTCACAAATAGTAAAAAAGAATTGAAAGACGAGGACTATAGATTTATAACGATGTACATACAAAAAAGTTGCGATTAAATTTAAATACTATTTTTCTTGATATTGAAGTACAATTATTTTATCATGAAATAACAACGTTATTTATTCTTTAAAAATCTGTGATAGAATAAATTTTACATTACTAGAATCTCTTGAGATTATGATATCTATATCTATGTATAACTAAATTACAAATAGTTATCAAAGGGTGGTCTGGAGGCAAGAAGAAGACCATTTTAACTTTTATTTATATCAATTTTTATACATTTTTATACAATAAAAAGGCAAATGTCGGTAAGAGTTTTACTCATTTATAAAGATGCTATATAGTACATCTTTTATGCATATTTTTAGTTGATAGTATAATATTAATATTTCAATATCTCTTAAAAAGTCTATTAAATTATAATATAGATAACTGTTATAATCTGTGATTATCTGTGATTATGGTCACTTTAACATGAAGGAATAAAAATCACTCATAGAAGAAGCATACAAATCCTAATTTTTTTAGTGTAGATAGATAAAAAACTTGCCATTGATGATTTGAATGAACAATGAAAAATATATTAGAATTAGTAGCACCAACCGCATCTTTTTTTAAATATGTATGTAATATATCTATCTAAAAATATGGAATGTTAAAAATAGGAATACAAAGTATAGTTAAAAAATATAGAATTTTCACATATTGATATATAAGTAAAAATGATAGATCGTATTTTAAATCTTCTTCTTTTTTAAGAGAAAACGTTATTTAAGGTTGAATTGAAATATATATGCAATATCTTTAAAAAGAAGTTATATAAAAATGATAAATGGATAAGGGTAAAAAATTATATTAGTTATATTTAATAGAGTAATTAAGAAAATCGTTATATATTTGAATAACCAGAAAATATCATTAACCTTAAAGAAAATATTGTGTTTCCACGAAGTGGATGAAACTTGTAATAATACCGCCTCTTTTAATATTTTCTTATGTATGTACAGAATAATTAACGTTAAGGGATGTTAAGTTTGGTTCTTTGCTATAACGGCACTCCGTTTCCATAGAGTAAAATATATATAAATAAATTTAAATATATGTTTAAAGGAGAACTAATTTTGTCTTCACTGTATCTTTAAATAAAAAAAAGATTTTTTTCAAAAATTTTATAAAAAAAAGAATAGGAAGTATAATTTATTTAATCTTTCCTTAATCAATTCAGTGTGGTATAAAACAAAAAAGTAAAAATATAAAGAAAAGATATATATGCTAATTCTTTGATAAGATACATTAATTTGTTGATACTTCATATGTGTTACTTCTAACTAATATAATATAATAGACAAAAGATGATATAAACATAAAATTGGCAGTTATATGTATAATATCGAAGATTATTATTGTTTGAGACTTAATATATTATAAATGATTACTCTTATTTTTAATATAGAAAAGATGAGAATATGAAAATGTTATTTTTATTGGTTTTCAAATATGATAATCCTAAACATTTTTATGTCAGTTATTTATGTAATTACCTAAGTTTAAAATCATTAGGTGATTTAACAATTGCTAGTTAAATAATATGTAAAATTAAATGAGGCATATACTTATTTTTCACTTCAATATCTTTTTTTATTATCATGAATGATTGATATTTTAATACTACATCAGCGAAATACAAAATGTCACACAAAATGCAAATACATTTTTTTATATATACTTTCGTTTATATAATATAAGAAATGTCTAAATGATCAAGGGGTAAAAAATTATATAATTGTCATCGGATGTGACAGGGACCAATAAAAAAAGTACATAAAAAGCACATTATTGTTAAAAATAGAAGGTTTATATTAAAAGAATATACTATTCGAAGTTGCCTTCAAAGAAGATAAGAAGCGACAGTCATAAAAATGAGGTTTACTTTTATGGGGACAGAAAACTATAGATAGCATAACTCAAATATTTCTTTAAATATACATGTATATCCATATATAAATATTAAACCGTAAGTCCATAGTTTTAACTACCAAAGATGTATAATAGATAAGAATACATTGTTACTATGTACGCCTCTTCAAAATCCATTGATACTTATAATATTTCAGAGGCAAACATAAACTTACAAGCATTTTTTTTTTCACAAATAAAGACATCTGTTATGACGTTTTTACAAATATACATTATAAAATTTGTATACTTTTAAGCTTTTTCATAATATTAATACTATATCAAGAAGTTTAAATTTAGTTGGGGTAAAAAAAATTAAAAATGAAAGAATTACAGTTGATATTAGAATTTTCAAATAAAAAATATTATTATAAATGTATAGGAAGAAGTTATCAAAGAGAGGAATTGTCATTTTCCTGTGAAAGTGATATATATATTATCACAAAAATTAATTGCTTTTATTTCATAACATTAATAAATGTTTTAATTTTTAATAACTATATCATTACAAAGGTTTTCATGTCTACAGGATAAGAATTTTAAAAAAATATTTTATTTATAGATTTTTATTATTAACTATTTTATATATTTAAAAGAAATTTATTTTTTCAAACGGGATGAAGAAAAATTACAATAATAGTAATAATTTTTTCTGTTGTTGATAAGTCAAAATAAATAATATTAAAGTATTGTTTTGTACATGTCTAAACATCAGATTCATAAAAGTCAAAAAGTTCGCGGAAAGCATTGTTACTCAATAGGACAGATTTAAGTTCATCATCAATATCTGCCATAATATCTGTCAATTGCCTTCTTAATTGTGACTTCTCCTCTTTCATAGTTGGTGATAATGATCTAAAACGGTTACTTATTTTCATAACTAAATCAACAACTTCAACATGATTGTGTTTTGAAAGATTTAATGTAGAAATATTAATGTTTTTCATGATATCATAATACGCTTCAACTAACTGAAGGTTAATATCTTCACATCTTTTAGTAAACCAATTTTTAAATGTTTGCGTTTGAATGAAACGACGATACAATTGTGATATATCTTTTTGTACACCGTATGCCTTTAAAGGATTTTTATGTTGAAGAAGACTTTGAAGAAAATCCTCATCATTAAAATTATTTATTTTTGGTATAGGATTAAAAAGTGAAATATCTTTTCTAAGAGGCATTAATGATGATAAGTACCTAAAAATGGAGTATTTACATGATAATAAGAAAAAATATTATATATTTATAAACAAACCTTTCAAAAGGGAACATAAAACATTCTGTCAGTTCTGTAAAATGTTTTCTTATAATGACATGTTGTGCGTCATCTGGGCGATTTCCTGTTTTAGTAAGTTTTTTAATTAAACTATTGTCATCATTAAGAAAAAATTTGGATGATGAAAAAAATCCTAATTTTGTTTCTAATGCCTTTAATTTAATATTTGTTTTCTTTTTCTTACTTTCGATCTTATTCTCAACATTAATATCTCCTAAACGAAGGAGATGTGGGAAATGCTGCATTGTTTTGTTGAAGTACGGATTTGTGACCCCTAATATTATGCATGGAATTTGTGATGAATTGGTTAATAAATTAAAATCCGGATCATGAATTGTAAAATATGGACGGTAATCACCAGCATATTGTAATGGGTGAATTAATGAAACTAATGCTTCTGTTAATGGTGCACAAATAGCTGGTGATGGAGCCATAACAATTAATGGATCACCTGTAACAACAATCTCCCATAAAGCATTCAAATTTGATGCAATACTACGAAGGTATTTGTATAGGTTAAATTCATGCATTGTATGTAACTTAATTTCTGAATTTTCTCCATTCTCATGGAATGGTGATATAAGATTATACCTTTGTTCAATATCATCTGCTTTTGGTATACGACAATGAATTATCGTATTAAGTAAGGATAACTTTAATATAGCTCCTGGTTCAGGAGCAGGCCAATCATCTAATTGTCTACATGCTACAAATTTATTTAGGATTATGAGTAGGATAAAAAACAACTACTTACCACTTTCAATTGCCAGTTCACCAAATTCAAAGAATGCATTTGAGATAATTTTAACGATGTTGTAATAAAAATTATGAAGAGGGTATGGTGCTAAAATTACAACACTCTTCTGATAATAACCGCGTTTTATATTTGGGTCTTTTTGCTGGCGAAAAACAACATATCCATATAAAAATTGTAAATTAGTTGATAATGCTTGTGGACAATTTTGTGTAAAAAGTTGATGTGTATGAGTATCCCTGTCAAATATTTTATGTAATCTAAAATGGTAACTGGTTTCTTGTGATACAGGACTATGAGAATCGGGCATAGACATATAACAAATATTTGTACTTTCTTCTTTTGTTAAATACGTATCTCCTGGATAGATGAACTAAAAAAGGATATGGGTTTAATAAATAATGAAAATGATAAGAAATTATTTATACCTCAATTCTTTGACCAACTTCTAAGTCAAATGTTACAACACACATAGAATGAATCCATTTATGAAATCTTTCCCAAGGTCTCCTTTCATTTTCTTTCCCCATATGTGATATATGTATGTGACATCAAAAGAGTAGGATTTAAAAAGTTTGATGGAAAAGAGTTAGGAGATTATAACTATTCTTATAACCTAAAAATTTTTAAATTTTACCGAAATATTATATTATTATTGATCGGCACAAGTTTTTAGTAAAAAATATAATAGCATATAATTATATGTTGTTTTTGAATGAAAGAGATATAGAGATGATATAAAAGAAGATATATTACAGAAAAAATAGTGATAATATACATAATGTAAAAAAATTTCTGAAACTAAAGAAATTCATTAATCTATCTTATCCTATCTTTCATGAATATGTTATAATTTCCTTAAAATAAATAAAAATGTATTAAGAGGGGAATGAAACAAAAACGTTTAATACTTTCCAATTATACCACAATGTAAAATTTATACTTTTTTGATAAAAAAAAGTTTTGAATGGGAAAATGGTAGAAATAAAATGACAAACAAAACGATTTGTTTTTAAAAAAGCAAATAAAATACTATATCAGATGGTAATGAAAAAAAATTATAACCTCAAAACATCGTAAAGGTGCACTATATTTATAATATGGAAATTTCGTAACGAAACATTATTCCACAGCAAAAATATAACAATATCTTAAAATATATACTCTCAATGAATTTTCAAACATTTTTGAGATGTTAATGTAACATATTTTTTAATGATTTATATTATTAGTATATTACATATTTTGATTATTAAGGTCATTTAAATTTTAACATGCATCTATAATGTGTATTGTCAAATATCTTTATACATTTATTTTACGTTTTAAATGATATCTTTAAGGAAAAAAGACATTTTCATATAAATATTTTTCAATATTAATTAGAAATTGAACTTTATGATTTTTATTAAAAATGCTAATAAAAAGCAAAATTATATAATTATTAAATTATGGTAAACAGTAGACTTTTTAGAAAATTGATTTACAATATAAAAGTTTTAATGCTTTCATTAAAATAGGAAATAATATTTTATGATATTATATGGATATGCAATCATTATACAACAAACAAAAATTAAATTTAAATATAATAAAAACACATAGTGGTAAATATATTTTTCAAGAAACTATAATAATTCTCTAGATTTAGGGGTAAATTAAAAATAAAGCAGTTAATATATAAGAAAATATGTTGGAATAAGTTAAATATAACATATTTCATAGATTTCTTAATTAGATAACAAATGTGTATGCCTTTATCTGTTAAAAATTTTCTCAACCATTATCTGTATGATATCATGGAGAGTACAATCAAATAAACATTAACTTTAAAATTTAAAAAAAAGTTTAAATATAAAATTTGGAATAAATAGCGTTATATAAAAAAGGACAACAATATACATTGAAACATGAAATATTACCTAAAACAAGATTACATATTATCGTAAATATTTTACTTATTATAGATAAAGAAATGCTTATTCAAGAGAGATAATAGTAAAAAAAGTTATCGTCGACAAGTTTGTTTACCGAAATGTTTTCAATAAATATTAATGAAGATTCCACTAACAGTATGTATAATTTTGGCAGTAACAATGTTTGAAAAGTAACATATGCCTGATGATGTTTCTTGATGACTTTTATTAAATGTCGCATGAATGGGTTAGTTAAAATCATTGAATTTAAATTGGATTATTGGATTTTGGTAGGTTTTGTTTTTCTAAAGCACATTCATAATAGTCAGAAGTTATGTATATAAAAATCTACAAATCTATATTTTGAGAAACATTAATGATACAGATCAAAATTATAACGCAACATATACTGAATCATTGATAACAACAACTCTTCAAATATTTTTATTAGTGTCTGCAACTATTTTAAAGTTTTTTTTTTAAAATGATTTGATTGTTTATGGGACCCCTGTTGTATATTTATAACATTTTATTAGACATCATATACATTTTCTAAAAGTGTATCCAATACGTTAAGGCTCGCCACTCATTTTTATAGTTGACATTAAAGATATCTCCCTCTTGTTCTAAATTTGTATACATATATACCCCCCACCCTACATAAGTTCAAGGTACAAATACAAGGTCAATCATAGTTATACTAGTGAAACATATAAACGATTTTCAACTTTTATTCTTAATCTTGTAACGAAATTTTTTTTTTGTTTGGTGTAAAATCAAAGATAAAATATTTATTATAATGGTTTGTTATTTATTATTTATTCTATGAGAAAAAAATGATGGTTGTAGATTTTAATAGTGCATTAATATTTCTCTCTTAACTTTAGTTTAATAATCATAAATATTTTTTTTTCGTTAGATCAAAACACTATACTTATTTATTTTTACACAACACTAAATATATGATTATGTATATAACAATTCCTAAACATTTGACATTATCAAATTATTTTATTTGGCCATATAATCTATAAATATGATTATTTAATTTGGTTATAATATTTGTATATTCATTTTTATAAAGTTAACAATTTCATGCATAAGCTTTCGTTTATTTTGTAATAAATACTTATTAAGGGTATTGACAGACTCATCCACTTTAGTGAAAAAGTGGATAACCAAGTTTTTCTTGTAACAATATAGAAAATAATTTCTTTTTGGGAAAAATTTGGATGACCACCTTTTATAACAAAGTGTATGAGTTTAGACATACACCTTATTAATGTCAATAGAAAAATATTTTTATGAATCATTCGATTTTTTTGATATCATTGTTTGTTGTTTTAAAAACTTCTATATTTCCTATAAATCATAAATTTTCTATAATTAAAAAAATAAGAAAGTATTTTTTGTAAATATAATTTATTTTAGATAATGCAGACAATTAAGTGTGTTGTTGTTGGTGATGGAGCTGTTGGTAAGACTTGCTTACTCATTTCTTATACAACAAATAAATTTCCATCTGAATATGTTCCAACTGTTTTTGATAATTATGCTGTAACAGTTATGATTGGTGGTGAACCATATACCTTAGGGCTATTTGATACTGCAGGTCAGGAGGATTATGATAGACTTCGTCCTCTATCCTATCCACAGACAGATGTCTTTCTTGTCTGTTTCTCTGTAATTGCTCCAGCATCATTTGAAAATGTCAAGGAAAAGGTTAGAAATTCTTTATTTTATTTTTATTTATAGTCATCATTTTTTATTTTAGTGGGTGCCTGAAATTGCTCATCATTGTGCAAAGACACCATTTTTACTTGTTGGAACTCAAATTGATTTAAGAGAGGATTCTACATGTATTGAGAAACTAGCAAAAAATAGGCAAAAACCCGTAACTTTTGAAATGGGTGAGAAATTAGCGAAAGAATTGAAAGCTGTTAAGTATGTCGAGTGTTCTGCTTTAACTCAAGTAAGTTAATTGTAAACGTTTACATTTTTATTTTTATTTACAATACTAATTATAGAAAGGGTTAAAGAATGTCTTTGATGAGGCAATTATGGCAGCATTGGAACCACCTGCTAAACCCAAGAAAAAGAAATGTAATATTCTTTAACAAAATTATATCTCTTATTTAATCAATACAACGCAACTAACATAAAAAATGCCTTTTGTATCAAAAATTTTTTTTGTTTCCTTTTAAAAAATTTTAATCACTAACAAAAATATTTGGTTTTTATGGTATTTTAATAAGAGGATATATGATATTGTTTTGTATAATTATATTTTGTTATTTTTACATTTTTATACCTGAAAAACCAAACTAAAATAAATATATTTTACGATATATTTAATTGTTCTGTTTTTTAAATAATTATATTGTTTTAGTAGCTTTAATTAGCATTTCTTTCTTTATTCTTTTTTAACTTTAGTCATAAAATAATTATTGAATACTAATGCTGAAGTTGATTTTCTTGCTTTTTTGATTTTTGTTATTGATAAACAGCTTTATAACTTTTGCATTTTTCGTAAATGAGGTTTCACAGTAAAAATCATTTATAATCTTCCGTGTAATATAATGTAAAAACAAAAAAGATATAAAAAAAGAGAATTTAAGTTTATTTTGTTGTAAATATTTATAAAATTCTTTATAAAAAAAGTTTATTAGAAAAAAAAGATTTGTAAACTTTGATAACTTCCAGTGACAAAACCAGTGACACGTTTACCCAATTCAAGAGATGAGTAATCGTATACTTTTAGAAGTCTTATCATCTTTCAAGTGCTTACTATTATAACGTATTGTATTTAGGAGGAAGGTTTTCTAAAAATGAATAATATTAGAACAAATAATAGGTATTAATGGAAGAGAAAGAGATTTATTATAAAATTAAAATAAATATCACATACCTTGTCATCTTGAAGTAGATTTGAATGAAGAAGTTCTAGTATTGATTTAATATTTATATGACTAGTTTTTATAAATGCACCATTTTCATGTATATGATCATATAGAAGTAAAGAACCAACTAGAGATGTTGCATAAAAATTGATTTGTTCAAGATTTGGTTTACTCTCCTCCGTTAGGTATAGGAGCATACCATGACAAATATGTACTATTGATGATAAAGTACTTGTAGTGTTATCAATTGGTAGATCGTTGTGACTTGTGACGAATGCTAATGTTCCAGAGACGATTGATGTAAACATTGGTGAAGATACTGCTAAGAATAGGCATACATTATTTGCTGTTTCCAAATTTAATATTAATTTTGCATCAGAAAAGGGTGATCTCGAGATTATCCTACGATATAAGCTTAAGTCATTTTGTATTGAGGGGGTTGCCAGTTTAATTGCGTCAAATTGGAGAGCAAAACAAAGAATTTTAATAAATTGATAACTTAATGATGCTAATTTTTTAAGTTGATCGTTAGGAGGTAAAGGACCAGAACATAATTCCCATAATAATGGTGATAAAATTGAGTTCAATTTAAGTGAGATATCATAATATCTTTTTATCCTCTCAATATATATACTCATTTCACGTAAAACTTCATTTTGTATGATATCATCATCAACACATGTTATACCTTTTTTAACTAAATGTGATGCACCAGTATTGTATGTTGAGATATCTTCAATTATTTTATCACATTCCTTCAAACAACTATTTAATATTTCATATAGATTTATATCATTTCCACCAATTGGTATGTCATCTAACTTTAAAAATGATTCTAATAAATCATTATCTAATGTTTCCTCAAAATATGTGTTGCTTGGTGATTGACGTAAGACAAACCTCATAACATCACCACATCCGGCACTTCTACTAGCCATTCTCTAAAAATTATTATTATCATTAATAAATACTAAAGACATTATAATTTATTTTAATCGTTCATAAATAAATTATAAATCTATGATCAGCTTTATTATAAATAATAAATGAAAAGTAATATATTATATATAAACATATTTATTAAAAGTTTCCACGTTGAGAAAAAAAAAGCATATATAAGTTTAAAAAAATATTTATACTTTTACGAAGATTGATATATAACTTCAATATATTATAATAAAATAAATTATCTTAAGTTAATTTTTTTATAAACATGACATTATTTTCTACAAATTTATTTTAAAGAATAATAAAAAGTAGTTAATATTTATAATTTGTTGTAACAAAAGCTTAGTAAATGAAATTTTAACGTTAAATTTTATATATAGGAATTCTTTAAAAAGTACATATGATCTTTTTATTCTGATTTATTAATAGTAAAAAATAAAATATAAGTAGAGTTAATCTATTTTTCTTAATTCTTTATTGCAATATATAATATTTAAAGAGATAATACAATATCATTAATTTAGATGGGTCAATTTAAAAATAGTTATATAAATTAAAATTTTAAAATAAAAAATTGTTAAACACTTATTTTTTCACTAATGAGATGGGTGTAAATTTTATCACTATTTGAAAAAACGACTTACTCAGTAAAATAATACATTTTAAAATATATCTATTCTACATTGGGTATTAAAACATGTTAAAAGTTTTTTTCTCTCTTTTTTTCAAAATAAATTACTTAATAAGTTAAATGACATAATAATAATATAAATACCTATAAAAAAAATAAAATTTAGTTGACACATCAAATGATATGAATATTTACTGTTATCAACGAGAGGAGTACGTAAAATAAACTAAAAAATAATGATTCATGATAAAAGTAAACGATGGTATATTTATATATAATAGTTAAATGTCTAACAATAATCAGAATGGAATTAAGTTAATTTTCTGTAATATCTATTCTTTTACCACTAATTGGAGTGATTTGCCACACATTGGTAATTGTCAGAAGTAGTTAGTTTTCCAATTAGCTAATTAAATAAAAATTTTACGTCCAGTAATAATTATATACTTGAATAGAAAATTAATTTCTAAGTAAAAGTTATATGATATATATTATTATAACTTTAGAATGATGTACAATTTTCTGAAATGTATATATTGCAACTTCTACGAGATGATATTGAATAATTAAATATAATTTTTATAGAGAACAAATGATTTAAAAATATTATATATAATTATTTGAAACATATTACAATGTTTCACTTGAATGATTTTTATTAAATTTTTACAATTTAATGAATTATACATTTAATATTTTAAATAGGACATAGTAATATATAAAAAAAATTTTTTTTAAATAAATAAATGAATTTATTATTGATAAAGGAGATTTAAATTTTTGTAGAGATTTTTTATTAATCACTTTTTTTCGTCTTCAAAATATTTAAATGTTGTTGTGTTTTATTGACAAATGACTGTTTATATTAATAATAGACTACCATAAACTAGACATTTATAATTATAAATTTATAATATTATTTAATATTTTTCATGAATAGAAGATAGATATAATCCTGTTTTATCTTTATCTATCACATAAAAAGTATTATTGTATATATGATGAAAATATTGCTTAAACAATACATAAATATTACAACCTACTCATTAAAATGAATAATTTTACAATAACCACCATTAATCATAATTTCAAAAATTGTAATAAGGAAAATATATGGTAAATGTCTTGTGATTTAAAATAATTGTAATGTTAAAAATATATATATAATAAAAAGTGTTGCCTTTTTAATAGAAAATTTTGAAAAAAGAATATACAACAACATTGACTAAGTGTAGCTAATAAAAAAGATAGTCTCTATGCCACTTTTGATGGTAAAAATATTTTTCTACAAGTATTAAATTACACATTTTATAGTACTATTAATTTCTCATTTTTACAATATAAAAGTAACAAGGACTTTTATTAAAGGAAGAAAAAAGATATGACTACAATTTACAAGATTTTTAACACCAGATGCAAAATTTTTTAAAAGAATAGATAATGAAATTTCGGTTTTACACTCTAGAAATAATTATCTGTTCAAATTCATTCTAATACGCAAAATTAAAAATGAATATACAATCAAAATCTCGAAATTTTTTTGAAAATGTGAACAAATTTTGATACAATAAAGATAAGAATTGGAGAGTGGAATGATTTGATATATTTTAAAAGTTAAAATAAGTTTATAATATCTTTCTATTGTTAGAATTTTTAAAAAGGGTTCCTCAGGGATAACTTTTCAAGTAATATAAAATTTTATAGTTAGAGGAATAATTAAATATTGAATGCTATTATTTATGATAAAATATTTGTCTAAAAAATATTTTTATAATTTTAACTTTATATTTTGTTAAAAATATAGCAACTTTAATATGTATTGTTCTTAAGATAGCTTTATATGATTCCCTATAAATTATTTGTCTAAAGATAGTAACAATTTTCTTTCATTTTCATACATATTAAATGTTTTGAAAATTATGAATAAAAAAGAAGCGATATATTTTAATGCGATTAAAAGTTTTATTAAGAGTTCGGAAAAAATATATAAAATAAGATTATTTACCACTTTTTTTCCAATCAAAATAACACAAAAAAATCACACTAAAAATAAATTAGAATCATTTAACATTATCATATAGTAGTTTTCCAAAATAAGTTGTAATTTTTCTCAATATCATTATAAAATACAATAAGATATTTTAAAAAGAAAATATTAAAATCAAAATTTCAAGATTATTATTTATCAAAATATAGTAGTAATAGGTATTTCGAAACATTATTTTTATTTATATAAAAGGTTGTCTTACATAGTCTATCAATCACAGATATGTATTACTTTTCCCATTATTAGAATTAGATTAGTACAAATAAATGTTACAATCATCTAAATATCTATTTGTAAATAATGTTAACATCTTCCATCCACTATACTTAAGTAAATATTGTAAATTAGAATTTAATTTTTGAGGTAACTTAATCTATTAATTGATTTATTTGATAACCTTTTTCAAAATTTTTATTTAAATATAAAACGGTAATAAAAATAACAATTGTTTATTAAGGTCATTACGTTAATTATTTTAAAGAAAAAAAGTACATTAAAATAATAACTAAAGGTTGGAAAATTGATATATATGTATATACAGGAGTATTTTAATTATTAATACTCCTTGTAAAATAAACAAAATTTTTACGTTTATTCATGTTTATTATCAAACATAATCTAATACATTAAATAGTCCGTTTTATTATGAGATTCTTCATTTTATCATTATTATCATAAGTTTATTGAGAAAATAAACTCGAGAGAAAGGAATACGATGGAAAATTATAATATATTTCAAACATCATTTAAGGTTTAAAAATTCCTTTTTATACCTTGCAAAATATTCTAATGTTTATAAAATATAAAAGTTTTACAACTGGTTTGGTACTTCAACAATTTTTCTTTCAATAAAATTATATAACAGTTGATGAATAATTTTACACTAATTTATACATCTAAACTAATTTAACTTATTATTCCTATCATATATCTGTGGAGTTTCTGTCATCATTATACTCTCTTTTTTTATATAAAATTAAACGATTTTCTTCGATGTAGAAAAAAAAGTTGTGGGCAACCTTGAAGGAAATTTTATTATCATACATAATAGAAATTTTATTTTCTTTTTCAAATTGTTTTCTTTTTTCTACAATCTTATAAAAAACAAACATTATTTTCTATTCACAAAGCTAAATTAAAAGCAAGTTGTTATATCAATTACTAAGTTTAACATTTGCAAAACTAATATGCAATATTATTATGCTTGATTAAAAGTACAACATCATTAGTACAATATATTATCATACACATATATTTTCTTTTTTATTTATTATAAAATTTTAAATAAACAAGAAGATAAAAAAAATTAAGTTTACAGGATTTACGCAATTCTAACTACAGTATGCTTCTGTAATTTAAAAGATTATTCATATAAAGTATATAGTTCATTTTTTAAAATGAATTATAATAGCAATTCCTTTTGATAATATTTTCATGATAATTACTTTTCTTTTTTTATCTTTTTCAGAATTTATATGAGATAAATTATAATTGTACTGTTTAAATAAAAATTTTTTCCAATAACAATTTAAATATGTTAATAAGAATCATTGCTTCGTAAAAAAAGAATAATATAAAAATATTTAAAGAATAATAGAATAATAATAAAAATAAGATAAAAAGGAAGGATGTAAAATATTTTTGATGAATCAGTTCTATTTTTACCTGAAAAAAAACTATTAGTTAGAAATCTGATAATAAAATATCAAAGTTTTATTAAGTGACTAAAAAACATATAGTAAAAAAAATTTTTTTCCTTACATTTTTAAAAATGTAATTTATTAACCACTATGAATGTTTGATGCCAGATTGTGTCGATGATGAGAATTCAAGTGTTGATGGTGTCTAAGATGTTGATTAGAATTTGACTGTCGGTGTTGTAAGGTAATATTAACATTCATCGGAAACGGTATATTCTCCATGTATTGTCTCCTAAAATCAAATGGTAATTGAGTAGATAATTGTGTTGGACTTGCTAATACAGGGTTAGATGGTACCATTTGATATGGACGATTAATATATGGGGGACTATTTGGGTACATTCCATAAGAGTGATTAAAACTGTTAAGATGAGTAATATTATGAGCTATATTACTAGGCTTCACCTGTAAGTGATGAATTAAATCTATTGCTATGATTTCCCAAATATCCTTTTCTTTTCTGGTCACCTTTTGGATGTGGTGCCCAGTACGCTTTAATTGAATCTTTATCACGCAAAACATTGGTAGTATTTGATGATCCAACAAAGGAGGGTGAGTATTGAGGGAAAGTTGCTGAGATACCAGCTAATTGTTCATTTGACGGTAAGGGATTTGGACTAAAAGTATTTGAGATAAATGATCTAGAAAGTAAATCCTGATATGAAGGTGGGTTATGGTATGATGTCAAATTTTGTGTAAGATTATTTGTTGTCATACTTGGTAAAACAATATCGTTAGTTGGGAGGCCTTAATTATAAACATGAAAAATTAATAAAATATTTATGAAAACTTACCTGATGTGTATCTTTGAAGCATTGCCTCAGCTTGAGTGACAGGATTCATATTACCTGCAAAATTTGGATTACATTGACAGGCACTAATTAATCCAGGGAAATTAAATTTATAACAATATCTTTTACCATGAACTTTAGCCATTATACTTTTGTCATAGTAATATCTTAATGCTCTACTAAGTTTATCATAATTCATATTCGGTTTTCCTTTTCTTTCTCCCCATTTTCTTGCTACCTCATCTGGATCATGAAGTTTAAATTCTCCATGACCACCATCCCAAGAGATGCAATAACTAAAGAGGTGACTATTACCAAGTAATTCAAGTATAAATTGCCAAAGTTGTACTTGGCCACCGACAGTCATTTGTAAACATGATGTTAATAAACGGTTATAAACTAGAAAGAAATTTTTTACTTTTATATAAACTTATTACCTTCAACTGGGTATCTTGTTAAATCAACATGATTAAATGGGTTATTTACGATAGGATGGCGATTTCTGCCAAAATGAGATGTTCTTTTATTACAAAATCTTTGTAATGATGTTCTACATGTTAAGAATGATTCTGGAGGTTGTGTTGGAGAGGTAATTAAATTTGATGGCGATGATTGTTGTATTGATGAAACAAAGGGGTAAAAAGACGGTTGTGGTGATAAATTAACAACTTCATTTTTAATCTCACCAATAAATGAATTTGGCTCTAAATCTAAAATAGAGTGAAAGGAAAAAATTATAAATTAGTTGGTTTTTGCTTAATTTTTTTTATCTTACTCATTATAGTTACTTTAAGTTTTAAGATGTAAAATATCAATATTTTATAATAGTTGGTCTTGAAAAATTAAAATATCTCATCCGCTTCAAAAGATCCGACGGAAGTCAGTAAAATATATGGACGGTGAGTTGACTTTACTTTTAATGGATATACGTCTTTTGATTATTGAGGCAAAATTAATTCAAATGTTAGGAAATATGGTTTAAGATTATGAAATGAATTAAATATACTTACATATGATTTTTATATATTTATATATAGAAGATTAAAATGAAAATGGTAAAAATAACTTTAGGTAGGAGCTTAGAGTTATTATTAATTTTCACCAACTTTAGAATTATTAGTATCATCTTTTTTAATGTTTTTATCATCTTCATATATCATCAAATAATTTTGATATCCTCTAACCTATTATATAATTTATTTAAAGTTCCTTCCTTATAAAAGATAATCCTTTTTATTATTCATTTCATATATTACCGTAATACATAAAATTATCATAACTTCTACATGTACTCAGACTTTTCACAAAATAATAAATTGAGATTTGATAATCACTAAAGATGTAATTTCCGTAAATTAATAACGTATCCATAGCAATTAAATCAAACCTATTGTAATTCTCACCAAATTCTAACAAATGCTATCTCTAATAATAAAACGGTATTATTTTGATGTAATATTATATTTATAAACACCACCATATATTATGTAATGATAAAAATTTATTAACTTTCTTTATTACATTTTTAAAAGGATATATAATCTTTAAACTTATTTATAAAATTAGAAGAAATATTATTATTAAATTTTGTAGAAATTTTCAGGTACATCTAATGATTTCATCATTATATCCAGACATATATCGGATCCTTTTTTGCATTCTGGAGATACCATAGTAAAGTTTAAAAATCCATGTGATAGATTATCAAGTAACTTAACAATTCTAATGTCACCACCTGCTTTTTTAACTTTCTTAGCAAATGATACAGTATCATCAAGAAGGGGATCTAAATGGCAACCTATTAAATACATAGGCGGTAGTCTTCTTAATAATTCATCATCTGCATACATTGGGGATATCTCAGGGTGACGGGGAATTTTTAATTTTAACAATTCATCAAGTGTAGATTTGTGATGTTCAGTTTCCTTCTTCTGGTGTTCAGCTGCCATCTTTGGGGTCATTGTTGCAGCACGACTTAACTTTTGTTTATCAACATGTCCAATAGGTTTTTTTTCTGCTTCAAACCATTCTGATATATTATCAATTGCATATGTTGCAGCCATTGATGCTGTCTGTGCTAAAGATTGACTTAATGTTTTTTTCTTCTGTTGAATAACATTGTCTGGGGAATCTGTTGCCTTTTGTTGTGTTGGGGAATTTGACAATCCAGCAAGATTATTTTCTGAGATTGATGCAATTGATTGTTTTGGTTCGAGTTGTAGCTTTACAGGAACGGGAATTTGTATACCACTTGGACTTTCAGAGGGTGTCTGATAGTTACTCTCTTCGGAATCTTTATCTTGCGACACAGTTTTTGTATCTGTTACAGATGTTGAGAAGAGCGATGAAATAAAATTGGTTGTTGCAGACTTTGTTAGGAAATTTTTTTGTGCCTGTAATTTTGCTTTTTTCTCTTTTCTAAAATATTTATTTTACTTGTTACACAATTAATTAACTTACACATTTGTAAAATCATTATTGTTCTTAAAAAGTTCAATAAGTGTGGCATCATAATTTTCAGATGACAAAAGAATATTATCAGGATCTCTGAAAATTTTTACATTTTGTGTTCTGTTATAAGGCGTTCCCTCAATCTCTTCTTCACCAAAATTGTGAAGTAATGAATCATTTGCTGAGGTTAATGGAATATCAGTTTTATTTTGTGAATTATTTGTCACTCCTTCAATAGCTGGTAAGTTAATTATTGTATTTTCTTCTGATCTATTATTAGAACAATTGTAATAAGCTACAATAGAATCAGATAAATTGTCGAATTTAAAAATATTTCCAATTTGGCTATTTTTTAATTCATTGACATATTCCAGTAAAGAACGATGGCCATTTTTAGGTGGTACTTCTCCTTTCTTCTCCGATGACTCAGATTCAGGTACATTTGTAGTTAATGGAAGTTTATTTATCTCTACATCGCCCATTGTATAGGCAGTGAGGCATCTTAATAATATTCCCATGTGAAGAATTGGATCCATAAAACTAAGTACCCTTGATGGTGATGGTAGATATTGAAATAAAAATGGTGTATAAATAGGTACAATACTATTTGGTAATCTTTTGACGTTTAAATTTACCATACGAACAGAAACAGAAGTTATCAAATTTCCACCTGCAGAGTCTCCAACAAGGCATATTTTTTCACCAGTCCATCCAAATTTTTCAGGAAAATTTAACATATATGCATATGCATAAAGAACCTCCTCTGTTGGTCGTGGATATGGATTTTCAGGAGCCAAAGAATAGTCAATTGAAACAACAGGACAATTTGATTGTTTGGCCCATGCTCTAAGATATCCTTCATGTGATTTTGATGACGTTGCGACATAGCCACCACCATGGCAGTGAACTATTAAGTACGGAGATAGAGGAGATTTTGAATTTTGTGTTACAGGACTTAGATGATAACGATGAACTGATGATAGGATACGATATTTAATAGGTCTAAAACCTGTATGAGCTGTTGGTTCAGGAATCAAAACACGACCGCCATCATTTGTCTCCAATGGTAAAGGTCCATTTGATCCAATTTCTCTTAATTCACAAATTGCAAGTGTTATACCAAACCATTTAGGTAAAGCTGGTAATGCACCAAGTTCAGGTAAATTCCAAAAACCTTTGCAAAATTCAACATCAGCTTCTCGAGTTATTTTTATAATTCTACTTGCACGTTCTTCTGGTGATAGTAAGAATTTGGCTGATTTTACCAATGACCCAAATGCACCATTTCCTTTTTCCCATGTTAAGCTATATGTTGCAAGTAGAATTCCAATGATTTTAAACATTTTACAGACAGAGGGACAAAACTGAAATCCTAAAGATCGTGAGTAGAAGCATGTTGCATCAAGTGTCTCCAATGTTTTTAGGACACTAAAATATTGGTCATAATCATCAATATCTATTGGTGGGAATAAATTATCATTGTCAGGTTCCTCATATGAAATACTTCCAATAAGTTGTTGTGATGATAAAATCCAAAACCTCAAAACAGCCATATAATTTTCAATTTCTTTACAAAAAAATGAAATTCTAAACATAAGGCTATTCTTCATAACACAACATGATCTAAGGAGAGATATAATATGAAGGACAACTGTATCACATACACAAATTATTGACCGAAATCCATTTCCAGGTGTATTTTCATCGAAATCAAATTTTGGTGCAATCATATTCATTTTAATTAATAAGTCATAAGCAACTGTAGAGTATTCTGAAATCTCTTGACATGAGGCAGTAAACCTTTTGGTGTATTGACAATTTGAATTTGATGAAAATTGTTCTATGGCTTGGGAACATAACTAGAAATGTATTTAATTTTTTTTAATAAAAATACCTGTTGAATAAGTTTAAATACGGCCTCTCTGTTTACAGTTAATCGTGCTTCAATTTTTTTTGGTACTGTTAGGGGCTCCATCTATATTACCATTATCATTAGATACACTTTTTTCTAAATCCTGATTATTATTATCATTCATATCATCATTTGGTAGATCATTTATGTTACTAAGTATATTGTTACTACTAGAAACGACTTTTCATTATCATTTGAAATATTCATTCTCTATAAACATAAAAAATATATTTATAATAATTTATTATTAGAACCAAAAATGTACTTTAAATAAATTTTATATGGTAAACAAAAAAAGGTAGACAAATAAATAAAAAAAGTAATAGTTAAAAGTATAAAAGGTATGTATATATACATACATCGTTTGGAGTAATGAATAAAGAAGTACATGTCACAACGCCAACAACAACATTTTTATACGTAATGTGATTAGTTACTTTGTTATATAATATAAAATAAAATTTCATTCAATTGAATTGCAGATTTTGTTAATGAATTTTCTATATATATAATGTTAAATAGAACAATATTGTCATCATTTTATAATTAACATGTAATTAACTTTAAATTATAAAAAAAATTTTGATTTTAGACACTAATGTAGTTTGTATTTTAGGGAAAAAAATGTTTTTTTTATTAAAATAAACATATGATGCATAAGAAATTTTCCCAATATATTTATAAACAATTTTGGTGATATTTGATATTATAGAACTGCTTATAAAAGTCTAAAGTGTTTACATTTTGAATGTTATGATATATTTAAGATACCATTTAAACAATATATGTTTAATATTTATAATTTATTGGTTTATTAAAAAAATGAAATTAAAAAAAATTTTGTATAATATAATTTTAACATGATAATTTTTTTAATTTTAAAATAAACAAAATAAAATAATAGAGAAGTTATTCT
The DNA here is from genome assembly GCA_005656395.1 of Strongyloides papillosus. Taxonomy (NCBI): domain Eukaryota; kingdom Metazoa; phylum Nematoda; class Chromadorea; order Rhabditida; family Strongyloididae; genus Strongyloides; species Strongyloides papillosus. The sequence continues at coordinate 1,167,096 of SRSI01000013.1, forward strand.
TTCCAATGAAAATTTTTGGTACGACACTAAATGATAAAACAAAATATTATACTTTTAGCCATTTTTTTCAGTAAAGAGCAAAAATTAATATGTTAGATAAATATAAATAAAATTAACTATGGAAATAAAGAATCAGTCATCATGTTTTAGGGATTATAAAAAATAATTAAATGCTGTTCTTTGTCATAAGTTTGATGAAAATACTAAAAAAAATTTGTGATTAGTGAACATAACAAACATATATTTCCCGCAGTTATTGGCATTTGCCTTTTGGAATATGCACACATTCATTATTTTTTTATCGGTTTTTCAATTCTAGATGAGTGCGTTTTGTGAGACGTCCACAGCAACAACCAATAATCAAAATTAAAACAATAAATATTCCAAAGAATGTGAGGATTGAATTTTTGTGAGGGTGATCTTGAAGGGAATCGACAATATCCAATAAATCATCCCATGTTTCAGGTATAACCATTTTATATTCTTCATGTGCCATACTCCAGAGTTTTTTACGTTCTATTAATTTTGTTTTACAATCGTTACTTATCTTAATTCTTGGTGTCTCAAGAGCATCTAACAAACATGTTATGATACGTGAATCTCCAGGTGGAGTGTCTTTACAATATCTATTAATATCTCTATCACATGCTTCATGGAGTACTGGATCTAAGTTAATATCAACAATACTTTCTTGAGTTCTTCTCGCTATCTCAGCAGAGCATTTTTGGTCTTTTATAACACCACTATAGAAGTCAGCCTTAAGGCATTCCAAAACAGTATCAAATTTACCATTCTTCTCGAGTATATCACCAGCGCAGTGACGACTAATGACATGTTTACATGCTTTATATAGAGGAGGATCTAACTCAATGTCAAATTCAGATTCTAGGATAAGTTTACTAATTTCGTCTTTACATGATCCTGTTAAGTGTGCCACTTTAGATACATAATTTTCTCTAAGACATGTGACAAGTATTGATTGTAGTTCTTGTTGAGAATATCTTGGGTCATTAAGTAATTTATAATGATCAGGGCAGTATACCTCTGCATCATTTCTACACGCTTCAAGTAATGCTGGATTAAGACGAATATCTCTAGATTGTTCGATAAGTCTTTCTTTAACAATTTTCTGACATTGTGGTTGAAGTAAGCGAATAATTTTATTATTAGATAAACAAGGTAAAATTCTTTCTTTATTTTCAGCATTACAAAATCTGTTGATATCAGATTTGCATTTATCTTGTAGCTCATCATCATATGTATTATCGGCAGCTTCAATTTTTTCTCTTCCAAACAACAGCAATTTACAATCATTGCCAAGGTCTTCATATCCTTCTCTGAGGCACTCCACAAGATCCTCGAATTTTTCCTCTTTATCACATTCCAATCTTTTGATTTCCCTGCTACATGTTTTCATCAATTCTGGATCAACATCTTGCATGTGCTCTTTGTCATCAAACTAAAATAAAGAAGAATATTAAAAAACGTCAACACGACACGTACGTTAACCTGTTCTTGTTGGAGGAATTGAACTTTCAATTGACTTTTACATTCCTTGCTTATATCCAATTTTGTACCTAGTACTTTATGTTCAAAAACAATATTAGATAGACATCTAATAATAGCTCCTTTGGAATTATCATTTCCTTTACAATTTCTATCAATGTCATCTTTACAAGCTTGTGCAAAATTGTAACTAAAGTGGTAATCTCTTAAAGTAATTAATTCGAAATGATTGACATAACTACGACATTGTTTTGTCATTTCTTCAGTATTTTTATGTTGAAGAAGACACTCCTGTACATCACCATGATCAATTCCACGATCCATAAATTCTTGACAATATTTACTGATAACTGGACGACAGGCAAAAGTAAGTAATCTATTAAGTTTAGTATCCTTAGATTCCATCATTGTGAATTGAGCAACACTATTATAACAATCTGGATAATGTTTTTTAAACATTTCATTTTCAAAGTACGTCTGAAGACACATCATCTCTTCTTTTGGTGCTACATTTCCAGAACAATATTCAGATAAAGCTCCTCTACAATTTTCTTCAACCTCTGGAAGAAGGTTAACTCTCATTGCTCTTTGACGTAGTACTCTCCTAACTTGTTGAGCACATTTCATTGATAATGGTTCTTTGTCATCATATCCAGCGCGATATAGACATGCGAGAATATGTGGACCAGGATCAGGTCCATTTACTTTACCACTAGGTAAATGCCAGTCTGTTGGGGCTGAACATTTTCTTACAGCATCATCATGACATGAATTGTATAATTCTGGATCGAGTGACCAATCACGTGCCATGAAATATTGAACTTCAATAAGTCTATCTTCACAATCCTGTGACATATCTGGATTGTCAAGTTGTTCCATGAGACATTGTAGTGTTTTTGTCTCTGATTGAGCATCTTTTGCACATACACCAGTAAGTAAACTTTGACATGAAGCCATCAAAACTTTATCAACCTTGTAATTTGTTCCAATGTCAGCAACTTTAATTGTTAAACCTAAAGCATTCATACATTTTGGTGAAAGTTGTTTCTTCTCATCTCTTGACTCAGCGACACCCATTAAACAATGTAATGTTATTCCACCTTTCTCAATATCACCCTTATCAGAACAATAATTACTAATTTCTGGAGCACAATTAATGACTAATTCTGGACTCATATGGAATTCTGAAACCATTATTCCTCTAAATTTAATCATCTCACTTTGGCATTCTCTTGTATATTCAGGTAATTTAGAAATTTCTCCAGTGTGGATCAGCTTTCCTCATGTGCATTCCATTTTCTAAACATAAAAGCACTTGTGTAAGATGATAGTTTTCTGATGATTGTAATGCTTTCTTATTTGGTACACATCTGTAATTCTTTAACTCAGCTTCACAACTCTTAATCAATGGATGGGCTAATTTAAAATCTTCACCCATAAGTTGGGCTCTCTCAGATAAAATCATTGCACATTCTGGATTCATTCTTGTATCATGAATATGTTGTGCAAGACATTCAAAGACTTTTCCACCTCCAGATTCAACATTATGACAGAATTTCTCACGGTCCTCACGACAAGCAAAGTATAATGGTCTGTCAAGATGGAAGTCTTCAGATTGTAATTCTGTTATTCTTAAAATTTGACGTTTACATTCTTCTTAATTTTATGTGCCTCAGGTCCGCCAGAGAGTTCTTGAGTCATCTTTTTAATCAAACATTCAAGTGTAGAACCTTGTGAATGTGGAATACGAATATTTTGGAGATTACTTGGTGGTTGAAGTGAACCACAACCTAATGCTACGATATCATCTTTACATTGTTTCAAAAATGGTGAGAGAAGTCTAAAATCTGAGAATACCACTCTTTCTATACGTGCCATAAATTGAAAACAACCAGCTTTTTGGTCTAAAACTGATGCTTGTTCCATCATACAATGTAAGAGCTTCACCGTTGTCAGCTAACCGAAGACAACTCCTAAATTCTTGTATTGTTTCAATTTCATTTTTACAGAATTTCTTTGCTGATTCTTTTAATCTTTCGTCAGAAGTGATAGTTAATTTAAATTGCCAGACTGTTTGTTCACAGGCGTGAGATAAAGTATTTGTCTCAGATGCTGCGATATTTTGTAAACATTCTAATAAATTGTAATCATTAAGACCTTCTCCTTTAAGAGAGGAACAATGTTTAAGAATATCTGCAGAACATTCAGGACTTCCGACAAGATATGTTTTTTCTTCTTTTGTTTCATTAACAACTTTTTGTTGGATTATTTCTTCAGCAATACTTCCAACAATACAAAAACATATAAGTAACCATTTTAAATTCCAGGTTAATAATTTTAAAGGACCCATATCTAAAAAAGTTTTTGATTATTAATTATATCCTCAATATTATAATAACTATGTACTTTATAAAAAAGTGACACTAATAAAATTAAATTAAAAAAAAACAAAATAAAAAGGTGAACAGTTAGGTGACCTAAAATTATGACGTGTTGCAACAGTAATGATTTAGGGAGAACAAATAAAATTTTAAAAAATAAAAAAAAATTTTTTAAAAAGGGAATGATCGACAATAAATAGATAGTCATGGTAAATAAAATTGTACAAAACTAATAAAATATCATATTAATAGTTAGTGTGTAATAAAATTATAATAAGGAAACCTTAACATACTAGTAGTGATATGAAACTTTTTATCACTATTTTTGTTATATATAAATAATTAATTACAAAAAAGAACTATCAGAAGATGCCACAATATACGTACTTCTCCAATGGCCACGTATAACTTTTGAATATATACAATCTATTTCATTGGATGAAAATGTGTTCTACAGTAACAATTTTAACATTGGTAGAAGCAATAGATGACAATAACAAAAAGGGAATAAATTTGCTGTTTGATTAAAAACGAAAGAAGGAAAATGTTGAAAAAGATATTAAATAATTTTTTTTATTAATTAATGTAAATTTACAAATGATATTTATACAGAGTGTTATGGAATGATATATCATATATTATTAGAAGATTTAATTCTACTAATCAAGTAAAAGTTATATGGGTTAAACTATACAGATATCTAAAAGATAATTGACATCATTTATGATATTATAAACTTTATTCTAAATCATTTATATAATATGACATAAAAGATTATATATTAAAGTAAAAGTATTTTAAGTTTAATGAATGGACATTTGTCAGATTTTAAAAAGTAAATAATCAGTTATCCTACATTTATATAACAAACTATCATTTGAATAGTTTGATACTTTTTATTACAATGGAAAAAGTATAAATGATGTCAGAACGAGACAAAACAAAAAGAAACTCATAGTATATTTTTTTTAAAATAACAATAATTACAATGGTAAAATATTATAAAATTACTTATAAAATTATAATGAAATATTTTTCCTTTTTGAAAATGGAAATTGTTAGAGATCTTAATATGTGTTGGAAAAAAGGTATATAGTACATATTTTTTTATCTTGAGATAAAAAATATTCATAATTGAAAATTTTTTATATCACTTCAATATTTAATTATTATTCTTTTTTAATAGTATTTATTTGCGACCTTCTATAACATAGTAAATATTGATAACAAAAACCATTTAAGGTCATTGAAGTTTATGTTATTATTTAATCAAATTCATTCATTCATATTCTTAAAATAGGTATTATGTTTTTAACCATATGGTGTTGGTTGGTAAAAACCATCCAATTCGAAAGTTAGTATAGGTTTTTTTGGTCTGTCTGATAATAAGTCTTCAAGAATATTATTCCATTGTAGAGTTATAAAAGTTAGATATGAATTTAATGGCATCTCTTCATCAGTTTTTTGAAGCCAACTAACTGCTGAATTTATACTTTTCATTGGCCATAGTCTATTTAATGACCCAAGACCATTAACCTCCTCATCAATTGGTTTTGCCTCAACTTCATTATTTTGATTTACATTGTCAGCCTCACTTGTCCATCGCCTAGCTCTATTTCCTAAACTCCCAAAAAATGATGTTGTGGTAGGAGTCGCTGTGGGTGTGGCTGCTGTACGCTTTGTTAGCATTCTATTGAAAAGATTTGTATCTGACATTCTTCTCTCGCTGTTTCTGTCAGTATCTCCCAAACTTCTCCTCATATCATAACCATACTCAGACATTGGTGTTTCAAAACCACAACTAGCTATACGTGCAATTGCCATCTCAGCAAATCCTTTACCATGTGGACCACGCATCCTAATAAATTCATGGCGTTTCTTATTGGCATTCATTAATTTTTGTGCCCAACCCCATGTTTTAGTGGCTTTATTTTCATAAGTTTGTTTTAAAACTTCATATCTTATGGATCCTAAAAAGATAACAGATTCATTTTCTTTATAACGTGTCCTGGCAACTAATTCAACACAAACACATTCACCTGGTGTAACGATCATATCACTGAATACTTGTTCAAAATTATCTATAGCAAAATAGATACGGGGATATGTTATCTCCTCTGATTCACCTTTTGCATCCATCCTCCTTCTACTTGGTGATGGATAAACACGCTGACAATTTTTCCTTTGTATTTGCAAGTTATTAGGTGAATTTTTTGTGCATACAGCACATGTTACATAAAAATCAACAAATTGCATCAAAATATTTAAACAAACTGTTTCTTCCCAGTTGATTGTTGATGAACCAGGAATTGGTTTATTTTTTGATTGTTTTCTAAAAACTTGTAGATAACTTGTCTAAAAAAATTAATATAAAATTTATATGTAAATTAATGTATATCTTACTCCTGTTGCAGATGGATCTTTTCCACCACAAGCTTTATTTGCCATAGGAACATACCAAACCATATCATCACCTTTATTTAAGCAAGATTTCCCAACACAGTGAACGTTCTCAAGAACGTACTCAACAAAAATACAACTCCATCTTGCCTCAAAATTCTCAATTGTTTGGAAGTCTGAAATATTATCATACCTTGTTCGTTGTTTCCATAATTTTTTAACATTATCAATCAAAAGTTTAATACAAGGACAAGTCATTATTATTTTAATATATTTTCTTCAATATTTTTTATGTGTGTACAAATTCGTACGCTAAATGTTAGAGAATATAAATCAACTATTTAAAAATAATATTAATATAATATACAATTGCCTATTTATTTCTATAATAAATATTGAAAGGCAATATTTTTAAAGACATAGACGTGAAAAAAATTGGTATTAAAAGTTAGATAAATATGAAGTAAAAAATCTATTTCAACGTAAATCCAATAGTTTCGTTATGGGAATTTAATCTATTTCTATCCTCATGTTGATGAGAGGGAAATGGTGGGGATATATTGTTGTAGGCAAATAAATTACCCTATTGCACTATATTCATATTGATAAAAATACATTCCCTAAATAATCATTACAGTCATTTTAAAAAAAATTTAGTATTCTAAGAAGTTGATAAATTTTAGAGATAAATAATTAATGCACTTAAATAAAGTTATACGCTTATCAATAAATTAAAAACTTTCATAAAATGTCAAGCTAATCTTTTTATCTAAAAGGGCAAATAAATACGCATTTTTTTCCGCATTAAAAATATAGTTTGCACTATGGGTGAAAATTTTTTTATTATTTGTATAAAATAGGAAAAACCTTTTCAATGATAAGAGGAATGTTATTCTCTTTTTAAAGATAAATAATAATATTATCATTCTTCATCAAAAATTAGTATGATTATCAATTTAGTATTATTATAATGATCTATCATTTTACATTATTAATATTTTATTTTTAGTAATAAACGAGGAAATTTTTAGTTAATGAAACAGAAATTGATAATTATAAAAAAATACTGAGCATTTTATTTATTTTTGACGGAAATAATTTTTGAAAGAAATGGAAATTAAAATATAGAATCTTTTTATTAAGAGATTATAGATGATTGGACTTTTAATAATATCTTTTCTTTTGAAATAATATTACTAAAAAGGATTCTTGTAGATATGGCATTATTTTTCAAAAGTTATTGGCGACTTTGGGCATGACACGTGAGGAGTTGCATCTTCATCAACTAGCTTTTTAGTATCTACTTCTTTATCATCAACCTTTTTGCTATCTTCCGCATCCGAATTTGCTTCTTTATTACATTTATTTTTAACTTCCTCAATGCTTTTTTCTTTTTCTGTATTATTTTCTAGTTGATTATCATCATTACTATCATTATCATCGTTAACCTTATCTTGGTTGTTGTCTTCATTATCTTGATTTGTTGATTCGTTTTTTTCAACTAATTGTTGATATTTTTGCGCCTGTTCTAACAATGATTGTCTTATATCCTCGTTTGTTACAATTTTTACATCTTCCGCCTGGTCTCCTTCTTTTTTAACTAGTGATTCATCAAGTTTGGATTGTTTTGCTTCAGGTTGTTCATCATTCTCTTTTTCTAATTTCTCACTATCTTCTCTCATCTTCTTTTCATTCTCCTCCTTACAACGTTGGAAGTCATGAATCTCATTCCATATTATCTTTTTCCATTTCTCTATTGAAAAATCTCCATCAAGTTCTGTTTCAAACGGTTCTGACGTTGGTTCATCTTTTGGGTCATGGTAATCTGCAAAATATGGATGTTCTAAAGCTTCAACAGCTGTTAATCTATAATCTGGATCAAGATTTAAAACTTTTTCAAGAAAATCAACAGCATAATCATTTGCTTCAGAAAATAATTCTTTAAAATTTTTACGAGGCATCTTTTTCATATTTCTAATATAATTTTTAGCTTCCTCAGATGATATTTTTTCTAGAAATTCTTCAGATGGTGTTCCAACAACACTCATTATTCTTTGTAATTGATCAATATGATCATTTCCCGGGAAAAGTGTTTTTCCTGTAATCAATTCTGCCATAATACAACCAACTGACCACATATCAACTGTTTGTGAATAATGCATCCAATTTAGCATAATTTCTGGTGCTCTATACCAACGAGTTGCAACATACCCCGTCATCTCTGATTCTGTATGCCTTGCTAAACCAAAATCAAGAATACGAAGTTCACAGTCCTCATTAACTGCTATATTTGAGGGCTTTAAATCTCTATGTATAATACCAGCAGAATGTATATATTTTAGTGCACGTAAAATTTGGTAAACTAAAAATTGTACATGCTCATCTGATAATTTTTGAATTTTCAATATATCAGATAAATCTGCACCCATAAGTGATGTAACTAGGTAGCTAAAATTTGATAAATTAATGTTTATTCAACAAATCACATACATATCATTAAATTTGTTAAATGTAGGTGTTGACGTGAAAACATCATGAAGATTTATGACATTTTCGTGATTCATTAATCTAAGTAATCTCAATTCCCTATGTGTCCGATTAGCATGGATTGGACTATCAAATGGTCGTGTTATTTTTTTAATTGCATATTTTTCTTTGGTTATCGTACACTCAGTTGAACTGAAAAACAATTTTTTTAAATGTAAATAAATAATTTATAATTTTCTTACCATACACAGCCATATGCACCTGTTCCTATTAAACTTAAATTTTGATAGTTTTTTGGAATATTCCAAGTTGTTCTTCCTAACTCAATTTGGTAGTAACCAGGTTTTAGATTGTTTTGAGAATTTATCATTTCCTTGTTTATAAATTGATTAAGAAACACAAAACTAAAAACGAACTTTATTATTTACACAAAAAGATAAAAAAATATTTTTATTTTATATAATTATTAGACAAGAATTTAATTACACCTTAGGCATAAAATTTAAAAATATATATTTTAATGTACAAAAAAGTTATTTATAAACAATTTTATTTTAAGAAAAAATATGCATAGATTATTATAAAAATACATTGATAGTTACTAAATACATACAAATAATATGATAAAAATGTATTATAAATCGTCACAATGAAGACGATAGAAGCTTATCAAAGAAAGTTTTATTGTACGCAAAATATCTAGCATAATTGCGTGACTAAAATGGAATAAAATGTGTTTTATATATTTCATATTAAAAATAGTTACGACAGCCTCCATTTTAACATTTTTATTTTTATTTAAGCAATTGAAAAAGATAAATATATATATTTATGTTATTATAGAAATAACTTAAATGATAATAAGACTAGACATTTAGTAAAATAAAAGAATACTACTTAATTATATAGAATATTTTAACTTTAAAATCTTTAATATACATATAACCTAAATGTTACTATATACTTTTACATTTAGAATAAAATAACATTTAAAGAAATTTTTTTTGTGCATTCATTAACTAATGAATTTCAATAAAATGGGTAATAAACAATTTTTTTACTCTTTTTATCTACGTCAAAAAATAACATAACCATAGTTGTTATATTATGTTAGGCTTTTTAGTTTGAAAGATGTTCATTACTAGTATTGACAATCGATTTTTGAGTAAAATTTTAATTATTTATTCCGTTAAATTTATAAAAATAATAAATATTCTTATCTTTCATTTCTTTTAATTGGAAATGAAATTGAACTAATATATTATGTCTTCTATTATAGAAAAAAGCAATTAAATATATAATGTTACAAAATGATGAAAAAGGTTTCAATACTCTATATAATCAAACAAACAGAAAACTAATATCTTTTAAATCATTCTTTGAGATTTAAATCGATTCACCAATAAAATTGCTATTTCCTTAAAATTAAAATAATACTACTGATAAGTTAGCAACAAAAAAATAAAATAATAAAATACCTCTTACCAAAAACTTGATCTTAATTGATAAAAAAACATTTATAATTTTTAAATAACATATCTGAATGTACAGAAAAAATTATAAAATATATATATATACGTAAATATATATATGTAATAAACATATGAATTATTAAAACTCTTAGGACATTGCCATTTTATAATAATTTTATTTTAGAAAAGCTGCTTTTTCTTATCATTATAAATTTTTCTTTTTGCAAAAATAAATTGCTTGTAGTAATCCTAAAATTGACTTCCCTCTTTTTCTTTAATCCTCCTACCAGAAAAACTACCCCTAAAGGATGGGCCTATACTTTTTGACCTTTTTTGTGTTTCTTGAGATATATTAGAGCGTTTCCTTTGACTTAATGGTGTCTTAACATTTGAAGTATTACTTTGACTAGTTTCTTCACTTCCAACACCAAATCTGTTAATATTAAAAAAAATTATTATATTTTATAGTAAAGTATATATTATTACCTTGTTAGGGATATTGCACGTAATGTTGTGTAGGGAGATGCCAAAAAAGGCGTATTTTGCTTACCATGTAGAAATAGTGTTGAGTAACCTGGCATTACAGGTGGATATAACTTTAATTCAGATCTTGCATTGAGAAATGATGATCGTGCATAACGATTCTCAAGTACAGGGTAAGCAGGTGGTGGTAAAGGTTGGTAAGGGTTTCTTTCATAAATACCATTACTTTGAGGGAAATGTTTTATTAAAACTGTTGTATTTGCAGGTTGATTTTTATGATAATAATGACGAAGTTTTTCATTTAAAAATGTTGATGTTAACAATGATGCTATGATACCTATTAAAATTAATAAGCAACTTATAATAAATAATATAGGACCAGCTATCTGAATAGGTGGTAAAAATTGTACCTTCTCTGGGGGCCATGTCCAGAATGGTGAGTCATGCATAACAAAATAACCCAAATAAATCATTATTAATGAACCAATTAAAAAAAATATACCAAATGACCATAAACAGACAACATATGATGATCCTCTAAATTTATTTGTACGATACGGAAAAAAACCAAACTTTGCTGGATATAATACATCCCATCCTTTTGGATAATAATAAAAAAATGGATCTCTTTGCGCCATCGGTCCAAAATGTAAAACTCTTTGATTTCCTGTCCATAATGATGGATCTATTTCATCTGGCCCTGCCTGAACCATCTCATCTTTCTTATGCATATTTTGCATTAGTCGATCTAAAAAAATAATAGTTAAAAAGTATATATTTCGATATTTATTCTTTTTTTTCTTACTATGTGTTCTTCTTTTTCTTTTAATAGTATGATGTTCTGATTTTTGACCAAAAAGTAAATGAGTTCTAACTCTGTCACCGGATCCAGGATTACCACCACCAGATCTTTTACTCTTTCCTCCCATCTGTAAAAAAGAAAACGTAATATGGAAATGTAAGAATAACACTAATTTTATAATTAAAACCATAGTTTTAACAATGTGTTTATTATAACAACCATTGTTATAAATAACAAAAAAATTATCTAATTGTCTTATAACATACCAATACCATTTTTCAAAATCTGTCTTCAATATATAAATAATTATTTATTATTTGTTTTCTCCTTAATCTTTTTAGTAGCAAATTGGCGTTATATAGAAAAATTATGAGTAGAATTGAAATGTATTGTGAGAAAACATATCAACAGGAGAAATGTATAATATATAAGATCTTCTTTTTACCCTCTATATAATATATTATAATATTGAAAGTAAAAGAGGTCTTTAATGACATGAAATCGATCAAAGAGTTATCAGTTATTGGCAAAAGAAGTTAGGTAGTTGATTAATGGCACCTCATAATAAATAACTTTTTGTGATAAGATGTAATAAGTATATATACTTATCTTAAACTGAAGTTTGTTTTTCATAAACATGTGTTCCATAAGGAATATAAATAAATTCATTTTTTTGTTAGATTAAATAGTTTAGTATTTATATTAAATTTCATTTAATTAACTTATTCATTAATAGTTTAGTTTTTTGTCTCTTTCCAACGACGTTATTGTAATTTCCTAACTCATATGTGTAGTAATGGTAATTTTTTAAATGTAAACAACATTTAAAGTAAATTAATAAATTATAACTAATTGATGATACATTTCATAAACATTGAAAAGTTGATTGATCCATATATTCTCTTAACGAAAACCTGTGGAGTACACAGTACAGTAATTTTATGCTGGTTGTCAAGGTTGTTATATTTATAAATAGATACCTACATTCACTAATATGTCGTATCTTTTTTTGCACTACCATTAAATTCCCCATATACGTATTTGTTTTTTTTACATATTTTTATACTATTTTTAACGCAATGTTTCTTTTTCTATCTTTTATTAATATAATATAATTTGCTTATATGGGATATATTATAATTTATAATAATAATACAACCTTTGTATAACTTTTTTATTTAAATAAAGTAAAAATATACATATCTTATGTTTAAAAAATATCTTTCTAAAGATTGTGATATTTAAAGCAAACTTTATTAATGATCAATGTATTGTAAAAATAGACGATGCTTATACTTAAAATAAGATGACAAATGTTGCATTATTATATGTTATATTTTACTTATTTAAATATCAATCGTAGTACAATTTATTGTTAAATTTATATCTAATATTTTATTATTCAATACTACATTAAAAAATATAATATGCATTATATATATTACTAAAAAACTATGTAGAAGTGATAAATTGGGGATAATACTTCTTTAAATTTTATATATTATTTTATTAAATATGATATTAATATAATTTATGAAAAAAACTACATTATTCGATAAATAAATGCTGTTATGATTATAGTTAATGATTTTCTATAAATATATAGTGTTCTTTATTATAGAAAAATGGCATTATTTGGTACATTTGATCCAGAAATGCTAAAAATGCCTTTAGGTTTCATAAAAGTTTTACAGTTACCTTTTGCTTTGATAGCTTTCACAACAATGGATGGATGGGGATTCCTATTAGAGTATAAATGTGACGAAAAAGTCATTCAAAAAGCTATAATTGATAGATTTGCTTTATCTTCAATTATGTTACCAATGTGTAATGGTACGAAAACTAATCTTTGGGAACATTCTTTTGGTGGTACAGCATTATTTTATGGTTTAATATCATTACTTTCATTAGTATTTATTGGTTTAATGCTTTTTGTTTATCTATTTAATCTTGAATTATATGCTACAGATAATCGTCTTCCCCATGCTGATTGCATTACCACATGTATATTAGGAATTTGTTGGGTTCTTGTCGCAATAAGCTGGTGGTCGGCAACGTCAAAAGTACTTGAAGATACAACTAATGAAAATATTGTTAAGCTTCTTAATGATAAACATTTTTGTGGAGAGAATAGTTGTGTTAGTGGATCTTATTCACACAGTTCAACATTAACAATTTCTGTGGTAAGTTATATAAGAGATTGTCACTTTTCTGGAAATTTAGTATTTATTTGATATCACATTATACATATTATTATTTCAGCTTGCTGCATGGGGATGTGCTATACTATTCTTTTCAAATATTTGGTTTGCATATAAAGAAACAGATTGGTTCAAAAATCGTCAGCCATTTCCAGAACCACAAATGACAATTTAATAATACTTTGAAATATCCATCTTTATGTAGTTTGATTGACTAACTCCCAAAATAATTTAATCATTGCGTTGTCCAGTAGTCAAAGAATAAAAACAAAAGAACACACTTATTTACCTTCACCAATTTTTAACTTAAACATAATAACAGCTAATTATCTTTATGTTTTTGGCAAATATATATTTAAAATACCTTGTTGACCAATAACAAAAATAAAAACTGTATTACTATGTGGTATATATTCCATTTTAAATTAAATGATGAGTTATTATTATTAAAGATGCTATCAAAAAGTTTCTTAGTATATTTAAATATCAAAAATTTTGGTACTCCATCTTTTTCTTCAATAGTATCCTCTTCCACCATTTCTTTTTTTTCATCTATTTTTTCGTTTATATTATTTGATAATTGATGAGATGAATTATTTATTTCCTCCGTTCTACTTTTATTTATATTCTCTTTATTTATAACTTTTTTAATTGATGGAGGAGGAGGAATGGTGCAGGAGGAGCAATTACATTGCTTCATTAATTTTTGTGAACAATATGATGATTGAACTTGGCGTATAACCTCAACTGTTCCTTTATTTGAGACAATTTTACTGATGTTTTTTAAGTCTATATCCCATATTGAAAGGCATCTAACTGTCGACTGAACATTTGTACTATATTCAAAAACATTTAAACAGTATATTACTCCTTCTGGGTTTATATCTTGACACTCATATGGATTATTTTGACAATCTTGAACAATTGGTCTAATATCAAGACAATAACTACATTTCTAAAAAAAATAAAGATTATTTATGGTAGAAGGTAAATAAAAAATAAGTAGTTCTAAAATATTAATCATACTTTATTTTCTGGTTTTGGATGAAAGATAACAGCTGTAGAGATTAGGCAAAAAATTGAACATTCCAATGGAGATCCTATCATTATATAATTTTTTAAAAATTTTATCTAAATAAAATTTATATAATAAAAATTGAATTGAATAAATTAAAAATTTATGATTAATATATGCATTACCCGATTACATTTTACATAATATAACAAAAAAGATCTTTTTAATAAATATGAGGAATTTAACAGAACTTACATATTAGATTGAAGAAATAAAAATTGAATTTTTAAGTATTAATAGTGACAAGTGCTTTTCAAATACTACTAGAGTCATACAAATTTTTCATGAACTTATAAAAGTTACATGTATTAAAGTGGGAACAACAAAAAGCATATGGTAATTTAAATCTCATGAGAGGTATATATTATTATTGAGATGAAAAATAAGTTTTGGTGATTTTATTGAAGCGTATCTAAGAATTGGTATATCAAAAGTTTTAATATGTCATTGTCTTATTTTGATGCACAATTATATAACATTAAAAATTTAAGCTATTTTCATCTAATGAATAATCCTCCTAAACATAACAAGTCTCTTTCTTTTATTTTAACGTTCCTCAAAATACAACAAAAAACATTAAAATTCAAAGAATTTTATTCTAGTATTCTTGTCATAAAACTTTATTGCATGCCTCAAAAGCAAAATGAAATATTGAAAAGGAATATTAAATCAACCGTTTTTAATAAATCTTTTATATTCTAAAAAAAACTTCATAAAATACGAATTTTTACTAAAGAGTTAAAAAAATAAAATAACTTATCATTAACAAACTATATAACCAAAAATGTATTATGACCAAAAAATAAATTATAATAATTATATATAAAATAACCTCGTTAAAAAATAATTAAACATGAAAAAAATAGAGCAATTTTGTGAGAGTTAGGAAAATTAAATTTTCAAATTTTAAAAAGACTATTTTAATTATCCATCCATTAACATTTAAATTTGAGAATAAAGCACTTTTAATAAATGATTATTGTTCTGGAAATTTAACTAGATAATAAGAATTAGTTATATAAACTTAACAACTTTTTACAAGAAGTAATTCTCATTGACTTGTAAAATAGATATATTATGTATTAAATTTATTCTCAATTTCACATATATATATAAACTTTTTTATATTCTCTAATTGATCTATTTAAAAAAGACATAAATTTTACTCACTTAAAACAGTAATTCAGAAATCTAAATATATACAACTCAATAAAATATCCCATAAAACATTAACATTATTTTAAACTTTTTTGATAATGAGATAAAAATTAGCTTTATAATATTATAGAACTAATAAAGGGGAAAACATTTTGATAGTAAAATATATTGGTTTTTTAAACAAATAATTGCTCAAGAATGTGTCATTTTATTTCTCTAAAATTGTGACAGCCTAACAAAGGCAAAAATGATGGTACAAAAAAATGTGGTTAATCTAACGTCTTCTTGTTCCGTCTTCAAAGAAAACTCCACCGTCAATAGCACAGTATTTTGGACAGATTCCTTTCTCTCCTGGGCCTCCAGCTTCTCCAGGTGCTCCTGGTGTTCCTGGGTTTCCATCTGAACCTGGTGGACCTGGTGGTCCTGGAGGTCCTTTTGGTCCTGCTGGTCCTGCTCCACCATCAGCTCCAGGGTTTCCTGGTGCTCCTGGATTTCCTGGTGGTCCTGGTGGCCCTGGTGGACCGGCTGGTCCTGGTCCAGCGTCTTCTGATGCTCCATCTGGTCCAGGTTGCCCTGGTGCTCCTGGTTGTCCATCATTTCCTGGTGGTCCTGGGGGTCCAGGTGGTCCGGCTGGTCCTGGTGTTCCATCTTGTCCTGGGCTTCCTGGTTCTCCTGGGCCACCTGCATCTCCTGCTGGTCCTGGTGGTCCTGGAGGTCCTGGTGGGCCAGGTGGACATGGTTGACATGGTGGTGGTGTAGCTGGTTCACATGGTGCGGCAGCGGCTTTTCCTGGAGCTCCTGGGGCACCTGGTGCTCCTGGTTTACCTGGCTTTCCTGGTTTTCCAGGTTTTCCTCCAGCTCCTGGTGGTCCTGGTTTGCAACATGAGTTACATCCGCCACCTCCTCCTGCAGCTGCAACTGAAGCTTGCTCAGCGTATCCTCCTGAACGAGCAGTTCTGTTGTGTGGTTGGAGGTTCTTTAATGTATTGACTTCAGACCAGATGTCTTTTGCTGTTGTCTAAAATTATAAGGAAAAAGATTAATCAAATAATGTCAAAAGTATAGTCATAAAGGTAAACATACTTTACAAAATGAAATTTCAGAATTGATGGATCTTTTTACATTATTTACATAGTTGTTAACCATTGGAAGTGTAATACATACACTAATAACGGCAACAATTGAAAAAGTGACAGCAGAATAAGCTACAAATCTGTAGGCTTTTATCCTTGCGTCTAAATCCATTTTTTAAAATAGAATGTATAATAATAAACTAATTTTTGTTTTACCTTATATACTACCAATTTGAAATCAGATACATTTTTTTAGATTTTGTTTCCTATAATGTAAAACAAATCTATTTTTTTAACCGGTTTATTAAAAAAACATATATATATTTTTATCTATCTAATCGTTTTTTTTTTGAAAAATACTTTTTTTTAATATTTTTTTAAACCGGACTTATATTTCTCTCTTTTTTTAAATCACGTTCTACTTTATTGCTTTTTTAAAATATTTGTAAAATAATATCTAGATACTGATAAAACAAGCAAAGTAATTTTTTACAAGAATTTTTATTGATAGAGTAATTATCTTAATGTAATCATTCAATTTATTTTCGTTTTTTTGTTTCAAAGTAACTTTTTATTTATTTTTAATAAACAATAGGTATGACGAAGTCAACAACATAATAAAAAATAATAATTAAATATAATTTAATCTAAGATAATAAAATAATTAAATATCTAATTGCTTCATTCGTGTGTAGTTGTTGATAGTAATATAAATACTTGTTACTTAAATAGTATGATTAATGTTAAAAAATGTATTTTGTGAAAAAAATAAAACAAACTAAATGAAATTTGAAAATTTATAATAATAACACTTATTTTTGACTATCTTCATCTTTAGTTATAAATTTGTATACATTTTGAGCAAACCACTTTGGGTATTTAATATGAACATCGTGGTTTGCTTGAGCATGAAATAGGACTTCACATTTTTTTAATCTATCTGATATGATCTTTGGATCCATAACAAATCTATCTTGGCCTCCATACATTAATAAAACTGGACATTGTATTTGTGGGAGAACATTGTGCGCCAAAAATGATCCACCAAGCATTTCGTAGACCTCTGAAACTAAATCACATAATGCAGCCCATTGTTCTCGGATAAAGTCTTCAGAGTAATGTTGAAGGTATACCTCTCTAGCGTTTGGAAGCCATTGATTTGTATTACGCATTCCTTTAAAAACCATAGCTCCTCTTTGATCAACTTTGGTACTGGCTGCAATAAGGACAATGTGTTCTACTAAATCTTTTCCCTGACCAGCAACGTGAATTGCCGTTCTAGCACCCTCACTCCACCCAACAGCATTGAATGGTTCCAATTTAAGAACTTTCATTAATTCAAGACAATATTTTGCATCTAATTGACATCTTTGAATGGATTGTTTTCTATCTGGAGGTCTACTTTTTCCATAACCTGGTGGATCAATACATACAATAGTTACAAGGTTTGGATCAAATTGATTTAATACATTTTCAGGAAAATCTTTTTTATAACAGCCTAAATTTAAATATTATTCTAAGTGTACATTAAAAAAATATTTATAATTACCAACACCACCAGGAATCATTAAAATATTTATTGGGCCTGATCCATATTTGCAATACCCTATTTTACAATCAAGTATCTGGAGAATATCCTCAACAATCTCTGATGACATTTTTCCCTATAAATGTAGCCAATAGTTAAATACTGTTGAAAATGTTATAAACACGACTCTTTACAATGAATATATGTTTTTAAATGATGTAAAATTGTTTTGAGAAATTTAAAAATGTTTTACCTGGTGAAAATGAAGTATTATATATTCAAGGACACAACACCTAAAAATATTACATTTAAATATAAATTTTAGAGTGAAAGAAAATACTTTGATAGAACAAAAATCATTTTTTTTTATAAAAATTTATTTAATTGATAAGATAAAAATATGGTACGACTAATGGGATGATAAAATATTATCACCTTATTATTACCTTATAGCTTGTTACTTAACAAATAATATAATAGTTATTAGGTGAAGGATTAATAATACTGTTACAAAACAACTTTGAATGATAGTTAAGTATAATTCAAGGGCAACCACAAAAGCTTGAAAAAACATGAAATATACACATATCAAACCCATCAGAATATTAAGTAACATTGATAACGATAGATATGCCCATGTTTCTGTCAGGTTGCCTCTCCTAGCCCATGAAAATTTTAATATTTCCAGTGGTAATATCTCAATAATAAGCAATCCTTCTATTACCTTGATATATACTGGATACGTTAATGTAATAGCTAAAAAAAAGATTAAAAATTAAATAATGTTTTTATTTTTACCTTTATATAAAAAAATTAAAAACATCAAAATGAAGTAGATTGATGAATAAGTGAAAGCTACATTTAGTAGAACTTGTAAAGCTAAACTTGATTTCTAGAATTATTAAAATAACTAATTAATATTTTGCAAAAGTTAACATACCATTTGTGACATTATTGAGGTCTATTTAAATATATGAGAAAATGTTTATTTAATGATAAACAATATTTTTGTATATACATTTGATTAGCTTTAACAAACGATTCTTCGTTTCCATAGTTACAAAGTAAATTAATTGTTACATCTATTCTTAGCATAAGAAATTTATAATCTTTAAAAAAAAACAGATTTAGGTATGTTTTTAGTTTGTTAGTAAAAGATAAAATTGTGTCAGGATGTTAATTATCCCCAATATCTTAAAAGATTTTGTATCATTATTTAGTTCAAGTACTTTATAACAATTTCTTTACACTTTAAAACTATGAATAAAAATAGGGTGCGTTAAAATACATACCTTTACCTACGTATATAAAATTACATCGTCTTTAAGTCTTTAAAACACTTATCAGGAGATTGTTATGTACTAAGTTAAGATGTTTGGAATTGAAATATTTTAATAATCAGCAAATGTTAGATTAATCAGTTGAAAATGTAAATTTCACTAACACCAATATAAATTTATTTATACTTCTCTCATACCAATCACTATTATATATTTAAATTCAATAAAAAGAAGAGCAAAAAGGATAGAATACAGAATTTTATTTTAAACTTTCAAAATCTATATTAATGATATTATCATTTTAAAAATTTTATATTTTTATTACAAAAGATAGTTTAATATTCAATTAAAAGTGCATAACATTAAGAATTAAAATTATTGCTACTAAGAATGCTTGCTCTATATATTTATTTAATCATCACAACACAATATAGTGGATTTTTTTTAGTTCAATTATCAAGTTATATCTTAAAAAATTGCTGCCTTGAAAATTTTGAGATTGAATATAATAATGATCATTATGAGGAGATCAATGATAATTTTGTGAAATTCACATATATTTAAAATTTTACTACAAAGCTTTTAATTGTCCGATTATTCTTTCCTCCAATACTTTGTTTATTTTACTCATCGCAATGTTATGTAATGGAACATTTGACATAATTTTTGTAACATCCTGCAATTTTGAAAAAGTTATTTATATAACAATGATTATATGAATGACTAATGTATGTATATAATATAAATGGTATGAAGTTTACCTTTCCAGCATATTTTAAAAGAGCTGCACCACCAGGATGACTAGGATAAAAGTCAGTTATATCACAAACCTATAATTAATTTTTGTTATTTTTTTTATTTATATCATTATTATTATATTAAAAAAATAATAAAACAAATATTTACTTACATTTCCTTTATAAATTATCCACAAACATCTAGGTGTATTATTTTTTGAGATCTCTGATGCTGTAAAAGTAGTCATAATATTTATAAAAATAAACTTTTTATGGTTAGTGATATTCTAATAAATATATTTGTTTTTCTTTTATATATTCATAAAATTATTTTACCTTTTATATGTTTTCATCATCTTTTAATTTTATCATTTATGAGAGCAATTTAATATTCATAAAATAAAATTTTGTTTTTATAAACAACCTTTAAAAGTTGTTGCCGTTGACCGCCAATCACGCAATAATCTATAATAATACATATCTTATTAACTCTTGAGTTATCTAAGGCCATGTGTTTTATGTTAAAAAGTGCACCTGGTGTACTTATTAGATCTTTTATTATTAAAGCTTTTAATCTTGTTTTCATTGTGGTGTTCTAACCAATATGCCTGATACAATGTAATTCACAATAAAGTTGTGACCTTATTATTAGACGAACCAAAAAGATGTAGTCTTTTCTAAGTGTAACTTTAATTTATTAAACTTAACATTTATATTGTGCTTTAGACGCCTTCTATATCTATTTATAAGAACACTACAGCTGGCCAAGACATATCTATTGTTTGGTGTTCCAGTTACAATTTTCCTCTTCTTATAACTCTTTTTCTACCACAAATGCATAAATAAATGACCTATACTTGTTCGTATAAGGCATTTATACAATAGATATATAAACAACAGGGTGTCCCAATAACTATTTATAAATTTAGTTATACATGAATTTACCATTTCAAACGCGCTTTTACTAACATTAAATAGTTTTACTCTCTTTCAACTACCTTTTACTTTACTTTTGCACATGTTTATTAAGTAAAAACGAAGACATTTAGTATATGTTTATTTATGTTTTTTACGTTATTGATAATATATAATAGTTTACTTGTTTTCTCCTATAACAAATATAAATTGATAACTCATCAATATTTTTTTGAACACCACGTGATTTTTACTTGTAAATAGTTAATAAAATAATAAGTAAGTGAATACTTCTTAGGACTATCTCAAAAATATATGCAAACAAACAAATTTCTCAAATAGTTAAAAATATTCCTTCCTCTTCTATATCATTACGGGTATGAATAAACTTTTGTTTCATAACATTATTGGAATAATGTGTGTTGTTTTTTTTATACAAAAATATGAGAAAGTACTTCAAAATCATTCCAGTTTCACAATCTTTTTTCATGTATTTTAATTTTATATTTCCTATTTATTAATATAATTTGTTATTAAACAACTCTTGTCTCACAATACTTTTCTTTGTGTCATCATCATAATATGATACATTTTAAACATCAGCTGACTTTGTTAAATTAAATAAAATTTCTATTATATTAGTCCTTTTTTTGTTAGTGATAATGATGATGACAACAACGATAATATTGGAATGAATACTATAAATTTCATTCACTTCTAGACACATGTCTTTTTCTGAACTTGTTATTAGAAAGATAACGTTATTTCCTACTAAAATATAATACATATAGTCGCAGTTTGTTTATCAATTAATCTTTATTTTTAATAAAAAAAAATAAGTTTACACTATAGACGTTAGATAAATTTATCACCCCACTTATTAGTCGAATCCAAAGATTATATATTATTTTAAAATAGTAGTTTTTGCCTCGTGACTTCAAATCAATATATAAATAGATATTTAGAGTTCATCATTCCTTTCTTTACTTTTTTTTGTATTATTTTATCATGTTTACCAAAAATGTGTTGACTTAAATAAAACTAGAGAGCATATATAAATTTAAAAATTACTTTTCAATAAAGTAAAGTAAGCATTTAATAAGGTAATAAAGATAACATGGGTGATTATATAGATATTTCAAGGTTGATTAATATTGTTATTAATATTTTTCATTGTTTTTATGTTAGCTTCATTTCTATGACTTATTCTTGTGTACTTTGTCTTAACATATTGTACTCACATTTCAATGATATATTGTTTTGGAGGATGATTCTACATATTCACGTCAAACACGTGGTATTTTAATTATGACAAAGTATATAAAAGGAAGGATGCTATGTGTTTAAAAGAATTTATAACTCTTTTTTAACTTTATTTTTTTTACGACTTTATAACTAAATTAAAGTTTTCTTCATGTGTTACACATTATTAAATTTAGTACACTTAGTTACAAAAAAAGATTGTTATTTATAAATAAACTGCATTTTTTATTATTTTTATTTTTCCATTAGATGTGTCAAATTGATATACTACACATGTAATGACATTTCTGGTTTCTAAAGTCAACTTTTACAATAGGTTTACTTAACTTCTACCTATAACATAACAATTAATAAAAAAAATTCCAACGTTTTTATTCAGGTAAAAATAAATTAAGAACGTAAACAATCCCACCAACCGTTCGTTTGATTTCTTTTTACTGCTTGATTACAAAAAAAAGCCCTACAAAAATGCATAAATTCCAACTATTTCTTTCTTTTTTAAATATCACTTGATGATTAACTTTGTTTGGTTATTTTTGTCACTGCTTTAGGCAAGTAGTAATAATTGCGTTGTAGGTATAATTTTATCTTACCAACTCTTGATTAATGAGAATTATTATAGTTATTTAAAATGTTGTTTTCATATCATGTAGTTATTTTCCACAACAAGAGAGCCTAAAATCTTTCTCTTTAACATTTTTTTATATATTTCATTACATCTATATTTTACTCTCTCTTATAATCATGTTATTTTTAGTCTTAAGGTTTATAAAATATCTTGTGACTGTTTTCTTAGGGTGTTGCTATATAGAAGAAAATAAATATATATTTTGAAATAAAAGGTTGTCATATGAGAACTTTTTTTTTCCATTTTATCTTCATACATACATATTAATGCTAAAAGGCCTAGAACAATAAAAGACACACCCGAAATGTTATTTTATAAAACTCTACAAAATTTTCATACGCAACATATGATTAAACAACTATCTTTTTATTATTTACTTTAATTTAACAAAATTATATTTATATATAATAAATATATATATCCCGTTCAACTTTGCTTTTTTAAAGCCATCATTTTAAATTAATATTTTCCAACACTAATATTATAAAATATCAAATGCATACTATTGAACGTTCTAGTTACTGTGAGAATTTCTACAATATAGTATAATATCTCTTAATTATTTAATGGGGAAATTTTTAGAGATACGTTATTAGAAGGTGTAGAGTTGTGATTTATTGTTAAATAATAGAAATTCTTATTAATGTTTTAATATAACGATTCTTGTTTTAATTGAGTTACCCATTCTCTAAATAAATACTTAAGACCATGAGGAAATTATCACGTGTTATTGATTATTTTTGTTGGTTTATTTTGTTAATACGCATATATTTTGAAATTTTTGAACGTTACTATCATTTAAATTAATCGTATTAGTATTATATTATGTAGATATATAGAAATAAGATAAGACAAGTAAAAAAGGCGATCCTTATTACTATGATCTTTTATATTTTCGATTACATTACATAATAATAATTTTGTATTTTATTTTTAGAAAACCGAATATAACAAAAGATATTAATTCAACCATGAAGTGGGCCTATAAAGACGAAAACCCTTTTGAAAGAAGACTTGCTGAAGGAAAAAAGATTCGTAATAAATATCCAGATCGTATTCCAGTTATCGTTGAGAAACATCCTACATCAAGATTAAAAGATTTGGATAAGAAGAAATACCTTGTTCCTTCAGATCTTACCGTAGGACAATTTTACTTTTTAATTAGAAAAAGAATCCAGCTTCGACCAGAAGAATCATTATTCTTCTTTGTTAACAATGTAATACCGCAAACAATGACTACTATGGGTCAACTTTACAGAGATCACTTTGAGGAAGATTTGTTTTTATACATTGCCTACAACGATGAGAGCGTATATGGATCCTAAATGTAATAGAAGAGATATTTTGAAAACATTTTAAAAATGAACTTTTTTAAAAAACATGGTATCATTTTATATATGATAATGCCAATGTAATTTCATTATCTTACTACTCTTTTCCGTCAAAATACTCTAAAAAAATTAAATGCACATACATTTTTTTACCTGATCGTAATGCAGCTGTTTTAATTTAAAAATTGCAAAAATACTAAATAATTGTCATTTTAATGAAAAAAAAACACAAAAAAAGTTTCAGAAAAGACAAATAATATCACTTTTATATGGATAAAAATACTTTTAATATTTTTTTCATCTAAATATTTTAAAATGTTTTTTCTTTTGTGCTTCATGTATTTTATTTTTCTTTCTTGTAAATAAAAAAATGTGACGGAAAATGTAGTTATTACTAATTTTATTATTTTTTTTAAACTTTATCTTTATAAGTTTTGTTATTGTTTTATTTTTGTCTTAATTCTAAGATTATTTTCATTTATTTTTGAAAATTTTGATTAGTAATTATTACGTGAAAGATAAACATTTATTGATAATAATGATATTTCTATATGTCTAAGACATACACAAATGTTAAGATATTAAAAATTATCTTATTGTAACATGCTTCTTAAAAGTGATTGTGTAGGAGCATCACATATATTTTTTCATACTTATCTTTTATTATAATTTATTTAAATTCATATGTAATATTTATAAACTTTACTCTATCTATACCTATCTTAATTTTACATATATATTTCAAAGTTTATATGTAAGATGATAATTAAAATATTTGAAGTAATATTGTAATTTTTTGATATTTCTTTAAAATAAATTTATTTTTACTGTTTCTATTCTAATAAAATATAGTAAAGGTAATTTGAAGTTTTGTGGAAATTACTCAAAGTTAGAAAAATTGATATTGATTTCTAAGTAATCAAAATTTTTTTTATTAATGTAATTACTTCTAACATAAATTTATCATTTTGTCTAGATTAATCTGAAAGTTTTATAAATAATCTAAAGTTTAATAAAAAATTTGTTACATTTTACAAAAAAATTTTAACATAAACAAAAGAATTATACTTATTTTAATAAATTGTTTTCTTGTTCTATATCTTCTTAAGTCTCATTTTATTGTGTTTTGTCTCTTTTCTTCGTCCTATATTTTGATTTAGATTCCTTTACACATATATAAATAAAAGCACAAAAGTTATACTAAAATTATACTAATCACTCACTAAAACTTTCCATGAGATCGTAATTTATAATATGTATTTTTGCTATTAACATGATTTATTTTTCATGGCTTTTAAAAGTTAAAATAATTTATTCAAAATATGATGGATTATTGCGTGTAATGAATAATATTGAGGTATTAGCTAAAAATACTATTTATTTGTTTATTTTAAAATATATATGTTCCGGAACTAAATTCATATTCTTGCACTTATTTTTAAAGTTGAAATATTGCTTTTTTGTAAAGATTTTCTAGAAATTTTATTTATCTTATTATTATTAATTATTTAGATAGTCTAACTATTTTTTCTCAACAAAAATAATGCTGTCACCTGGAGGAGAAGATTACAAGATATTTTTGCTGTCCTTTTGTGTTGCTGTTTGTAGTAACTTTATGGAGGGATATTCTAATTCTTATCCAAATACTGCCATTACAACTTTCAAAAATTATATTAATGACTCTTATGTTGAGAGAGGAAACCCTGACGGTTTGTCAGAGATTGCTTTCTCATGGATATGGAGTTCAATACTAAATGTTTGGTTTATTGGATACCTTATTGGTACATTTGCAACCCCATATTTTACTGATAATTATGGGAGAAGAAGTAAGTTAAATGGTAATATTAAATATAGTAATTATTTCAGCAACATTAATGTACGCAAATTTTGCCTCTTTTGTAGGTACAATAATATCAACTGGGGCAGTTGCTTTACCCGTTCCTGAGTTATTATTTTTAGCACGGTTAGTTGCCTCAATCTCCTGTGGAACAGCATTTGGCGCATTAATATTATGGATTCAGGAATCAACCCCAACGCATATGAGAGGGGTTACAAGTTTCCTTAGTGAAACATCATTCATTTTTATGACTGTTGTTGGCATGGGTTTTGGATTAGATGATATTTTTGGGAATAATTTAATAATTCTTATTGGTATTGGTGCAATACCAGCTTTTCTTGGGTTCCTTTTAATGTTACCATTAGAGGAAACACCAAAATTTTTATTAATTAATAAAAAAGATAGAAAGAAATGTGTTGAAAGTTTAAAATTTTATTTTGGCAATAGATATAAGCATTCAGAGATTATGGAAACTATAATGAAAGAATCAGATGAAGTTGAGACAAGGAAAGTTATTCCATTAGTCAAAGAAGTTTTTAGAACACCAAATTTATTAAAAGCATTTGTTGTTGGGGTATTAGCTCTTCAGGTAGATTTTTAGAAAAATGTTAAAATAAAAGTAATTGATCTTATAGATTATTGTTGGAATTTGGCCAATTATCTACTTATCAACAGATTTTTTATCAGCACATTTTGATATTCAAACGGCCCAGGTAATAAAAAATCAAAAAATAAATTTAATTTCCATTTAGTATTATTCATTTGGGTTAACATTAGCATGCTTCTTCGCAAATTTACCAGGAATCTTAATTATAGATCGTTTTGGAAGGCGTCCATTATTCTTAACAACTGCAGTCATTAATATTATGAGCTTGATTTTTTATATAATCTCTGATAGGTTATCATTAAATGGTAACCCATACATAAAATACGGATGTGTTGGATCATTATTTGCGTTCGGTATAAGTTATGGGATTGCATTGGGACCAATTGCATTCTTTATAACAAGTGAAATGGTTCCGCAAAGATCAAGAGCTGTCGTCCAATCAATGGTGTTTTCAACAAATACCATCTTAAATTGTATATTTAGTGAGTTAACTTATCCATTGTACAAATTAATAGAAGTTTATTGCTTTATACCCTTATTTATTATACCATCAATTATTGCTACCATTTATTTATATAAAAATTTACCTGAAACAAGAGGTAAAGAGATATATGAAATTGTTAATGAAATGACAAAAAGTAGTCAATCATCAGACGATGATTCAACGTGTGATAGTAATTCTATTTCTGATATAACTGCCAAATTAAGTAAGAAAGATTACGGCAGTACTGCAATTTCTTAAACGGTTTTATCTTTTTATTTCTAATAAAACTTTTTGTAAAACATTTATTAATAAATATTTTAATACTATTGTGATAATCCCTTTAAAAAAGTAATATGATATTTTTGATCACTAAACAATCTGTTGGTGTATTTATTATATTACTCAAAAGTAATGAATCTTTTTAAATCATATATAATTCATTTTAATATATTTGTCACAATTAACATAAAATATGTCTGCTATAATACTTTGTAGTGTCGTTACTTCAAAAACTATCAAATATAATAAGTTGAACAAAAAAGTGACTAGACTGATGAATTATTAGATGATTATGTTTATATTAAAGGTCATCAAAGTAATTTAAGCCTCATCATAATATCTGTTTTCATTTTTATTTATTACGCTATATACTTTAAAATTATATTGTCTTTCAATTAAATTGTATAATATGACACGGAATAACAAGCTTCTTGATACTTTAACTTTTTGAAAAAAATAATATGTTTTTATAACTCATTAAACAGGTTGCAATTCTTTGTTTATAAAGTTATTTAAAAGTAATTAATAATAATAATCACATATAAATAAATTAAAATTCAATGAGTATTATGGATTAAAAATAATTTTATTATTCATACAACATCTTTAACTAATTAAAAGTGTATTATTATCTTTGCAAAGAGACACTCTCATAGAAAAGTAATCATTTTGATATATAAAAATGACATATTTTAAATTAATCGTACTTTTAATGATAATTTTGTATCTGTTTCCAATATTCCAATAATATGTGAAATTATTTTAAGAGATAATGAAAATTTTATTTTCAAATAATTGCAATTAACAATAAATGATTTTTATCGAAATCTTTTTTTCATTAAAAATAATATTATATTACGGGAAAAAAAGTCTTCAACTAATGTTTGACAAGATATCACCTTATCTCTGAATCATTAATCATAATCGACATATCTCTCTCTCTTATCTATCATAATTCATTATTTTAAAAAAGTTGTAAAAAAATTCCACATTAAATTGTAAGGTATTTTACAATTAAGTGTTCCTTTTTCTAAAAAGATGGAATGTGATTGTTAAAAAAATTCATCTTTAAATATATTTTAATGAGATTTTTTCCCTTTTGTTTACCTATGACAGACTACTAATATGAGTCTAACATGATCTCATGATATTTTCAGTTAACATGAGAATCATATAGACCCATATCAGAAGTACATCTAACAAAAATGAAAAAATCAACATTTAAAGTAAAATTGAATATTTTTAATTATAATATTTATATACCTTTGGTTATTTAAGCTGGAACATTTGGATATCTTTAAAAAAGTACATTCAGCCTGTTGCTATAAAACAAAAGAAAAATCCATAATGAGTCTAGTTTGATCTCATGAGTCTCCTATGCACACGAGATACAAATAGGCCCATTATGGAGATTCCCTTTGACAACTCCATGTAGATAAATCTCCATATAATGTGAAAATAAAAAAAAATAAAGCAATTAAACTTTTCGTACTTCTTTGATAAATCATGTAGTAAGCTGATAAGGAATCTTTGCAATCCCACGATAAGTCTAATTTGATCTCATGAAATCATAACAACATGAGAAAACAAATAGACCTATGATGGAAGTGCAGTTCTCACATATCAGTCTTACTAAAAATTAATAAACTAACTTTAAACCATCTCATGATGTCTCTTATATACATAAATTGAAGCTAGTTAGTGATTGTGTCTCTCTATCAATCATTCGTTTGATAAAATTTATTATTTAAATTGTAAAATCAGCCAATTAGAGAATTTGTACTAAAGACAGTTAAACTTCTCTATCATTTTAAATTTAAAGAATCATATAGTATAGATATATTATATTTATAAATTACGCAATTCGAAAAAGAACAAGTATGCTGATGTTTAAGATTAATTTCATTATATGTTTTTTTTAATTGTCATTTGTCTTTAAATTAAATAATGTCACAAATATCACATATTTTCAATAATTGCGCTCTAATTCTACGAAATATGTGTATACATATCTTAATGAATTTTTTAGACTAAATGATATATCATCTTCATATCATGTTATAGAATATTTGTCTAAAACAATATTAAATTGTCCTATAAATAAAAAAAGAAAGGAATATTTAGTCATTCTTTTTAAGAGAAATCAATATATAATATTATAATCAAATTAACCTATTTATAAAATTATATAAGGTATATATGCATAATTTGTAGTATATGAGTACTTTAAACTCAAGAATAAGAGGTATTAAAATAAAATGTTTTTGTGGAAAGAGATACTTCAACAAGGGTAAGTGGTTAAAATCAAAGGAGTTTATATCTCTATGAGAATAAATCTCTATAATAACAGAAGCATTACCTTGCATTCTTCAAAGAATTATTCTAGAGAAACTTCTCTACTATAACTAATTTAACTTTTAGATTATTATAATAAATAATATACAAAAGAAAGTATAATCTTAATGAGTTATAATGTAATAACTGACCTCAATGGTATGTATATAATATATATAATACAATAATATAACGATGTATTTGGCAACCACTAAAACATCTAGAATGATATGCTTGCTATAAAACTATGGTTATTTATACCATTACAAAAGAGATGTGTTGGAAGCGAATATATTAACACTATGAATTTTAATATCAGTTACACGTATACATTTTGAAGACAGCCTCTTTTTAAACATAACCAAAATTCGTCCTACCACAACTGTATAATGTTTATCAACACATACAATATTGTTAGACGAAAAACTATAAAATTTTTATACAAAAACATATTATATGGATGGTATAATAATTATTCATATAATTTCATACATATGAGTAATTTAAAACAAAAAAAAACTATGTAGAACAGGAACAAAGATATATTTATTCTCTCTCTTAAAATAAAAAAAACAAACTCTTTCTGATATTACAAGAATAGAGACATGTGTAGATTCTGTAAATGACAGGAGTAAAAAAAATAACCTATTTTAAAACTGATTAAGATTACTAAAGAAAAATATGAATCAGTTGTAAGGATTGTGTGAGAAAAAAAATGAGAGAGAAAAATGATACAATATCTACCCTACTTTCAAAAGGATAAAAAAACTATCTTATTAAATATAATACGTATATAATATAACAAGTTAAACACTTTTCAATTTGAAATAGTATAAAATCACCAAATCGAAGAAACGATGTGTTGGCCATTTGTCTATTTGAACTTTATAGAAAAATATTTCTATATATATAGGGAATGATGGCTTTCATTTGATCAACAGACATATAGAAAAAGGCGTGCTTTATAAATAAAAATGTTGCTGTGTATAATTTTATCCATCAACATTACAATGTGTGTATAAGAAAAATCTAAAATGTTATAGAGATGTGGTAGATAATAATATACATATGAAAGTGTGTGTATATGTATTTGTTGAATTTACAACAATTGTTTTGCAGACACCAAATTAATGTCTATGAATCTATATAATATGTACATATATATAATATGTATACATTTTTATTACAAAGAAATTATATACATATATTTAAATGCGTGGTTCTCATAGGAAGGGTTAATGGATTGATTTTAAAGGAGGTTTCGGCTACGAAATACACAATCATTTACCAATATACATACACACCTATATGCTTTAAAATTTTTATAAAAAGCTTCTATAACCTTCTTATATACACATATATACTTTATAATCATTCCTAAACAAAAACGCCAACACTCTATATGATGGTTATTTAGATTGCTACCACAAAATTTTTATGTATCTTGAAATATATATATTTAAAAGTTTATGACATACATATATATTGGATCATTCAATGATTTCAAATTTTGAATTAATAAAAAAAAGTTAGTTGACGTGGATGGTTCTCTGATACAATGTTATATATAATTTTCCCTAACCTTTTTACTTGACACATAAATTTTTGTAGAAATATTTTAAATGGCTTTTTTGATAAGATCAGGAATAATATTAAATATAAATATATATAATTACTTATGATAGAAGTAATATATAATTAATATGATGCTGTTATATTTAATATTATAAAAAAAGGAAGGAACAACAATGAATTATTGGAAATTTTTAATGATTAAAATTAATTTATCTTGATAAAAAATATTTTAAAGTAATTGATGTAATCATAGTATATACTAGAAATGTTTGTCACACATATACTAAAAAAATGAAGATTTTCTCTTCCAACTACAAGGTTAAATTTTATTGAACTTAATTATACAAAAATCTGTGAAAGGGCCACTTTCTCATCCTTTCAAATCAATCATTTTTAATTGATATTAAAGTTTTTTCAGGAAATTAATTAGTTTCTAACGCTTTAACTAAAAAAAGAAGGTTATCTTAGAAACTTTTTTTGACATTTTTAAGGTAAGATTTTTGTCATTGACAAATTGATACATAGAATAAACTTCTTCTTTTTCAATTTTTTTATTTTCACAAATTAAACAAATTAAAAATTTCGTTCTTTATTTTTAAAAAATCAAAGATAAATCTTACAAAAATTCCGTATCAACTTTTGAATGTTTTTAATGAGAGGAATTTAGAAAATGCATACATATAAATAAACAAGGAAAGATTATTTATCTTTCAAAGTTATCGTCCTTTTTATTTAAAAGATCTTATAACAAAACTAAATTTTGGTTAATATTCTCATAAGTAAGCATATATATATTTAGTTATATACATATATTTTTAATTTTTATTATCATTCTCTCTAATCTTTATAATCAGATATTTTTTTATTGTTCATATAAAAATAGAGAGATCATTAGCATATAAAAATTATAATGTGCATAAGATATTTGTTTAATTTAGTTTTCATTTGTATAAATTTATATAATATTAAAAAAAGTCATTAATATAAACTGATTTCGAAAAATTATAAATGAGCATCATAGAGAATGTATCTACCTCTTTGTTAAAGTTTAAAAAAATGATGAAAAATT